>CM033699.1:11028326-11656435 GCA_019514585.1 Dendrobium officinale | reverse complement strand
CGTTAAAGATGCTGAAGAACGCACATGGCACGCCGAATTTTACAGCAATGTTTGGAACCCAGTGGGCGGCGTAGTCGAAGAGGATGCAATCCAAAGACGCTATTTGCTTGTTTTGGATGAGATCGGAGAGCGTTTCTTCCAATGTGTCGAAAGCTTTACTTAGATATGGACGGAGATCAGCCGAAGGGAGGTCTATCGTCGCCTCGGCGTTCTCCGGCAGGTGTTCAATTTGAGGTAGTGGGATTTCGATGAAGTTGATGAAGGGAGTGAGAGGTGGGGGGATGGCGGGGAGTC
This sequence comes from Dendrobium officinale, assembly GCA_019514585.1. Taxonomy (NCBI): domain Eukaryota; kingdom Viridiplantae; phylum Streptophyta; class Magnoliopsida; order Asparagales; family Orchidaceae; genus Dendrobium; species Dendrobium officinale. The sequence continues at coordinate 11,656,141 of CM033699.1, read as the reverse complement.
TTGCTACATTTCTTGGGGTGCTGAGGAAAGAGATACGGTGGCTCTTTCGGGCGAGGGATTTGGCGAGCTCGAGAAAAGGAAGAAGATGGCCAAAGGCAAACCATGGCAGCATTAAAATGTGAAGACTCCCGCCTTCCATGTTCAGTTGGAAGAGATGAAGCACCGCAGGGAGGTTTAATAGGTCGATTCGATCTATATATGACACGAGGAGGTGGAAGGAAATCATTTCCGGCAAGATCTAAGAGTTTATTACGTGCGGGTGAAAATAAAAAAGCACTGTAAACATTAAAAGTACAGTACAGTGATAAATTAAAAGGGCATTGATGAAGAGGAATTCCTGTGATTTTAATGTAATGTTATTATTTAAAATCACAAAATCAAATGGTTGTGTCCTCACTACTCATATAATTAGAGGTGTCAATTTTGGGTCACGGGTCAGGTTCGAGTCGAACTCGGAACTGACTCGGTACTGTTTGATCCGATCCGAACCCTACCCGCATCGGTTTCGGGTCAAACCGAACCCGACTCGCTAAGTTGCTGTTCGACTTCGCTATTCCGCCTGTTCGCGTTATTCGCTCCTTTCGGTCGGATCGGAAGTTACAACATTTTGATTGGAAGTAATGGGGTCATGTCAAATATTGACACCCCTACATATAATAATCTCTTCATATCTACACCAACCTAAGCATTCAGGTTTTTTTTTTTTTTTTTTCATTAATGATAATGTAACAAATTTTCTTGACCAAACAAACATAAAATAAAAAATAGGAGACCAAATAGCCCCAAGGAGAGTTTAGGATTTAGTATAACTTGTTTTAAATTAAAATTAGTTATAGTTTTAAAAATTAGATCTATTTTATTTCAGTTGAAATATGACATAAAACTGCCCCATCATAATTTATAGAGCTTATTCTGTGTGGTGTCTGAACGAATCTAGACGCCCAAACACCGCATATAATAATTTTTTCCATAATTTAATATGAAATTGATAGACTAACAAGTAAAATGCATGATATGACATAAAGCTACTCTACATAATTTACTACATAATATATGAATAATTTAAAGCTACACTATAAATTATAAATATAATATATTTCTACTATAGTTTCGTTTGGGAAGACTTTTTTAGTGATGCTTAAAATAGAATGTTAATACAAAAAAATTAAAAAAAATTTAACTAAAACTTCGTTTTAAAAAAGCAATTAAAAAACCCCTTCCAAACAAAGCCTATATAAATTATTTTGATAAGTAATATTGTAGCAGAGTATCTGATCATATATTCAGCATATAATTCTGATTAAAAATAATAAATTGTGTTTAAACTAAGAAATGATACATTCTTTGTGAATAATAAATAAATGAATTTATATTAGTTTAAAATATATTTATAGCCATAAACTAACTTTATTAAAAATTCAATGTCTATATAAATAAAAAAAAAATTGTAGGCATCAATCTCCATTTCAACTAAAGACTTAAGTTTCATTTGGGATAGTTTTTTTATTGTTTTATGAAACAATTTTTTAATATAAAAGTCTTTAGACTAGAAAACTTTTTCAAAATGTTATAGAAAAGATGTCACAAACCAAACCATAAACTACCCTATCATATTAATAGCAAATCTACATTTCAAACAATGACTTACCCTATCACATCATTCCAACCAATGGCGGAGCAACGATGGGGGCACTCGAGCACGTGCCTCGACTATGAAAATAATTTTTTTTATTAATTAGTTAATGTTGACTATAAAAAAATAGACAAAATACAAAAAAAAATTAAAACAAACCGTCATACTAGCTTCCTCCGGTCCCACCTTGCGCGGTTTGCCTTTCATCTTCTCTCTTCGTTGTTATTGTTCGGCTCCGTTGATTCACGGGAGGTGCAGAGATTGCACAGTCAATTCTCCGGCTCCCTCATCACCATCCGATTTCAACGTTTCGTTCCTTCTTAGGGACGGAGAGATCGCCGTTCGTCTCCCACCCCTCCGTCACTGTTCGACTTCGTTGCTTCGCAGAGGGTAGAGATCGCACAAAGTCACTTCTTCCTCTCCTTAGTAGCTATCCGACTTTGCTCCTACCTCCGGCCAACCTAGTCGCTGACGAAACTCTCCTCAGAACGACGTCCTCCCGCCAGAGCCGTCGCCGTCGCTGCATGCCTCTGGCTTCTTCCGATTCTCTCCCTCTCTGTATATATATATATATATATATATATTAAAAAGAAAATAAAAATAAAATAAAAATAAAAAAAGAAAATGAAAGATGGAGAGAAATAAAAATTTTTGTAAACAAATGTCGAAGACCCCGGCCGTCGTACCTTAGGTCCGACCGGGATGGTTTGACATTAAAGACCTGTGCCGTTGATTTTTAATTCAGGTAAATGGTTTTAAATTTTTGAAGACCAGCGCCATCGATCTTAGATCTGGGCGGATGATTCCAAATTAAAGACCTCACGCAGTCGATCTTAGATCCTAGTGAGATGGTTGAAATCGAAGACCTTACGCAGTCGACCTTAGGTCCGGGTAGGAAGAATTACGGCAGTGACGTCCCGATTTCTCCCTCGATGGGGAGGAGACACCAAGAGGCTGCCGAAATTTCGAGAAAATTATTGAACTTTTGGAACAATTATAGAACAATTAAATTTAAATCTTTAATTAATTAAATAATCAAAGTTAATTTAATTAATTGATTGATAAAAAAGAAAATCAAATCAAATCAAGTTTTAAAATTTGAGAGCCTTTTTCTGTGAAAATTTTAAATACAATAATCTTAATTTTTTAAGGCTCTTAAATTTGAGATCATTTAAATATATATATATATATATATATATATATATATATATATATATATATATATATTGATAGAGAGTTTTAAAAATTAGAGAACTTTATAATTTAAATAAGTTTTAATTGATTTATCAATCAATTAAGCAATAATAAAAAAATGCATAAAAGAAAAATGGGAAAGAAAAATTTCCACTAAATAATATATACAGTGTTGCTTTTTCAACTCTCCAAAACTCTCAATTTGAACTCTACAAACTGCTCTCCAAAGTCCTCATGTACAAACTTCTACGGCTACGTGTGGACTCTATCTCCTGAACTGCTGCAGCTACTGACTACTAACACCTACAAATAAGCAAATAAAAAGTCAGTATATCATAAATAAATAGAATGAATGCTGATAAAATCTAAGCTAGTGCAGGTAGTATAGAGTATTGAAAAGCAAGAAATGCCAAGTAAAAAAAAAAACTAGTAAAGCAATAGTGCTAAAAGACGGGTAAGGTAGTTGACTATTGTAGCGGAAACAAGCTACAAGCACAATATAACTAAAATACTAAGGCAAGTGTCAAACCTCTCAAAACATTGATATCAAACTCGACTTCGTTGCTTCGCAGAGGGTAGAGATCGCACAAAGTCACTTCTTCCTCTCCTTAGTAGCTATCCGACTTTGCTCCTACCTCCGGCCAACCTAGTCGCTGACGAAACTCTCCTCAGAACGACGTCCTCCCGCCAGAGCCGTCGCCGTCGCTGCATGCCTCTGGCTTCTTCCGATTCTCTCCCTCTCTGTATATATATATATATATATATATATTAAAAAGAAAATAAAAATAAAATAAAAATAAAAAAAGAAAATGAAAGATGGAGAGAAATAAAAATTTTTGTAAACAAATGTCGAAGACCCCGGCCGTCGTACCTTAGGTCCAACCGGGATGGTTTGACATTAAAGACCTGTGCCGTTGATTTTTAATTCGGGTAAATGGTTTTAAATTTTTGAAGACCAGCGCCACCGATCTTAGATCTGGGCGGATGATTCCAAATTAAAGACCTCACGCAGTCGATCTTAGATCCTAGTGAGATGGTTGAAATCGAAGACCTTACGCAGTCGACCTTTGGTCCGGGTAGGAAGAATTACGGCAGTGACGTCCCGATTTCTCCCTCGATGGGGAGGAGACACCAGGAGGCTGCTGAAATTTCGAGAAAATTATTGAACTTTTGGAACAATTATAGAACAATTAAATTTAAATCTTTAATTAATTAAATAATCAAAGTTAATTTAATCAATTGATTGATAAAAAAGAAAATCAAATCAAATCAAGTTTTAAAATTTGAGAGCCTTTTTCTGTGAAAATTTTAAATACAATAATCTTAATTTTTTAAGGCTCTTAAATTTGAGATCATTTATATATATATATATATATATATATATATATATATATATATATATATATATATATATATATATATATATATATATTGATAGAGAGTTTTAAAAATTAGAGAACTTTATAATTTAAATAAGTTTTAATTGATTTATCAATCAATTAAGCAATAATAAAAAAAAATGCATAAAAGAAAAAAGGGAAAGAAACATTTCCACTAAATAATATATACAGTGTTGCTTTTTCAACTCTCCAAAACTCTCAATTTGAACTCTACAAACTGCTCTCCAAAGTCCTCATGTACAAACTTCTACGGCTACGTGTGGACTCTATCTCCTGAACTGCTGCAGCTACTGACTACTAACACCTACAAAAAAGCAAATAAAAAGTCAGTATATCATAAATAAATAGAATGAATGCTGATAAAATCTAAGCTAGTGCAGGTAGTATAGAGTACTGAAAAGCAAGAAATGCCAAGTAAAAAAAAAAACTAGTAAAGCAATAGTGCTAAAAGACGGGTAAGGTAGTTGACTACTGTAGTGGAAACAAGCTACAAGCACAATATAACTAAAATACTAAGGCAAGTGTCAAACCTCTCAAAACATTGATATCAAACTCAACAAGCGAACAATCTAATTCAAATCCTCGGGCAGCCTTGTTTATAGGAACTTGGTTGTAAGACCCACTACCCGGCAACTTTCGTAGGAAAGTTGTAAGCCCGACCTTAGGAGAAAGTTTTAGGTTGAAATTGACCTAACCCCTAAACCCAATTAAAACCCCCGGCCACTTCTAATAGAAGTTATAAGTCCAACATCTGAGGAAAGTGTTTAGGTGATAATACACCTAGACCCCTCACTAGGGCATCATAGTCTATAGGATTAGGTTGTAAGACCCGCTTTCGTGCAACTTCTTACTGAAGTCGTAAGCCCCACATTTTAGAAAATTTGCTAAATAAATAGTAATGATCCTAAACCCTAAACAATCAAATTTAAACTTATGGGAATCTTAGTCTAAACGATGAAGTTGTAAGACCCGCTTTTCAGGCTACTTCCTAAGGGAAGCCATAAGTCCTACCCAAACAATTAAAATTCTCTGGCATCCTAATCTAAAGGACTAGATTGTAAGACCCACCGTTAGGCAACTTCTAAGGAAGTCATAAGACCTATCCAACTGAAATTCTTGGGCAGCTCCTGATTGGAGTCGTAAGCCCCAAACTAAATAAATTAACAGACAACTCCTAATTGGAGCCGTAAGCCCCAAACTAAATAAATTAACGGGCAACTTCTAAGGAATAGTAAGCCCCAACTTAAATCAAATTAAAACTAAAATCAATATCTAACCACTTCAGTCTACTCGGAATCTCTAAGAGGAGGCAACTCATGGCTACTAATCAGATTCCCTGGATACTACGATTAATGATTGTTAGTGTTGGCAGACTGAAATCTATGGTATACCCGGGACGACAGAACCATGTGATCTTGATCGGGTTTATCTTCATCTTCCTCACAATTGAGACTAAAAATATATAAAATTTATTCATCCTTAATCGAGAGTTCTCTCTTACGTAGTAAGAGGGGTAATTAACTATGAGCGCTTGCGCTCATAGGAAGTAAGAACTCCAGATCTATAAACCCTGACACTACTCTCAAGAGAAATCTGGTTAATTTCAATCTGACTTAAGGGAAATGGAATCTTACGGCTGCAAAGCAAGATTCGCGCACTCGTGCCATTTTTCTTGAGCCAACAGTTAATAAAACATAAATTTAATTCAAAAATTTTATATTTATAAGCTTTTTATGAATTAAAATTATCATCATCTTTTTGAACAAATTTCAATACTAATAAATTTTTTTCATAAAATCAAATGATCATTCTATTCAGTATTGAATAAATTTCGAATAATATATATAATTGAACAAAAAAAAAATATTTTGTATTTTTAAGGAGAAATGTATCAGAAAATTCTTTTTAAATAAAATTATCACTAATGAGAGATAACCCCTTAGTATATGTGAACTACTTATTCGAATCTAAAATCATTCAAAACATCAATGCCCACTATTTCTTAATTAATTTATTATTAAATCCTACAAAAAAATTGAGAAACCTTTGTATAAATTTATAATTAACAACTTACATTCATGAAAGAAATAAAAAATGATAAATTTGTGCCCAATTAATAAAAATTTCTAGCTCCTTCTCAGATCTTAATATCAAATTTTCATTTAAAATTTAATTTTACACTCCTACATCATCCCATTAACAAGAAAAATTATTCCGTCAGGTTACCTGACGTAGAGCTACATCAGGTAGCTTATAATATGTCACAACGTGCAATTACTCTTTACCGCGAGGCCCGACGATCCGACTCGGACCGAATTCGGGATTACTATGTTCGCGTATTGGTCTTCACATAATAGTATTTTTCATTTTTGTCAAGCAAAATCGACCAATACCTAGCATTACCGAGCTACGCAAACTCCCGGGTCCATTCCGGGTCGGGTCGTCGGGCCGCGCGGTAAAGAGTAAGTGCACGTGCCGACATATTATAGGCTATCTGATGTAGCTCTACACGGAATAATTTTTCCATTAACAGGTCATCATTTCAAACAGAGACTTACATGGTTAGGGGTAACTCTCTGTTTCAAAACGAGACTTGAGAGTTTTTAAATTTTTTAGTAATCTTAGTTTTTCCTCCTAAATCTTATTTATATAGAGTTTTTTTTTTTTTTAATCTTAAAATTTAGCTTTTCTGCCATTCAAAAGTTATTAATCTTGTAGGATATGTTAAACCAGTTATTTTTTAAATGCAGTATCAATGATTCCAGGAGTGGGTCTCTTCACACGCCAGAAAGCAGCACCTGAGATTGATTGGTGCTATGGGGAACCAATTCAGCGTCTCGGAGCTTACCTTTTAGAAGGCCTCATTGCGATTGTAGCTTCTACCGGTGTGCAAATAATCCATGTGCGTCCGACAAACCTTATCCAACGCTCGCTCACAAGCTGTTCGACGGAATGTCACTGAAGGTTGGGATCCCAAATTGCACATACAATAACAGCCAAAAATAATTCCTGCTGTCTCAGAATTAAAAAGTCGAAATTAAGCCATCTCCTCAAATGAGACTTATGGCTGAGGATCGTTTGGCAGCTTTCTTATAAGTTACTAGGTCTTGCATTCCATCTAATTAAAAGCAAGAACTTAAAAGCACAATCAAACACTAAATGCCACTTATATGAAATTACAAACCAAATGCTCTAAACCGACAAGCCGGCTTCAACAAGACGCTTGAGGTGTTGGATTGTTTCAGTCACATAGAAGTCATGAAGTTCCTCATCGCCGAACAAATTTCTGCACTCCTTTGCCTTTGCCCTCAACACTTTCCCTTCGTCTTCAACCATTGCGAACCTCAGGCTCTGCGCAATCTCATCACCCGTGAACGACCCATCCTCCTTTCTAGGCACCTCGACGCCGAATCCCTTCTCCACCATTTTCCTTGCAATTAGCCCCTGATCGATTATCATCGGCAGCAGTACCATCGCCAGCCCAAACGCCAACCCTTCCACAATCGAGCTGCAACCAGCGTGCGTCAAGAAACCACCTATGGAAGGGTGAGCCAAGAGACGAACTTGAGGAACCCAATCCATGCAAAGCAGCCCACGGCCATGCTCCTTTATGCTCTCCACGAGCCCAGCGGGCACCGACCCAGCCCTCAATGCCCAAACGAAACGCAGCCCGCTCAGTTCCAGGCCGACGGCAATCTCCTTCACCTCCGCGGCACTTAGCTTCACTTCACTTCCGAAGGCAACATACACAGTTGAACCATGTCCTTGCTTGTCTAACCAATCAAGCGCTGCGTGCTGTCCTTCTTCAATTGAGGGTGGTAGAAGCCCTACAGGAACGACCGGCTTCTCATAAAGCTGGCCGAGAAGCTGCAACCATTCGGGCTCCAACTCATTACAGCTACGGATGAGTACGATTTGGCATCCCTGTATTGATTTCGCAAACCGATAAGTTTCAGATACACCAGATGCATCTGGAGCTGATCCATTGAATATCTGGCGAGCCTCGAAAGGGCGGAAGACGATCGTGGAAGGGAAAGGAATCCACGTAGGCAACATGGTGAAATCCTCTGCTTTCTTCCTAGCACCTGCGCCGCCCATTAGAACCGACGGCGGGCCGAAGAAGGATAAGGATGAGGCGTTATGGATACTGAAGAACGCACACGGCACGCCGAATTTTACAGCAATGTTTGGAACCCAGTGAGCGGCATAGTCGAAGAGGATGCAATCCAGAGACGAGATTTGCTTGGTTTGGATGAGATCGGAGATCTTTTTGCTCAAAAGTGTCAAAAGCTTTACTTAGATATGGACGGAGATCATCGGAAGGGAGGTCTACCGTCGCCTCGGCGTTCTCCGGCAGGTGTTCAATTTGAGGTAGTGGGATTTCGATGAAGTTGATGAAGGGAGTGAGAGTCGGGGGGATGTCCGGGAGTCTTGCTACATTTCTTGGGGTGCTGAGGAAAGAGATACGGTGGCCCTTTCGGGCGAAGGATTTAGCAAGCTCAAGAAAAGGAAGAAGATGGCCAAAGGCAAACCATGGTAGCATTAAGATGTGAAGACTCCCACCTTCCATGGTCAGTTGGAAGAGATGAGGCGCCACAGGGAGGATTGTCTATATCTGACACGAGGATATTTTTTCGTCTTTTCTTTTCTTTTTTTTCTTTTTTTTTTTCCTTAAAGATAATGTAACAAATTTTCCTGACCAAACAAATAAAAAATATATTTTTTTTTAACAAAAAATAAAAATGAAAAGAGACCCAGGAGAGTTTAGGGTCTAGTATAACTTGTTTAAAATTAAAAAAAAAATTATAGTTAAAAAAAAAAAAGTGTAGAATTATTTAACTTTTAGCTGAAATTTAAAATTTTTTATTTTTATAACTTCAAATTTTGTCATTTATTTTTAGAGTGCTTTGATTATATATATATATATATATATATATATATATATATTAAATATCTCATCTATTTTGAAGAAATTTAATGAAGATGTTTTTCGAATGCTTTAAACTCTCTCATTCAAAATTTTCAAATAAAATCAGCAAGTTTTGTGAATGACAGATCTTATTTGAATTATTAAGAATATTGAATCATTGCTATGTAGTTTTTTGAAATTTGAGAAAAGAAAGGTATTTTTCTCTTTAAGAAACTCCTCTTTAAATGCCTCATCAAACTTATAATTAGATTAATTTATCTACTAATTTCTTATATGAAAAGTATGACCTAAATTTTTTTCGCATAAAATAAATTTAATATGCCTATATTAACATCGAAGTATAACTCTCTCAAAACATAGAGTGAAGCCATTCATCTCTTCCAATCGCTTTCAATTGTTTTTCATTGTTTTTTTTTTTTTTCAATCACATTTGATATTGCTTCTTGATAGGTCACCAAAAACCAACTTGATCGGGCGAGAATCTTGATGCATGTTTGGATTAGAAACTTTCAAAAGTTAAATTTTGGATCATCCAAACTCCAATTTCAACAAGCTTATAGTTAAATTAAACATCTAAAGATAAAGAATCCAACAATGCCAAAATCGATCTAATCTAAGCTCAGATGTGTATGAATCAAGATGGTTTTAGCTCAAGAGAATAATAAAGGAATAGAAAAAATATCTTATATCATATTAGTAGACATTTGATTCATGTATAGGTAAAATATTCGGCTATGAAAAAGTATGTTAGGCTTTAATCTTTATTGTGCAAAAGCTTAAACACTACTTGCTCTCACACAAGATCAAACTAATTTATCGAGACAACCCTTTTGCAGTATTTGATGACCCGTCTAACCCTTATTATATATTAACATCACTTTTCTTACTCAGCGGATCATCAAAGGACAGACTAGCTGATTTTCTTGCTACTCACCCGATCCCTATAGATTCTACACTCAGTGATGATCTACTCAATGAACTAGTCATGAGTGTGAAAGAATATGTCCGCTACCTAGGAGTATTATTTTGAGGGCTTATCCTCCATAAAATCATTTGGCACTCATGAAACTCCTTTAGTTACCCTGAAGGTCACACGCTTTATTACTCTTATAATCTCTCAAAACCTCGTATTACCTATACCAGATCGGGTCAAACCAGATGCAACCGTACACAAATTTAGTAGGTGTTACATATCATATGCCATGTGTGAAGTCATTACAATGTTAGACCAAAGATGTCTTAACCATCACATATATGTGTTGACCTCATTTTTGTACGAGGTCACTTTCAACCCCTTCTTGAGCCTTTGACCTTTGGTTTCTTTGGACTGTAGATCTTAGGATCTTCCTAGTTCCTAGCCCTTAGGCCCAATCCAGATCTTAGCTCAATGCAAACCCATAATCCAGGGTAAAGGACTCAGGTCCTGAAGCCCTTTCTAGCTTATTTTTCCACCACCTTGAAACTCAATCAATTGGCACTTGATTCAGGGTCTGTCAATTTCATATTGATGTGACATATATCTAGCGTCAACCCTCTAGATCTTTTGATCACCTCCAAGACCTTGATATTGATTCGTTAAGCAATAGTCTATATTTTTCAGACTCAATTCGACCTAGAACTGGCTCAAAGTCAAAATGACCAAAATACCCTTAAAGGGCTTTATTGGACTTTTGGCCTAGAGTTAGCTTGTTCTAACAATCAATTATTGAAACCTTCCCCACATGATCTTTGAAACCTCTTGAGCTCAATTCCAACCATGGGTCAACTTGGTTGACCAAGTCAACCAAGTTTGACTAAATGACCCATACATACACTTCCACTTAAACTATTTGGCCAAGACCACTTCAATCTCATTTGAACCCAAGGGGTGGCTCCTTGGACTCCCAAGAGACTTTTCTTGGAGACCCAAGTCTTGGGCTCACTTGTGTTAGCCTTTTGGCTTGACCCAAGTGCCCAAAAAGGGGCCCCCTTTGAGCGATTTCTCAATCTTAATCAAATTGAACCCAAACCATGGTGTCATTGGGTCTCCCATGACCCAATACACCTCCCTTAATCAGCCTAGCCATTAAGCCCCCTTGGGTCAAGAGTTAGGCTAACCCAAAGTGCCAAAACCACTTGGGATTGAGCCAACTTATGTCCTAAGCTTAATTGAACCTAACCAACACCTCCATTAGGTGGCCCTAGGTCCAACACACCTCCTCCAGCCAACCCATGCCTTGGGTTGACTTGGGTCAGCTTATGGGTTAGCTCAAAGTAGCCAAAATCACATTGATCTAAGCCATCTTTGAACCTAGATCAAATTGAACCCAATTGCCACTTGCATTGGGTGGACCAAACCCAGACCCATCTCCTATATCAATCCCAGGGTCTGGCCTAACCTGGGTTGAGCCCAATTCGACCCGAACCGAGCAGATTTGGATCAACTCAAGCCATCTTTGAACCCAGATCAAATTGAACCCAATTGCCACTTGCATTGGGTGGACCAGACCCAGACCCATCTCTCATATCAATCCCAAGGTCTGTCCTAACCTAGGTTGATCACAATTCGACCCGAACCGAGCAGGTTTGGGTCAAACCGATCCACCTGATCAAATTGGACCTCCCTAGGCCCAATTGAGCTCACCATTGATTCCAGCATGTCCCCATCCTCCTTTCCAGGTCAACCCGACCCAAACCCCAGCTGATAGCGGCCGGAACCAATGGACAATAAGCTCCGGTGGTGTGAGACCTCATTCCCTTACTGTTCCTCTCTGACTTGGATTTTCCTCCCAGGATCATCCGGGACGATAGTGATATCGTTCAGGCCGATCTGTACTGTTCAAAATATCGGCCTGAAACTAGTTCTGGGAACCATCCAAGACGATCGATTTTGGTCTGATCGTCCCGGGACGATTTGGCGATCGGCCGGGCCGATCAGCCTAATGATATAAGAAAATCAGCTCGTTTTGAGGAGAGAGAAAATCATTTTATAAAATCAGATATTTTGAAGAGAGAGAAAGAGAGGAAAAGTAAAGGAAAAGCTGGGTTTTGGAGGCCGCGGAGCTCTTTTTGTCCGACGCTGCTGTTGGGAAAAGTGTAGATCTCGTGGTAAGGACTCCGAATCCTATTTCTGTTTTCAAAGATATTGAGTTTTGATCGAGTTGTGCATTGTTTTGTGTTTTCGTAGTCGAATTTTGGACATGATTTTGATTTGACACAACTTTCACCGCACAACTTTTGGTATGTTATAGATATGATTATTGTACACGATTTGAGTATTTTCTGCGACGATTTTACCAGTCGGAATTGATTCTACGCGATTTTAATTGAATAGAAAAATATCAGGACTCGATTTGGTTTGGAATCTATAGAATAATAGTCTTGTATTGATGTCGTGGATATTCTACTGTAATTTGGAGAAATTTAGAATTTGTGCTTTTTGCAGGATTTTTGTGTAAATTTGACAGACTGCCGTTACTCTGCTCGATTTTCGTACGATTTCTGATTTTTCCGGAATTGATAGATTGAATTGATTTATTGATATGATTGTTCTAGATTTCTTTAATATTGCTTATTGCATCGATTATTGCATTGATTGATTGTTACTGAAAGACAAGTGGGAACCTGGTTGAACGTTGGTTGGAGATTGACTTGACCTGTACAGGATGGTGGGCTGATGGGCTTTCCTTTAAACCATAGATCATCGATATAACGATTGGGAGTCATAAGGAGTTTTATATGCCGACGGGCGGCCGACGGGCAAAAGAGTGACGACTCTTCTTGATTGAAACCAACGTGCGGATATCTACAACAGCAATATGGATTCTACAACAGCACTATGGATTTCTACAACAGCACTATTGATCATAGCTAGTATTTGTGCTTGTCGAGTAAGACCATTGTATGGAATTGCATGTATACGATATTGCATCGCATAGATTTCCTGATCTGCATTGATTTATTGATTTCCGATTGATTTATTGATCTTGCTGGTTTTATTGAATTGATTTATTATTGACGGATTTATTGATTTTATTGATTGATCATTGATCATTGATACTATTGATTCTAAATTGATTTGACTAGCTACAATTGATTTATCGTATTGCTTTTCCGATTGATTCTATCGACTTGATTTATGGATTTACGGATTTATCATTTCGATTGTACGTTATTGATTTATAGATACCGGCACCGATATTGATATGGACTCTGCATATTGATTCATAGATATTGACATGATAGATCAATAGCATGTTAGGGGGATTATGGACTATAGATATTGATTCATTGATTGATCATTGATCACTAGTAATTATTCAGAGCTATTGATACACTGATACATTGATTCGTCGAACCGATTATCGATTGATTGATTGAATGAATTGTTGCCATATGGATTTGATTTATCGTAGAATAGATTTCTTTATTGAGCTGATTGTATTGATTTCAATTGACCTGGTGATTTCATTGTTTAGATTTGTTTTAATTGCTTATTGAGTTGATTCGATTGTTTTACGGATTTCCCTGCTGATAGATATAATTGACTGGAAAGTGCTCTATTGATTGAGATGATTTCCCTATTGTAGCATCATACGTCGTCATTATTGAATTGTACTCGCTGTCGTAGTGTCATTGAATATTGTATATTGATATCGAGTAAATCGTATTGAATAATTGGATTGACTGATTTGCAAGAGTACGTTCTAACATGAGTCCCTTATTGAATTAATTGATGTTATTGATTGCTATTAATTGACATAGACATCCTATTGATTTGATAGATGATATAGATGCAACGAATTGACTAGACGACACGATTGATTGAACTGATAGTATTGATTGACAGACACTGCTACGATGGATACATATTGGCTTTCAGTCACTTACTGATTTGATTGTTGAGGCGTATTGATTTATCGATGTTTTTACGGCTGTATTGATTATTGACTATTGATTTCCGTACTGCATTGACTACTGATTTGATTTCTGCTGTACAGACTTGATTTCATTGACTATGGATTTCCGCATTGCATAGACTCATTGACCATTGATTGACTTGATTTGATTGACCTGCATATTGATAGCATCGCCGTGCTTTAATTTCAGTTGTAGGCTTTGGTGACCTGCTGGGCTTTGTAAGCTCATTATATGTGGTTAAAATTTTCAAGTCCGAGCAAGGCAACTGGAATGGAGTTCGATCAGAATGTCAGACGAATCCTTTCACTATTGATATCTGGGGCATCATAGGTGGTCCCCCTATTCGATCCTGACCCAAAGCCTTCCAAAGGCTGTGGCTCGCTAGCTTGAGGCTTACGAACCCTCTAGTACGATGTCCCCTTCCACCTGGCGCCCATTCGAGGTCCCTCCCAGTTAATCCCGTTTGTCCGAGCTCGCTAGAGGTGGTTAAATAGGGCAACTCGTCCCAGAAGCCCCCATTCGATTCAAAGCGTTCAAAATCATTCACAGAGCTCCCTCGTCTCTCCAGTGCCATTCCCTAGCTTCCTAAGCCGTCCCATCGATCTGTTCGAGCAAGCTCCAGCGAAAGCTTTTGGCATCGTGCTCCAAGTCATACCTCCGGCCATCCTCCAGTCCTAACGTCTGAAGGAGATCTGCTCGCCTTCATCCCCTGAAGCTTCCTGATAGAGAAGCTCATTTGTTGAAACCTTCTCTGCAGTAATTTCTCCATCCCGAGCTCCCTAGCTAGGTAGTCTGGTCAAGTGTGAAGGAAACCTTCACCCCAGCGGATCTCCACCGTTGGATTGAAGGTTCCATCTCCCCTTATCCTTTCTGCGAAATTTTGTCGAAGTTCGTCGGTGGGATCGCTCGGATCACGCCGGAGAAGCTTCACAGTCTCGGGTTCGCACGGGAGGATGAAGATGAAATCCTGACCGTTGATTTCAATCAACGACGCGGATTAGATCCCTGGGTATCAGAGCCCCTTTGATCGTTGCCATTCGATCTTCCATCTGACGGCTATGGTTAATCCGGTCGTTACCCAGTCAGCCATCAATGATTGCCCCACCAATCACGACGCACCGCGCGTAAAGCGTTGGCTGACTAGGTAATTAATGGATTTAATTTTATAGAGAAATCAAGGGATCTTCAAAAATTGATATCTCTCTACACACTTGGCCAAATTAGGTGGTCTCAGGCTCATTGGAAAGGTCTCAGGGAGACCTACAAAAGCCCTTTGGTTCCAGGTCTTGATGGAATATGCATGAATTTTATTTTTAATATTAGTGTTCTGTGAATTATTGCATTTATTGTTTAAATTAAATTCCTCAGGGCCTGGAATCTTCGGAGAATGAATTTGGGCATGCCCCTGACATGTCCAAATTTTATCTCCCCTGTTTGAGATATTTAAGGGCACTAGTATTCCAATTTTGATTCAAGGATCATGGGTTGACCCTAAAATCCAAATTGGAATTATGACATATCCAATGAGAATTAGGGTTTAATTTTGAGTGTGCTGATGATGTGTAGTATAGGGAGTTTAGGGCCAGTTATTTTACCCCAATCCAACCTTAGGATAGCCCCCTAGGATCTTCGTAAGGTGACTTAAAAGTCACCTTAGGTGGCTTGGTTAGCCACCTTAGAGAACTCCATTTAGGCTCAAATTTGGTGTGTTTAGGCCTTGGGATCAAGTGATCTCATGGTCCAAATTTCATCAGATTTGGTGCTCATTTGGTTCACCAAGTAGGAGCCATAATATTCCCTCTCTAGAATTATCCTTTAGCCTTAAGAAAATTCTAATAAATCAAGATTAATCCTGAAAATTCCTTAAAACACCTCTAACTGACCCTGATTAACCCCTTAATCAGTAGAAATTTAAATCTCTTTAATTTGACATTAAAATATATTTTAACTCAATTTTAATCAAAATCAATGTTTAATTAATTTTAATTAATTAAAAATCTCAAAAAATCTTTAAACACTTGCTGATCTCCCATTAGATCATTTCTGATCTTTGGGGTTGTTTTCAAGAAGTTTACGATTCATTTGGGTTCAAAACAATAAAAAGGCTCCTTAATTAAGGTAATTAGAAAATTCTAATAAATACTCAAAATTCATAACTAATTGTAAAAAAATTTAAATCAATCAAACTCAGTGACTAATGACTCTAATTAAAATCCAGTATTTTTCAAAAATATCAAATCCCCAAAATCTGGTCAAAGTAAAAAAAGTCAACATTTTGGTCAACTCTAGGTCAAAATTGGGTCAAAACTTTAATAAATCATAACTTTTGATAGAAAACTCCAAATTAAATATGCCACCTGTCTGACAACTCATAATAAGGTCTAGTATTTATTAAAAATCTGAGATCCCATAAATTCCCTCTAATTTGAAAAACCAACTTTTGACCCCTTAGTTAACATATCTAGATAATTTCCCAAAACCCAATAACTCACTCAAACTTCAGAGTTTTCTAAGTTGGTTAATAAAATTCTCAACCAATCTTCTAAAACCAGTAATCAACTCTCTTTAATATTAATTCACTCCTCTTAATTTCAACCAACTTAAATTAACTTAATCAACCCCGATTACTACTGGGTAACCCAGGCCTACAAAGCATTCAAAAGATGATAGTTTCACTAGCATAAGTAAAAGCAATAGTTATAATTCAAAAAAAAAAAAATAAATAAAATTAGTGATGTCTTAGAGTAGATGCACTTTATTCATTTTTATAATAATGATCATAATGTTAACTCTTACCTCAATAAAAGGTTATTATTATTATTTTAATCAAAATGATTATTAGGTTTGATTCGAGTCATTCGGGTTACTAGCTGGACGGATTTGGATCCTTATTTTTAGCCCGTTTATTAAACAGGTTGAGTTTGAGTTTACGGGATTTGGGTCGGATAAATTTTGGATCGAACCTGTCTTGCTGATCTATTTTGACACCCCTAACTCAATGCATCTCTCCGACATTCCATCGAATTGGTTGATTGGAGTAATTAACCAATAGTTTTTTTTTTTTTTTAAATCAATCAAATTGAGTTTCACCTTGAAATAAATGCATCCTCACTATTTGATAATATCATATAGTCAATAAATAAATACCATAAACACTACAGAAAAACATCAATTACTAGCAGAAATTTCCGACGGATATGTCCAATTACCGCCTGTAATTCCAATGGTCACTTGACCACCAATAACCCTGTCGATATTGAGCGAATTTTCTGTTGTGAAAGTTATGATATGTCATACAATTGGTTGTGGGTTGGTAAGAATAACACAGTGCAATTACTTTGTGGGGCAGCTTATGACAAATTACTGTTGTCAACTTCCTTCTACATTAACTTCTTCTTTTTTTACTCTTTCGCATAAATTTAAATTTGATTGTACGATTCATAAGAATAAGAGGGATTTATAAATATACCACTTTATATCATACTATTTAGCAAATAAGATAAATTAATATTTGATCTAATACTTAAAGTTTTTTTGAATATTAGGCATAGATTATAATTTATTAAGAAATATCAAAATATTTTTTGCGGGGGTAAAATTAAAAATATTCCTTTGATTATTCATATATGATTAATTTAATTTCGGAGTAACACATTAATTGAAAATATGAAATTTATCAAAAGTAATCCTTTAAAGATTAAATTGAGATCAATTTTTTTATAGTTGAGAAATGAAATTGTGATCTTTGTTTATATTATAATTACAATATAAGGGACTATTTTAGATCAATTTTGTATACATTTGACAGTATTATTGCTAGTATTTTAAGAGAAGTTATGTTAGTACCATTAGAGTTATAAAAAGTTTTACCTTAAGATTAATGTTAGATTTTATTTTGACAATTTTTGTAGTGTTTTATAAATCAGATTTTTAGTAAAAAAATTTGTATCGAAAATTTATGTTAAAAAGTAATAAAAAAAATTATCACAAATTTCCATTTCAAATAGAGACTTATAAGGCAAGGCTAATCCCCTCTGATTAAAAAGCACATTCTCCAAAAGGAAGAACTTAAAAGCACAATCATAGGACGCTAAATGGTAAATGCCACTTAAACTGACAAGCCGGCTTCAACCAGGCGCTTGAGGTGTTTGATTGATTCACTCACACAGAAGTCATGCAGTTCCTCATCGCTGAACAAATTCCTGCATTCCTTCGCCTTTTCCCTCAGCACTTTCCCTTCGTCCTCAACCATTGCGAACCTCAGGCTCTGCGCAATCTCATCACCTGTGAACGACCCATCCTCCTTCCTAGGCACCTCGACGCCGAATCCCTTCTCCACCATTTTCCTTGCAATTAGCCCCTGATCGAACACCATCGGCAGAAGTACCATCGCCATCCCAAACGCCAACCCTTCCACAACCGAGCTCCACCCAGCGTGCGACAAGAGACCTCCTATGGAAGGGTGAGCCAAGATATGAATTTGAGGAACCCAGTCCATGCAAAGCAGCCCACGGCCATGCTCCTTTATGCTCTCCACGAGCCCAGCGGGCACCGACCCAACCCTCAATGCCCAAACGAAATGCAGCCCGCTCAGTTCCAGGCCGACGGCGATCTCCATCACCTCCGTGGCACTTAGCTTCACTTCACTTCCGAAGGCAACATACACAGTTGAGCCCTGTCCTTGCTTGTCTAACCAATCAAGCGCTGCGTGCTGTCCTTCTTCAATTGAGGGTGGTAGAAGCCCTACAGGGACGATCGGCTTCTCATAAAGGTGGCCGAGAAGCTGCAAGCATTCGGGCTCCAGCTCCTTACAGCTACGGATGAGTACGATTTGGCATCCCTGTATTGATTTCCCAGCCCGATAAAATTCAGATACACCAGATGCATCTGGAACTCCTCCATTGAACAACTGGTGAGCCTCGAAAGAGCGGAAGACGATCGTGGAAGGGAAAGGAATCCACGTAGGCAACAGGGTGAGTTCCTCTGCTTTCTTCCAAGCACCTGCGCCGCCCATTAGTGCCGACGGCGGGCCGAAGAAGGATAAGAATGAGGCGTTAAAGATGCTGAAGAACGCACACGGCACGCCGAATTTTACAGCAATGTTTGGAACCCAGTGGGCGGCGTAGTCGAAGAGGATGCAATCCAGAGACGCTACTTGCTTGTTTTGGATGAGATCGGTGAGCGTTTCTTCCAAAGTGTCGAAAGCTTTACTTAGATATGGACGGAGATCAGCCGAAGGGAGGTCTATCGTCGCCTCGACGTTCTCCGGCAGGTGTTCAATTTGAGGTAGTGGGATTTCGATGAAGTTGATGAAGGGAGTGAGAGGTGGGGGGATGGCGGGGAGTCTTGCTACATTTCTTGGGGTGCTGAGGAAAGAGATACGGTGGCTCTTTCGGGCGAGGGATTTGGCGAGCTCGAGAAAAGGAAGAAGATGGCCAAAGGCAAACCATGGCAGCATTAAGATGTGAAGACTCCCGCCTTCCATGTTCAGTTGGAAGAGATGAAGCACCACGGGGAGGTTTAATAGGTCGATTCGATCTATATATGACACGAGGAGGTGGAAGGAAATCATTTCCGGCAAGATCTAAGAGTTTATTACGTGCGGGTGAAAATAAAAAAGCACTGTAAACAGTAAAAGTACAGTACAGTGATAAATTAAAAGGGCATTAATGAACAGAAATTCCTGTGATTTTAATGTACTGTTATTATTTAAAATCACAAAATCAAATGTTTGTGTCCTGACTACTCGAAAATTAGGGGTGTCAATTTTGATTCACGGGTCGGGTTTGGGTCGAACACGGAACTGACTCGGTACTGTTTGACCCGACCCCGAACCCTACCCGCATCGGTTTCGGGTCAACCCAAACCCGACTCGCTAAGTTGCTGTTCGACTTCGCTATTCCGCCTGTTCGCATTATTCGCTCCTTTCGGTCGGATCGGAAGTTACAACATTTTGATTGGAAGCAATGAGGGGAGCTCACAATCGCTCACTGTGAAGGAGTCGCCGCTCCTTCGTTGATGTTCGACTTCGCTCCTTCGGCGACGTTGTTGTTTGACTTCACTCCACGGAGGCACAGACGTTGCTGTTCGACTTCACTTCACTCCACCAAGTTCGCTCGTTGTGGCCTGTGAAGACTGAAGCATGGCCAAATCCCGTTAATACGCTGGACTACAGTAAAACTGGTCAGAAATAGATCATTGTCGGGTTTCCAGGTCAACCCGAACCCGAATTCAAAAAGGGTCGAAAATCTGGACCAGAACCCGACCCGTTTCGAGTTTGAGTTGACACGAACCCGAAATTTTCGTGTCAGGTTCAAGTCGAGTTTTTGGGTCATGTCAAATATTGACACCCCTGCATATAATAATCTCTTCAGATCTACACCAACCTGAGCATTCGTTTTTGTTTTTGTTTTTTTTTTTTTTTCATTAATGATAATGTAACAAATTTTCTTGACCAAACAAACATAAAATAAAAAATAGGAGACCAAATAGCCCCAAGGAGAGTTTAGGATTTAGTATAACTTGTTTTAAATTAAAATTAGTTATAGTTTTAAAAATTATATCTATTTTATTTTAGTTGAAATATGACATAAAACTGCCCCATCATAATTTATAGAGCTTTTCTATGTGGTTTCTGAATGAATCTGGAGGCCCGGATTGGCCTCCTAATGCACCCAGACACCGCACATAATAATTTTTTTTTCATAATTTAATATGAAATTGATAGACTAACAACCAAAATAATGGCTAAGAAAAATGCATGATATGACATAAAGCTACTCTACATAATTTACTACATAATATATGAATAATTTAAAGCTACACTATAAATTATAAATAATAATATATTTCTATTATGGTTCCGTTTGGGAAGACTTTTTTAGTGCTGCTTAAAATGGAATTTTAATACAAAAAAATTAAAAAATTTTAACTAAAACTTTGTTTTAAAATAGCAATTAAAAAACCCCTTCCAAACAAAGCCTATATAAATTATTTTGATAAGTAATATTGTAGACGAGTATCTGATCATATATTCAGCATATAATTCTGATTAAAAATAAAAAATTGTGTTTAAACTAAGAAATGATACATTCTTTGTGAATAATAAATAAATGAATTTATATTAGTTTAAAATATATTTATAGCCATAAACTAAATTTATTCAAAATTCAATGTCTATATAAATAAAAAAAAAATTGTAGGCATCAATCTCCAATTCAACTAAAGACTTAAGTTTCGTTTGGGATAGCTTTTTTATTGTTTTATGAAACAATTTTTTAATATAAAAGTCTTTAGACTAGAAAACTTTTTCAAAATGTTATAGAAAAGATGTCACAAACCAAACCATAAACTACCCTATCATATTAGAAAAAATATTAGGTGCGGAGTGCAGACGGGGTGAGAACCGTCTGCACAGATACAGAGTACCGAGCGGTACCCAGCGGTACCGAGTGGTACCGAACGGTACCGAACACTGTTTTATACTAGTGTGCAGATGGTTCTTCCGTCCGCACTCCAACCAATGGCGGAGCAACGATGGGGGCACTCGAGCACGTGCCTCGACTAGTCTGAAAATAATTTTTTTATTAATTAGTTAATGTTGACTATAAAAAAAAATAGACAAAATACAAAAAAAATTTAAAACAAACCGTCATACTAGCTTCCTCCGGTCCCACCTTGCGCGGTTTGCCTTTCATCTTCTCTCTTCGTTGTTATTGTTCGGCTCCGTTGATTCACGGGAGGTGCAGAGATTGCATAGTCAATTCTCCGGCTCCCTCATCACCATCCGATTTCGACGTTTCGTTCCTTCTTAGGGACGGGGAGAAAGCCGTTCGTCTCCCACCCCTCCGTCACTGTCCGACTTCGTTGCTTCGCAGAGGGTAGAGATCGCACAAAGTCACTTCTTCCTCTCCTTAGTAGCTATCCGACTTTGCTCCTACCTCCGGCCGACCTAGCCGCTGACGAAACTCTCCTCAGAACGACGTCCTCCCGCCAGAGCCGCCGCCGTCGCTGCATGCCTCTGGCTTCTTCCGATTCTCTCCCTCTCTGTATATTATATATATATATTATAAAAAGAAAATAATAATAATAAAATAAAAATATAAAAAGAAAATGAAAGATGGAGAGAAATAAAAATTTTTGTAAACAAATGTCGAAGACCCCGGCCGTCGTACCTTAGGTCCGACCGGGATGGATTGACATTAAAGACCTGTGCCGTTGATTTCTAATTCGGGTAAATGGTTTTAAATTTTTGAAGACCCGCGCCATCGATCTTATATCTGGGCGGATGATTCCAAATTAAAGACCTCACGCAGTCAATCTTAGATCCTGGTGAGATGGTTGAAATCGAAGACCTTACGCCGTCGACCTTAGGTCTGGGTAGGAAGAATTACGGTAGTGCCGTCCCGATTTCTCCCTCGATAGGGAGGAGATGCCTGGAGGCTGCCAAAATTTTGAGAAAATTATTGAACTTTTGGAACAATTATAGAACAATTAAATTTAAATCTTTAATTAATTAAATAATCAAAGTTAATTTAATTAATTGATTGATAAAAAATAAAATCAAATCAAATCAAGTTTTAAAATTTGAGAGCCTTTTTCTGTGAAAATTGTAAAAACAATAATCTTAATTTTTTAAGGCTCTTAAATTTGAGATCATATATATATATATATATATATATATATATTGATAGAGAGTTTTAAAAATGAGAGAACTTTATAATTTAAATAATTTTTAATTGATTTATCAATCAATTAAGCAATAATAAAAAAAATGCATAAAAGAAAAAAAGGGAAAGAAAAGTTTCCACTAAATAATATATACAGTGTTGCTTTTTCAACTCTCCAAAACTCTCAATTTGAACTCTACAAACTGCTCTCCAAAGTCCTCATGTACAAACTTCTACGGCTACGTGTGGACTCTATCTCCTGAACTGCTGCAGCTACTGACTACTAACACCTACAAAAAAGCAAATAAAAAGTCAGTATATCATAAATAAATAGAATGAATGCTGATAAAATCTAAGCTAGTGCAGGTAGTATAGAGTACTGAAAAGCAAGAAATGCCAAGTAAAAAAAAAACTAGTAAAGCAATAGTGCTAAAAGACGGGTAAGGTAGTTGACTACTGTAGTGGAAACAAGCTACAAGCACAATATAACTAAAATACTAAGGCAAGTGTCAAACCTCTCAAAACATTGATATCAAACTCAACAAGCGAACAATCTAATTCAAATCCTCGAGCAGCCTTGTTTATAGGAACTTGGTTGTAAGACCCACTACCCGGCAACTTTCGTAGGAAAGTTGTAAGCCGGACCTTAGGAGAAAGTTTTAGGTTGAAATTGACCTAACCCCTAAACCCAATTAAAACCCCGGCCACTTCTAATAGAAGTTATAAGTCCAACATCTGAGGAAAGTGTTTAGGTGATAATACACCTAGACCCCTCACTAGGGCATCATAGTCTATAGGATTAGGTTGTAAGACCCGCTTTCGTGCAACTTCTTACTGAAGTCGTAAGCCCCACATTTTAGAAAATTTGCTAAATAAATAGTAATGATCCTAAACCCTAAACAATCAAATTTAAACCTATGGGAATCTTAGTCTAAACGATGAAGTTGTAAGACCCGCTTTTCAGGCTACTTCCTAAGGGAAGCCATAAGTCCTATCCAAACAATTAAAATTCTCGGGCATCCTAATCTAAAAGGACTAGATTGTAAGACCCACCGTTAGGCAACTTCTAAGGAAGTCATAAGACCTATCCAACTGAATCTCTTGGGCAGCTCCTGATTGGAGTCGTAAGCCCCAAACTAAATAAATTAACAGACAACTCCTAATTGGAGCCGTAAGCCCCAAACTAAATAAATTAACGGGCAACTTCTAAGGAATAGTAAGCCCCAACTTAAATTAAATTAAAACTAAAATCAATATCTAACCACTTCAGTCTACTCGGAATCCCTAAGAGGAGGCAACTCATGGCTACTAATCAGATTCCCTGGATACTACGATTAATGATTGTTAGTGTTGGCAGACTGAAATCTATGGTATACCCGGGACGACAGAACCATGGGATCTTGATATCACTAATGAGAGATAACCCCTTAGTATATGTGAACTACTTATTCGAATCTAAAATCATTCAAAACATCAATGCCCACTATTTCTTAATTAATTTATTATTAAATCCTACAAAAAAATTGAGAAACCTTTGTATAAATTTATAATTAACAACTTACATTCTTGAAAGAAATAAAAAATGATAAATTTGTGCCCAATTAATAAAAATTTCTAGCTCCTTCTCAGATCTTGATATCAAATTTTCATTTAAAATTTAATTTTACACTCCTACATCATCCCATTAATAAGAAAAATTATTCCGTCAGGTTACCTGACGTAGAGCTACATCAGGTAGCTTATAATATGTCACAACGTGCACTTACTCTTTACCGCGAGGCCCGACGATCCGACTCGGACCGAATTCGGGATTACTATGTTCGCGTATTGCTCGGTATTGCTAGGTATTACTCGGTATTGCTTGGCAATAACGAGAAATACCGCTATGTGAAGACCAATACCGACCAATACCGAGCAATACCTAAAAGAACTCGGTATTGCTCGGTATTGAACTCGGTATTGCTCGGTATTGCTCATTATTGGTCTTCACATAATAGTATTTTTCATTTTTGTCAAGCAAAATCGACCAATACCTAGCATTACCGAGCTACGCAAACTCCCGGGTCCATTCCGGGTCGGGTCGTCCGGCCGCGGGGTAAAGAGTAAGTGCACGTGCCGACATATTATAGGCTACCTGATGTAGCTCTACACGGAATAATTTTTCCATTAACAGGTCATCATTTCAAACAGAGACTTACATGGTTAGGGGTAACTCTCTGTTTCAAAACGAGACTTGAGAGTTTTTAAATTTTTTAGTAATCTTAGTTTTTCCTCCTAAATCTTATTTATATAGAGTTTTTTTTTTTTTTAATCTTAAAATTTAGCTTTTCTGCCATTCAAAAGTTATTAATCTTGTAGGATATGTTAAACCAGTTATTTTTTAAATGCAGTATCAATGATTCCAGGAGTGGGTCTCTTCACACGCCAGAAAGCAGCACCTGAGATTGATTGGTGCTATGGGGAACCAATTCAGCGTCTCGGAGCTTACCTTTTAGAAGGCCTCATTGCGATTGTAGCTTCTACCGGTGTGCAAATAATCCATGTGCGTCCGACAAACCTTATCCAACGCTCGCTCACAAGCTGTTCGACGGAATGTCACTGAAGGTTGGGATCCCAAATTGCACATACAATAACAGCCAAAAAAAATTCCCGCTGTCTCAGAATTAAAAAGTCGAAATTAAGCCATCTCCTCAAATGAGACTTATGGCTGAGGATCGTTTGGCAGCTTTCTTATAAGTTACTATGTCTTGCATTCCATCTAATTAAACAGGCATATTCTCCAAAAGAAAGAACTTAAAAGCACAATCAAACACTAAATGCCACTTATATGAAATTACAAGCCAAATGCTCTAAACCGACAAGCCGGCTTCAACAAGATGCTTGAGGTGTTGGATTGTTTCAGTCACATAGAAGTCATGAAGTTCCTCATCGCCGAACAAATTTCTGCCCTCCTTCGCCTTTGCCCTCAACACTTTGCCTTCGTCTTCAACCATTGCGAACCGCAGGCTCTGCGCAATCTCATCACCCGTGAACGACCCATCCTCCTTTCTAGGCACCTCGACGCCGAATCCCTTCTCCACCATTTTCCTTGCAATTAGCCCCTGATCGATTATCATCGGCAGCAGTACCATCGCCAGCCCAAACGCCAACCCTTCCACAATCGAGCTGCAACCAGCGTGCGTCAAGAAACCACCTATGGAAGGGTGAGCCAAGAGACGAACTTGAGGAACCCAATCCATGCAAAGCAGCCCACGGCCATGCTCCTTTATGCTCTCCACGAGCCCAGCGGGCACCGACCCAGCCCTCAATGCCCAAACGAAACGCAGCCCGCTCAGTTCCAGGCCGACGGCAATCTCCTTCACCTCCGCGGCACTTAGCTTCACTTCACTTCCGAAGGCAACATACACAGTTGAACCATGTCCTTGCTTGTCTAACCAATCAAGCGCTGCGTGCTGTCCTTCTTCAATTGAGGGTGGTAGAAGCCCTACAGGAACGACCGGCTTCTCATAAAGCTGGCCGAGAAGCTGCAACCATTCGGGCTCCAACTCATTACAGCTACGGATGAGTACGATTTGGCATCCCTGTATTGATTTCGCAAACCGATAAGTTTCAGATACACCAGATGCATCTGGAGCTGATCCATTGAATATCTGGCGAGCCTCGAAAGGGCGGAAGACGATCGTGGAAGGGAAAGGAATCCACGTAGGAAACATGGTGAAATCCTCTGCTTTCTTCCTAGCACCTGCGCCGCCCATTAGAACCGACGGCGGGCCGAAGAAGGATAAGGATGAGGCGTTATGGATACTGAAGAACGCACACGGCACGCCGAATTTTACAGCAATGTTTGGAACCCAGTGAGCGGCATAGTCGAAGAGGATGCAATCCAGAGACGAGATTTGCTTGGTTTGGATGAGATCGGAGATCTTTTGCTCAAAAGTGTCAAAAGCTTTACTTAGATATGGACGGAGATCATCGGAAGGGAGGTCTACCGTCGCCTCGGCGTTCTCCGGCAGATGATGGCCAAAGGCAAACCATGGTAGCATTAAGATGTGAAGACTCCCACCTTCCATGGTCAGTTGGAAGAGATGAGGCGCCACAGGGAGGATTGTCTATATCTGACACGAGGATATTTTTTCGTCTTTTCTTTTCTTTTTCTTTTTTTTTTCCTTAAAGATAATGTAACAAATTTTCCTGACCAAACAAATAAAAAATATATTTTTTTTTAACAAAAAATAAAAATGAAAAGAGACCCAGGAGAGTTTAGGGTCTAGTATAACTTGTTTAAAATTAAAAAAAAAATTATAGTTAAAAAAAAAAAAGTGTAGAATTATTTAACTTTTAGCTGAAATTTAAAATTTTTTATTTTTATAACTTCAAATTTTGTCATTTATTTTTAGAGTGCTTTGATATTATATATATATATATATATATATATATTTTAAATATCTCATCTATTTTGAAGAAATTTAATGAAGATGTTTTTCGAATGCTTTAAACTCTCTCATTCAAAATTTTCAAATAAAATCAGCAAGTTTTGTGAATGACAGATCTTATTTGAATTATTAAGAATATTGAATCATTGCTATGTAGTTTTTTGAAATTTGAGAAAAGAAAGGTATTTTTCTCTTTAAGAAACTCCTCTTTAAATGCCTCATCAAACTTAGAATTAGATTAATTTATCTACTAATTTCTTATATGAAAAGTATGACCTAAATTTTTTTCGCATAAAATAAATTTAATATGCCTATATTAACATCGAAGTATAACTCTCTCAAAACATAGAGTGAAGCCATTCATCTCTTCCAATCGCTTTCAATTGTTTTTCATTGTTTTTTTTTTCTTTTTCAATCACATTTGATATTGCTTCTTGATACGTCACCAAAAACCAACTTGATCGGGCGAGAATCTTGATGCATGTTTGGATTAGAAACTTTCAAAAGTTAAATTTTGGATCATCCAAACTCCAATTTCAACAAGCTTATAGTTAAATTAAACATCTAAAGATAAAGAATCCAACGATGCCAAAATCGATCTAATCTAAGCTCAGATGTGTATGAATCAAGATGGTTTTAGCTCAAGAGAATAATAAAGGAATAGAAAAAATATCTTATATCATATTAGTAGACATTTGATTCATGTATAGCTAAAATATTCGGCTATGAAAAAGTATGTTAGGCTTTAATCTTTATTGTGCAAAAGCTTAAACACTACTTGCTCTCACACAAGATCAAACTCATTTATCGAGACAACCCTTTTGCAGTATTTGATGACCCGTCTAACCCTTATTACATATTAACATCACTTTTCTTACTCAGCGGATCATCAAAGGACAGACTAGCTGATTTTTCTTGCTACCACACCCGATCCCTATAGATTCTACACTCAGTGATGATCTACTCAATGAACTAGTCATGAGTGTGAAAGAATATGTCCGCTACCTAGGAGTATTATTTTGAGGGCTTATCCTCCATAAAATCATTTGGCACTCATGAAACTCCTTTAGTTACCCTGAAGGTCACACGCTTTATTACTCTTATAATCTCTCAAAACCTCGTATTACCTATACCAGATCGGGGTCAAACCAGATGCAACCGTACACAAATTTAGTAGGTGTTACATATCATATGCCATGTGTGAAGTCATTACAATGTTAGACCAAAGATGTCTTAACCATCACATATATGTGTTGACCTCATTTTTGTACGAGGTCACTTTCAACCCCTTCTTGAGCCTTTGACCTTTGGTTTCTTTGGACTGTAGATCTTAGGATCTTCCTAGTTCCTAGCCCTTAGGCCCAATCCAGATCTTAGCTCAATGCAAACCCATAATCCAGGGTAAAGGACTCAGGTCCTGAAGCCCTTTCTAGCTTATTTTTCCACCACCTTGAAACTCAATCAATTGGCACTTGATTCAGGGTCTGTCAATTTCATATTGATGTGACATATATCTAGCGTCAACCCTCTAGATCTTTTGATCACCTCCAAGACCTTGATATTGATTCGTTAAGCAATAGTCTATATTTTTCAGACTCAATTCGACCTAGAACTGGCTCAAAGTCAAAATGACCAAAATACCCTTAAAGGGCTTTATTGGACTTTTGGCCTAGAGTTAGCTTGTTCTAACAATCAATTATTGAAACCTTCCCCACATGATCTTTGAAACCTCTTGAGCTCAATTCCAACCATGGGTCAACTTGGTTGACCAAGTCAACCAAGTTTGACTAAATGACCCATACATACACTTCCACTTAAACTATTTGGCCAAGACCACTTCAATCTCATTTGAACCCAAGGGGTGGCTCCTTGGACTCCCAAGAGACTTTTCTTGGAGACCCAAGTCTTGGGCTCACTTGTGTTAGCCTTTTGGCTTGACCCAAGTGCCCAAAAAGGGGCCCCCTTTGAGCGATTTCTCAATCTTAATCAAATTGAACCCAAACCATGGTGTCATTGGGTCTCCCATGACCCAATACACCTCCCTTAATCAGCCTAGCCATTAAGCCCCCTTGGGTCAAGAGTTAGGCTAACCCAAAGTGCCAAAACCACTTGGGATTGAGCCAACTTATGTCCTAAGCTTAATTGAACCTAACCAAACACCTCCATTAGGTGGCCCTAGGTCCAACACACCTCCTCCAGCCAACCCATGCCTTGGGTTGACTTGGGTCAGCTTATGGGTTAGCTCAAAGTAGCCAAAATCACATTGATCTAAGCCATCTTTGAACCTAGATCAAATTGAACCCAATTGCCACTTGCATTGGGTGGGACCAAACCCAGACCCATCTCCTATATCAATCCCAGGGTCTGGCCTAACCTGGGTTGAGCCCAATTCGACCCGAACCGAGCAGATTTGGATCAACTCAAGCCATCTTTGAACCCAGATCAAATTGAACCCAATTGCCACTTGCATTGGGTGGACCAGACCCAGACCCATCTCTCATATCAATCCCAAGGTCTGTCCTAACCTAGGTTGATCACAATTCGACCCGAACCGAGCAGGTTTGGGTCAAACCGATCCACCTGATCAAATTGGACCTCCCTAGGCCCAATTGAGCTCACCATTGATTCCAGCATGTCCCCATCCTCCTTTCCAGGTCAACCCGACCCAAACCCCAGCTGATAGCGGCCGGAACCAATGGACAATAAGCTCCGGTGGTGTGAGACCTCATTCCCTTACTGTTCCTCTCTGACTTGGATTTTCCTCCCAGGATCATCCGGGACGATAGTGATATCGTTCAGGCCGATCTGTACTGTTCAAAATATCGGCCTGAAACTAGTTCTGGGAACCATCCAAGACGATCGATTTTGGTCTGATCGTCCCGGGACGATTTGGCGATCGGCCGGGCCGATCAGCCTAATGATATAAGAAAATCAGCTCGTTTTGAGGAGAGAGAAAATCATTTTATAAAATCAGATATTTTGAAGAGAGAGAAAGAGAGGAAAAGTAAAGGAAAAGCTGGGTTTTGGAGGCCGCGGAGCTCTTTTTGTCCGACGCTGCTGTTGGGAAAAGTGTAGATCTCGTGGTAAGGACTCCGAATCCTATTTCTGTTTTCAAAGATATTGAGTTTTTGATCGAGTTGTGCATTGTTTTGTGTTTTCGTAGTCGAATTTTGGACATGATTTTGATTTGACACAACTTTCACCGCACAACTTTTGGTATGTTATAGATATGATTATTGTACACGATTTGAGTATTTTCTGCGACGATTTTACCAGTCGGAATTGATTCTACACGATTTTAATTGAATAGAAAAAATATCAGGACTCGATTTGGTTTGGAATCTATAGAATAATAGTCTTGTATTGATGTCGTCGTGATATTCTACTGTAATTTGGAGAAATTTAGAATTTGTGCTTTTTGCAGGATTTTTGTGTAAATTTGACAGACTGCCGTTACTCTGCTCTCGATTTTCGTACGATTTCTGATTTTTCCAGAATTGATAGATTGAATTGATTTATTGATATGATTGTTCTCTAGATTTCTTTAATATTGCTTATTGCATCGATTATTGCATTGATTGATTGTTACTGAAAGACAAGTGGGAACCTGGTTGAACGTTGGTTGGAGATTGACTTGACCTGTACAGGATGGTGGGCTGATGGGGCTTTCCTTTAAACCATAGATCATCGATATAACGATTGGGAGTCATAAGGAGTTTTATATGCCGACGGGCGGCCGACGGGCAAAAGAGTGACGACTCTTCTTGATTGAAACCAACGTGCGGATATCTACAACAGCAATATGGATTCTACAACAGCACTATGGATTTCTACAACAGCACTATTGATCATAGCTAGTATTTGTGCTTGTCGAGTAAGACCATTGTATGGAATTGCATGTATACGATATTGCATCGCATAGATTTCCTGATCTGCATTGATTTATTGATTTCCGATTGATTTATTGATCTTGCTGGTTTTATTGAATTGATTTATTATTGACGGATTTATTGATTTTATTGATTGATCATTGATCATTGATACTATTGATTCTAAATTGATTTGACTAGCTACAATTGATTTATCGTATTGCTTTTCCGATTGATTCTATCGACTTGATTTATGGATTTACGGATTTATCATTTTGATTGTACGTTATTGATTTATAGATACCGGCACCGATATTGATATGGACTCTGCATATTGATTCATAGATATTGACATGATAGATCAATAGCATGTTAGGGGGATTATGGACTATAGATATTGATTCATTGATTGATCATTGATCACTAGTAATTATTCAGAGCTATTGATACACTGATACATTGATTCGTCGAACCGATTATCGATTGATTGATTGAATGAATTGTTGCCATATGGATTTGATTTTATCGTAGAATAGATTTCTTTATTGAGCTGATTGTATTGATTTCAATTGACCTGGTGATTTCATTGTTTAGATTTGTTTTTAATTGCTTATTGAGTTGATTCGATTGTTTTACGGATTTCCCTGCTGATAGATATAATTGACTGGAAAGTGCTCTATTGATTGAGATGATTTCCCTATTGTAGCATCATACGTCGTCATTATTGAATCGTACTCGCTGTCGTAGTGTCATTGAATATTGTATATTGATATCGAGTAAATCGTATTGAATAATTGGATTGACTGATTTGCAAGAGTACGTTCTAACACGAGTCCCTTATTGAATTAATTGATGTTATTGATTGCTATTAATTGACATAGACATCCTATTGATTTGATAGATGATATAGATGCAACGAATTGACTAGACGACACGATTGATTGAACTGATAGTATTGATTGACAGACACTGCTACGATGGATACATATTGGCTTTCAGTCACTTACTGATTTGATTGTTGAGGCGTATTGATTTATCGATGTTTTTACAGCTGTATTGATTATTGACTATTGATTTCCGTACTGCATTGACTACTGATTTGATTTCTGCTGTACAGACTTGATTTCATTGACTATGGATTTCCGCATTGCATAGACTCATTGACCATTGATTGACTTGATTTGATTGACCTGCATATTGATAGCATCGCCGTGCTTTAATTTCAGTTGTAGGCTTTGGTGACCTGCTGGGCTTTGTAAGCTCATTATATGTGGTTAAAATTTTCAAGTCCGAGCAAGGCAACTGGAATGGAGTTCGATCAGAATGTCAGACGAAATCCTTTCACTATTGATATCTGGGGCATCATAGGTGGTCCCCCGATTCGATCCTGACCCAAAGCCTTCCAAAGGCTGTGGCTCGCTAGCTTGAGGCTTACGAACCCCTCTAGTACGATGTCCCCTTCCACCTGGCGCCCCATTCGAGGTCCCTCCCAGTTAATCCCGTTTGTCCGAGCTCGCTAGAGGTGGTTAAATAGGGCAACTCGTCCCAGAAGCCCCCATTCGATTCAAAGCGTTCAAAATCATTCACAGAGCTCCCTCGTCTCTCCAGTGCCATTCCCTAGCTTCCTAAGCCGTCCCATCGATCTGTTCGAGCAAGCTCCAGCGAAAGCTTTTGGCATCGTGCTCCAAGTCATACCTCCGGCCATCCTCCAGTCCTAACGTCTGAAGGAGATCTGCTCGCCTTCATCCCCTGAAGCTTCCTGATAGATAAGCTCATTTGTTGAAACCTTCTCTGCAGTAATTTCTCCATCCCGAGCTCCCTAGCTAGGTAGTCTGGTCAAGTGTGAAGGAAACCTTCACCCCAGCAGATCTCCACCGTTGGATTGAAGGTTCCATCTCCCCTTATCCTTTCTGCGAAATTTTGTCGAAGTTCGTCGGTGGGATCGCTCGGATCACGCCGGAGAAGCTTCACGGTCTCGGGTTCGCACGGGAGGATGAAGATGAAATCCTGACCGTTGATTTCAATCAACGACGCGGATTAGATCCCTGGGTATCAGAGCCCCTTTGATCGTTGCCATTCGATCTTCCATCTGACGGCTATGGTTAATCCGGTCGTTACCCAGTCAGCCATCAATGATTGCCCCACCAATCACGACGCACCGCGCGTAAAGCGTTGGCTGACTAGGTAATTAATGGATTTAATTTTATAGAGAAATCAAGGGATCTTCAAAAATTGATATCTCTCTACACACTTGGCCAAATTAGGTGGTCTCAGGCTCATTGGAAAGGTCTCAGGGAGACCTACAAAAGCCCTTTGGTTCCAGGTCTTGATGGAATATGCATGAAGTTTAATTTTAATATTAGTGTTCTGTGAATTATTGCATTTATTGTTTAAATTAAATTCCTCAGGGCCTGGAATCTTCGGAGAATGAATTTGGGCATGCCCCTGACATGTCCAAATTTTATCTCCCCTGTTTGAGATATTTAAGGGCACTAGTATTCCAATTTTGATTCAAGGATCATGGGTTGACCCTAAAATCCAAATTGGAATTATGACATATCCAATGAGAATTAGGGTTTAATTTTGAGTGTGCTGATGATGTGTAGTATAGGGAGTTTAGGGCCAGTTATTTTACCCCAATCCAACCTTAGGATAGCTCCCTAGGATCTTCGTAAGGTGACTTAAAAGTCACCTTAGGTGGCTTGGTTAGCCACCTTAGAGAACTCCATTTAGGCTCAAATTTGGTGTGTTTAGGCCTTGGGATCAAGTGATCTCATGGTCCAAATTTCATCAGAGATTTGGTGCTCATTTGGTTCACCAAGTAGGAGCCATAATATTCCCTCTCTAGAATTATCCTTTAGCCTTAAAGAAAATTCTAATAAATCAAGATTAATCCTGAAAAAAAATTCCTTAAAACACCTCTAACTGACCCTGATTAACCCCTTAATCAGTAGAAATTTAAATCTCTTTAATTTGACATTAAAATATATTTTAACTCATTTTTAATCAAAATCAATGTTTAATTAATTTTAAATTATTAAAAATCTCAAAAAATCTTTAAACACTTGCTGATCTCCCATTAGATCATTTCTGATCTTTGGGGTTGTTTTCAAGAAGTTTACGATTCATTTGGGTTCAAAACAATAAAAAGGCTCCTTAATTAAGGTAATTAGAAAATTCTAATAAATACTCAAAATTCATAACTAATTGTAAAAAAATTTAAATCAATCAAACTCAGTGACTAATGACTCTAATTAAAATCCAGTATTTTTCAAAAATATCAAATCCCCAAAATCTGGTCAAAGTAAAAAAAGTCAACATTTTGGTCAACTCTAGGTCAAAATTGGGTCAAAACTTTAATAAATCATAACTTTTGATAGAAAACTCCAAATTAAATATGCCACCTGTCTGACAACTCATAATAAGGTCTAGTATTTATTAAAAATCTGAGATCCCATAAATTCCCTCTAATTTGAAAAACCAACTTTTGACCCCTTAGTTAACATATCTAGATAATTTCCCAAAACCCAATAACTCACTCAAACTTCAGAGTTTTCTAAGTTGGTTAATAAAATTCTCAACCAATCTTCTAAAACCAGTAATCAACTCTCTTTAATATTAATTCACTCCTCTTAATTTCAACCAACTTAAATTAACTTAATCAACCCCGATTACTACTGGGTAACCCAGGCCTACAAAGCATTCAAAAGATGATAGTTTCACTAGCATAAGTAAAAGCAATAGTTATAATTCAAAAAAAAAAAAAAATAAAATTAGTGATGTCTTAGAGTAGATGCACTTTATTCATTTTTATAATAATGATCATAATGTTAACTCTTACCTCAATAAAAGGTTATTATTATTATTTTAATCAAAATGATTATTAGGTTTGATTCGAGTCATTCGGGTTACTAGCTGAACGGATTTGGATCCTTATTTTTAGCCCGTTTATTAAACAGGTTGAGTTTGAGTTTACGGGATTTGGGTCGGATAAATTTTGGATCGAACCTGTCTTGCTGATCTATTTTGACACCCCTAACTCAATGCATCTCTCCGACATTCCATCGAATTGGTTGATTGGAGTAATTAACCAAAGTTTTAGTTTTTTTTTTTTTTAAATCAATCAAATTGAGTTTCACCTTGAAATAAATGCATCCTCACTATTTGATAATATCATCATATAGTCAATAAATAAATACCATAAACACTACAGAAAAAAACATCAATTACTAGCAGAAAAATTTCCGACGGATATGTCCAATTACCGCCTGTAATTCCAATGGTCACTTGACCACCAATAACCCTGTCGATATTGAGCGAATTTTCTGTTGTGAAAGTTATGATATGTCATACAATTGGTTGTGGGTTGGTAAGAATAACACAGTGCAATTACTTTGTGGGGCAGCTTATGACAAATTACTGTTGTCAACTTCCTTCTACATTAACTTCTTCTTTTTTTACTCTTTCGCATAAATTTAAATTTGATTGTACGATTCATAAGAATAAGAGGGATTTATAAATATACCACTTTATATCATACTATTTAGCAAATAAGATAAATTAATATTTGATCTAATACTTAAAGTTTTTTTGAATATTAGGCATAGATTATAATTTATTAAGAAATATCAAAATATTTTTTGCGGGGGTAAAATTAAAAATATTCCTTTGATTATTCATATATGATTAATTTAATCTCGGAGTAACACATTAATTGAAAATATGAAATTTATCAAAAGTAATCCTTTAAAGATTAAATTGAGATCAATTTTTTATAGTTGAGAGATGAAATTGTGATCTTTGTTTATATTATAATTACAATATAAGGGACTATTTTAGATCAATTTTGTATACATTTGACAGTATTATTGCTAGTATTTTAAGAGAAGTTATGTTAGTACCTAGGGGTGTCAATATTTGACACGACACGAAAACCCGACCCGGACCCGACCCGGAAAATCCGGGTTGGACCCGACCCGATTTCAAAACGGGTCGGGTTCGGGTTCCAAAAATTGACCCGTTTAAAAAACGGGTCGGGTTCGGGTTGACCCGGCGGGTTGCCGGGTCAACCCGCCAACCCGTTAAATTTAAAAAATTTCAGGTTAACCCGCCAACCGCGTCTACTACTGCCCGCACTGCTGCCCCGCTGCCCCCCGCGAGCTGCCCCGCTGCCCGCTGCCCCGCGCTGCCCCGCTGCCCCCGCGCGCTGCCCCCGCTGCCCCCCGCGCGCTGCCCCGCTGCCCCCCCGCGCGCTGCCCCGCTGCCCCGCTGCCCCGCGCGCTGCCGCGTGCCGCGTGCTGCCGGCAGCGGCCCTCGCGCCTCGCGCCTTCGCCGCTTCGCGTGTCGCGCTCGAGCTCGCGCCCTCGCGGGCTGCCGCGTGCTGCCGTGCTCGAGCTCGCGCCCTCGCGGGCTGCCGCGTGCTGCCGCGCTCGAGCGGCGGATTCCGCGTGCTGCCGCGCTCGAGCGGGTCCGATTTCGGATTCCGCGTGCTGCCGCCCTCGCGGGTCGGGTCGTGTCAACCCGGCAACCCGCCGGGTCGGGTCCGGGTTCGGATTTTCGACCCATTTCTCTACCCGGGTCGGGTTAGGGTCGACCCGTTTTCCACCCGGGTCAGTTCGGGTTCGACCCGAACCCGACCCGTAACCCGAAATTGACACCCCTATTAGAGTTATAAAAAGTTTTACCTTAAGATTAATGTTAGATTTTATTTTGACAATTTTTGTAGTGTTTTATAAATCAGATTTTTAGTAAAAAAATTTGTATCGAAAATTTATGTTAAAAAGTAATAAAAAAAAATTATCACAAACAAATCTCAATGGTTACCATTTATAAAAATTTATGTTGCAATTGCAAATATATTTGTTTAAATGTCATTCTCAGTGATCAGTCAAATTTATTGGTGGGGCCTTATCTGATAGACGACAAAATTCTTCTGTCATCCTATTTTAATAAATTATTTTCATTCATTGTCAATAACGAAACAATTCAAACAAAATTATTGATACTTCCCTGTCATTGCACTGATGAAAAATGTGGCATTGATATTGACATATTGTATCCACCGCTGTTTGTCCGGGTGGTGAAGAGCCGGCTGGGCAAAG
The DNA here is from genome assembly GCA_019514585.1 of Dendrobium officinale. Classification (NCBI taxonomy): domain Eukaryota; kingdom Viridiplantae; phylum Streptophyta; class Magnoliopsida; order Asparagales; family Orchidaceae; genus Dendrobium; species Dendrobium officinale. The sequence goes on along the minus strand of CM033699.1, from coordinate 11,619,013 downwards.
CTCAGGTTCCTGATTCGAATCCATTTGCAAGCAGTGAAAACCTTAAGTGTTGGCCCGTGTAAATTGATCGGCCGGAATTAAAAAAAAAAAAAAAAAAACATATTGTAAAATTTCTTTCACCAACACATCATCTCAACAAAAAATCCTAATTTGAAATAAAGACTTACAATTATGTCATCCCACCAACAAGTCTACAGACAAATCTCCATTTCAAATAGAGACTTATAAGGCAAGGCTAATCCCCTCTGATTAAAAAGCACATTCTCCAAAAGGAAGAACTTAAAAGCACAATCATAGGACGCTAAATGGTAAATGCCACTTAAACTGACAAGCCGGCTTCAACCAGGCGCTTGAGGTGTTTGATTGATTCACTCACACAGAAGTCATGCAGTTCCTCATCGCCGAACAAATTCCTGCATTCCTTCGCCTTTTCCCTCAGCACTTTCCCTTCGTCCTCAACCATTGCGAACCTCAGGCTCTGCGCAATCTCATCACCTGTGAACGACCCATCCTCCTTCCTAGGCACCTCGACGCCGAATCCCTTCTCCACCATTTTCCTTGCAATTAGCCCCTGATCGAACACCATCGGCAGAAGTACCATCGCCAGCCCAAACGCCAACCCTTCCACAACCGAGCTCCACCCAGCGTGCGACAAGAGACCTCCTATGGAAGGGTGAGCCAAGATATGAATTTGAGGAACCCAGTCCATGCAAAGCAGCCCACGGCCATGCTCCTTTATGCTCTCCACGAGCCCAGCGGGCACCGACCCAACCCTCAATGCCCAAACGAAATGCAGCCCGCTCAGTTCCAGGCCGACGGCGATCTCCTTCACCTCCGTGGCACTTAGCTTCACTTCACTTCCGAAGGCAACATACACAGTTGAGCCCTGTCCTTGCTTGTCTAACCAATCAAGCGCTGCGTGCTGTCCTTCTTCAATTGAGGGTGGTAGAAGCCCTACAGGGACGATCGGCTTCTCATAAAGGTGGCCGAGAAGCTGCAAGCATTCGGGCTCCAGCTCCTTGCAGCTACGGATGAGTACGATTTGGCATCCCTGTATTGATTTCCCAGCCCGATAAAATTCAGATACACCAGATGCATCTGGAACTGCTCCATTGAACAACTGGCGAGCCTCGAAAGAGCGGAAGACGATCGTGGAAGGGAAAGGAATCCACGTAGGCAACAGGGTGAGTTCCTCTGCTTTCTTCCAAGCACCTGCGCCGCCCATTAGTGCCGACGGCGGGCCGAAGAAGGATAAGAATGAGGCGTTAAAGATGCTGAAGAACGCACACGGCACGCCGAATTTTACAGCAATGTTTGGAACCCAGTGGGCGGCGTAGTCGAAGAGGATGCAATCCAAAGACGCTATTTGCTTGTTTTGGATGAGATCGGAGAGCGTTTCTTCCAATGTGTCGAAAGCTTTACTTAGATATGGACGGAGATCCGCGGAAGGGAGGTCTATGGTCGCCTCGGCGTTCTCCGGCAGGTGTTCAATTTGAGGTAGTGGGATTTCGATGAAGTTGATGAAGGGGGTGAGAGGTGGGGGGATGGCGGGGAGTCTGGCTACATTTCTTGGGGTGCTGAGGAAAGAGATACGGTGGCTCTTTCGGGCGAGGGATTTGGCGAGCTCGAGAAAAGGAAGAAGATGGCCAAAGGCAAACCATGGCAGCATTAAGATGTGAAGACTCCCGCCTTCCATGTTCAGTTGGAAGAGATGAAGCACCACGGGGAGGTTTAATAGGTCGATTCGATCTATATATGACACGAGGAGGTGGAAGGAAATCATTTCCGGCAAGATCTAAGAGTTTATTACGTGCGGGTGAAAATAAAAAAGCACTGTAAACAGTAAAAGTACAGTACAGTGATAAATTAAAAGGGCATTGATGAACAGAAATTCCTGTGATTTTAATGTAATGTTATTATTTAAAATCACAAAATCAAATGGTTGTGTCCTCACTACTCATATAATTAGAGGTGTCAATTTTGGGTCACGGGTCAGGTTCGAGTCGAACTCGGAACTGACTCGGTACTGTTTGACCCGATCCGAACCCTACCCGCATCGGTTTCGGGTCAAACCGAACCCGACTCGCTAAGTTGCTGTTCGACTTCGCTATTCCGCCTGTTCGCTTTATTCGCTCCTTTCGGTCGGATCGGAAGTTACAACATTTTGATTGGAAGTAATGGGGGAGCTCACAGTCGCTCACTGTGAAGGAGTCGTCGCTCCTTCGTTGATGTTCGACTTCGCTCCTTCGGCGACGTTGTTGTTTGACTTCACTCCACGGAAGCAAAGACGTTGTTTGACTTCACTTCACTCCACCAAGTTCGCTCGTTGTGGCCTGTGAAGACTGAAGCATGGCCAAATCCCGTTAATACGCTAGACTACAGTAAAACGGGTCAGAAACAGATCATTGTCGGGTTTCCAGGTCAACCCGAACCCGAATTCAAAAAGGGTCGAAAATCTGGACCCGAACCTGACCCGTTTCGGATTTGAGTTGACCCGAACCCAAAATTTTCGTGTCGGGTTCGAGTCGAGTTTTCGGGTCATGTCAAATATTGACACCCCTACATATAATAATCTCTTCATATCTACACCAACCTAAGCATTCAGGTTTTTTTTTTTTTTTTTTTCATTAATGATAATGTAACAAATTTTCTTGACCAAACAAACAAAAAATAAAAAATAGGAGAGTTTAGGATTTAGTATAACTTGTTTTAAATTAAAATTAGTTATAGTTTTAAAAATTAGATCTATTTTATTTTAGTTGAAATATGACATAAAACTGCCCCATCATAATTTATAGAGCTTATTCTGTGTGGTGTCTGAACGAATCTAGACGCCCAAACACCGCATATAATAATTTTTTCCATAATTTAATATGAAATTGATAGACTAACGAGTAACAACCAAAATAATGGCTAAGAAAAATGTATGATATGACATAAAGCTACTCTACATAATTTACTACATAATATATGAATAATTTAAAGCTACACTATAAATTATAAATATAATATATTTCTACTATGATTTCATTTGGGAAGACTTTTTTAGTGATGCTTAAAATAGAATGTTAATACAAAAAAATTAAAAAAGTTTAACTAAAACTTCGTTTTAAAATAGCAATTAAAAAACCCCTTCCAAACAAAGCCTATATAAATTATTTTGATAAGTAATATTGTAGACGAGTATCTGATCATATATTCAGCATATAATTCTGATTAAAAATAATAAATTGTGTTTAAACTAAGAAATGATACATTCTTTGTGAATAATAAATAAATGAATTTATATTAGTTTAAAATATATTTATAGCCATAAACTAACTTTATTAAAAATTCAATGTCTATATAAATAAAAAAAAAAATTGTAGGCATCAATCTCCATTTCAACTAAAGACTTAAGTTTTGTTTGGGATAGCTTTTTTATTGTTTTATGAAACAATTTTTTAATATAAAAGTCTTTAGACTAGAAAACTTTTTCAAAATGTTATAGAAAAGATGTCACAAACCAAACCATAAACTACCCTATCATATTAATAGCGAATCTACATTTCAAACAATGACTTACCCTATTACATCATTCCAACCAATGGCGGAGCAACGATGGGGGCACTCGAGCACGTGCCTCGACTATGAAAATAATTTTTTTTATTAATTAGTTAATGTTGACTATAAAAAAAATTTAAAACAAACCGTCATACTAGCTTCCTCCGGTCCCACCTTGCGCGGTTTGCCTTTCATCTTCTCTCTTCGTTGTTATTGTTCGGCTCCGTTGATTCACGGGAGGTGCAGAGATTGCACAGTCAATTCTCCGGCTCCCTCATCACCATCCGATTTCGACGTTTCGTTCCTTCTTAGGGACGGAGAGATCGCCGTTCGTCTCCCACCCCTCCGTCACTGTTCGACTTCGTTGCTTCGCAGAGGGTAGAGATCGCACAAAGTCACTTCTTCCTCTCCTTAGTAGCTATCCGACTTTGCTCCTACCTCCGGCCAACCTAGTCGCTGACGAAACTCTCCTCAGAACGACGTCCTCCCGCCAGAGCCGTCGCCGTCGCTGCATGCCTCTGGCTTCTTCCGATTCTCTCCCTCTTTGTATATATATATATATATATTAAAAAGAAAATAAAAATAAAATAAAAATAAAAAAAGAAAATGAAAGATGGAGAGAAATAAAAATTTTTGTAAACAAATGTCGAAGACCCCGGCCGTCGTACCTTAGGTCCGACCGGGATGGTTTGACATTAAAGACCTGTGCCGTTGATTTTTAATTCAGGTAAATGGTTTTAAATTTTTGAAGACCAGCGCCATCGATCTTAGATCTGGGCGGATGATTCCAAATTAAAGACCTCACGCAGTCGATCTTAGATCCTAGTGAGATGGTTGAAATCGAAGACCTTACGCAGTCGACCTTAGGTCCGGGTAGGAAGAATTACGGCAGTGACGTCCCGATTTCTCCCTCGATGGGGAGGAGACACCAGGAGGCTGCCGAAATTTCGAGAAAATTATTGAACTTTTGGAACAATTATAGAACAATTAAATTTAAATCTTTAATTAATTAAATAATCAAAGTTAATTTAATTAATTGATTGATAAAAAAGAAAATCAAATCAAATCAAGTTTTAAAATTTGAGAGCCTTTTTCTGTGAAAATTTTAAATACAATAATCTTAATTTTTTAAGGCTCTTAAATTTGAGATCATTTAAATATATATATATATATATATATATATATATATATATATATATATATATATATATATATATATATATATATATATATATATTGATAGAGAGTTTTAAAAATTAGAGAACTTTATAATTTAAATAAGTTTTAATTGATTTATCAATCAATTAAGCAATAATAAAAAAATGCATAAAAGAAAAATGGGAAAGAAAAATTTCCACTAAATAATATATACAGTGTTGCTTTTTCAACTCTCCAAAACTCTCAATTTGAACTCTACAAACTGCTCTCCAAAGTCCTCATGTACAAACTTCTACGGCTACGTGTGGACTCTATCTCCTGAACTGCTGCAGCTACTGACTACTAACACCTATAAATAAGCAAATAAAAAGTCAGTATATCATAAATAAATAGAATGAATGCTGATAAAATCTAAGCTAGTGCAGGTAGTATAGAGTATTGAAAAGCAAGAAATGCCAAGTAAAAAAAAAAAACTAGTAAAGCAATAGTGCTAAAAGACGGGTAAGGTAGTTGACTATTGTAGCGGAAACAAGCTACAAGCACAATATAACTAAAATACTAAGGCAAGTGTCAAACCTCTCAAAACATTGATATCAAACTCGACTTCGTTGCTTCGCAGAGGGTAGAGATCGCACAAAGTCACTTCTTCCTCTCCTTAGTAGCTATCCGACTTTGCTCCTACCTCCGGCCAACCTAGTCGCTGACGAAACTCTCCTCAGAACGACGTCCTCCCGCCAGAGCCGTCGCCGTCGCTGCATGCCTCTGGCTTCTTCCGATTCTCTCCCTCTTTGTATATATATATATATATATTAAAAAGAAAATAAAAATAAAATAAAAATAAAAAAAGAAAATGAAAGATGGAGAGAAATAAAAATTTTTGTAAACAAATGTCGAAGACCCCGGCCGTCGTACCTTAGGTCCGACCGGGATGGTTTGACATTAAAGACCTGTGCCGTTGATTTTTAATTCAGGTAAATGGTTTTAAATTTTTGAAGACCAGCGCCATCGATCTTAGATCTGGGCGGATGATTCCAAATTAAAGACCTCACGCAGTCGATCTTAGATCCTAGTGAGATGGTTGAAATCGAAGACCTTACGCAGTCGACCTTTGGTCCGGGTAGGAAGAATTACGGCAGTGACGTCCCGATTTCTCCCTCGATGGGGAGGAGACACCAGGAGGCTGCTGAAATTTCGAGAAAATTATTGAACTTTTGGAACAATTATAGAACAATTAAATTTAAATCTTTAATTAATTAAATAATCAAAGTTAATTTAATCAATTGATTGATAAAAAAGAAAATCAAATCAAATCAAGTTTTAAAATTTGAGAGCCTTTTTCTGTGAAAATTTTAAATACAATAATCTTAATTTTTTAAGGCTCTTAAATTTGAGATCATTTATATATATATTGATAGAGAGTTTTAAAAATTAGAGAACTTTATAATTTAAATAAGTTTTAATTGATTTATCAATCAATTAAGCAATAATAAAAAAAATGCATAAAAGAAAAAAGGGAAAGAAACATTTCCACTAAATAATATATACAGTGTTGCTTTTTCAACTCTCCAAAACTCTCAATTTGAACTCTACAAACTGCTCTCCAAAGTCCTCATGTACAAACTTCTACGGCTACGTGTGGACTCTATCTCCTGAACTGCTGCAGCTACTGACTACTAACACCTACAAAAAAGCAAATAAAAAGTCAGTATATCATAAATAAATAGAATGAATGCTGATAAAATCTAAGCTAGTGCAGGTAGTATAGAGTACTGAAAAGCAAGAAATGCCAAGTAAAAAAAAAACTAGTAAAGCAATAGTGCTAAAAGACGGGTAAGGTAGTTGACTACTGTAGTGGAAACAAGCTACAAGCACAATATAACTAAAATACTAAGGCAAGTGTCAAACCTCTCAAAACATTGATATCAAACTCAACAAGCGAACAATCTAATTCAAATCCTCGGGCAGCCTTGTTTATAGGAACTTGGTTGTAAGACCCACTACCCGGCAACTTTCGTAGGAAAGTTGTAAGCCCGACCTTAGGAGAAAGTTTTAGGTTGAAATCGACCTAACCCCTAAACCCAATTAAAACCCCCGGCCACTTCTAATAGAAGTTATAAGTCCAACATCTGAGGAAAGTGTTTAGGTGATAATACACCTAGACCCCTCACTAGGGCATCATAGTCTATAGGATTAGGTTGTAAGACCTGCTTTCGTGCAACTTCTTACTGAAGTCGTAAGCCCCACATTTTAGAAAATTTGATAAATAAATAGTAATGATCCTAAACCCTAAACAATCAAATTTAAACTTATGGGAATCTTAGTCTAAACGATGAAGTTGTAAGACCCGCTTTTCAGGCTACTTCCTAAGGGAAGCCATAAGTCCTACCCAAACAATTAAAATTCTCTGGCATCCTAATCTAAAAGGACTAGATTGTAAGACCCACCGTTAGGCAACTTCTAAGGAAGTCATAAGACCTATCCAACTGAAATTCTTGGGCAGCTCCTGATTGGAGTCGTAAGCCCCAAACTAAATAAATTAACAGACAACTCCTAATTGGAGCCGTAAGCCCCAAACTAAATAAATTAACGGGCAACTTCTAAGGAATAGTAAGCCCCAACTTAAATCAAATTAAAACTAAAATCAATATCTAACCACTTCAGTCTACTCGGAATCCCTAAGAGGAGGCAACTCATGGCTACTAATCAGATTCCCTGGATACTACGATTAATGATTGTTAGTGTTGGCAGACTTAAATCTATGGTATACCCGGGACGACAGAACCATGTGATCTTGATCGGGTTTATCTTCATCTTCCTCACAATTGAGACTAAAAATATATAAAATTTATTCAACCTTAATCGAGAGTTCTCTCTTACGTAGTAAGAGGGGTAATTAACTATGAGCGCTTGCGCTCATAGGAAGTAAGAACTCCAGATCTATAAACCCTGACACTACTCTCAAGAGAAATCTGGTTAATTTCAATCTGACTTAAGGGAAATGGAATCTTACGGCTGCAAAGCAAGATTCGCGCACTCGTGCCATTTTTCTTGAGCCAACAGTTAATAAAACATAAATTTAATTCAAAAATTTTATATTTATAAGCTTTTTATGAATTAAAATTATCATCATCTTTTTGAACAAATTTCAATACTAATAAATTTTTTTCATAAAATCAAATGATCATTCTATTCAGTATTGAATAAATTTCGAATAATATATATAATTGAACAAAAAAAATATATTTTGTATTTTTAAGGAGAAATGTATCAGAAAATTCTTTTTGAATAAAATTATCACTAATGAGAGATAACCCCTTAGTATATGTGAACTACTTATTCGAATCTAAAATCATTCAAAACATCAATGCCCACTATTTCTTAATTAATTTATTATTAAATCCTACAAAAAATTTGAGAAACCTTTGTATAAATTTATAATTAACAACTTACATTCATGAAAGAAATAAAAAATGATAAATTTGTGCCCAATTAATAAAAATTTCTAGCTCCTTCTCAGATCTTAATATCAAATTTTCATTTAAAATTTAATTTTACACTCCTACATCATCCCATTAACAAGAAAAATTATTCCATCAGGTTACCTGACGTAGAGCTACATCAGGTAGCTTATAATATGTCACAACGTGCAATTACTCTTTACCGCGAGGCCCGACGATCCGACTCGGACCGAATTCGGGATTACTATGTTCGCGTATTGCTCGATATTGCTAGGTATTACTCGGTATTGCTTGGCAATAACGAGAAATACCGCTATGTGAAGACCAATACCGACCAATACCGAGCAATACCTAAAAGAACTCGGTATTGCTCGGTATTGAACTCGGTATTGCTCGGTATTGCTCAGTATTGGTCTTCACATAATAGTATTTTTCATTTTTGTCAAGCAAAATCGACCAATACCTAGCATTACCGAGCTACGCAAACTCCCGGGTCCATTCCGGGTCGGGTCGTCGGGCCGCGCGGTAAAGAGTAAGTGCACGTGCCGACATATTATAGGCTATCTGATGTAGCTCTACACGGAATAATTTTTCCATTAACAGGTCATCATTTCAAACAGAGACTTACATGGTTAGGGGTAACTCTCTGTTTCAAAACGAGACTTGAGAGAGGAGACTGTTTAGGTCAAAATTTTAAATTTTTTAGTAATCTTAGTTTTTCCTCCTAAATCTGATTTATATAGAGTTTTTTTTTTTTTAATCTTAAAATTTAGCTTTTCTGCCATTCAAAAGTTATTAATCTTGTAGGATATGTTAAACCAGTTATTTTTTAAATGCAGTATCAATGATTCCAGGAGTGGGTCTCTTCACACGCCAGAAAGCAGCACCTGAGATTGATTGGTGCTATGGGGAACCAATTCAGCGTCTCGGAGCTTACCTTTTAGAAGGCCTCATTGCGATTGTAGCTTCTACCGGTGTGCAAATAATCCATGTGCGTCCGACAAACCTTATCCAACGCAACGCTCGCTCACAAGCTGTTCGACGGAATGTCACTGAAGGTTGGGATCCCAAATTGCACATACAATAACAGCCAAAAAAAATTCCCGCTGTCTCAGAATTAAAAAGTCGAAATTAAGCCATCTCCTCAAATGAGACTTATGGCTGAGGATCGTTTGGCAGCTTTCTTATAAGTTACTATGTCTTGCATTCCATCTAATTAAACAGCATATTCTCCAAAAGAAAGAACTTAAAAGCATAATCAAACACTAAATGCCACTTATATGAAATTACAAGCCAAATGCTCTAAACCGACAAGCCCCTGATCGATTATCATCGGCAGCAGTACCATCGCCAGCCCAAACGCCAACCCTTCCACAATCGAGCTGCAACCAGCGTGCGTCAAGAAACCACCTATGGAAGGGTGAGCCAAGAGACGAACTTGAGGAACCCAATCCATGCAAAGCAGCCCACGGCCATGCTCCTTTATGCTCTCCACGAGCCCAGCGGGCACCGACCCAGCCCTCAATGCCCAAACGAAACGCAGCCCGCTCAGTTCCAGGCCGACGGCAATCTCCTTCACCTCCGCGGCACTTAGCTTCACTTCACTTCCGAAGGCAACATACACAGTTGAACCCTGTCCTTGCTTGTCTAACCAATCAAGCGCTGCGTGCTGTCCTTCTTCAATTGAGGGGGGTAGAAGCCCTACAGGAACGACCGGCTTCTCATAAAGCTGGCCGAGAAGCTGCAACCATTCGGGCTCCAGCTCATTACAGCTACGGATGAGTACGATTTGGCATCCCTGTATTGATTTCGCAAACCGATAAGTTTCAGATACACCAGATGCATCTGGAGCTGATCCATTGAATATCTGGCGAGCCTCGAAAGGGCGGAAGACGATCGTGGAAGGGAAAGGAATCCACGTAGGCAACATGGTGAAATCCTCTGCTTTCTTCCTAGCACCTGCGCCGCCCATTAGAACCGACGGCGGGCCGAAGAAGGATAAGGATGAGGCGTTATGGATGCTGAAGAACGCACACGGCACGCCGAATTTTACAGCAATGTTTGGAACCCAGTGAGCGGCATAGTCGAAGAGGATGCAATCCAGAGACGAGATTTGCTTGGTTTGGATGAGATCGGAGATCTTTTGCTCAAAAGTGTCAAAAGCTTTACTTAGATATGGACGGAGATCATCGGAAGGGAGGTCTACCGTCGCCTCGGCGTTCTCCGGCAGGTGTTCAATTTGAGGTAGTGGGATTTCGATGAAGTTGATGAAGGGAGTGAGAGTCGGGGGGATGTCCGGGAGTCTTGCTACATTTCTTGGGGTGCTGAGGAAAGAGATACGGTGGCCCTTTCGGGCGAAGGATTTAGCGAGCTCAAGAAAAGGAAGAAGATGGCCAAAGGCAAACCATGGTAGCATTAAGATGTGAAGACTCCCACCTTCCATGGTCAGTTGGAAGAGATGAGGCGCCACAGGGAGGATTGTCTATATCTGACACGAGGATATTTTTTCGTCTTTTCTTTTCTTTTTCTTTTTTTTTTCCTTAAAGATAATGTAACAAATTTTCCTGACCAAACAAATAAAAAATATATTTTTTTTTAACAAAAAATAAAAATGAAAAGAGACCCAGGAGAGTTTAGGGTCTAGTATAACTTGTTTAAAATTAAAAAAATTTATAGTTAAAAAAAAAGTGTAGAATTATTTAACTTTTAGCTGAAATTTAAAATTTTTTATTTTTATAACTTCAAATTTTGTCATTTATTTTTAGAGTGCTTTGATATTATATATATATATATATATATATATATATATATATATATATATATATATATATATATATATATATATATATTTAAATATCTCATCTATTTTGAAGAAATTTAATGAAGATGTTTTTCGAATGCTTTAAACTCTCTCATTCAAAATTTTCAAATAAAATCAGCAAGTTTTGTGAATGACAAATCTTATTTGAATTATTAAGAATATTGAATCATTGCTATGTAGTTTTTTGAAATTTGAGAAAAAAAAGGTATTTTTCTCTTTAAGAAACTCCTCTTTAAATGCCTCATCAAACTTATAATTAGATTAATTTATCTACTAATTTCTTATATGAAAAGTATGACCTAAATTTTTTTCGCATAAAATAAATTTAATATGCCTATATTAACATCGAAGTATAACTCTCTCAAAACATAGAGTGAAGCCATTCATCTCTTCCAATCGCTTTCAATTGTTTTTCATTGTTTTTTTTTTTCTTTTTCAATCACATTTGATATTGCTTCTTGATACGTCACCAAAAACCAACTTGATCGGGCGAGAATCTTGATGCATGTTTGGATTAGAAACTTTCAAAAGTTAAATTTTGGATCATCCAAACTCCAATTTCAACAAGCTTATAGTTAAATTAAACATCTAAAGATAAAGAATCCAACGATGCCAAAATCGATCTAATCTAAGCTCAGATGTGTATGAATCAAGATGGTTTTAGCTCAAGAGAATAATAAAGGAATAGAAAAAATATCTTATATCATATTAGTAGACATTTGATTCATGCATAGCTAAAATATTCGGCTATGAAAAAGTATGTTAGGCTTTAATCTTTATTGTGCAAAAGCTTAGACACTACTTGCTCTCACACAAGATCAAACTCATTTATCGAGACAACCCTTTTGCAGTATTTGATGACCCGTCTAACCCTTATTACATATTAACATAACTTTTCTAACTCAGCGGATCATCAAAGGACAGACTAGCTGATTTTCTTGCTACTCACCCGATCCTTATAGATTCTACACTCAATGATGATCTACTCAATGAACTAGTCATGAGTGTGAAAGAATATGTCCCCTACCTAGGAGTATTATTTTGAGGGCTTATCCTCCATAAAATCATTTGGCACTCATGAAACTCCTGTAGTTACCCTGAAGGTCACACGCTTTATTACTCTTATAATCTCTCAAAACCTCGTATTACCTATACCAGATCGGGTCAAACCAGATGCAACCGTACACAAATTTAGTAGGTGTTACATATCATATGCCATGTGTGAAGTCATTACAATGTTAGACAAAAGATGTCTTAACCATCACATATATGTGTTGACCTCATTTTTGTACGAGGTCACTTTCAACCCCTTCTTGAGCCTTTGACCTTTGGTTTCTTTGGACTGTAGATCTTAGGATCTTCCTAGTTCCTAGCCCTTAGGCCCAATCCAGATCTTAGCTCAATGCAAACCCATAATCCAGGGTAAAGGACTCAGGTCCTGAAGCCCTTTCTAGCTTATTTTTCCACCACCTTGAAACTCAATCAATTGGCACTTGATTCAGGGTCTGTCAATTTCATATTGATGTGACATATATCTAGCGTCAACCCTCTAGATCTTTTGATCACCTCCAAGACCTTGATATTGATTCGTTAAGCAATAGTCTATATTTTTCAGACTCAATTCGACCTAGAACTGGCTCAAAGTCAAAATGACCAAAATACCCTTAAAGGGCTTTATTGGACTTTTGGCCTAGAGTTAGCTTGATCTAACAATCAATTATTGAAACCTTCCCCACATGATCTTTGAAACCTCTTGAGCTCAATTCCAACCATGGGTCAACTTGGTTGACCAAGTCAACCAAGTTTGACTAAATGACCCATACATACCCTTCCACTTAAACTATTTGGCCAAGACCACTTCAATCTCATTTGAACCCAAGGGGTGGCTCCTTGGACTCCCAAGAGACTTTTCTTGGAGACCCAAGTCTTGGGCTCACTTGTGTTAGCCTTTTGGCTTGACCCAAGTGCCCAAAAAGGGGCCCCCTTTGAGCGATTTCTCAATCTTAATCAAATTGAACCCAAACCATGGTGTCATTGGGTCTCCCATGACCCAATACACCTCCCTTAATCAGCCCAGCCATTAAGCCCCCTTGGGTCAAGAGTTAGGCTAACCCAAAGTGCCAAAACCACTTGGGATTGAGCCAACTTATGTCCTAAGCTCAATTGAACCTAACCAACACCTCCATTAGGTGGCCCTAGGTCCAACACACCTCCTCCAGCCAACCCATGCCTTGGGTTGACTTGGGTCAGCTTATGGGTTAGCTCAAAGTAGCCAAAATCACATTGATCCAAGCCATCTTTGAACCTAGATCAAATTGAACCCAATTTCCACTTGCATTGGGTGGACCAAACCCAGACCCATCTCCCATATCAATCCCAGGGTCTGGCCTAACCTGGGTTGAGCCCAATTCGACCCGAACCGAGCATATTTGGATCAACTCAAGCCATCTTTGAACCCAATTACCACTTGCATTGGGTGGACCAGACCCAGACCCATCTCTCATATCAATCCCAAGGTCTGTCCTAACCTAGGTTGATCACAATTCGACCCGAACCGAGCAGGTTTGGGTCAAACCGATCCACCTGATCAAATTGGACCTCCCTAGGCCCAATTGAGCTCACCATTTATTCCAGCATGTCCCCATCCTCCTTTCCAGGTCAACCCGACCCAAACCCCGGCTAACAGCGGCCGGAACCAATGGGAACAAGCTCCGGTGGTCCCCCTAGTCGATCATGACCCAAAGCCTTCCAAAGGCTGTGGCTCGCTAGCTTGAGGCTTACGAGCCCTCTAGGACGATGTCCCATTCCACCTGGCACCCATTCGAGGTCCCTCCTAGTTAATCCCGTCTGTCCGAGCTCGCTAAAGGTGGTTGAATAGGGCAACTAGTCCCAGAAGCCCCCATTCGATTCAAAGCGTTCAAAATCATTCCCCAGAGCTCCCTCGTCTCTCCAGTTCCATTCCCTAGCTTCCTAAGCCGTCCCATCGATCTGTTCGAGCAAGCTCCAGCGAAATCTTTTGGCATCGTGCTCCAAGTCATACCTCCGGCCATCCTCCAGTCCTAACGTCTGAAGGAGATCTGCTCGCCTTCATCCCCTGAAGCTTCCTGATAAAGAAGCTCATTTGTTGAAACCTTCTCTGCAGTAATTTCTCCATCCCGAGCTCCCTAGCTAGGTAGTCTGGTCAAGTGTGAAGGAAACCTTCACCCCAGCGGATCTCCACCGTTGGATTGAAGGTTCTATCTCCCCTTATCCTTTATGCAAAATTTTGTCAAAGTTCGTCGGTGGGATCGCTCGGATCACGCCGGAGAAGCTTCACGGTCTCAGGTTCGCACGGGAGGATGAAGATGAAATCCTGATCGTTGATTTCAATCAACGACGCGGATTAGATCCCTGGGTCTCGGAGCCCCTTTGATCGTTGCCATTCGATCTTCCATCCGACGGCTATGGTTAATCCGGTCATTACCCAGTCAACCATCAATGATTGCCCCACCAATCACGACGCACCGCGCGTAAAGCGCTGGCTGACTAGGTAATTAATGGATTAAATTTTATAGAAAAATCAAGGGATCTTCAAAAATTGATATCTCTCTGCACACTTGGACAAATTAGGTGGTCTCAGGCTCATTGGAAAGGTCTCAAGGAGACCTACAAAAGCCCTTTGGTTCCAGGTCTTGATGGCATATGTATGAAGTTTAATTTTAATATTAGTGTTCTGTGAATTATTGCATTTATTGTTTAAATTAAATTCCTCAGGGCCTGGAATCTTCGGAGAATGAATTTGGGCATGCCCCTGACATGTCCAAATTTTATCTCCCCTGTTTGAGATATTTAAGGGCACTAGTATTCCAATTTTGATTCAAGGGTCATGGGTTGACCCTTAAATCCAAATTGGAATTATGACATATCCAATGAGAATTAGGGTTTGATTTTGAGTGTGCTGATGATGTGTAGTATAGGGAGTTTAGGGCCAGTTATTTTACCCCAATCCAACCTTAGGATAGCTCCCTAGGATCTTCGTAAGGTGACTTAAAAGTCACCTTAGGTGGCTTGGTTAGCCACCTTAGAGAACTCCATTTAGGCTCAAATTTGGTGTGTTTAGGCCTTGGGATCAAGTGATCTCATGGTCCAAATTTCATCAGATTTTGTGCTCATTTGGTTCACCAAGTAGGAGCCATAATATTCCCTCTCTAGAATTATCCTTTAGCCTTAAGAAAATTCTAATAAATCAAGATTAATCCTGAAAATTCCTTAAAACACCTCTAACTGACCCTGATTATCCCCTTAATCAGTAGAAATTTAAATCTCTTTAATTTGACATCAAAATATATTTTAACTCAATTTTAATCAAAATCAATGTTTAATTAATTTTAATTAATTAAAAATCTCAAAAAAATCTTTAAACACTTACTGATCTCCCCTTAGATCATTTCTGATCTTTGGGGTTGTTTTCAAGAAGTTTACGATTCATTTGGGTTCAAAACACTAAAAAGGCTCCTTAATTAAGGTAATTAGAAAATTCTAATAAATACTCAAAATTCCAAAATTCATAACTAATTGTAAAAAATTTTAAATCAATCAAACTCAGTGACTAATGACTCTAATTAAAATCCAGTATTTTTCAAAAATATCAAATCCCCAAAATCTGGTTAAAGTAAAAAAGTCAACATTTTGGTCAACTCTAGGTCAAAATTGGGTCAAAACTTTAATAAATCATAACTTTTGATAGAAAACTCCAAATTAAATATGCCACCTGTCTGACAACTCATAATAAGGTCTAGTATTTATTAAAAATCTGAGATCCCATAAATTCCCACTAATTTGAAAAACCAACTTTTGACCCCTTAGTTAACATATCTAGATAATTTCCCAAAACCCAATAACTCACTCAAACTTCAGAGTTTTCTAAGTTGGTTAATAAAATTCTCAACCAATCTTCTAAAATCAGTAATCATCTCTCTTTAATATTAATTCACTCCTCTTAATTTCAACCAACTTAAATTAGCTTAATCAACCCCGATTACTACTGGGTAACCCAGGCCTACAAAGCATTCAAAAGATGATAGTTTCACTAGCATAAGTAAAAGCATTAGTTATAATTCAAAAAAATAAATAAATAAAATTAGTGATGTCTTGGAGTAGATGCACTTTATTCATTTTTATAATAATGATCATAATGTTAACTCTTACCTCAATAAAAGGTTATTATTATTATTTTAATCAAAATGGTTATTAGGTTTGATTCGAGTCATTCGGGTTACTAGCTGGACGGATTTGGATCCTTATTTTTAGCCTGTTTATTAAACAGGTTGAGTTTGAGTTTACGGGATTTGAGTCGGGTAAATTTTGGATCGAACCTGTCTTGCTGACCTATTTTGACACCCCTAACTCAATGCATCTCTTCGACATTCCATCGAATTGGTTGATTGGAGTAATTAACCAATAGTTTTTTTTTTTTTTTTAAATCAATCAAATTGAGTTTCACCTTGAAATAAATGCATCCTCACTATTTGATAATATCATATAGTCAATAAATAAATACCATAAACACTACAGAAAAACATCAATTACTAGCAGAAATTTCCGACGGATATGTCCAATTTCCGCCTGTAATTCCAGTGGTCACTTGACCGCCGATAACCCTGTCGATATTGAGCGAATTTTTTGTTGTGAAAGTTATGATATGTCATACAATTGGCTGTGGGTTGGTAAGAGTAACACAGTGCAATTACTTTGTGGGGCAGCTTATGACAAATTACTATTGTCAACTTCCTTCTACATTAACTTCTTCTTTTTTTACTCTTTCGCATAAATTTACAAAATCAAACGGTAGCCTTATGAATTATTATTTAGTGGAATTTAAATTTGATTGTACGATTCATAAGAATAAGAGGGATTTATAAATATACCACTTTATATCATACTATTTAGCAAATAAGATAAATTAATATTTGATCTAATACTTAAAGTTTTTTTGAATATTAGGCATAGATTATAATTTATTAAGAAATATCAAAATATTTTTTGCGGGGGTAAAATTAAAAATATTCCTTTGATTATTCATATATGATTAATTTAATTTCGGAGTAACACATTAATTGAAAATATGAAATTTATCAGAAGTAATCCTTTAAAGATTAAATTGAGATCAATTTTTTTATAGTTGAGAAATGAAATTGTGATCTTTGTTTATATTATAATTACAATATAAGGGACTATTTTAGATCAATTTTGTATACATTTGACAGTATTATTGCTAGTATTTTAAGAGAAGTTATGTTAGTACCATTAGAGTTATAAAAAGTTTTACCTTAAGATTAATGTTAGATTTTATTTTGACAATTTTTGTAGTGTTTTATAAATCAGATTTTTAGTAAAAAAATTTGTATCGAAAATTTATGTTAAAAAGTAATAAAAAAAATTATCACAAATTTCCATTTCAAATAGAGACTTATAAGGCAAGGCTAATCCCCTCTGATTAAAAAGCACATTCTCCAAAAGGAAGAACTTAAAAGCACAATCATAGGACGCTAAATGGTAAATGCCACTTAAACTGACAAGCCGGCTTCAACCAGGCGCTTGAGGTGTTTGATTGATTCACTCACACAGAAGTCATGCAGTTCCTCATCGCTGAACAAATTCCTGCATTCCTTCGCCTTTTCCCTCAGCACTTTCCCTTCGTCCTCAACCATTGCGAACCTCAGGCTCTGCGCAATCTCATCACCTGTGAACGACCCATCCTCCTTCCTAGGCACCTCGACGCCGAATCCCTTCTCCACCATTTTCCTTGCAATTAGCCCCTGATCGAACACCATCGGCAGAAGTACCATCGCCAGCCCAAACGCCAACCCTTCCACAACCGAGCTCCACCCAGCGTGCGACAAGAGACCTCCTATGGAAGGGTGAGCCAAGATATGAATTTGAGGAACCCAGTCCATGCAAAGCAGCCCACGGCCATGCTCCTTTATGCTCTCCACGAGCCCAGCGGGCACCGACCCAACCCTCAATGCCCAAACGAAATGCAGCCCGCTCAGTTCCAGGCCGACGGCGATCTCCATCACCTCCGTGGCACTTAGCTTCACTTCACTTCCGAAGGCAACATACACAGTTGAGCCCTGTCCTTGCTTGTCTAACCAATCAAGCGCTGCGTGCTGTCCTTCTTCAATTGAGGGTGGTAGAAGCCCTACAGGGACGATCGGCTTCTCATAAAGGTGGCCGAGAAGCTGCAAGCATTCGGGCTCCAGCTCCTTACAGCTACGGATGAGTACGATTTGGCATCCCTGTATTGATTTCCCAGCCCGATAAAATTCAGATACACCAGATGCATCTGGAACTGCTCCATTGAACAACTGGCGAGCCTCGAAAGAGCGGAAGACGATCGTGGAAGGGATAGGAATCCACGTAGGCAACAGGGTGAGTTCCTCTGCTTTCTTCCAAGCACCTGCGCCGCCCATTAGTGCCGACGGCGGGCCGAAGAAGGATAAGAATGAGGCGTTAAAGATGCTGAAAAACGCACACGGCACGCCGAATTTTACAGCAATGTTTGGAACCCAGTGGGCGTCGTAGTCGAAGAGGATGCAATCCAAAGATGCTATTTGCTTGTTTTGGATGAGATCGGCGAGCGTTAGTTCCAAAGTGTCGAAAGCTTTACTTAGATATGGACGGAGATCAGCCGAAGGGAGGTCTATCGTCGCCTCGGCGTTCTTCGGCAGGTGTTCAATTTGAGGTAGTGCGATTTCGATGAAGTTGATGAAGGGAGTGAGTGGCGGAGGGATGGCGGGGAGTCTTGCTACATTTCTTGGGGTGCTGAGGAAAGAGATACGGTGGCTCTTTCGAGCGAGGGATTTAGCGAGCTCGAGAAAAGGAAGAAGATGGCCAAAGGCAAATCATGGCAGCATTAAGATGTGAAGACTCCCACCTTCCATGTTCAGTTGGAAGAGATGAGCCGCCACGGGGAGGTATAATAGGTCAATTTGATCTATATATGACGAAGTTTTATTTGATTCAGTCGCAGGCAAAAAACTCGGTACATCTCGGTACCGAACTCGGTACACCTCGGTACCGCGCGATTTTTACCTGCGACCGAATGTTTCTCTGCATTCGATCGGAGGATGTAATAATTGTTCATATATGACAGGAGGAGGTGGAAGGAAATCATTTCCAGCAAGATCTAAGAGATTATTACTGCGGGTGAAAATAAAAAAGCACTGTAAACAGTATTTTAAAAATACAGTACAGTGATAAATTAAAAGGGGAGTGATGAATAGAAATTCTTGTGATTTTCATGTACTGTTATTGTTTAAAATCACAAAATTAAATGGTTGTGTCCTGACTACTCGTATAATTAGGGGTGTCAATTTCGGCTCACGAGTCAGGCTCGGGTCGAACCCAGAACTGGCCCGAAATTGTTTGACCCGACCCGAACCCAACCCATTTTTTTGCAAATGGGTCAACCCGAAGCCAACTCTCCAAGTTGTTGTTCGACTTCGCTATTCCGCCTATTCGCGTTGTTCGCTCCTTTCGGTCGGATCGGAAGTTACAACATTTTGATTAGAAGCAACAAGGGGAGCTCACAATTGCTCGCTGTGAAGGAGTCGCCGCTTCTTCATTGTTGTTCGACTTCGCTCCTTACCTCGACGACGTTTCCTTCCACTCTTCTAGTCGGAATCGGAAGTTTGAACGGAGCAACGAGGGGAGCTCACAGCTGGAATCAGAAGTTAGATCGGAAGCAACGATGGGAGTTCGACGACGTTGCTGTTCGACTTCGCTCCTTTGGCGACGTTGATGTTCGACTTCACTCCACGGAGGCACAGACAACTAGGGACGTTGTTGTTCGACTTCACTTCACTCCAACAAGTTCGCTCGTTGTGGCCTATGAAGACTGAAGCGTGGGCAAATCCCGTTAATACGTACGTGGGACTACAGTAAAATAGGTCAGAAATGGGTCATTGTCTGGTTTCCGGGTAAACCCGAACCTGACTCGGACTTCAAAATGGGTCGAAAATCTGGACCCTAACCCAAAATTTGTGTAGGGTTCGAATCAAGTTTTCGGGTCATGTCAAATATTGACACCCCTACATATAATAATCTCTCCAGATCTACACCAACCTAAGCATTCGGTTTTTTTTTCATTAATGATAATGTAACAATTTTTTTTGACCAAACAAACATAAAATAAGAAATAGGAGACCAAATAGCCCGAAGGAGAGTTTAGGATTTAGTATAACTTGTTTTAAATTAAAATTAGTTATAGTTTAAAGAAAAGTAGATCTATTTTATTTTAGTTGAAATATGACATAAAACTGCCCCATCATAATTTATAGAGTTTATTCTGTGTGGTTACACCGCACATAATAATTTTCCCATAATTTAATACATAATTGATAGACTAACAAAGAGAAATGTATAATATGACCCACCGTGGGTAGCTCATGTGGGTAAGTACTGGCTGGGCATTGCCCTGGTCGCCAGTTCGATCCCCTTTGTTCTAGAATGCTCCTTTTGCTTTATAAATAGCAAGTTTTGTAATAGGGAACCATTGAATGACATATTACTCTCTTTGAAGCTTAGAAAGCTTGTTCTTCTTCTTCCCTGGATTGGGAACTCTTTGAAATCCTTCTTGCAGGTATCGTCTTCCGCCGATCCACTACATCAGTTGGTATCAGAGCCTGGAGCTTGCGAAGATCGATGAACTGCGGAAGAAGGTCGGCTGTCGACGACGTTCGAAGCCGTAAAACAAGGGCGGTCGACGAAGATCGATGCCGAATAAGATGGGCGGTCGACGAAGATTGCCACCGAAGGAGATGGGATGATCGATCGACGACGATCGACGCCGAAGAAGACGGGAGATCGTTGACTATCCGCCTCTCGAGCTTCCACTCCAATGGCGTGATCCGCCGCCGGAATACCCTCCCCTAGAACTTCCACTCAAATGGAGAGATCCGCCGCGGGCTGTCGACCGTGATCGACGCCGTAAAGCCCTTCCAGTGGCTCAAGTGGAAGCTTCGCTTGCTCGGATTGATGCTCTATTTGCTGATTTCAATCGTTCCTTAGAACGAATCTGCAAGTCGGTAACCAAACTATCATCGGACATCTGCACGCACTCGCTCACTCCTGGTCTTACATCAAAGGCCGATTATGCACTTGTCCGACCTCCACTCCCGCACGACATACCACGGCCCGAATCCGCCTCCGCCTCAGCTTTCTCCTGCAATCCGCTTCGCTTCGGCAAGGAAACACCTGAGGCCATCTACCCATTTCCATTGAATCGAGCTCCTCCGCCTCCGTGGACGACCTTGACTGAATCAAGCCCGACCCTAATTCCGCCTCCAGATTCCGCTCCCAGTTCTACGACCCGAGGAGAACCACAGCTCGACGCCGATTTCGTCGTCGCTTCATCTCACGACCAGAGCAACCAAGAAGAACAGAGCCGAGGTGGAGATGAGATCGAGGTTTCGCCGGAGCTTAGCTGCTCCCTGGAGGAGATGGCCCTATCTACTCAAAACAACGGAGGAGCAATCGAGCTTTCCAAAGTTTTAAAACCTCCTCCGCTTCCACCTGACCTGACCAACGCCGTTACCATTCCCCTGTTGCCACCCACTTCACTCCGACCCCAGCAGACGGAGAAACCACGCTGCTCTCGCGATCTTGCTCCAGGTTTCGAGCTCGATCCTGCGCCTCGCTACGAGCGCGATTCCGCGCTTGAAGACGAACGCGATCCAGCGCCTAGCGGTGAGCGCGATTCCGTGCCTGGAGACAAGCGCATTTCTGGCATCTGTACCCGAGTCCCCCTAATCATGCGTCTCCAACACGATCCCTCCCTTCCTTCCCCTATACTCCACCTCGAATACAAAGGCAAGCATGTCCCTACCTCCGAATCTTCCATCACTTCTGCCATCGAATCCGCCACGGCTGAGATCGCCGGCTCCGGCAAAGGCATCTCAGACACTCCTCTCACTCTTGTCGTCCGAAAGAAGGGGGTTCCCAATCTCACCATAGTGGATCTCCCCAGCATCACTCGAGTACCCGTGCACGGTCAGCCTGAGAACATCTACGAACAGATCGCTGCCATTATAATGCAGTATATAAAGCCTTCGGAGAGCATTATTCTTAATGTACTCTCCGCAAGTGCCGATTTCCCGACCTGCGAGTCCATCCGGATGTCGCAGCAGGTGGACGGCAAGGGCGAGAGGACATTGGCGGTTGTTACTAAAGCTGATAAGTCGTCGGAGGGCCTTCTTGAGAAAGTAACTGCTAACGACGTTAACATTGGGCTCGGTTACGTTTGTGTGCGGAATCGTATTGGGTCGGAGACATATGAGGAGACTCGCGAAGCAGAGACGAATCTGTTCGAATCCCATCATTTGCTTTCCAATATCGATAAATCGATAGTCAGAATCCCTGTTTTGGCGAATAAGTTGATGCGAATACAGGCTCAAAGCATAGCAAAATGCTTGCCTGATATTATGAAGAAAATCAATGAGAAGCTGAACCGCAATGTGTCGGAACTGGAGACCATGCCTCAAAATCTGGTCACCGTTGGCGATGCTATGAGAGCGTTTATGCAGAACATCAGCAAAACTAAGGAGGTGCTTAGGAAGTTGCTGATAAGAAGAGAATTTGACGATTTTCCGGATGATAAAGAAATGCCTAATTTTCTTCCTAGAAGAGCTTTTTTGATTCTGCTTCAGAAGAGGGTAAAAGAGGTCTCGAGCATCCCGCAGGATTTTGTTGAAAAGGTATGGATTTACTTAGAAGATTTAGTGGTGGCAGTTCTTGACGAGGCATCGGAGAATTATCCACCTCTTCAGGCGTGCAGCAGAAGGGCGGCAATCAATCTTATTGAGAAAATGAGGGGACGCTCGATCCGGAATGTAAAAGAAATTATAGAAATGGAAATGGTTACGGACTTTACTTTAAGTCCTGATTATATGAAGAAGTGGATGGAGGCTAATGAGCAAAATCCTGATAGTAGAACTTGCAATGAGCTAATTGAGGGATTTTGCCGTGAAGATGATGGCCCAATCATTCTGGTTGGGAGTGCTCGCGCTAACCAGGATATTCATGATTTTGTTATTGGCACATATCATTCAACATACAAGTTGAAGGGATTAAAGCAACTGTGGGATGCCTTAGCACTTGAATCTCAACTACAAAGATCCTCTGTAAAAAGAGATGCATATTTTGTGGGATCATGCTTTGAGACTTTTGAAATACTATGTGGACGGACATCAGCTCAAACAAACTATGAGGAAGATGCAAATGATGAGAACAAAATCTTCGATCCGGGAATCTCTTTTCTTCTGCAACAATCCTTTTTTTTTTAATAACGCGTCTCGACGGAGTCGAGCCTTTTTATGCTAGGGGAGAATGATGCGGTGCATTTTAAGCTAGAATAGTCCTTAGGAGTATTTTATCCATTTTGTTCTAGAATGCTCCTTTTGCTTTATAAATAGCAAGTTTTGTAATAGGGAACCATTGAATGACATATTACTCTCTTTGAAGCTTAGAAAGCTTGTTCTTCTTCTTCCCTGGATTGGGAACTCTTTGAAATCCTTCTTGCAGGTATCGTCTTCCGGTTGCTATGGGGTGGGTGGACCGCTAGGTCGACCGAGAAAATTAGTGGCCGAAGGACGATACTCCCTGTCCCAAAAAAAAAAAAAATGTATAATATGACATAAAGCTACTCTATATAATTTACTATATAATGTATGAATAATATAAAGCTACACTTGACGCCGGAGCTGAGCCGTTGATCATGTTAAACTTCAGAGCCATTTAATTTCATATGATATTTTGTATGGCTATATAGGTGTTATGCTTTCTTTTGTTTGTGTAGCCTATGATGTTGCTTCTTTTGGCTATAAATACATAGCCAACTTTGTAATAGGCAGAATTTGAGATGAATAAGAATTGAGTAGTTTTACTCTTGTTTTGGGTTTTTGTATCCTAAAGGATTTCAGGTGGTGATCCCTCTCCTCCAAGAAGTTCTTGGAGTTATCCGGACACGGCCACCGGATCATCGACGTGGATTCGTCGAGCCCCCTCCGATCCGGTGTCATTTGGTATCAGAGCCGGCAAGTTGCTGACGTTCTTGTTCGTTGCCGTGTCGCCTCCACCACTGGCATCATTTGGTGGCGACCCGTCTTCGGTGGTGAATAAGCTTCGGTGGTGGACGTAAGCAGCATCCAAGAATTGGTCTCATTTGCATTCTTGGTTGGCTCTTTATTTCTCCTTCCAACAGCCAAGAAGGGGCTGTCTTCTTCCAGCGGACTTCAAGACAACAACTCAAGAACCACAAAACTTCAACCAACTGCTGCGATTCATCCTCCACAACCATTTGCATACACCCGAGAGTTGTTTCCAAGAAGAAGAACATTAGTCGCCTATCCTGTTCTAGTCCACAGCAGGCGTTCCCTCAAATCCTGTTTCCAGGCGGCAGACGTTTCTTCAAGACAATAGGTGCAAGAACCCATCAGCTACCAAAAAGAGGGAACGTGGGGTTGATCTTGTACCCATCGACACCAAAAGCCTTATTGACCGGTGTCAGTTGCCAAGGCGGTCCGCAATTCGGCAAACCTCCTTCGACGACGTTTTCTTCCTTGCCTAATCGGAAGTTGTGACCGGAGCCTGCTCGCTGAAAGGGGTTTAGTTTAAATTTTGCTCAAATCCTACATTAATCTTGTTGCCAAACAACAGCTGAAAGAAAAATCTCAAAGGAAGTTTTTGAGTTTCGGATCCAAAGAAGAATTCTGTTTCTTGAGCGTCCTCTGTTCTTTCTTCTACATCCTGATTTGATTTTATGGTGGTGAAGAAATCAAAGTGCAGCCCTCTTCTTTTCTGCCAAGAAAGTGGCCGCCACATACGTAGTTGGAGTGCTTTTTGGTAGTAGCCACATCAGCATATGAACCTCTTTAATCAACCAAAAAAATCTGACAAAATGTGGCCTCGCCGAAATCATCAAAGATCAATTCAAGAAATGTTGGTCGACGAGCTTCAAAGAGAAATCGTTCAACTCCAACAGCGACTAGTAAGGCTCGAACAAACAAAGAATGTAGAGTCTCTCGATCAAGACGTTGCGGACATTCGAAAAAAGGGAAAGTATGCTACCCTGATGACATCAAGATCTCTCGTTCCCACTAAATCTTTAAGCAATGACGACGAAGAGAGTATCCTTGAAGGGCCACCTCATCAGTCTTCCACACCACCTACGATTAAGTTTGGCTTCAAAGGACTTGAAGATTCATTGCCGAAATCTTCATCTGGGCCTCTCTACGATGAGCCCGTGTACGACGTGTATGATGACGACATGATCGATGGAGTTCTTGATCTTGAGCAACTTGCATATGATGTTAATGACGATAGTAAGAGGGAAGGACAACATAACATCAAAGATGATTCTTTTCTATCCTTTGAACTTGTCAACTCCACACAATGGAGTACATCAAATGAAATTGTTAAGTTTCCTCAACTGAAGAAAGAATCACTGATGCTCTTAAACTTACAACCAAAATCATCATCTATTGTTCAGTCACTCCCAAGGTCAAACATGGAGTTCCTAGACTTGTCATTTCGTGATCTTCCAATGGTCCGCTCTAAGATCAGCATTTCATACTCAAATGCGGCTCCGGCAGGTAGCAGCTCGATAGATAGCATGTTCGGGATATGCTTACAAATGGAAGAGATCAACAACGTTCTAGTAAAGACAACTCATAAGATTGATAATGACAGGACTAGTGACCAATATTGAAGATCTTTTGAGTGCAAAGACATGGGAATATTCAGACCGGTTTAGCCAACCAAATCCACCTCCTTACGGTGGCCAACCAGACATCTTCCTATGAGCCTGAAGTTCCTCATACCCCGGTAGTATGATGCCGGAGTTGAGCCGTTGATCATGTTAAACTTCAGAGCCATTTAATTTCATATGATATTTTGTATGGCTATATAGGTGTTATGCTTTCTTTTGTTTGTGTAGCCTAGGATGTTGCTTCTTTTGGCTATAAATACATAGCCAACTTTTGTAATAGGCAGAATTTGAGATAAATAAGAATTGAGTAGTTTTACTCTTGTTTTGGGTTTCTGTATCCTAAAGGATTTCAGGTGGTGATCCCTCTCCTCCAAGAAGTTCTTGGAGTTATCCGGACACGGCCACCGGATCATCGACGTGGATTCGTCGAGCCCCCTCCGATCCGGTGTCAACACTATAAATTATAAATATAATAAATTTTTATTATAGTTTCGTTTGGGACGATTTTTTTAATGCGACTTAAAACGGAGTTTTGATATAAAAATTAAAATTTTTAACTAAAATTCTGTTTTAAAAAGCAAAAAAAAAAAAGTCATTCCAAACATCATATATTCAGAATATAATTCTGATTAAAAAAAATAAATTGTGTTTAAACTAAGAAATGATACATTCTTTGTGAATAATAAATAAATGAATTTATATTAGTTTAAAATATATTTATAGCCATAAACGAACTTTATTCAAAATTCAATGTCTATATAAATCCAAAAAATTTATAGGCATCAAATCTCCATTTCAACTAAAGACTTAAGTTTCGTTTGGAATAGCTTTTTTATTGTTTTATGAAATAATTTTTTAATATAAAAATTTTTAGACTAGAAATCTTTTTCAAGATTGTTATAAAAAAGATGTCACAAACCAAACCATAAACTACCATATCATCTTAATAGCAAATCTACATTTCAAACAATGACTTATCCTATCACATGTCTTAAAATATATTTTTATTAATTAGTTAATAAAACATAAATTTAATTCAAAAATTTTATATTTATAAGCTTTTTATGAATTAAAATTATCATAATCTATTTAGCCTTATATAGAGTTTTTTAGTAATCTTAGTTTTTTTCTCCTAAATCTGATTTATATAGAGTTTTTTTTTCTTAAAATTTAGCCTTTCTACCATTCAAAAGTTATTAATCTTGTAGGATGTTAAACCAGTTATTTTTTAAATGCACTATCAATGATTCCAGGAGTGGATCTCTTCACACGCCAGAAAGCAGCACCTGAGATTGATTGGTGCGTCTCGGAGCTTACCTTTTAGAAGGCCTCATTGTGATGGTGCAAATAATCCATGTGTGTCCGACAAATCTTATCCAATGCAAGGCTCACAAGCTGTTCGACGAAATGTCACTGAAGGTTGGGATCCCAAATTGCACATACAATAACAGCCAAAAATAAAATCCTGCTGTCTCAGAATTAAAAAGTCGAAATTAAGCCATCTCAAATGAGACTTATGGCTGAGGATCGTTTGGCAGCTTTCTTATAAGTTACTATGTCTTGCATTCCATCTAATTAAACAGCATATTCTCCAAAAGAAAGAACTTAAAAGCACAATCAAACACTAAATGCCACTTATATGAAATTACAAGCCAAATGCTCTAAACCGACAAGCCGGCTTCAACAAGATGCTTGAGGTGTTGGATTGTTTCAGTCACATAGAAGTCATGAAGTTCCTCATCGCCGAACAAATTTCTGCCCTCCTTCGCCTTTGCCCTCAACACTTTGCCTTCGTCTTCAACCATTGCGAACCGCAGGCTCTGCGCAATCTCATCACCCGTGAACGACCCATCCTCCTTTCTAGGCACCTCGACGCCGAATCCCTTCTCCACCATTTTCCTTGCAATTAGCCCCTGATCGATTATCATCGGCAGCAGTACCATCGCCAGCCCAAACGCCACCCCTTCCACAATCGAGCTGCAACCAGCGTGCGTCAAGAAACCACCTATGGAAGGGTGAGCCAAGAGACGAACTTGAGGAACCCAATCCATGCAAAGCAGCCCACGGCCATGCTCCTTTATGCTCTCCACGAGCCCAGCGGGCACCGACCCAGCCCTCAATGCCCAAACGAAATGCAGCCCGCTCAGTTCCAGGCCGACGGCGATCTCCTTCACCTCCGCGGCACTTAGCTTCACTTCACTTCCGAAGGCAACATACACAGTTGAGCCCTGTTCTTGCTTGTCTAACCAATCAAGCGCTGCGTGCTGTCCTTCTTCAATTGAGGGTGGTAGAAGCCCTACAGGAACGACCGGCTTCTCATAAAGCTGGCCGAGAAGCTGCAACCATTTGGGCTCCAACTCATTACAGCTACAGATGAGTACGATTTGGCATCCCTGTATTGATTTCGCAAGCCGATAAGGTTCAGATACACCAGATGCATCTGGAGCTGATCCATTGAATATCTGGCGAGCCTCGAAAGGGCGGAAGACGATCGTGGAAGGGAAAGGAATCCACGTAGGCAACATGGTGAAATCCTCTGCTTTCTTCCTAGCACCTGCGCCGCCCATTAGAACCGACGGCGGGCCGAAGAAGGATAAGGATGAGGCGTTATAGATACTGAAGAACGCACACGGCACGCCGAATTTTACAGCAATGTTTGGAACCCAGTGGGCGGCGTAGTCGAAGAGGATGCAATCCAAAGACGCTATTTGCTTGTTTTGGATGAGATCGGCGAGCGTTTGTTCCAAAGTGTCGAAAGCTTTACTTAGATATGGACGGAGATCAGCCGAAGGGAGATCTAAACAGATGTAATCATCAAAGCTACTGGTCACATGCTCCCGCACTCTCTCTGTGCCACTACTCTGACCATTAACGGTCTCTATCCATGTAGCCGTCCATGCTCCCGTTACGGTTTTATATACCGCGGGCGACTCAATGAATGTTTAAGCATTTTCTTCCCAATTTACTGTTCATCTTCTTCTAACCATGTCTCTGCAGGAATTCTATCATGGTATCAGAGCAAGCTAAGCTTCACCGCACTTCTCATCTCTCCCAATGGCGGACCAGGGAAGTTCGTCTCAATCTCAATCATCCTCTCATCCAAGCACCACATCTCTTTCATCCACGATGGCCGATTTCACGGTGCCTCCACCCCTCAAATTCCTTATGTCCAACCTCAAACTGCTGGCGCACACTCAACTCACAGTGGAGAACTACGCCATATGGAGGTTACAAATCTATCAAGCCTTCTCAGCCAACGGGTTTGAGAGCTACCTCACCGAGCAACCACCGAGCTCCGTCTCACCCTCCGACCAGAAACTGTGGAAATTAATAGATCAGAACCTTGTATCTGCTCTATTTTCCACAATATCTCCCTCGGTCCTGCCCTACATTCTGCACCTTAAAAACCCACCATCCAACACCTATATTCCACCGATGCTCCTAACTCCTACTTCTATACATCAGACATCCAACTCCACCCAATCCTCCTCTATCAACGCATCCTCAAACACTACTGAACCTCACTACCCAACCCTGCCTATTCCTACACCTTACACAGAAACCCAACATTTACCAACCAACACCATTCTTCCCACACATTCCATGGCTACTCGATCCAAAACAGGTCACTCTAGACCGAAGAAAGTGTATGATCTTCTTGCTGTAGCTGACTCTGCGTTCCCACCTACATCCTACACTGCGGCATCCAAGGATTCCTCCTGGCAGGCAGCCATGTCTGAGGAAATTGAGGCTCTACTCAAACAACAAACCTGGTCACTCACTCCACTCCCACCAGACCGTCCAGTTCTTGGCTGTCGCTGGACCTACAAAATCAAAACTAATCCTGACGGGACTGTCAATAGATACAAAGCAAGACTCGTCGCTCAAGGCTTTACACAACAATATGGCGTGAACTACAAAGAAACATTCAGCCCCGTTGCCAAAATACCCACAATCCGTCTTCTCCTCATCATCGCCATTCATCATCACTGGCCCCTGCTACAATTTGACGTAGCCAACGCCTTTCTCCACGGCGACCTCCACGACGAAGTCTATATGAAACAACCCCAAGGGTTCGTTGACCGGGACCGTCCCAACCACGTCTGCCGTCTACACAAGGCACTCTACGGCCTAAAACAGGCTCCCAGCAGTGGTTTCGCAAGCTCACAGACTTCCTTCTTCATTTCGGCTTCCAATTCAGCCGAGCGGATCATCACTTCCTATCCACCACAGCGGTTCGGGTATCCTTCCCCTCCCTGAAACCAATCGTAAGTTAAAACTCACTCGTCTCCTTCACGTCCCTTCATTATCACACAATTTGCTCTCTATATCCAAGCTTGTCACTGACAATCAATGTTCCGTATCATTTGATCCCGGTGGATTCGTCATCAAGGACCTACGGGACAACACAATTCTTCACCGTGGCCGTAGTCAAGACGGAATCTATCCACTCAACGCTCTCCACACCACAACCTCTCCAGCCACACCAAATTCAGCTTCGATATGGCATGCTCGCCTCGGTCATGCTCATCCCCGTGCAATGGCCGCTCTATCTACACTTCTACCCGAATTACAGAACTGCTCTCTTTCTTTTATTTGCACTTCATGTAATGTGGCCAAGAGCCACCGTCTTTCCTTTCCAAAACAAGCAAATCATGTATCTACTCCATTTAGTTTAATACATTCAGATGTTTGGGGTCCTTCCCATGTCTCTTCCTTAACTGGTTATCGTTACTACTCTGTGTTTATAGATGACGCCACACGATATTGCTGGATTTACTTAATGCATACTAAAAATGAAACCTATTCCAAATTTAAACAATTCCTCGCAATGGCTACAACCCAATTCAAAGCAACCATCCAAACTTTTCGCTCGGATGCCGGCGGAGAATACACAAGCCACGAATTCAAGAACCTACTCCAAACTCACGGCATCCACCATCAGTTTAGCTGTCCAAATACTCCACAACAAAACGGTGTCTCCGAAAGGAAACACCGTCACCTACTTGAAACCACGCGCACTCTTCTCCACGCTGCGCATCTTCCCTTCCGTTTCTGGGCAGAAGCTCTCCAAACCTCCAATTATCTTATTAACCGACTTCCCACGTCTGCGCTAAACTCTCAGATCCCGTTCACTCTCCTCCATGGCAGACCGCCTCAATATGATCACCTAAAAACATTTGGTTGCTTATGTTTCCCTTGGCTCCAACCTCAATCCCCTCATAAGCTTGCCCCAAGATCCTCACCTTGCATCTTTCTTGGCTACTCCTCTCAACACAAAGGATATCGGTGCTACAACACCCAAACTCACAAACTTCACATTTCCCGCCATGTCCGCTTCTACGAACACTTACAGCCATACAAGGAATCAGCCACAAACCATATGATAATCCCACACAGTTCAGGCAGCTAGCTGGATCTCTACACTATCTCACCATAACCAGACCCGACTTATCTTTTGCTGTCAACATGATCTGCCAGAGTATGCATAATCCAACTATTCATGACTACATGCAGCTCAAACGGCTTCTCCGTTACGTCAACGGCACTCAACATCTGGGTCTACCCATCACCCGAGGCTCCCTAGAACTCACTACATACTGTGATGCCGACTGGGCTTCGGACGCCACCGACCGGAAATCCATCACCGGATTCTGTACTTTCATCGGCAACAACATTCTCTCGTGGAGTGTGAAGAAACAAACCACGGTTGCAAAATCCTCCACCGAAGCCGAATACAGGGCTCTCGCCGCCGCTCTCTCGGATGTTATCTGGTTGCGCCGGCTGCTTCAGGACTTCCACATACCTCTGGACAAACCAACCACCATCTTCTGCGATAATGCTTCCGCCCTGTCCCTTGCTCACAACCCCGTGTTTCATGCACGGACAAAACATATAGAAATTGATCACCATTTCATCAGTGATCATATTCAGAAGCAGACCATCATCGCAACTCATCTCAACTCAGAAGATCAAATCGCCGACATTCTGACGAAGCCACTCTCTACAACTCGCTTCATCACACTAAGGAACAAACTAACCATCAGTGCCTTAGATTGTTAGTTTGAGGGGGGATAAACAGATGTAATCATCAAAGCTACTGGTCACATGCTCCCGCACTCTCTCTGTGCCACTACTCTGACCATTAACGGTCTCTATCCATGTAGCCGTCCATGCTCCCGTTACGGTTTTATATACCGCGGGCGACTCAATGAATGTTTAAGCATTTTCTTCCCAATTTACTGTTCATCTTCTTCTAACCATGTCTCTGCAGGAATTCTATCAAGATCTACCGTCGCCTCGGCGTTCTCCGGCAGGTGTTCAATTTGAGGTAGTGGGATTTCGATGAAGTTGATGAAGGGAGTGAGAGGCGGGGGGATGGCGGGGAGTCTTGCTACATTTCTTGGGGTGCTGAGGAAAGAGATACGGTGGCCCTTTCCGGCGAGGGATTTAGCGAGCTCAAGAAAGGGAAGAAGATGGCCAAAGGCAAACCATGGCAGCATTAATATGTGAAGACTCCCACCTTCCATGATCAATTGGAAGAGATGAGGCGCCACAGGGAGGATTAATAGGTCGATTTGATCTATATCTGACACGAGTAGGTGGAAGGAAATAATTTATGGCCACATCTATACAGAGATATATATATATATTTAACTACTAAACAGTGTTTGCCGACTACAGTTGTTACATTGCCTTCATGCGTGAGTTCCGCCGCTGTCTACAGAATAAAGAAAACCTAAAATGAATTGGGCCATCCCGACAAAGAAAAAAAGCTCTTATTAACGGAAAATTATTACATGGGACGGTTCTCCTGTCGGTATGCGCACACAATAATCTCTCATTTGTACTAATTTTTCTGCACAAAATCTGAATATCATCCAGAAACTAATAAAAATATGTTATGTCACCTTAAAAATGTACAGTGCTCTATACCGAGCGAGGTATCGAGCTGCACTGGGCACCAGTACTGCTCAGTGTTGTGCTCAATACCAAACTTCGGACGGTTCTCTCATCCGATATCCGCTCCCATCTCTCCACGTTATACTCTTCTACACTACATCAGTCTCCCTCCACTTCTCTCTCACAGCCCAAACTGAGCTCAGCAACTCCTCTCCACCTACCCGTTATAGTCATCATCTCTTCAAACTCCTATAGCCAACTACCAATTCCATTTACTCATCTTCTTTCTAATTTTCTGCCGGAAATTAGCTGAAAACTTTTCAAATCCGTCAGAAACTTTACAATTTTTCGCCCAAATCCGCCGACAATCTAGCCAGCCTTGCCGTACAAATCAAAATATATGTCACGCAGATTCATCCATTCCCTCTCTAAACTGTGGGTTCCAACCAACCACTTACTTTCTATCGCCTCTTACATCGGCAGCTCTTCTTCCACCTCTCAATCCAACAACCCGAACTCCAGATGCCTGTAAAGTTAGAACACTGAAACCCAATAGTAGCTTTCTCTCTCAACCCAAACAGCCCGTCAACTTTCCATTTCCCTCTTTCTCTCTATTAGTAGTATACTATTATTATTGCAATTAGTTGAAACAAAAATCAGAAAAAGCACAAAAAAGAGAGTGCGATTTTGATTTTTAAAGCAGCTTTTTAGTACATTTTTTTTAACTAGAAATTTTTGACTAAGTCTTATCCATATGTTTACAAAAACATTAACAACTAACATATTTACATGTGAAGGAGATTTGACCAGTAGTCTTACCTGTTTGTTTACACATGATAGCCCAATAGATGTGAAGGAGATTTGAAATTAGGAGATTTAGGATTTGTTTGGAATAACATTTTTATAGTAGTATTTTAGTATAAAAATTTTTAGTTCAAAAAATTTTTGTGCTATTTGTTAGGGAAAGTTTTCTTATTGCTTTCTACAGCAGCCTTCTAGTACAAAAAATTGTTGAAAGCAGCAAAAAACGGTGGCCAAAAGTTGTTCCAAATAAAACTTTAATTAGGGGAAAGATGTAAATTGATGTGTAATGGTTCATAATTAAGTAAGTTGATTTGTTTAAAGTTTGTTTTATAACTGTTTTCTAGTTTTGTTAGCTATTTTCATGATGTCTTTGTTTGTTTGGGGAACTCTCCTCTCTCTCTCTCTCTAAATATATTCATAGCTTTCCTATGTAATTTTGGGCAAGGCATTGCTAGGAGTTATTGTATGGAAGACGGACATTAAAAAAGAGGCTATGATGTATGACATTTAGGCTTCGTTTGGGACGGCTTTCTTTCTACTTTTTAAAGCAGCTTTCTAGTACAAAATTTTTTTATTTTGTATTATAAATCTGCTTTAAGAAGCATAAAGAAAGCGGTCCCAAACGAAGCCTTAATCTGCCACATTGAAAGGAAGTCTAGGCTTATTCAATCACGCACGATTGAGCTGTAAGTCTCACTTCTGGATATCTTCTCTATCACATAGAGAAGATATTCAAGATTTCACTCATTGGATGTCTTCTCTACCATATTGAATAGATGTCTGTATCTATCTCATCTCTTCATTTAGGTCGGGAGATGAGTAAGAATGCATTTCATAAACAAAATGAGAATCCAACATGAATAAGCAGCGAATATATTTTCTCAATATTTATTAGTGAGAGATGTATAAAATTAAATCTCCCTTTGACTAAAATAGGCTAGACATATTTTTATAGTATTTGCATTAATATTATAAAAAATACAATTAATAAAAAAAATTCTATATTTTCCCTCATATAAACTTTTTTTTTCCAAATTTTATGTAATATATTATCTATATCACAGCCAATAAATCAATTAATTATAAGGTAATTTTTCAGCGGCGAAATTTTTAAAAGGAGCAAAGTTAATAAATGTATTAGGATTAGGAGCATGAAATTAATTAAATTTAAAAATGAGCAGAAATGCGATCATGCATTGCGTTTTCTGAAGAAAACGCAAAGCAGGATCGCATTTTCTGAAGAAAATGCGATACTGCTTTGCGTTTTCCATACAAAACGCAAAGCAAGCCTGCGTTTTGTAAGAAAATGCAAAGATGCATTCCGTTTTCATATATTATTTAATAATATTAAATATTAAAGTTATATATTTATATGTTTAATAAATAATTTTAAATCACAATCTGAAATTAATAGTAATTAATTATTTAATTAATAATTTCATTAAATATAGAAACATTAAAATTTAACAGAATAATTCTATGTGCTGTACAAAAATTAAGATCAAATTGACCATAAAAATTAAGATCAAATTGACACAGTTTTTTGTTGCAATGTTTTATATGTGATGTACAAAAATTAAGATCAAATTGACCATTAAAAAAAATTCAGTAAAATATTTTGCATTAGATGAAAAATAAATCTATTGTTAATAATTAGAGAAAATATATTGCATGATCTAAGTGGTGCAATTTATTAACAATTAATGGTTTATTTTAAGATATTATTAGAGGGAGATAGATAGGGGTCGAGTTAGGACGTTATGGTTTCGAGCAATAATAAAAAAGAGAGAACAAATTTTGTGGAGAATAATAAAATATAACTTAGATTTGTAAAATATTTAATTTTCATAAATTAAAACATTTCTCATAAATTAAAATAATTTTAAATATTTAAATAAATATTTAATTTTTATTTATTTATTAAATTATTAAATGAAATTTTATTTTTATTTATTAAAATTATTTATAACTATAAATTTTTACTTGTAATACATATTTTTTTAATTCAATGCAATTTAATTTTTATAAATTTATTTAATTTTTAAATATTAGCTTTAACTTATAACACATACTTTTAGTAATTATATTTTTTCTACATTAAATCAAATATATATTTTTTATATATTTAACTCATTAGTAACGACCACATTCCCGTCCTCTGATATAATTTTTTTTAATTTTACATGCCCTCAAGAAAACGGAATAGAGGATTGCATTTTCTTACAAACGCACACGTGGATTGCATTTTATAATATTTATGTATGAAAAATAATATGTTAAGAAAAGTAGAGACTATATCATATTTATGTAGAAACTATATTTTATAAATTTATATAATTTTTAAATATTAACTTTTACTTATAACGCATACTTTTAGTAATTATATTTTTCTACACTAAATCAAATATAATTTTTATATATTCAACATCTCAAATCTCAAAAGAAGCCAAAGTCTCACACTTAGATTATTCGTTCAGCAAGCTCATGCCTCATGTGAGGCTTCTTAGTTCTCTAAGGAGCAAAAAGAAATGATTATTATAGTTTTAATAAAGTAAAGAAAAATTATAATAATCACTATTATTTAATCCCTCTTTTGTTATGAAGAAAACGGAATGCATCTTTGCATTTTCTTACAAAATGCAGACTTGATTTGCGTTTTGTATGGAAAACGCAAAGCAGGATAGCATTTTCTTCAGAAAATGCGATCCTGCTTTGCGTTTTCTTCTGAAAATGCGTTTTCTTCAGAAAACGCAATGCATGATTGCATTTCTGCTCCTTTTTAAATTTAATTAATTTCATGCTCCTAATCCTAATACATTTATTAACTTTGCTCCTTTTAAAAATTTTACCTTTTTCAGCAATAAGAAGGTGGGTCGGAAAAAGATATTCTAAAAATAATTCTCTGCTTGATTGATTTGATGCCTTTGAAGGTGAGCTCTCTCGACTTCATTTTCGTACCAAAAAAAGCAAAATTCTTGAAGGGCTCAGAAAGTTCGTTGGCATGTTAAAGGGCTAATGAGTTTAATCTTTCCTATCAGCTTTGTTCAGATCTATATGGTTAGATGAAACTCCCACAAAATACAGATTTCATACTTTGTTTTGCCTGTTGACATGGTTTTTGCTCATTTCAAGCTCTGGTTTTTCATAGAAAATTCTATTTTTTTATTCTTTTCTGCGTCGTTCTTATGCATGTTTGCATAAACTTTAGTATCTCTGTCTTTTTCTCTAAGGCTTTACTGTTTGTAGCTATTCTTCTTTTTTAATGCATGTAAGCTGTTCTATTTCTTGGAAAAACAGTTTTCTCCAGTTCAGTTTGAGCTAAACAATGAAGGTGAAGCAATTTAGAATATCATAAAAGGCTTGTTTTTGAAGAATTCCAAATTCACCTCTTCTCTGTCGCCTCCCACCCTCCCGCCGAAGCCCTAGCTCCCATTGTTTCTGTTGATGCCCGCCTTATACCCTCCCTTCACCGCTCAAGCCCCCAAGGCCACCCTCATTGCCCGCCCCAGTACCTCCGGCCACCAGTTAAGCTCCTAGCACCGCCCTGGTCACCTGCCTCGATCCTTTCCAGCTAAAGTTTTTTTGTTTTTAAATAATACCTTGCTTTTAGATATCGTTTAGGATTCAACTAAACAAAAATAATAGTTTTCATGTATTTATTTTACTGGCAATCAAATAACAATAAATTTTCAAATAGTATAAAATACACTATGAGCTTAATGTGGAGTTAGAAGGAAGGAAAATGATCCAGCAAAGATTACATGAGTAGAATTTGTCCAAAAAGATTTATGTAGAGTTTAGCCCTCTGTGAAAAGGATTGTTGAATGAGGATTTGTAAAGTCCACCCCCAAATAGTTGGATTAAGGCCCTTGATGGTGGAGAAATTATTACATGCGGAGTTCAGATGCAGCTTGCGTCCGGACTCCAATTAGAGCTGCGTTTGAACTCCAATCAGAACTAGTCACACCAGTTTGTACACACACTATGTACAATTTGTAAACCGGCTATGTACAATTTGTATACACCGGTTGTGTACAATTTGTACACAGTGTATATACGACATGTTCGATTCTGTTTGGAGTCGATCTAAACTCCATCTCGAATTCGCACATAATTATTTCTCTTGATGATTAGATAAGAAGATACACATGTATTCTTTCATTTTGTGCGGTAGATTCTTTTGATCTTGTGTTTAAAAAGAACAAATATGGCCTGATGAAAAAAAAAATGACTTCAAACATGTTTTACATATCAGAAAGAGTTATCTTGTACTTGATGAAATTACCTTGCTTTTTAAACATGATTTTCCTCAGTAGAAATAGCATGATTTAAATGTACTTTTTTAACTCAAGAAATTTACTTGTAAATTTCAAATCACCTGTTTTGAAACTTATCCTGAAGTGAACTGCGTGGTGTTTATCTTTGTGGTGAAGAAGGCTGAAAATATAGCCGTTGATAATTACTCAGTTGCAATGGCTCAAGGCCAGAAACATCCAAATCTATGGGAATTTAGGAAACAAGATGATCCAGATTCCTCTGATGAAGAGTGTCAGTCATCTTCAAGTGCTGAAGAACGCCTTAAGCAAATTTCAGACTTGGTCGCAACCAAAACTAGACGAGCTACTGATATTAACCGTCAGCATCTCTTCATGAATAGGCCTTTTAAGAAAGATAACAGAACGCAGTTCTTAAATCAGGCTATGAAAGTTGACAGAAACTATGGTAGAAAAATGAAGAGGCAATGCAAGGAGAGTAAAGTAAAGAGCAACAATGGAGATCCTGAACCTGCTACCATTAGCAGCAACCTCATTTTGATGCAGTCGATATTGGAAGAGCTCAGAGTGAGAAGAGAGCATTTGCTTGAATGGATGAGAACTGAGGTAAGGAAATTGGTCGATGATGGTGGAAAATAGAACTCAAATACCGTCAGTCCGTCATGATCAGTTTAGAAGTTAGATTCAAGATAACTTTATGCATCTGTTCTGCTATCTTTGTTGAAAAAAGATGTAAAGAATGAAACTTCGGCTTCATTTGGAACGACTTTTTTACTATTTTTTAAAATAATTTTTTAGTACAAAAAATAAAATTTTGCACTAGAAAGTTTCTTTAAAAAGCAGTAAGAAAGTCGTTACAAACGAAACCTTCGTTATTTTTGCAGAGGAAGTTCATGAATTTTTGAGGAAGTAGCTTCCTGGCCGTTCACTGGAGCCATTTTGTTGGACTTTAAAATTTGTGTATCATTTCATGTAGCTAATGTGAAGGATTCAAGGAAGCAAAATGATGTATGAATAATTAAATAGCTCGTGGTTTGTTCCTGTTGCTCTGGTTGTTGTTAGCCTAAGCTGTATCTTGCAGAACTATATACAATTAAATACGAAATGCAAAATAAGAAAAAACAATAGATTGAGTAGTGGGGCTCTGGGAGCATGCCTGGCTCATTAACAAAAACGGATAGCAATCAAATCTCATGGCATAACCTTTTAAAGTCAGAAAAGAGACATACCTCGAATTCAAACTCAGGCATCTGACCCACTGTTGTTTAGCTTGGTTGGTGGGCGAGTACGGTTGGGAACTCTCTAACCCATACTCGATTCTTCTTGAGCGACAACGCCTCTTAAGTGGGATCTAATCAAGTGCGTGCCAGAAGATTTCTGGGGTGAGTGGCTCTTCTAAGTCGGTCGAAGATTAATCACGCCATCAAACGCCCTTTAAAACTCAAGCCTCCAGACTTCGTAAACTATCATTACCCATCGGGCCAGGGGACCATTAGTGCTTCAGTTATTACTATGTTTAACTTAAATTATAATAAAACAATAATAATATATATATATATATATATATATATATATATATATATATATATATATATATATATATATATATATATATATATATATATATATATATATATATATATATATATATATATATATATATATATTAAATTTAATGCTTAAATATTTAAGGTGAAATAAAATAATGAAATATTTATGTCTAGTTCAACTTATGAAATATAAAATTTAATAAATTATTAAAAATAAATATTAATAATTTTGAAATATAAAAAAATTATTTTACTATAAACTATAAAAAAAAAAGTAAAAAAAAAACATCCAAAAATAAGTGAGAGTGATTAATTTGTGCCCTCAGTAATAAAAAATAAAAAAATTTGGTCTTGCTCCTGATTATGGTATGGACATAAGAAGGATTGTGTTGAGGAGAAAGAATAAGTTGAAAAATAAGCTCTAGATGTGGAATGATTGAATGTTGAAAGCTATGGTGGCCAGGAATTTGAACGTGAATGGCTGCCTGTCTATGGCAAGGAATTTTGCGGATTGTTCATATCGGAGGAAATGAGCACCAGAGAAGTGGTGCTTGTGCAGCCAACTTAACAAAACAGCTGAGGTTGAGAGGAGATTGAGGGGTGCCTAAGCATGGAAGCTGATGGTATACTAAGAAGTGGAAGTTGTGAAGGGACCAAACTAGAAACAATGGAGGAATTAATTGGGTACTGTCCTTCTTGATATGGACTGTAGAAAAGAGTTTGATTGCTCATCGAATCATTGATTACAAAATCAAATGGATTGAGTAAGATAGAACATGAATTATCATTAGGAAGTTTATGTTAAAAAAAGCGATTATGAGATAAGTGAGGAACATGAAGAAGCGGAGACGATGAAGCTAACGAGTTGAGGTTCGCAAAATCCCATGTGGACAATGATGAAGTTCTTGCTTCCGTTGTTTGATTCTTGATCGATTTGTAGATTGCTACCAACATTCAATAGTTATCAAGAAAGAGGATATAGAGTAAAGAGATGAAGAGATGGTGGAATACAATGCAGCAGCCAAATTTTGATCTATGAATATCCGTCCATGTATTACAATGAGGGTTGGGATTAAGTGTGAGTTCAGTAATTACCATTTGTCAAGGAGATTTTGGAGTATAATCAGCAAGATATCCATCAAACCCATGGGCTTTGAAAAGCTTTAAGATTTGAGATTTTCAAGTGTGATGGTTTTGGGTTATAAGTTGAAGGTTGATAACTATTGAACTTTAGTTAGGGAGGAATAGAAGTGTCACTACTTTTTAGTGGTGTAGATTAATAAGTAAAATAATATATTGTTGATGAACGCGACAGATTTATAGAGATAGAGAGACATCCAAGCCAGATGCGGAGATGATAGTGCTGCTAGGCCTAGAGTTTCTTTTGGAGAAATTATTATGCGCGGAGTTTGAATGCATCCAGACTCGAATCAAAACAGGTCACGTTGCCTGTACACAGCATATGCACAGGCTTGCACATATGCTGTGTAAAATATGAACCCTGTGTACAAATGACGTGGTCAATTTTGATTGGAGTTCGGACGCATTCGGACTCGGCATGTACTAATTCCTCCTTCCAAACTTTGATACCACGTTCATGATTCATTTCACTTGCACATAAACACTACAACGAAGAAGATGAAGTGAAAAGGAAAAAATAGATATCCACAATTCTATACCATAAATACAAGGCAGAAAGACAAGCTCTTTGCACCATTGACAGAGTTTATTATAATTCAATGGTAAATATTGAACTAAAAGCTAAAAAATAGATGTATGAATTTAACCACAAAGAATTATATGCCTATTACTTCACTTAGCACTTATCAAATACCACTTTTTTGAAAATAAGAATGAAATAATCTTTTTGACTTAAAGAAAAAAATCTTGAAATGTCAGTTCAGAGCACCAAGTAGAAAGCCAAACCAAGAAAGCAAATTATCATGCATGAGAAGGCTATAGTGAAGTTGGTGTAGCCGCTGACCTGCAATGAGAACTACACAGAAAGCAATGGAACTGTAACAAAGTTGTAAAGAGCAGGATAATTTTCTATATGCCTTCAACCATCAAAAACAGAGAAGATAACCCGCATCAGGTACCTCCTTCTTCAGAAGAACTCATCTCCGATGAGTTAATAGCATTATCAGCTTCATCAGGTGGATGATACGGATACATGTCTGCCACATTGAAGGTAGAATAAGTTGTAATGTGTGCCGGTAAATCAATGACATACGCGTTGTCGTTAATCTTGCGTAGCACCGGAAAATGTCCAAACTTCTTCGGATTGAGCTTTGGACAGGGCCCTGACGGAAATAGCTCTTTGCGGTATTTTAACATTACCAACTCTCTAGGTGTGAATTCTACGTGCCTCCGATGCTTGTCCTCGCTAATAATAATATTTAAAGTTGTAATCTATCTATAATTCTATTAATTTTTAACTCTTTTATATAATCACGTTTATACCATTTATAATATGACTTCTATCTAAAAACCATTATTTAAATCCTAAGATATCAATCTCCTTAATCTTCTCTCAAACCCATTTAGTTTTATTGATGCATACAATATTTTTCTTCCTATTAATCATAATATTTATTAATTTTATTAATTTGTATGTAAGATAACCTATATTTCAAAATTAGATAATTGAAAATTTTCAATAAATGTGAAAGACAAGTCTTTATTGATAGGTTCAAGTTGCTACTAGTGTTGGTGTTCTATTGAATGACCATAATAGTAGTTTATTAATAGATACAAGCTCGTCTACCATTTTATAAGAATAACAACAATCAATTAATCTATAATTATGCATGATATTATGTTGTACATATTGATTCCCCAGTGTTTCACAATAACAATTTTTGGAATGGGGTTGTTGGAATTCTAATTATAAAGGGGGCTAAAATTGCAAGTGCACCTAGAATTATTGTCATAGATATTGATATTAAAGGAGGGCTAGAACTATAATGACCCTTAAATTTTTATAAGATAGATTTTGAGTTATAATGATTAGATAATATTTCAAGAGTCATTATAAGCTCAATTTGTAAATCATCTTAGCTATAATATAGATATTGTTATCATTTAATTATAATATTTTTTTTTCTAATTTTATGGGCATTGTAAATATGAAAATAAGAAGTTTATTATTTATTTATAATTCTTGAAGAAATTAACACAAGCTAGTACAAGTGTGTTTTCTGGAACATTGTGATGTATGTTTTACAAATTGATTTCATCAGAGCCTTCTAGACATGTTGAGTATTTTATAAATATTTTTTTTCTCATAATTTTTAAATCCTTGAATTTAAAGATATAAAATGATTTATACTAATTTTATACTAAAAATTGAACATATTACATAATTACATTTTTACCCTAAAATTTATACCCTTATATTATTCTAGAAAATAAGGCAACATAATGGCCCTTAATATTATGAAACATCTTAAATAAAAAGAAGCTAAACTCTTAAACATCAAGGCATGTTTTGGTGTAATGGTAAAAATTTTATTAAGAAACTCCACATTCAAGCGTGATCATCCCGGAGAAATCCTGGGATGGGTGACCTCCTAGGAAGTTACACCAACAAGACAAAACTATGAGGCCTTAGGCCAAAGCGTATTATATCTTGATAGTTAAGATTTTGAATTGTTACAAATGGTAGTAGAGTAATACACTAGCCTGAAGATGAGAATTAGGTATCATACAAGACAGTGTGCTAAACCATGAAAGCCATATATTGAATATTGTATGGGATAAAGTTTTATATAGCGGGAGATATCATTTGAACTTGTAGGAGCCACCTCTAAAATCCTATATACCTGATGGATGATTATGAAATAAAACACTACGGGAAAAATCGGTATTACCGGCGGATAACATCCGCCGATAATATGGGAAATCCGACGAAAATATGGGTTTCCGGCTCACGTTCCGACTGAATTTCATGTGCCGGTTTGGCTCGCTCGGTAGGGGTGTCAATTCGGGTCAACCCGCCGGGTTCGGGTCAAACCCGACCCGACCCGTATCTAAACGGGTCAACCCGAACCCGACCCGTTTTTACAAACGGGTCGGACATTTCAACCCGGACCCGACCCGGCCGGGTTGCCGGGTCGACCCGACCCGCGACCCGGCAGCGTTCTTCCAATATCTTTTTTTTTTTCAAATTTGGCAAACATGCTATCAAAATTGATCCCACCTTGAAGCGACTGGAGACGGACGGCTATGCAGAAACTTGATAAAGTTGCAACAACTGGTGTTGATACTTTCCTTCATCTTGTAAAACATGCAAAGCAGGAGCATCAGAGATTTTTTTTTGGGGGGGGGAAGGAGCTTCAGAGATTCAGAAGCAGCAGCTTGAGCTGCACGGAGCTCGGAGCACGTTAACAGGATCCTTGCCTAAAAAGTAAAAATGATCTCATTGGGCGGAGCAAGTCAGCAAGGATAAGGAGCTTGTTATGGAGTGGCTGAGTAATGCATTAAATGAGCATCAGGGAGCTCATTTGAACAGAAACATTTCTTTATTTTTTTAAATTAAACGGGTTTACGGGTTGACCCGGTAACCCGCCGGGTCAACCCGACCCGACCCGTTTGATTAAACGGGTCAAATCTGTGAACCCGAACCCGACCCGTTTATCAAACGGGTCGGGTCCAACCCGGATTTTCCGGGTCGGGTCCGGGTCGGGTTGTCGTGTCGTGTCAAATATTGACACCCCTATCGCTCGGTAAATTTCTTCCGACATTTATAATGCATTCGAAAAGTTTCCGGCGCATCACCGGCGCAAAAAATGTTGTGGAGCCGGCGACTTTCAACCGGTAAATTCCGGCTATATCTGCGCCAGTAATTTGCGTCGTATGAGTTAATTCGCCGGTAATTACCGGCGGATAAAGCTCCGTTGGTACGCCGTAAATAACCTACGGGTTGTTTACGGCGCAAACTATGCGTCGGACATCGCCGGCGGACACGATGTCAGAACACGCGCCGGTAATTTTCGGCGCACACAAAGACGCCGGCATGATCGATACGATTCGTTGTATCGTAGTTTCAGTCGAATTACCGGCGCAAAAATACGCCAGAAACCTGTAGCATTGACAAAAAAAATTGCCTTCCCAGCCAACATTCAAATTTCCACACCTGCAAACCTATACAAATATCTATCCACAACAGTTACATCATCTGGTTCTAGGTGCACTAGATTTTTGTGTTTAGAACATGGACATCGAAACTTTCCTTCTGATATAAAACTGGGTAGTTGTTTCGCTTGCTGAATGAAAATGTTCACCCCATTAATGAATTCATCTGTTAATGTCTTTCGACCTTGAGATAATCGGTTATACATCTAACTTCTTTGATTTCTAATATCCATAACCTACATATAAGAGCAAATAAGTAATGGGTTATCGCGCTTAAGTAGATCTAAAACTGATTATATAGATGTAAAAAGATAGGGTGCTTGTAGAAAATTATGATCATTTAGCATTGTCTCTAAGAGTAAAGACACTCATTCACGTACATGAGCATCCTCATCTCTGAAATAAT
The DNA here is from genome assembly GCA_019514585.1 of Dendrobium officinale. Classification (NCBI taxonomy): domain Eukaryota; kingdom Viridiplantae; phylum Streptophyta; class Magnoliopsida; order Asparagales; family Orchidaceae; genus Dendrobium; species Dendrobium officinale. Next base: position 11,574,214 of record CM033699.1, on the reverse strand, counting down.
TTTCTATCAATCACACAATAGGTCTGAAGCATTGTCTCTAAGAATAAAGACACTCAGCCACTTGAGCATCCTCATCGATCTCTATAATACCCAACTTAATTTTTTACTTCTCTTTTAATGGCCAACATTATGTGACATAAAGCATTGCAGGTCTCACCAACATTTATAGATTTTTTTTTTTTAAGTTTGAGTGGTACTTTTCTATCACACAATAGGTTTGATGTAATCCTCAACTTTAACCAAACAACTTGAATTTCACTATCACTTATATCTAAAACATGTATTCTTATTAATGACTTGATCGCCCAAAGTCATAATCCCCCCACTAAAGCTATCACTATTCGGAGATCTACTCAAATGAAAACCTTTAAACTCTAATGTTGACCTCCATTGTTCAAGTTTACCTTAACTTCGTCTCTAGTCTTATCAACAAGAAGAATATCATCAGCAAAAAGCATACACTACGGTACATCCTCTTGCAAATGTATGGTAAGAACATCCATGGCTAAAGCAAAAAAGACATGCATGGCTAAAGCAAAAAAGATATGCACTAAACCTAATCATTTATGTAATCCAACTGAAATAGGACGTCAAACGAAACAAAAAAAAACCTTCCGTCGAGATGAACGACCGTCGACAAAGATGAACGACCGTTGGCGACCAGGAAAGCTAGGGTAGGATCCTCGGCAAAGTCTGGTGACCGTCGGTGACCTCGATCTACGGCGAGCGACGGAGGGCGACGAGCGAAACAGGCGAGGTGAGAGAACGGAAGGAAACAAGTGAGCGGCCAGAGGGGCTCGGTCTCGAAAAATAGGTCTTTCGCCAGCAGATTTTCCAGCGTCAAATACGTCGAAGACCGTTCCAGCGCATTATGCGCCGGATTTATTTCGTTGAGTTTAAATACACCGGCTCCATATCCGCCGGTACGTACACCGGTGATTTTCTGCCGTAAAGTGCGACGGAACAAGTGAAAGGTTGGTTTATGCAGATGCCCATACCCGCGCAACGGACGCCAGAAATATTCCGTCGTACTATACGCCGGAAAATGCGTCGTAACTTTTCTGTCGCACCAAAGCGCCGTTACATGCGCCGTTCTTTACCGACGCATAATTTCCGCCGGAACATCTGCCGGTAATCGTGTGTTTTCCCGTAGTAGATATTGATGAGGACGTCAAAGTTAAGAGAGAATATTGTGAAATCTCGTAAGTAAAAAGAAGATAAACTCTTAAACATCAAGACATATTTTGGTGTAATCCTCAAAATTTTATTAAGAAACCTCATAATTAAGCGTGCTCATTCTAGAGAAATCCTAAGATGGGTAACCTCCTAGGAAGTTACACCAACAGAAAAAACCATGATGTCATTATTTAAAAGTGGATATTATCTATATAGTTAAGAGTTTGAGATGTTATAAATACCAATAAAAAAAGTTGGCTCACCTCCATCGTTTAGACTGTCCCTCTCTTATCGCTGACATGTGTGAATTTCTTGTATGTACAAAAAAAGTTAAATTCATGCATACTCATAGTAAGTGAAATGTATGTATTTAAAAGGATAAAATCACATATCATAATAGCCAAAGAAACTGTATCCAAGAAAAACATATGTAACTAAAGAAACTTAGGAAAAATCAAGAGTTACAACATAGAAGGAATGAGGGGCATTAAGAAGAAAAAGATAGGAGAGAGAAAATAAGGTTTGGAGATTTTAGAGCCATTTTTGTCGGTCGTTCCTATAGAAAAAATTGCTCGTCTCAATGTTGGCTACCGTTACCCTACCTCTGATTTTAGGGATTTAGTTTATTTTATGTTTTATTGATTTTAATTTAGTCTAAACTCACAAAAGTCACGATATCTAAATTTTTAACAAACTTATACATAGTAACTTTTAGAATGCTATAATTTGAATCATTATGTATGTATTAATTTTCATCATATATATATATATATATATATAATATATATATATATATATATATATATATATATATATATATATATATATATATATATATATATATATATATATATATATATATATATATATATATATTTTGGGGGTAATATCCTAATTTGAGAAATTTAGATAAATATAAAAAAATTGAAAAAATAAGTATCAAAATATCATAATATTATTGTATGGCATGCATACTTATTGCAATCCAATCATTGTGGGTGTACATAGGAAAAAGTGCACATTATATTTTCCTATGAATTTTATTATTCTTGGTTTATATGTATTAAAATGATAGAATAAGTTGAGCACTAAGTATTATATCAAATGTTTATCATGTTATACATTATATGAAATATGTGTATGCAAAAAAGACTGGCTAGAAATGATTGACTGATTTAGGTTAGTAGAATACATGTTACCCTGCATAAGAGAGTGGTTGACGGCATTCCTTTTAAAATAAAATTTTTGGAGTAATATTAAATGATATGAAAAGAGAGGCAAAATGAGAGAGATTGATAAGATCTGATATATCGATGGCCGGGCACGAAGTGACAACTTCTGATTTGAAAGCTACCTAACCTAAATGACTTGTGATATGATTGATTCTTATAAATATGATGATTAAGATTGATTCTAGTAGGTTTGGCCTACAAATTTGAACACATGAAAATACCACAGACAGCCATGTGTCCTATATTACTTACATTGATTTTATTGCTTGCATATGCATATAATAGGAATATATATGATAGATTGCACAAACAATTTATTAAGAGATGATTTTTATATGATATATGTATGATTGATACATATATAATAAAATACAATATCATATGATATATACAAATCATTGGTTATGAATTACATGCACTAAATGACACATGAATATATGATACATACGAATTATACATCATACATGATATACTGATTGACATATTACAATGCATTGGAACAAGATATGTGAGACATGTATAAGATCGACACCGTACGACATGCATATGAATATGACATGTATATAGATTTTATGAACTGAGATAGATAGAAACTATTATAGAACTAATGGGTATAGAAATGATAGAGTTTACTTACCCTTTGTGTATGGTTATCGATTACTGATAACTGCACTTAAGATATATAATTGTATTAATATTTATTGATTATATGATATGTTATTATTTAATTGATTGGTACATGCTTTTTATAGTTATATGTTCTTATAATATTGAATGAATGCCTATATGCATACTATTTTTATTTCCTTTCATTAATTTTAGTTGTAGATTTTGTTAACCTACTAAGCTGTTAGCTTACTATGTGGATTTAAATATTTTTTAGGAGGGGTCATTAGGATCTAGGGGAGTGAGGCAAATATGAGATTCAAGTTTTATTTTATTTTTGCATTTTCTTTAGTTTAATTTTTTGTAGTTAGGAGTTAAAAGATAGAATGATGAATATATATATTTAACTATTGACTATTGCATATGAATTTTGAGGAATGAATATAATTTTATATTTTGATGTATATATATTTTAGTTGATTTCGCTGAATTGATTTGATAAATTTATAGTAACTTTGGTTGATTAATTAAAAGATTAAAATATGTAATTCTCTAAAATTTGATATTGGAATGTTACAAGAATTACGAGTGAGTGTTTTTAAACTTTTTTCCATTAAGAAGATGATAGTTTTTTAGGAATTTACCAAACTTAATTTATAATTTTGCCCATCCTCACAAAAAAATGGCCAACCTAACCCCTTACTCTCAATGTAGTACTTAATTAATTAAAATATAAGCCCATAACTTTCACATTTTAATCTACTTGTAAATTTAGTGGCATTACTAGTTGCTTGTATTTTTTTAGAAATATTACTTTTATTTATTTTTATTTAATTAATCAAAATTTGCCACCCTATAGTGCCTCTAGCAAACAATATGGAATAGGAAAAAATTTGGTATCACTATTTGAGAATCCTAAAGACCCAAAAAATCAACAGAGTGTGTTATCATTGAACTCATTGATAATGTCATGAATTACAATTTTGATGTATTGGAAATGCCCAACTCATGAGGGTTGCCTTGGAATGGTGTCATGAGGTATATAGGGCATCATTTATTTATGGGTGTTATAGCTTCAGAGCACAAGATATGAACCTAAACTTTCCAAGTTGTGATAGGGTGTGTATGAAAGGGAAATGCTTTTGGAGGCTCCAAGAGCTAATCTTTAACACCATTAACAAATACATGCATAAGTAAACAAGGTTGATGAATATATTCGTCATCAACTAACATTGGCTCAAATCAACTAGGTTTTTGATCTTTTGCATAAGGGTGCACACCATGTGCTTAATGCTCATCGATAAAAAATGATTTATTCAATATCCCTACCAATCATATTTTGTAATGTGAAATCCTTAACGATGTATTGTTTTCATGTTTTTTGGAAGTCACCATCATTAATCACATTTTTGAGATAAAAGGCAATGTTGCTAGTTAAACTAGGTGAATATATCAGGGCAAAAATGTTGGTATAATGAATCGATGCAATCATCACCAATGATAAACTCCATTGCATTGTTTGCATCTTCTATGTTTGATCTTTTTTATTGTGGGAGTTCAATATTATCAGATATATAATGTCTTATCATGTTATATATATTTTTTTCTAAAAGAAGCAAGAGAGAGATAGAGAGAGAGGCGAAATTTGACTGCTTTGAGAGATAGAGAGAGATAGGGAGCACTGATGTGCATTTGGTCGATTTGGATTATCTTATTTATGAATTAACTAAACTAATTGGTTTTGGTTAAAAAAAAAAAAAACAAAGCCAAGCAAACTCAAATTAAACTTAAGTTTGATATGTTCGATTTGATTATAGATGAATCAAAATATAAATAAGCTTAATAATAAATTTAAATTTTTTTGTTTAAATAACATATATTAAGAAGAAATGCCAATAAAACTTTGTTAAATTTATAATTTTAGCACATGAAATAAATATCATTCATTTTGATTTTTATATCACATATTTATTGATATGGGTTTTTAATTTAAAATTTGGAAACTTAATATAATTCAAAATTTTAATTTAATTAATTTAATAAATGCAAAACCCTAACCAATAACTAGAAAAAATAGGTCCAAATGATACTTTAACAACCAATCTAAAGAAACCAAATAAAATCAGTTTGATTGCAATTTTTTTAATCTATAACAAAAAGGAAAGAAGCAATGAGACATTTCAGGCCATTTCATATATGATTTTTCATAATTTTTTATAAATTATAAATATTTTTTAAAAATAAAATAAGAATGCCTGCAAATTTTATTTAAAAATAAAATTTAATAATAATTATTTTAATTTTATGCTGTCTCCTATTCTCACTCTAGTCCACACTTAGCAAATCCCAAACAGCGCCGTGCTAGCGCACGCACATTCGCTGATATACGCCATTTATTTATGTCGTCGTCGCCATCATCACCAAACAAAGCTAAAAAGAGTCAAACGCTTTGCCTTCTCTCTCTCTCTCCTCTCCTCTACCGCTGCAGGGCACCTGCGCTGCAATTCCTCCTATTTTCTTGCCTCTTCTAAAGGTACTCACCTTCTCTCTCCTTTATTAGGGTTTACTTGTATTGTTTTTTTAACAAATCCACAGCGATTTTGGGTCTCTTGTTCTCTCGCTAGCGAGCCCTATCTGGTTTTGTTGCGTCCTGGACTGCGTTTTCCTGTTGTTCCTACTGCTCGTGCTGCGCAGGGGGTTGCTTACGCCCTAGTTCCTGTTTCGATCTGGAATTGGGCGGCCCTGTAGCGGCTGTTTTGGGGCTGGTCGAGGGTTTGCAGCTGGGCTTTTATGGGGAAACTTTTCGGTTTTGTCACGTTTCCTAATACTCGAAGTTTGTGTATGCTTTCATTGCTTGTTGGTGTTTGACTACTGGCTTCCAGTTAGGGAAGCTGTATTAGAAGGTTATTTAGTGGTTTCTCGCTTTAGTGCTGCATATCTGTTCATTCAATATATGAAATTTTCTTATTTTCTGTCATTAAGTATTTTGATGCTGCTTAAAAAAATTGTTTTGCCCTTGCAACTGCAACTTACCTGTTTCTTGGCATTGATCTGCAGGTGCTACCGGATATATCGTGGAAAGTTTGCATTTTTATTTATATCAAGGATATCCATTAGTAATCTGTGGAATCCTTGTATGGTCGATTTCTGGATAGGTTGTGAGTTCTTTTTGTTGTAGCGTGATACACTCGATTTATTTATTTCCAAAGGATTATGAAAAAGTTGCTACTGCATTAATCATACGCAGTTGGTTAGTTAAACTGGGGATCCTGACTTTAGCTTTTAATCCGTCAAAATGTGCTATTGAAGACTAAAGATGTTTCCAGTTTAACGAGTCTGCAAAGGCAACCTTCTTGTGATGATATATGATTTGTCTGTCTCAGAGGGGCTGCAGATTTTTTTTGGATAGCTGCTGCACAGATTAGAATGTGCCTCCAGTAACGGTGATGGCATTGGGGGCAGCATACTGGCTATTTTAGGTAGACATGCAAAGGTACACTACAACCAGCGGTGGTTCTGGGGTCAGTAACAGTTCAGTTGGTGGGGTGTCTACTAGGGAAAATGCAAGGGTGGATTCATCCTTTTCAACTTCAAACTATTCTCAGAATTCAAGGTTATTGTTTCTATGCTCTTCTGTTCATTTTTGTCTTTGTAACATATGGATCTTCTTTATGGTTTGGCATTTGACCTGGTTATTTTGTTCTTCTTCCATCATTGTTTCTTGTTTCCTTGATCCTCATTCAAGATGTTAGCACATGTATCAATCTTTTCTTCAGCTATTTCCTTGTTGTCAGTGTGCTTGAACGCATCCGCTGTGCCAATATTCAGTTTGCTTAATCTATTTTATTTTCTTTCATGGGTCCATAAATGATGATTACAGGTGCAAATGAATCAAAAGTTCAAAACCATCATGTAGTGGGTGCAATAGAAGTCCTTGTAAATAAGTAATATTTAAAATATAACTCATTTTTTAAATTTCTTCTAAGATCATAAAAGTCTCTATTTGATCAAGTATAACTTTCGACATGAAGTAGCATCTTAAGCTATCCACTGATGGCAAAACCAATGCTCAATTTATCTCTTTTTGACATAATCAATGTTTGTACAATTTTAAATGGCATGATGTAACCCCACCCCAAAAAAAAAAAAAAAAAAACCAGTGTTTCTACATGCAACATTGAGTTTGTGGATTTTTGGGCCGCTCGAATTGGAGTCTTAAGTTTGAACAAACCCTCCTGCTAGATTAAGCCAAAGAAGCTCGACCATCTGAGGTTTTATCGGTTTTATCATCATCTTGTACGATTCTAACTCCTCTGAATGGTGTATGTAGGGATGGTAGCTGCAACGCCCACCTCACCTAGGTTCGATTGTGTAATTGATCACATTAGTGGCCCATTATGATGCCTTTGTGCGCTTGTTAATGTGTAATTTTTTTCTGGTAGGCCTGAATTTCTTTGTGTGGCTTAACCTCCTACCATACCCATTTCTCAATCATTCATTTCTAAAGGATTTGATCTATATTAATATTATGAGGTATTGTTTTTTTTGTCAGATCTATTCAATAGGTTGCGAACCTTCTCACAATTGTTTTAGCCATAAAAAATTTATCTGGTTATTGTTGTCGTTGCCTTTTACATGACATTTAGCTTTGCGATATTAAACATCACGAATGGCGGCCACTTGTTTAATCCAAGTTTGGTGAAGTTAGGTGCTTCGACTTAGTGAAACCATTATCTGATCTCTTTTTGATCTTTGGAGTATTCAATATCCATCATCCATTATAGGTAAACACAAAATAGTTTAGATAAGGATCTAAATTACCCTCTAAAATTTATATTCAGAGATTAGAAAATTCTGGTTTAGGATTAGAATAATCCTCCATAATCTATGTATATGACTCATTTTTATTTTAGGCTTTTCTCTACTATTTACAGCTTTGGAGAAATTTTGTCATTGTCGATGATGCTTGTTACACTCCAGTTGAAGTTTGCGCTGTTTGACGTAATTGCAACATCATGCATGCTGCTTATGCTGTAGAATTCTGCTGTCAATGACCATGTTTCTCGATCTTCTTAATTTTTTAATGATTAAGGGCACTCATTGTGCTCTATTGACAATTTTCTTGCAGCATATGTCCTTTATAAGAATTATATATTAAAAAATTAAAGTTGTAAGTAGGAATTGAAGCTTTCATGAAGCTTTCAGGAATTGATATGCACTGTGCGCTTTGCCTTCTCCCAGCGCTTGAGAAGGCCATGAAGTATCACCCCTTGGCATCTCGGGCTTGGCTTTTGAAGCACGCTTTTAACATTGCTGTACTAGGTGACGCTCAAATCACAACAAGCATCACGTTGTGATCATTCCATCTTTTTTCGGCAACACCTTTGACCTTGTCTTTGTACTCTTCTATAGCCATTAACATTGATGCACATGAAGATTAATCTATGTGCCCTTGATATCGCTTTTCTTTACTCTGATTGCAGAAGCAATTATTTTGTACTTAAATCACTTATTTGAATCTGGACTATCCTTGTACGGAGTCATGCAAATTATGGACCTTTGCAATTGGATTGTGCATAGTTTTTATTTCTTCTAGGGGATTTTCACATAAAATCTTGCTTTCTTTTGCTGTGCCTGCATTTGCATTTCCTGAAATTTCTTTGAGTTTGCAATGTAGTTATAATGGAACTGGTGGTGAAGTTTGAGATATTTGCTTAGAATGGTGCATTTACTTTAGGTGGCTTTGCAAGTTAAAGCCCTTTGTGCATGCATATTGTATAAGAACCTTGTTATTTTGTGCGTGAACTACTGTCCTCATTGCTTCTTCTCTGAAATATAGGCCTGTTATTTATCTGTTGACAGAATTTTCTATTATAACAACTACGATAACATCATACCTTTATCCCACTAAGTGTAGTCGGCTACATGAATCTTTTTTCTCCATTGTGTCTTGTTAAGAGTCAAATTCTCATTTAAATTTAATAAAAAAAGTTATTTCTAATATTTTTTTGAAGGGATTTTCACATAAAATCTTGCTTTCCTTTGTTGTGCATGCATTTGCATTTACTGAAATTTCTTTGAGCTTGCAATGAGATATTTGCTTAGAACGGTGCAATTGCTTTAGGTGGCTTTGCAAGCTAAAGCCTTTCATGGATGCATATTCATTAAAAACCTTGTCATTTTGTGCGTGAATTGCTGTCCTTGTTTGTTCTTCTCTAAAATATATTCATTCTGAGTTTTAGTATATCCATTTTTATAAGTGATGAGATGCCCCTCTCTTTTCTTAATTAAAGTATTAACAATTATAAAATTATAAACAATAGCAAAATCTAATATGGTCCTACCAATTTCATTAGTTGCTGTAAACTCATAGTCACCATGAATACTTTTAGAATTTTTCACAATTCTACCAACATGTCTATTTAAATTTCTTCTAATAATTTTTTTTTTGTTCAAGAGGTATCCTTTATATTAATTCTTTTAAGTTTCTCTAAAATTTTAAGTTTAAGCACATATTTAAACTTACTTGATGAGCATACTTATAATGTTAATAATCTTAGCATCAACTGTAATCTTTAAAGCGATAATTCTATCTTCAATTCTATTAATTTCTATAACATTATCCTTCAAACTTTATAATCACACATACATCATTTCTAGTATGTCTCCTACTTGAATACCAGAGTTTAAATCATAAACTATCAATCTTTTTAGCCTTATTTCTAATGCATTTATTTTCTTGGATGCAAAAAATATTTATCTTTCTATGAATCAGAATATCGATTAATTACATTAATTTTCCTGTAAGAGAATCTATATTTCAAGTTCCTATCATAATCCTAATTTCGTGGATGCCCACATTTGTACATGATATAAGAACTCTTGCTTATTTAATATTGCACTCTTGAGCAGTGCAATGACTCTTATACACTTTTTTGGTCATACATTGCGTCGCTTCTAGAGAACACCATAGCGTTAACACAATGTATTAAATAATTCATGCCATGATTATTCGACAAGTTTTATATTGGCTACCGATTACCTAACGCAACCCTCTATTTTTCTCATCGAAGGCTTGGGACCTGGCAACGACAGTGTTACAAAAAATTATATTATGTGAAAGAAAATTAACATTTGTCAATGGTTCGTTTTTAAAGCTTTAAGATCCATGTTTTTGGTTGAATTGCAAAGTTGAGGCTTCTGCAACTTATTTACTACTAGGTGTGGGTTATGATGTATCTTACCTCTTTCATTTTCATGGTTCGGCTTTGCTCTTGAATCTCTTACAATTAAGTCTTTCACTCTGCATCAGACATGAAAAATCCTTAGATACGCATGTTGCATCGTATATTTAACGTGTTGGGGCTATTGTTGTCATTCATACAGTTGTAAATATCCGAACCGTACTCCTCTATGAGTGAATTATGAATATGTTCCAGCGTTCTATTGAGTTTTTTTTTGTATTTTCTATAATGTTATTGGAAACAATAAATTTGAAGAATTCTTTATTAAAAGCCTACAATTAATTCTTTTCTTTGTTCAAGCCCATAATGCTAGGAGTATGCTATCAGGTATCTATGCTATAGTGAGGACAACTTGTCATACATTTTGGCAATTTTGGTAGTTTATCTTTTTTTTTTTTTTCCCGTAGTTTATCCTAGGTATCACTCTCTTATGAAATTAGGGCAAAGTGTAATTCATGTTTATTTTTAAGTAGAATTCAGTGATTGTAAAAAAATTTCATGGAATATTCTTGCTAAAGCACCTATGCCACAGTACTGTTGAGGATAATAGCTACATTTGTTGTTGGGAATCAACTTTAAGGCTTGTTGCGTCCTGGAATATTCGCGGCGGTAGAGAAATATATAGTTTAACGTCTTAGCGTTGTACGAAGATCCAGCACACAATCAGATAAGTGAGAGGGTGTAGCGTTCATAAGAGACACCAAAGTTTTTACGTGGAAAACCCCTGAAAAGGGGGGAAAAACCACGGGGCCTAGCCCAGTTTGAATGAATCCACTAGTATTTGTAGTCGGTTACAAATGAGGCCCTTCCTTAGGAGAAGGCCTTGGATTGATGTAGCAAATATACATCATATAGATTGCATTACATGGTAAAAGTTACATATACAGGTTTGTTTGGCCTGAAGGACCGTGGTCGGCAGGAGACTGGAGTTAGAAAGACCGTTGTCTGTTGATGGAGGTCGGAAGGACCATAGTAGGCGACAAAGGCCTGAAGAATTGTAGTCGGCCGGAGACCGTAGTCGGCCGGAGACTGTAGTGTAGTCGGCCGGAGACCGTAGTCGGGCGGAGACCGTAGTCGGCAGGAGACCGTAGTCGGCCGGCGACCGTAGTAGGCGACAGTGGTCAGAAGGACCGTAGGCGGTAGGAGATAAGGAGTCAGGTGTAAGTCCCAGTGTCACTTGGAAGATCGGATGTTGATGGTCTGGCCTTGAGTAGGACGTCGGGTCTTAAGCAGGACGTCAGGTCTTCAGCAGGACGTCGGGTCTTCAGCAGGACGTCGGGACTTAACGTCGGGCCTTGAACAAGACGTCGGGTCTTTGGCAGGAAGTAGGGACTGAGTGTCAGGCCTTGAACAAGACGTCGGGTCTTTGGCAGGACGTAGGGACTGAGTGTCGGGCCTTGAACAAGACGTCGGGTCTTTGGCAGGACGCCCGGGGATGAACGTCGGGCCTTAAGGTGGTGGTCCGGCGAGGTTTTGTGGTGGTCCGGCGAGGTTTCCTGTGGTGGTCCGGCGGTGGTCCGACGAGATTCCTGCGGTGGTTCGGCGGTGGTCCGGCGAGGTTCTGCGGTGGTCCGGCGGTGGTCCGGCGGCTGTCGAGGAGGGAACTCCTTCCTACTCTTCTCTTCTTCTCTCTCTTGCTTGGATCCTCTCTTGTGAGAAATGAGGGCTCTATTTATAGATTTTCTAGAGTGGCATGGCCCGTAAATAGGTGTGAGATTAGGGGCGAATAGGGAGTGGTCAAATGGACGGCCGATATTGAATCCTACGATCGTGCACCGTTAATTGGACATTTGAAGGCCTTAGTGATGTCAGAATTCTGTGATCTTGGGCTCGTTGGATTCGTCTCGTCGAGCCCTTCGATTCGAGTATAAGCTCGTCAAAATCGGAGTCCGTTTGGTAACTCAAATTGCGGTTTGAACCTTCCAACAGCGCTTTGGATCCATGATTTGGACCCATTTGGGCTCGGATGTTGTTGATCTTGGTGTCGTTGAGTTCGTATTTCCGAGACGCTCAGTTCGACTATAAGCTTGCTTGCTGAAATCGGAGTTCGGATGCTCCCGAAATTAAATTTTAAAGTTTCCAACTAGCTTTTTCTCTCGAGATTCGCGTCCGATCAAGATAATTTTTACATGGCGTATCAGATGCCCCCCTATTTTCGGACGTCGAAGTTCCAAGAGTCCGAAAATATATGATTCAAAAATTTGTATCGGCAAAAACACCAAAAATTGTGTTCCAAATTTTAATTTTTTCTCGAAACTTGATCATAGAGGCTTCGTTGAGCCCTGAAAGTTGTAAAAATTGAGTCCGGAACGTCGAAAAAAACATGTCCGGGAACCCCAAAAACACCTAATTTGCTGTTTTCGGGACGAAATTCGGACCCGGAATGGATCGGGCGCCCGAACCGGCCGAATCCGGCCGGCCGCCGCTGCCGGAAACCGCCGGCGCCTCCGGCGGCACCGAACCGCGCGCTCCTGCGCTCGGTTCCAATTCCGCGGGCCGCTCCGCCGCGGCCTGCCCTGCCCGCTCCGCGGGCAGCTCCGCGGTTTGCCCAGCCCGCTCCGCGGGAGCTCCGCGGCCTTCTTGGCCGCCGTGCCGCGGCATCCAGCCGCCGGCCTCCTGCTGGCCGGACCGGCCATCCGTGAATGGCCCGCAATCCGCGTGAAATAGCCGCGGATTCGAGCGCTGTTCGCGCCGTTTCGACGGCGGCGAGGCGCCTATTGGGTCCACCGCCTTAAGTGGGTCCCACTCCCTTTAAAAATGATATTTTATTCATTTTTTGGCCGAAAAAATTCCTAAAAAATCCCAAAAAATTCTGGAAAAATTCAGAAAAATTTTAAAAAATTTGGGAAATTAAAAATTCTAGAAACTTCCTTCATTTCTCCCAAAAACTATAAATAGGCCCTTCAAGCCTTTAGAAAATCACTCCACTCCTCTTCTTCTCCTGTTTTCTTTTCTTCTTCTCCTCCTTTCTTCTCCTCTCTCCCTCTGTCCTTTCTATTGAGGCTTTCCCTCAGTTTTCTGAGGCCCCCCTCTCTTGGCAAGGAAGTCCGGAGATTCTCTTCTTTCATCATCTCCCTCTGTCCTTTCTATTGAGGCTTTCCCTCCCTCAGTTTTCTGAGGCCCCTCTCTTGGCAAGGAAGTCCGGAGATTCTCTTCTTCTTTCTCATCTCCCTCTGTCCTTTCCATTGAGGTCATCCCTCGTTTTTTTCTGAGGCCCCTCTCTTGGCAAGGAAGTCCGGAGATTTCCCCTCCTTCTCTTCTCCCTCTGTCCTTACCATCGAGGCATTCCCTCGATTTTTTGAGGCCCCTCTCTTGGCAAGGAAGTCCGGAGATTTTTCCTTATCCCTCTTTTCTTCGAGAGATCTTGTGGAGTTCCGATGTTTGGTGGTTGGCAATGGAGGTCAGATAGACCGTTGTAAGGAGAGAGGTTGGAATGACGTGCAAACTTCCAGCATCGGGGAGAAGTATGATGACAGGCATGAATTCAACATCGGGTAGTCATACAGCGTCGGGTAGAAGACTGACGAAAGTCTATTAACTGGTAGAAGTCCGACATCCGGTAGAAGTACGAAGTCGGGTAGAAGACTGATAAAGACTCGTCGACGGGCAGAAGTCCGATGACGAGTAGAAGTCCGCTGACGAGCAGAAGTTCGACGACAAGGTGAAATCCGACGTCATGTAGAAGTACGGCCTCGAGCAGAAGTCCGATGAAACTTCGTCGACAGGCAGAAGTCCGACTATGAGTAGAAGTTCGCTGATGAGCAGAAGTTCGATGACAAGGAGAAGTCCGACGTTGTATAGAAGTACGACCTCGGGCAGAAGTACGATGAAAGTTCGTCGACGGGCAGAAGTCCGACGACGGTTAGTAGTCTGACGGCAGGCAGAAGTCCGCAGTCGGGTAGATGACTGACGAAAGTTCGTCGACGAGCAGAAGTCCGACGACGAGTAGAAGTCCGCTAACGAGCAGAAGTTCGACGTTGAGTGGAAGTCCGCTGACGAGCAGAAGTCTGACGTCGGGTAGAAGTATTGTCGGGTAGAAGACCGACGAAAGTTCGTCGACGAGCAGAAGTCCGACGACGGGTATTAGTCCGATGAAAGGAAGAATTTTGGCGTCGTGTAATAGTCCGTCGAAAGTCCTGCAAGGCAAAAGTTTAGCGCATGAGGAAATTCAAAATTGGGAAGAATTTTAACATTATGGAGAAGTCAGATAGAAGTCTATTGACGACATTCTAGCGACGTTAACCAAGGACGTGAGACTTTTCCGAGTTTGTAAGTCGGAGCCCTGCTCGACGACATTAACCTGTGTGGAAGAGGTCGGAAGAATCCACTAAGGATGTGAGACCTTTCCGAGGTTGTATGTCGGAGCCTTTGCTCGACGACGTTAACCTGTGTGGAAGAGGCCAGGAGAATCCACCAAGGATGTAGGACCTTTCCGAGGTTGTATGCCGGAGCCTTTGCTCGACGACGTTAACCTGTGTGGAAGAGGCCGGGAGAATCCACCAAGGATGTAGGACCTTTCCGAGGTTGTATGCCGGAGCCTTTGCTCGACGACGTTAACCTGTGTGGAAGAGGCCGGGAGAATCCACCAAGGATGTAGGACCTTTCCGAGGTTGTATGTCGGAGCCTTTGCTCGACGACGTTAACCTGTGTGGAAGAGGCCGGGAGAATCCACCAAGGATGTAGGACCTTTCCGAGGTTGTATGTCGGAGCCTTTGCTCGACGACGTTAACCTGTGTGGAAGAGGCCGGGAGAATCCACCAAGGATGTAGGACCTTTCCGAGGTTGTATGCCGGAGTCTTTGCTCGACGACGTTAACCTGTGTGGAATAGGTCGAGAGAATCCACCAAGGATGTAAGACCTTTCCTAGGTTGTATGTCGGAGCCTTTGCTCGACGACGTTAACCTGTGTGGAAGAGGTCAAATCGAATCCCCCTGGGATTGATTTTGCTTTGATTAGGAGGGGCGAACGCCGCGTATATCCCGAATCAAAGGTGAAGAATAGTCTACCTTTAGACCGTTACTACCATTTTGAGATCGAGATCAAGACCTTGCCCAAGGAGTATGAGTCCTGTAGGGGACTGTATGAAACTTATAAGTGATAGAAAGTATCCTTGCATTTGCTTGGATTTTCTGAAATATCATCTTGATGTTGGAAGTATTGGAGGGTCTTTTTGACAATAGTCGGAGTCAAGGTTGCCCCCCGGTCCGCATTTGATGCAACAATGACTGATGTCAGGAAGTTGATAAGAGCGATCTTTTGAGATTGGAGCAAAAGTTGCCCCCCAGTCGGGAATCACTTTCCCACAGACGGCGCCAAACTGTTGCGTCCTGGAATATTCGCGGCGGTAGAGAAATATATAGTTTAACGTCTTAGCGTTGTACGAAGATCCAGCACACAATCAGATAAGTGAGAGGGTGTGTAGCGTTCATAAGAGACACCAAAGTTTTTACGTGGAAAACCCCTGAAAAGGGGGGAAAAACCACGGGGCCTAGCCCAGTTTGAATGAATCCACTAGTATTTGTAGTCGGTTACAAATGAGGCCCTTCCTTAGGAGAAGGCCTTGGATTGATGTAGCAAATATACATCATATAGATTGCATTACATGGTAAAAGTTACATATACAGGTTTGTTTGGCCTGAAGGACCGTGGTCGGCAGGAGACTGGAGTTAGAAAGACCGTTGTCTGTTGATGGAGGTCGGAAGGACCATAGTAGGCGACAAAGGCCTGAAGAATTGTAGTCGGCCGGAGACCGTAGTCGGCCGGAGACTGTAGTCGGCCGGAGACCGTAGTCGGCCGGAGACCGTAGTCGGCAGGAGACCGTAGTCGGCCGGCGACCGTAGTAGGCGACAGTGGTCAGAAGGACCGTAGGCGGTAGGAGATAAGGAGTCAGGTGTAAGTCCCAGTGTCACTTGGAAGATCGGATGTTGATGGTCTGGCCTTGAGTAGGACGTCGGGTCTTAAGCAGGACGTCAGGTCTTCAGCAGGACGTCGGGTCTTCAGCAGGACGTCGGGACTTAACGTCGGGCCTTGAACAAGACGTCGGGTCTTTGGCAGGAAGTAGGGACTGAGTGTCAGGCCTTGAACAAGACGTCGGGTCTTTGGCAGGACGTAGGGACTGAGTGTCGGGCCTTGAACAAGACGTCGGGTCTTTGGCAGGACGACGCCGGGGATGAACGTCGGGCCTTAAGGTGGTGGTCCGGCGAGGTTTTGTGGTGGTCCGGCGAGGTTCCTGTGGTGGTCCGGCGGTGGTCCGACGAGATTCCTGCGGTGGTTCGGCGGTGGTCCGGCGAGGTTCTGCGGTGGTCCGGCGGTGGTCCGGCGGCTGTCGAGGAGGAACTCCTTCCTACTCTTCTCTTCTTCTCTCTCTTGCTTGGATCCTCTCTTGTGAGAAATGAGGGCTCTATTTATAGATTTTCTAGAGTGGCATGGCCCGTAAATAGGTGTGAGATTAGGGGCGAATAGGGAGTGGTCAAATGGACGGCGCCGATATTGAATCCTACGATCGTTGCACCGTTAATTGGACATTTGAAGGCCTTAGTGATGTCAGAATTCTGTGATCTTGGGCTCGTTGGATTCGTCTCGTCGAGCCCTTCGATTCGAGTATAAGCTCGTCAAAATCGGAGTCCGTTTGGTAACTCAAATTGCGGTTTGAACCTTCCAACAGCGCTTTGGATCCATGATTTGGACCCATTTGGGCTCGGATTGGGTTGATCTTGGTGTCGTTGAGTTCGTATTTCCGAGACGCTCAGTTCGACTATAAGCTTGCTGAAATCGGAGTTCGGATGCTCCCGAAATTAAATTTTAAAGTTTCCAACTAGCTTTTTCTCTCGAGATTCGCGTCCGATCAAGATAATTTTTACATGGCGTATCAAGGCTATTGGTTCTTGCAATGGATGACTGTCTGCATGTTTTTTTAAGATGACACATGCTGCCTCAGGGAACTATTGTTGATTTTTTACATTGAACTCATTTTGTTTTGTTGCTAGTCCGAATTGATTTGAAGGATTTCACATATCATTCATACGGTGAAAGCCAAATACGTGCAGGCATATTAATTCATGGATTTCACATGTCATTCAATCTGTTCCATTATTTAAAATTTTCAATGCTGAGGCTTGTTCTTTCATTTGTGCTGTTACATATTATAGGGTTTAAGCCTCACATAATTAGCACTTGAATGATGCTGATGAATACCTTTATTATGCGCAACTGATGTAGGAAAGAAACAGATGATAAGAAGATCTCTAGGAAAAAGAGCAAGTGAGTGAAGGATTTAAGCTTCTTGTGTATTTTAGATGCCATGATGTTAAGTTAATGTCTAAAATTGGATAGTATTTTTTTCAGGTTTCCTGATGATTACTTGTTGAATTTTATTTTAATTTAAAGCTGTTACGTTTCTTTTCTGTTTCAAAAGACACTTCCCTCTTGATTGCTCATTCTTACTTCCTGGAGTCTTCTTTTGTAGGCGACCGCTGCCTTTGCATCCATACAAACTAAAGGTTGATAGTGAACCTCTTAACTAAAGGTTGTAACCCTTACTGAGGTAACCCTTACTGAGAATTACCAATTAATTATGATTTGTATTGTGAAGCAGAGTCTCGTTTAAGGATTTTTCAGCTTGGTTATAATGTAATATGCTTCGATTTACAACTTGATTGTAGTTTAGATTAACCATGTACCTTGGTTACCCGATTTTTTAACAATGTTCATTTTGATAGTTTCTCCCCCTCCACATATGCACTCACAAATCTTGAATTATTGGGAGTTACACGCACTGGGTTCATCCCATTTTCTTTCTTGTTGCTATTTTTTGGTCAATAGGACATTAAAGTTTGTGCAATGGATAAAACTATTTTTTTTTTTAAATGGCTACTCTACCTTTGAGAACCTTATTGCTTCTCCTTTTCTCTTCCTTTAAACCTACGCAAGCCACACAATAATTTCTCTCCAGATATCTCCCTAATGTAAAACATATGCATGAAAACAAGAACTGCTTGGGGATTTTAATATAAGAATATTAAAACTTTGCTAGTTATAGAATTAGTACTTACCCAAGTTAGGCTTTCAGAATTATCAAGTAGAAATTATGTAAGGCATGCGGTTACAACTAGATTAACGGGATGCTATCAATTTAATAACATAAAAATAGAGTGTAATGTTATGGCGAAGAAACAATAATCCACTGTTAACAAGTAGAACTTTTCACCTTGGCTCCCTCACTCACGCTCTTGACTGTGGGGCTTTAACGGAGGAAGATTGAGAGCAAACTGAGCAATGCCACTAGGAGACGAATGGTGCCCAAGGTATAGTCCGTTGGAGAAGTAGCCGGCGGCGGGGAGTCCACGGGATGACTAGTGAGTATCCAACGTCCAGGAGGAATATGCTCATCGATGGAAGGTATTAGGGTAAACTGGATGCGATGTAAGTTATCCTCCACGGAGGAATCCGCGTCTAGGTTCACATCAAAGAGAAGGAGATTCAAGAATGTTGGTTAATCCTTGATCATCAAATAAGAAACCGTGGTCGACTTCCGGATCGGCCATGCATGATGGTGGTGGTGGTTGGGAGAATCTCTCTTGAGCTTGGTGAGGAGGAGGTGAAGAGATAATGGGAGAAGTCCTGGGAGGGTGAAGGGGGCGGCTATTGGTGGAGTTATTTGGGTTGAAACAAGTGATTTGGGGACAAGGAGAAGAGAGGGAAAAATATGAACTTTAATTTCAGATTTTCATTAATGGAAGAGGCTAATTTGAAATTCAAATTAACCCAAATAATGGGTTAATGGGGTGGCGGTTATGGGAGATATTTAAGGGAGAATTAATGTCGCTTAGGTGGCAAAGTGAGGAGAGAGAGGGGAATAGAGGGGGCCAGCCCCAAGGGGTTTAATTTTGTATTTAAATTAAATGAGAGTGGGGCCCATGTGATTAAATACATCAATTGAATCAAATTCTAAATTAAATTTAGATTTGATGAGCTATGAAGAGTTTCCTAATTGGATTTCGTCATTTAAGGAGGGATTTAAAATTCAAATTTCAATTTGAATTTCAAATTTGAAACTTCCTAAATGACAAGGGAATAAATTAGGAAAGTAATAAAGTTGAATTGATTTAGAAAATTCAAAAATCCAAGGGCTGATTTGGATGGCCGGCGGGTGGGGAATTCCTCGGGTTGATCGGCGGCTGTGGGAAAGGGCTCGGGCGGCCGGTGGTGGGGCGGGGCGGCCGAACGGGAGTTGGAGAGGGTGGAATCTAGGGGTTAACGACAAGGGGAAGGGGTCGGGTGTCTGACCGGCCAAGTGGTGGGGTGGTGGGGGAAGATCTAGCGGCTAGGGGAGAGGAAAAAAGAAGAAATTAGATAGAAAACCAAGAGCTCCACCAAGGGGCTGTTGGGTATTGCTTTGAGCCTCTCCTAGGCTAATCCTCACTCGAGAACTCTAGACCTCACAAAGAGATCCAAAACCAAAGTTGAAATTTCATATCAATATTCATCCTTCAGTACAATGCATGAGGCCTCCTATAAATAGGCCAAAATGAAACAAAAACTAAAAGACATAAATGTCCTCGGGGCTACAATATCAAATGACCACCCATAAGGGTAAAACAGTAAAAACTAAAAAAATAAAATAAACTACTACATAAAATGACTCAAAATATAAACTCCTGATCGTGGCCATCGATCTCCGGCGTCTCCGATGGTACATGTGTCGAAATCGCTGACAATGTCCTCATCACTCCCCAACCAAGTCTTACTTGCTTCTGTAGTCTGTCCGTCCATCTGTCTTACATCCCCCCTCAATCTGCTAAAAAATGGATTATGGTGTGGTTAAAGAGGGTGAATGGCAGCTCTCCATTCGTTCCTTTAAATTTAGAGCATCTTGGTTGATTTGCTGCCTGCTAAAATTTGAAAGAGATGCTGGTCCCCTGACAAGTTGACGATGAATTGGTGTAAAGAGGAAGGGATGGGTGTACGATGGAAATCAAGTGGGCGTTAGTTGCATCAAGTCTTAAAATAGTGGGGGTAAAATTAAATTTGCCAATATGAATTAATAGGGTTATTTGTGTCATTAACTTCTGTCAAGGTGCTCTACTTCTTGTGTGATCATAACTGATTGACCAAATTTAAGAAAATTGGGCAAAGAAATGGATTGAACTTCTAGCCGTCTTATGTTTAATGTGGTGGAGCTATTTCATAATAAAATCATTTATAATTCCCTTGTTCTCTTGTGTCTCATGTTTTCATATTAACTGAAGTTTTCTCTTTGTATTCTTATGTATATGTGTATATACATATACATATATACATATATATATGTATACATATATATATGTGTGTGTGTTTATTTTTATTTATCTTTATCTGATTATGCTTCACTTGCATCCCTCTGTAAGTTCTATGTTTTTTTTATTTAGACTTGGGCCACCTGATCTATATCCCCAGACTCCTAACTGCCCAGAAGAGACACTAACAAAAGAATACCTGCAATCTGGCTATAAGGAGACGGTTGATGGAATTGAGGTATGTTCTATGCCATTCTATGATTTTCTTTCTTCATAGTTGTAATTTGATAAGCGTTACACATTCTGCATTCTTTCTTTCTGGTAAAATTTTTATTTTCTTATTTTTGTGCAATTTATCAGTTAGCGTTCAGGAAACATTATCTACTCTTGTAACATTCTTTTTGCATAACTGCAGCTTGTAATTTTGGAAGTTCTTTTAAGTCCTGTTTAGCACCAGATTGATGTGCTTTATTTTGTTATAATGGAGGATTGAAAAGGCTAATAGGTTGTATAGCTGTATGAGCGTTGGAGGATTAAACATATTTCAATCAAGGACTGAAGCATATAAATAATTTTTTTTTGCGCAATTTATATGATAATCTTCAAGAAACTACATTTGCTCTTTTAAATCTGTTGGCATAACTAGAGCTTCTGGTGTGGGAGTTATTTAGCAACAGATTGATGTGCTTTATTCTGTTGGAGTGGAAGATTGGAAAGGCTTAGAATATAGGTTGAGTAGATTAAAATATTTCATTCAATAACTGACTTTAGAGAGAAAAATTATGTTTTTAACGCTTGTTACTTTGCTTGTTGTGATGGATGTAAATCCTGCTTTGTAACCTAGTTCCATTGCTTTCGGGTGGATTCTATTTAGTTAAATTATATCTGTATGACTCTGATAAACGTATGTGGTAGTGATAGGATTGGAGGAAACTACTATTTGGTTTGTTTTATTTTGAATGTTATAATTGTTGCACTGTGTAAAGTATAAAAAAATCTGATCTTTTTTTAATTAGTTGTAATTTATGTAGATATAGAGAGTATTTCTTGGGCCTCTCATTAGTAGGTTGTACTATAGATATGGTGATTTTTTTTCCTTCAAGACTGAATGAGAACTGCCTTCTTGATGATCTCATATCATACTTTCTCTATTGAAGCTTTTGCTTCTGTCTTACAAAGCGATCTTGAACCGTTTTATGCTTATACAGAAAATGAAGAGTTAATGAAAGTCAAAGAGCTTCTAAACGTTTGACTAGTTAAAATAAGTGGTTGTGCATGGCTAACTGAATATGTAATGGACATCAATTTAATATTGTAAACTTTCTGTCTATGATTAATGTCTTTATGATTCTGTTGCTTTTCTTTGCTAGCAAAGCACACTACCTTTCATTTTTGCCTTTGCTCAATTTGGTGTCATCTCCAAATATCTATTGGATTGCAACAATGCTTAATGTGATTGGATTAGTTTGTTGACCTTCATAAGTACTTTGTGGGCCAATTAGATTTATGAATGCATAAAATAAGTTGAAATGGGTCCAAATATTCTCTAAACAAGTGAACCAATCTTTGACTAGTTAGTTTAGTCATCTTCCTGCTAACGTGAGGAAGGTCTTGGGCAACAATGACAAAGCAATGCAGCCAATCACCTTTGTGCCGCTAGTCCCCAAAGTTTGGTGAGGATCATATCACAGTGCATTTAGATAATGCTTGCAACTTTGAATTTTCTTCAATTGATTGTTAATTTCATACTCCACCTTGTTGTGAGTTATATGATCAAAACATTTCTTTAGAGACAAGGAACAATTTCCTTATACTCTTCACAAACATTGGTACTTGTTTTTGTTAGTTTTCAATGCTAGACTTCATAGAAATTTTCACTTCGCAGAAAATTTTAAATCCTCATTAGGATTGCGATGGCAATGCTACCTCATGCATCACAATATTTTCTGTAGTGACCTTAGGTAGAATGACAGCTAGTCAATTCCATTCACCTTATCATCCACCGCAGATTGTTGCTAGTTGCTTGATGAAGTTTGATTGGTTATGGGCTAATTGCACAGCCTTTGCTCGATAATAATTTGGCATGCATCTTAATGGTGCATGGTAAAAATCTTCACTATCTTATTTTTTTGATAAGCATCAAATGAAAAATCTTGTATACTTGATGATGTTTGATTGGCTATGGGGGTCAATTCATCGCTTTGTTTGATAATAATAAATTGGCATATATTTTAATCATGTATGTTGAAAGTCTCCCCTATCTATTTTAGATAAGCAGCAAATGAAAGATCAGGTATACTTGAGTCAACCCTAGACAAGTGTATAAATAGACCTTCAATTTAATTCATAGTGTACTTACAATTGCCAAGCTTTGGAGAAGAATCTATATTCATGAAGCACTTACAAGGCTATAATGAAAACTTAGCCAATGATTTCAGCATCTTTTGTCATCATTGGTTGTAGGCATGTTAAGAGCTTATCATCATTGTCTTCGCTGCTTGTATAATGCTAGCATTAGGGCTGCAAATGAGCCGAGCTGAGCTTTAGCCTATTCGAGTTCAAGCTCGTTTGTCAAAACCATGTTCAAGCTCGGCTTGAAGCTCATCGAGATTTTTGGACAGGTGTTCGAACTCGTTTAAAATGACTATGTTCGAACTCGGCTCATGTTCAAATTTGAGCTCGTTTAATTTCATGCTCGACGAGCATCTTATCGAGCGGCTCGTTTATAACGAGAAACGAGCGGAACACAAACTACAAAAAATATTTTTTTAATAATTAACATCAAACTGAGCAGCACAACGTCCTGACAATTTAAATCCTCCCAACCCACCAGCTTCCCGCATTTATGCACTTTGCCTTCAGATGTCTTTTTTTTTTTATAAAGCAAAAGTATTTCATTATAGCCGGTGTGGGACTAAATGCTGACGTCATTTTCCTTTTTTTTTTTTTTTTAGTTTGTTGATGCCACGGAGGGAGAGAGAAAGGGCGGGCGGGTCCGACGGGAATTTAAAAACAAAATTTTCTTTTTTTGGTTATGAGCGAGAATTGAGACTTAGGCGGGTGTTTAATAAAATTTTTATATTTAATAAAATTTTTAGTAGATGATTTAATAAAAATATTTCTAATTAGTTAGATTAGTAAAAATATAAGTTAAAAATATGTCTAATGAAAACAATTAAAGTTTAAAAAATTAAATTATTAAATATAAATTATTAAATGAGTATATTTAATAGTATATATTTTTAAAATTCTAATGAAGCTCTAATCGAGCTTCTTAGTCGAGCTCCTAATCGAGCTTGTTCACGAGCTTCTAAGCAGGACTATTCATGAACATAAATGAACTGAACGACACATTGTTCAAGCTCGTTCATTTAGCTATCGAGTATTTATCAAGAGTGTTCAAACTCGTTTGTTTATCTTATCAAGCGAACATGAACGAGCCCTTATCAAGCGGAGCCACGAGTAGCACGTCGAACGCTCGGTTCATTTGCAGCCCTAGCCAGCATCGCTGTTTGCCCTATCAATATTATTGCCTTCAGGACTATTACAATCGCCAACCTTAGGCCAACTGCTACCTGACTTCAGGTTTTTGTTCCTGCCACTTTTGAGCCTATCGTTATCATTAACTTTGGTCCTATTGCAATCATGGCACTAAGGTTCATTGTAAATTCCTCTTTCTTTAGCTTATCATTATTGCCGCTGTCTGGTCCATTGGAACCATTACACCAAGGTTCACATTGGGATGTCCTTCTATCACTATCACTTCTTTTGAGCATACCACCTTCGAATCAATCGCAATTATTCCACCTAGGTCAACTATAGTTGCTACTTTTGGGCTTGCAGCCATGATCACCTTTGAGCTCGACTTTTTCTTCTTCTTATGACCTTTTGCAATCTTCTACTTTAAATTCAATCTAACTGCTAACTTTGGGTTTGTTGTTGTCTCCACGCATGAGCTTGCCACAATTGTTTCCCTGAGTTTCATCGTTGCCTCCACTTTGTGGCTTCTCATCGTCATTGCCTTTAGGTGTACAATAATTACCTCTCTTAGGTTTTGATATTATTGCTTCTCCATTATCACCATTCTAATTTTATTGTCAGTTGAGTGCCCGACACTACAACTGCTACTCTTTTAACAATAACATTGATTGATTGATGTGGCTTTGTATCCACATTAAATGTCATTATTACCACCAATCTGTGATTCACACTATTATTGCAGCCATTGCAGATTGAATCTCCTTTGATACATTATCACGACAAAACTTTATTATAATTATTTAGGTGGTAAACTTATGGTTTCATATTTTATTTATAGTCTAGCTTCACTTATGATTTCATAGGACCTAGCTCAGGTGATGGTAGCTTGTTTTGTTTTAGATGGAATTCTTGTAGAAATTTCTATCCGTGCCTTGGTATCCCAGTAGATTAGATAGAAATCAAATAAACCTCTAAAATATGATTTTTAAGGAATTCAAATGAGGATTTTCTTAATATCATGGTGATCATTTGGAAATTTTATCATCTAATTACTTTAATAATTTAATTTATATAGTTAAAAAAAAAACTTTTTCTCCAATTTGTTTAATACCCTTAAAACATATTGTTTATGAAGCTTCTAATGAAGTCATCCTTCATTTTAAATTTGAAAATCTATACATTTATATAACAAAAATATCAAATTATCTACATGGTTTCTTATTTTAACTCTCATATAATTTCCTATTTTATCTATCTTAATTTTACTTTCAACTTTTAATGTTTTTGTTTAGTTTATGAAGACATGATGATACAAGTAAATAAAATGCTTGAATAAACTTACCTCTAAAATTTTAATTTTTAAGCTTTGTGTGTTAGAGCATTTTCATTCTTAACTCTGTACTACCATCTGGCATGGATTTTTTTTGTTAATTCTATGCTATGCTGTACGAAATAAATTCATTTCTCTCATAGAAATGGACACGCTACACTACAATCATGTTTACCATAAAGCCTTTCAATCTTCCAACAATGTTAGTCCCCATTGTTGTATATTATTATGGAAGGTGTGGATGTGCTAGAGGGCTTTTGGTTGAGTTTTATTAGATCAGCATTTTTCTGTGGAAGGTTTTGACAAGCAACGCTAACGCAACACATTACAAAGTAAGGCTCTGTTTGTCTGCTTAAAAAGCTATCTAGTTGATATTTCATTTGCAAATTATGACTTCTTTTGCGTGGTATGGACGTAGATAAGTTAATAATGCATTTGAACCTTTTAGTTCCTTTTGAAGCCCTTATGTTTTGACTCGCCTTGTTTAATATATTTTGATTTTACATCTTTATCTTCTGCTCATAATCTTTGGATGATTATTTTGTATCTGCCAGTCATTTTAAAACATGCAATTTACTTTCTATAAACATCAAAATTTGGATTTTTTTTGCTATTATGTCTCATTTTTTGTGTAATAGAAGCAACACTTGACATACTTATCTATTTTGCATACCTCTGAGATATATAGAGAAAATTTATTTCGCTCCTTACAAATTACGTCAGTGTGGAAATATATCGTTCATGTCCTTGTTCCTCTTGTTTTTATGAAGTGTTTTGGGAGTACAAAGATGTGCAAGCACTTTCAACATTCAAAAACCATTTTCATTGACAGA
Source organism: Dendrobium officinale (assembly GCA_019514585.1). Lineage (NCBI taxonomy): Eukaryota > Viridiplantae > Streptophyta > Magnoliopsida > Asparagales > Orchidaceae > Dendrobium > Dendrobium officinale. The sequence continues at coordinate 11,548,039 of CM033699.1, read as the reverse complement.
CTTTTGACCTTTAGGAATTACAAATTGGGATGCAATTAATAGCTTCTGGCCATGTTATTGTATCTCTAGAAGGATCTTTGTGCTAGCCACTTAGGAGTTTGAAATCATGCATTTGGCTATAAGAACTGCTAACAAATTATTACAAAAATCTCAGGCAAAACATGTATCTGCTGTTCTTTATTAATTCTTCTACTGTTAGCTCAAATTATCTTTTTTCAATGATTCATATAGTTATGTGGTCATCTTAGTTACCTACGAAATCATGATATGGTTGGATGAACAGTTTATAGGTTATTGTTCGCCTAACTTGTCTAATTGGCCTTCCAGGAAGCTAGAGAGATTGTACTCACTCAGGCTAGTTATTTCACAAAACCAGAAATCATCTTGAAATGTAAAGAGGTAAAATTTTTATTGTTTTTCTTTTAATGGTTCCTTTGTTGCATCCCTTCTACACAAACCCTCTACCCGTCTTATTTCTTCTTTGTTTCTTTGACTTGTGAAAGATATCATTGGTTAATACTGATTTAGTTTATTACAGCATGAAATCTCTTGCTTTTATTATTTACACTTTCAAATCCAAGTTATATTACTTGATGCTCAAGTGCCCTGAGGAAAGCTGTTTGTTTGTGATACAGCCTAATTTAGCCTAATAATGATAAAGTTTTTAATTACCATGCAACCTTCAAACTACATTTGCATGTTTTCTGGAGAGTTTGCTAACCACCCTTTTCAATTGCAAATTTTCTTTTATTTGACCTCAGATAATCTGCTTAAAGGTGTTTTAAGATGAAATTTATATTCTTGGTTAACTTCTGTGTGTTTCTGTTCTTAAAGGCAATACGAAGGCGCCTTAGGGCTATTAATGAATCTCGTGCACAAAAGAGGAAGGTATGCCATTTCATTGAACATTCTATATTTTTGCTTGCTTTTTTAACTTTAAAGTATTATATCATTTAATTTATAGTTTTTCTTTTTTTCATAGCGTTAGAAAACTATTAATTTTTTATTCCGGAGTTTAACATTTCTATTTCTGACTGCAATAGGCTGGTCAAGTTTATGGAGTGCCACTCACTGGCCATCTATTGATAAAATCAGGATCTTTTCCTGATCAAAAGCCCTCAAGTGAAGACTTCCGCAAGAAATGGATAGAGGTGTGCTATTGTGGTCTAATCTTCTTTATATTGCTTTTATTCATGGTTTCAATGAACTTGATTTATTAGATGTGGTTTGGAAGCTATTGCTTTACTTTTTTTTCCTGGTCTTCTTTTTTCTAAAATATTCGGATTGATATTCTTTTTTGTATTTTTTAGCATAATTTTATGCTTTTTGTTGTTACTGGTCAATATTTCAATATGTTATGCATTTCACTTAGGGTTTGAAGATTCCCCATGGAACTAGGATGATGCAATAAACATATAACACGGAAAGGAATAGAGATTCATGGATTCCAGACCACTAAATGTTCATCTCTTTATATATAAACTTATAAAGGGATGAAATTGAACAAAAAATGAAATGTTGATTAAATTCGTAGAAATCAATCCTAAATATGAACCACAAAATTAGAAAGCTATTAGATTTTTATGCTACCAATTGAGATCTCAATTTTAGTCAATTTGACCAAATCAAAACTCTTGCATTGCTAATCTCAAAATAATATAGAAGAAAATATGTAAAAGTAGGGTGTTCATCAAAGTGTAAAAGATCCTCATGATAATACAAGGAGATGGCTTCCCGTAGAATTAGGTAGTTGTACTTTTACCCCACTTGGAAGGAATCCCCTATCCCACATACACAAGATCAAAAAATGAAATTTCAAATTTTATGAAGTAAAATTTAATTCGCAATAAATACCTTATAATAAATATATATAATCATCTCAATTCTCTAATGTCACTGATCACGGTACATCTCAACGAGCACTTGTGGTTTTTAGCAGTTGGAACAATCTTAAAAATAGTTTTTTTGGGGGCTGCTTGAAATTTACATTTTGTAGCACAATGATCCATTATGGGCTCAATATGCGGAATCACCTAGGTATCACGTCTGTTGCAGAAATTGAATAATTCCAAATTTGCGAATATTGGATAAACTTATTCATAAAACAAAAATTATTCATAGTGGAGATTAACATCATTTCTTGGAAGTAGCCACTTGAAATACAAAATACTCAGCATATCAATTATCACGTTACTACTAAAAAAAATTGCTATCTAATAGCAAATCACAACATGATATCATATTCACCTAACCACATCATCACAAATATATCCAAAAATATCTAAAATTAAAAATTATCAGATAAATTAAACCTGCTAATGATAAATTTACTTCGATTAGTTTTTGATTGACTTTTTACCCACTTATAAAATGTAGATATCCATCAAGTCTACCTAGCTTGAACAAATTTGGCTTTGACAAATTTAATATTTGGTATTAATCTAGGGAATTTGGATTGAAATTGTATTCTTCTTGCAATATGTTCCATGAATTATTGCAAACATGTTTGTTATGCTAGTACACATGATATCTTGAAATTGACACCATTCTGTCATCTAGAGTAGGTAGCTTCAAGAATAAGATGTAAGGTTTGTCTTGATGAGTGTTGGATGCAAAATTGCAAATTCACAAGGAGGATGTAGAAAGATGCAAAAATCGAAGAAATTGATAATAGGTTTGTGAAACATGGTCAAATCAATGAAATTGACAGCTTTATTAATGTCATTTTTTTTTTGATATTTCTAATCTATAAGTGTTAGTTCCATGATATTACCAAATTTTCAAGCTGCATTTCAAAGTTTCCCAAAGGAAGGCTTTCTAATTCAATTACATGATTATTTTATCACTCGATTTAAACTCCACATTTCCTATTTACGCCATTAAAAAATTATAATTATCATAATTAATAATTCCTATTTTATGAATATCCTCACAGAAGTAAGGCAAACTATGCAAATAAAATGGACCCAGTAATGAAAATGCTAAAAGGCTAATAGACATCCTAAAGGATGCTTCTATGACCTAGCTTATTTCAAGAAGGTGAAATGGTAAAAAAGTGGAAAATAAATAAACTGCATAAATATAATACGATCCTCCTAAAAGAAATTAAACCAAATGTTTTAAATGTTAGTTGTGATGAATTATGCCCTATTATAATTGGCTAGATAGAAGGAGATTTAAATTTCAGTATTGTTTTATGGCATTCTTTATTAATAAATTCCTTAAAATGTTAACTCAATCTAACTCTCTCGATGATGCTCCTTTGATGAGCTGTTATAATGAAACACTAAAAATAGAAAATAAAGTCAACATCAGTATGATCATCAATTGTAAGAATATTATAAATAAAGAAATTGCCAAAAGTTGCGTGATTGAGTTGCTCATTTGAATCATCAAGTATATTAAATAATGATTTGTTCAATTTCATATTCGGGTATTGTTTCAATCTCTATTAGAAGTTAATGTTCAAATATGACTCCAATTATCAGTCTAGATCAATTACGGATTCATGTAATGAATATGATCTATTGTAGATGCAGATTCATATGTAATAGCATTAGATATAGGCTCATAATATAATTGCAAATAATTTTCTATTAGTATCACTTCTCTATTTATTATTCTTAATTTTATCACACATCAGTCTTAGCATTATCACATTTAACTTGACTATTAGTGACCGCTCATTCCTACCCTTATATTATGCATTCAAATTGCAATTCTATAAATTTAAGTCTTTGTAATATTTCTTGTAGCTAGTACTCCTAATGTAATTTTTTATTTCTATTTAGTCTTGATTTTAGAAGTTATACCATTACCCTATTTCATATCTTTATTCTTTTGCAAAATGAATCCAATATGCTTTACTCTATCACATATGAATTTATCTCGGAAGAGCTTACAATAAATTAATTACAAACTAAATCTATGTAATTTCCATCAATCTTTTTATCATGTTTATTTATAATTGTGTGCTGCTTTTTGTGTATAGATGCAATTCCTTGGTATTTGTGGTTTCATTTTTTATGAATAAGAGAAATTAGTAGTTGCTATTACTCTGAAAGAAATTTGTTAAAATAGATGATTAGAAAAGGAACAAAATGACCTCTTGACTCTTGTGAAGGACCCAAATGGTCACCAATTGTATTTAAGGATCATTTTGGTCCACTTAAGTCTTTAAAAATGAATCAAAATAGTCCCATGGTGAGACTATTTTGATTCATCTTTAAAGAGTTGTGGGATCAAAATAGTTTTTTAATATAGATGGGGACTATTTTAATCTTTTATAAAGAGTTAGGGGACCATTGTGGTCCTTTTATCATAGATGACCTTACTTTTACTCTCCGATGTTTAGTTAGTACATAGAGTATTTGAAGTGAAAGACATCTTTCCCTGTTTGGATGTTCTCTGGAGTATAACTGACAGGATTTTCTGTATTTTCATAATTTTCATATGAAATATATTTATTCATGGACGTTTTGATGGTAATTTTAGTAGTCCTGCTAATTATTGTCATGAATAAGATCCCATTTAGCACATTTTTATCCTTTCAATTTTTTCTTATGGCATGATGTAGTTTTTCTCCTTAGACCTAAATACCTAATTCACTTATTCACATATCGAAATTCTTTCAAACATAGAGCTTCTCTTAAGACTTGAAGATATATGCTGATAATGGCTTGTCTGTGTTGGTTGATCACCTTTTCCTTCACAGGCCCTATCATTGCATACTAAACGGCTGAGGTCTTTAGCTGATCATGTTCCACATGGGTACAGAAGAAAGTCCCTTTTTGATGTTCTTATTCGTCATAATGTCCCATTGCTAAGAGCAACATGGTTTATTAAAGTGACTTATCTAAACCAGGTATGTAGCTTTTTGTGAAACTGTGTTTTCTCTGGTTTAGGTTAGATTTCAGTTGTTATATGCTTTAGGATCAATAATTTCTTATTTAATGTTTTTATATATATATATATTTCTCTCTCTCTATATATTTATATTGAATATAGATTTCGGCCAGCCTCCACAAGCATTTCATCGGGTGCACAAGATAAAGCTCACTTAAGTCGTACTGAATTGTGGACAAAGGATGTTGTTGAGTATTTGCAGCAACTCTTGGATGAATATCTCTCCAAGGAAGGATCTGTTGCTCCTGCTTCTAGCAGGGATCAATCATCTCCAAGTCTATTATCTGGTTCAGCACAAAAGGTTGACTCTGGTGGTGCGGCATCTGACGTTGAGGAGCCTTCTTTTTCATCTAAGTGGTGGTATATGGTACATCTTCTGCATTGGAACTACTCAGAAGGGCTTATACTTTCATCAGTTGTGGTCGAGTGGGTACTTAATCAACTTCAGGTGATGTTTTTCTTCCTGGCTTGGTAATAATGCCTTGAAATCTCCTGGCCCTAATTATTGTTAATTCAATGCTAGCAGGAAAAGGATTCGGCTGATGCCTATGAGTTGTTGTTGCCAATTGTTTATGAGATCATCGATATTATTGCCCTGTCACAAACTTATACACGCGGATTAGTGGATATAGCTCTTCGATCAATAAATGACCTTTCTCTGGGTGGTTCTAATTTGGTAGAATCTACAAGAAAGTCATCCATTTCCTCTGCTTTTGTTGAGATACTTCGGTTCCTTATACTTGCTGTACCTGATAGTTTCGTTGCATTGGATTGCTTTCCTTTGCCGGCATGTGTGGTTCCTGATATATATTCAGCACATAGAGCTTTAAAGGTAAACTAAAGATATAGATTGCCTTCAAACTGGTAAACGAGATGCTCATCTTCGTTGCATGTCATTTGGATATGCTGTGTTGTCAATCCAAAAACGTGCATCAAATCTTGCAAATACTGCGAACCCTGGTTTTCAAGGTCAGGGTGCTGGTAAAATTGTACAACTGTTAGATAAAGCTTTTATTTTGGGTGATGCAAGATTAGCATATGGTGCTCTCTTTGAGGATTTCTCTGATTCGCCTATTGAAGAAAAATGGATGGCGGAGGTCAGTCCATCTCTGCGGTCTTCTCTAAAATGGATTGGGAGTGTTGATCTGTCTTTTATTTGTTCAGTATTTTTCATTTGCGAGTGGGCAACTTGTGGTTATAGGAATTATCGAACAAGTACTCTGGAGAATCATAAATTCACTGGTGTAAAAGATTTTTCTAGAGTATATGCTGCAGTTTTCTTGTTAAAGCATAAGATGGAACAAGTTTGTCTCTCCTCGCAGTCTAGAAATGCCAATTTATTGGGTTCAACTGGGAAGGCCGTCTCTCTTCCTGAAAATCTTCCTAGTATGGTTTCTTTTGAAAATTCTTTTCTTGATAACAAAAACATGGATCATGGCAAGAACGGTGTGGATATTTTTCAAAGTCCTGGTCCACTGCATGATATAATTGTCTGTTGGCTAGATCAACATGAAATTGGAAAGGGTGGAGGATTTAAGCATCTTCAAGTTCTCATCTTAGAATTTATTAGGAATGGCATATTTTATCCTCCTGCATATGTGAGGCACCTAATAGTCAGTGGGATAATGGACAGAAATGAAACTTCATTTGATTTGGAAAGAAGAAAAAGGCATAATAGAATTTTGAAGCAGCTTCCTGGTGCCTGTTTATTTGAGGTTCTAGAAGAGTCAAAAGTTATAGAGATTGCATTCCTGAATGCAGCTGTTCAGGTTTACTCAAATGAGCGTCAACTGGTTCTTCATGGATCTTTTGGTCATTCTAGTCGCCTGGTTAACAAGCATGAAAGTTATGCACCCTTTTATCTTCGGAAGCATAAGGATCTATCATTTGCTTCTAAGGAAGGTTCCTCAACTATGTTATTGGAGAGCAGTCGGAACTCCAATATAGCATTGCATTCTAGGCCATCCATCAATTCTAAGGTGAAGGACCAAATTGCCGAGCTGAAGGTTTTGATTTCAACTTTACTCCGGTTTCCATATTCTTGTTCTTCACAAATTGAAACACAAGTTGATGAATCTCCTGGCAGTCTAAAGAGACTTTTAGGATCATCTGGTATCAGATTTGATTCTCCAGAAGGGATCCCTACTTGTGAAGATTGTAGGGAAGCAAAGAGGCAAAAGGTAACGGATGAAAGGAGTTCTTCCCATCAGGCCATTGCTTCAAATCAGTCAGATGATGAAGACACTTGGTGGGTGAGAAAGGGTCCCAAATCTGTAGAATCCATGAAAGTTGAACCAGCTAATAAGTTGACTAAACATATTTCAAGGGGCAGGCAAAAGACAGTCCGAAAAATGCAGAGCCTTGCACAGTTAGCGGCAGCTAGGATCGAGAGTAGCCAGGGTGCTTCAACTAGTCATGTGTGTGATAACAAGATGAGCTGCCCACACCACAGATCTGTTATTGATGGCAAAGTTCCCAAAGATGCTGTCAGGTTGAAGACTGTTCATCTGAGTGACATCGGGAAGACTATAAAACAACTTAGGTTACTTGAGAAAAGATCCATCTCTATATGGCTGTCAACATCAATCAGACAACTGGTAGATGGAAGTGAAAAGACCGTTTCCAAACCAAGCAATGGTAATGGTTCCTTTTCCACAGCACTAGAAGATAGGAATGCTGTACGATGGAAACTAGGTGAGGAGGAGTTGTCTACCATCTTGTTTATTTTAGATATTTCTTCTGACTTAATATTGGCTGTGAGGCTGCTTATATGGCTCCTAACAAAGTCATTATGTGGGCAAAACAATAACGGTCATGTCGGGAGAAATATTATGATGCTAAATAAAAGTAGGGAAAACCATGTTTGTCAAGTTGGCGAGGCATTCTTACTATCAGCCCTTCAAAGGTATTTGGTTCCCCTATATGGCTTATTCTTTTATTATTTTGTGTGCTGTGGATGATGTTGAATCTCCATCTCTCTTATTAATTATTAATTTTTTTAACATGTTTGCAAGTTTTTGGATGACATTATTTCGATCATGCTTGACTGTATAAGGTTGATGACGAAATTATATCTTGTCTAATGCATTCTTTATTAATTGTCAAGTTGTAGAGGCTCGAGTTTAGTTTTGTATATACTTTCATGTTGTTCATTGAATACAACCAGCAGCTGTACAAGACTTATCCCATTTTAAATGGAGTGACCATTGCAAACTAGTATAATACTAATGATATTTCATCAAAGATAGTTGCCAAACTCTGGGATTACTCATGATTATACTTATTTGGCCAAACTCTGGAGTGACCATAAAAGCTAATAAGCACACTATTTCATGGAATTGCTGTTCAACTGTAACGAAGATGAGCATGCCTTAATATTTTGGATATTTGGGAAGAGATGGACTGTAAGGAGGGAGAAGTGAGAGCGTGTGGGAGGCAAATGATGCTTGTGCAGCTCTTAGATTCATCTCGACCACAATCACATGTGTTTGGCGTAGTAGGTCTTTACTTTGCAACCCTTATAATGGCTTCACTTACAGTGCTCTCTATCGAGAACTTCGATGGGCCCATCAATTAAACCCTCCTTTGGAGAAGTTGTTCCTCTTAACCTTTGTCTCCTTGCCACCTCCATTATAACCTTGATGCTTATTGTTGTATCACTGGATAGACTTTTTCCACATTGCAAGATTTGGATAGATTCTGCTGATCTTGTTGTCGAGGTTAAAATTTGATTATGGAAAGCAATATTGTGTCTTTAACGAGATGTTGGTGAGGATGATGAGAGAGATGAGTTGGCAATGGAGATATTTTCTATTGAAATTAAAGAGCTTAACCTAGTTGAATTTTCTAATTGATTCTGCTACTTCAAGAAGTTATATTGATTTTTTTTCAACTTCATTTGATGAGAATTTGATTTAATAGGCCTATCATTTTTAGAATGGAGATTAATTTGAAATATGATAAGCCTATTTGTGCGATCTAATGCGATGTCTAAACCTATGTTGGTGTACAAGTAAAAGTAGCTGAAGTATTGTTGCGCATGTGTATGCATAATGTGAAGCACAAATCAATTTTATTGCTTTGATGCGTAATGCATATTCTTCACTTTACTGAAGGTCTTATCTAATATACCCTAATTTTTAACAATAACAAAATACTACAAGGTATTAAAAAATATTTGAAAACCTTGATGGCACACAAAAAAAAAAGACTTTAGATGTCAATAAAATATTAAAAGTAATGTGCAATACAAGATACTAAGCAAGTATATTTTCTACAATGAGAGACATAAGAGGTCTGATGTGTACCTTTAAAAATTCGTGAGTTCATCATTGTTAAATTCCTGAAGAAATAAAGAAATTTTTATGCTAAAAAATAATGAGGGCATTTTCACATTGGAAAAGGTTGAAGCTCCATCCATAGGGGAAAGCCCATGGAGCAAGAGAAATTGCAATACTATAGGAAAGAGCACAGAAAAGTTTGAGGATCTGTGCAAGTGCGGAAACAAATTATTGAAGGTGGAGGAAGAATGCACCTTTGGTCATTAGTGGGAAGAACGGGAAAGATCAAAGCGGTAGAACACTGTAAAAGGAGAAGGAAAAAAAACAATATGCGAAATGAAATAAATAGCCATAGACACATCAACACATCATGATAGATTACAGGTAAATGTTGATGGGGTGAGCAGGTGAAGTATGTACACTTGCTCGATTGCTAGTGGGATAAGTAGGGATGATCAAAGAAGTCAAACACCACTCAGAGAAATGAAGGGAAAAAAATCATATAGGATGGGCACATGGTGACGAGAATGGGTATTTATCATAAAACACTACTTAAAGGATGAAATCGAATTGGAGAAAATCAGGTAATCCCATTTTGATGGGCGGGTGCTTTGCAATTTGCACGATGAATTTGTTCTGCACTACGATATCTTCTTACACTTCAGATCCCATTCAAAGCAAAAAATGATTGCCTTGCACGGTTGCACCACATTGCTCTTGATGCATGCGCTCTAATGCATTTCTAATAAGGTTGTGCTGATGTAATTGTTAGGATAGTGTGGATGACAAAATCTTTTGACTTATTGCTAGCTAGCTGCAATGCTGAGATGTGCGTGCAAAAATTTTGGATAAGTGAGCTGGCTTAGATAACGCTTGCTTCAATAAAAGGCCAATGGAGCTCTTTTAGCAACCCTAGCTAGGGAAGGAAACATCTGAAGAAGGTTCTTCCAGGATAGTAAATTGGCTTTCTGTATTGAGGGGGTCTCTTATCTTTATCAATTATGTTGATTTCCTCGTTGAAAACCTATATAGTTATCTATTGATGTGTGGATTACAGAGTTGCAAGAACTGTATTTCGCTTTTTTTTTTATTGATAGGGTTGGGTTTAATTTTCTTACAAACGATGGATAAGATTGCAGGTTGTTTTTATCAAATTTATGTCTGAAGTTTTGTTTCCCTAAACTTGCATAAATGATTGCAGATATGAGAATGTGATTGTGGCAACGGATATGTTGCCTGAACTCTTAAATGCAGCAATGCATAGAGCGATGGCCACTCTGACACCCAGTGGAAGGGCTTCCTGTTCAGCTGCTTTTGTGTACAGTAGAAATTTGCTAAAGAAGTACAGAGATGTCTCTAGTGTTATTAGATGGGAAAAAAATTTTAAATCTACTTGTGATCAGAGGTTCCTTGCAGAACTTGATACTGGTCGCATGCTTGATGGAGATTTAGGTTTCTCTGCTGGAGTTCCTGGAGGAATCAGTGATTTCGATGAATATATCCGCCAAAAGATTACTGTGAGAGTTTCTCGAACTGGATCAAGCATGAAAGACATAGTGCAAAGGCATGTTGAGGAAGCTATGCATTACTTCTATGGAAAAGAGAGAAAGCCTTTTGCTACAGTTAATGCTAATTCTAAAAACTTCACTGAAAAGTGGGATGATGCTTATCAAGTGGCACATGAGATTGTTACTGGACTAATTGATTGCATTCGGCAGAATGGTGGTGCAACTTTTGAAGGAGATCCATCCATATTGGCTTCTGCTGTTTCATCGATTGTTGGCAATGTAGGCCCATCTGTAGTTAAAGTACCGGATTTTATGAACTGCAACTACCAAAATCTTTCTTCCTCCTCTACATCATTTAATTGTGTTCGTTATATTTTATACATACATATAATATCACTTTGTTTGCTTAAAGAAGCACTTGGAGAGCGTTTCAGTCGTATATTTGAGGTAGCTTTGGCTGCTGAAGCTTCTGCAGCTATTTCAGGATCATTATCTTCTGTAAAGTCTCATCGAAATCCATATCAACAGTCTTCTGAAGCCCATGATATTAGTCCAAACCATTCCAATGAGATATTGAACAATTCCGCTAATGTTGTGGGTTTAAGGGTTGCAAAGGCTACCGCTGCTATATCTGCACTTATTCTCGGGGTTATTGTGCATGGGGCTGCTAACTTAGAAAGAATGGTAACAGTTTTTAAACTGAAAGAGGGTCTGGATGTCCTTCAGTTCATTAGAAGTGCTAGATCCAGCTCAAATGGGATGTCCCGCTCTTTTGGAAATTTCAAACTGGAACCTAGTGTTGAGGTTCTTGCACATTGGTTTCGTCTACTCGTAGGAAACGCTGGAACAGTTTGTGACGGATTGGTCTTAGAAATCCTTGGTGAGTCCTACATAATTGCTCTATCTAGGATGCAGCGAATGCTTCCTCTAAATTTGGTTCTCCCACCTGTATATTCAATATTTGCTATGGTTATTTGGAGACCCTATATTCTCAACAGTAACATTGCAACTCGTGAAGAAATTCACCTCTATAATAACTTATCATGGACAATTAATGAAGTTATCCGGCACCAGCCATTTCGTGATTTATGTTTCCAGAATACTCATGCTTTTTACGATATATTAGCAACTGATATAGGTGATTCTGAGTTTGCTGCAATGCTTGAGCTACATAATCCGGATAAACAGTTGAAAACAAGGGCATTTGTTCCTCTTAGAGCAAGACTTCTTCTGAATGCTCTTATTGACTGTAAAATGCCTCCCAATTCATTCATTCAAGAGGATGGATCTTTGATTTCAGAGTCCAATGAACCAATGACATTTTCTGAGATGGAACAGAACCTTTTGAATCAGCTTGTGCATGTTTTGGATACCTTGCAACCTGCAAAGTTCCATTGGCAGTGGGTTGAGTTGAGACTTCTTTTGAACGAAAAAGCTCTTCTTGAGAAAATAGACATGAAGGACATGTCTCTTGTAGAGGCCATTAGAACACTGTCACCAAATGCTGATAATTTTGCTGTTTTTCTGAAAGTGACAAGTTTTTGTCTGAAATTATCCTGACAAGAATTCTTGTAAGGCCTGATGCAGCTCCTCTTTATGCTGAAATTGTCCATCTCCTTGGAAGATCACTCGAGGAGTCACTTGTGATGGACATCAAATGGATTTTAGCTGGCAGTGATGTCTTGTTTGGACGCAAATCCATCAGGCAGCAGCTTGTTTCAGTTGCTCAGCGGAATGGCCTCTCAATCAAAACCCTTTCCTGGAGGCCATGGGGTTGGTCAAACATTATGGCAGATGTTACTTCAAATAAAGGTGACAAGAACAAATTGGATATGGTTACCATTGAAGAAGGGGAAGTTGTTGATGATAGCAGTGATGGTAAAAGGTCTAGCAAGATGAACTTTTCCACAATTGATGCTGACATCATCACCTCTAGTCAGCATTTTCTAATCGAGAAAGCAATTGCTGAATTAATACTTCCTTGTATAGACAGGAGTTCTACGGATCTATGCAATTCATTTGCTGTTGAGTTGATAAAACAGATGAATATGATTGATCAGCAGATAAATATGTTCACTCGCGGTGTTAATAAGCAGGCTGGTGTAGGCCCTCCAGGGGTTGATGTTTCTTCAAATAAGGGTAGCAGTCGCAAAAGTATGCGAGGCGGAAGCCCTGGGTTGGGTAGGCGAGCCATAACGGTAGCTGATAGCTCTCCTCCGTCTGCAGCAGCACTGAAAGCATCCATATGGTTGCGGATGCAATTTTTAGTGAGATTACTACCTATTGTTTTTGCTGATAGGTGAATTTACACCTTCATTGCTTTTTTGTATGTTATTTCCTTATCTGTTTTGTTTATGATATTAGCTTCCAATATTTCTATATGTTTTTATTTATTTATTTTTTCAATATTTCTATATGTTTGTTTCATGGATATGAGGACTCATGGACTTGGGTCTACATGCTTGTTTGCCATTTTAGCAGTTTAGGTTGCATGACATTAATCATGTACGTCCAGGATTGTCAAAATGCACTGGTATAGACATACAGTTGTAGGCTATTTATCTTGCACGAGTAGCCTGATTATTTCTGATGTTTTTAAAGTTTTAGGGAAAAAAAAAACTAAGTTATAGATTGTGCAGCTTTAGTAACAACTATTTGTTAACATCTTTCAGTTCTCCAAAAATGGGGTTTCTGATCATTACATCTTATGTGCTGTGGAGTTCCATTTATTTCTGTGTATAGAAATGTGAATGAAGAATTTCTAACTTCGGCTGATTTTGACTTGGTATCTTTTGGGCTGCCATGACATTGACAAAGGATGGATGTAGAACGAAGCTTACATGCTTTGTAATGTGGGAGAGTTTGACTTGAATTAATTTCAATGCAAAGGGGTGGATAATACTTTATTGATGTGGATTTTAGTTGCATCTACAATTTTAGCTTATGGTTTAAGTAATTTAAGATATGTTTATGATGCAATGCACAATCATCATAATGCTATTGTTGTTAGGTTTATTTTAAATATTTTAACAAATGGTCATGTATGCTTTTTTATTCATGAAGATTTTTTTTTTATTAAGATTTTTTAACTCGGTTGATCTCTCTTGATGGTGGTGTTAAAAGTATTTTAAGGAAGTTGACTAATTCCCTCGCATCCCCTTTTGGTTCTCCAGTCTCTCCTCTCACCTTGAGCATCTCTATCTTGATCAAGTCTCTCCCTTGTACCTTTTCAATCCCTCTAGATTGATTTTTCTCTTTCTATTCATGGGCCAAGAATTAAACTTTTTTGTATTCTTTTGGTATAAGAATCAGAAAGAATTGTTCCAATTGTGGAACATAAGTATGAAAATTCTTTCTCATTTAGTTTTTAGTTGCTATCATTCATGTGGTTATTATATATTTTCGTGATTTTTCAAGTGCTTTACCTGAATTCCATTCATTCATCTTGGTTTTCATGCAAATCTCATTTTGATCACTCAGCTCATTTTTTTGTTTATTTTTTATTTTCTAATATTTTTTGGATGCATAACTTCATCTTCAGAAAAATAGGATCCATACAATTGAAATTGTGCCATATCCATGCCTCCCCACCCTGTTGCCAAATACTCATTTTCATGTTCATTTCTGATGTGAAACTAACATGCGTAGGAGCTCATTAAGAAAATTAAAAGTGATTGACAATGGAATTACAATTAAGAGCTTATTGAAATAACAAGTAAATTCATTAAAGAACCTTAGTCTTTGACTTGCTTAGGCGAAGGAGTACAAGTAGATTAACCAAAACTCATAGGTAACCAAAGATAGTAGCAATACGAAAAGCTATTAATCAACAATCCGCAAATTAATAATGAGAGTTTTCACCTTGGGGATTAATCACTCAACTATACTAGGCTTAGCGGGAGATGATCTTCAACACACTTAACGATGCCATGAGGAGGGCCGCAACACCGATGGTCTTGAGCCACAGAAAGGTTGACGGTGGTGGAGGAAGCACGGACGGATAGCCGAGGATGGTCCACGAATAGTCTTCGAAATGCTCGTCGATGACGTCGATGACGTCGATGAGTGTGGATAGAATGCGATTTAAGTAGTCTTCAACCGTGTCGTCTGATCCGAACCCGACGTCAAAGAAAGGAGATTGGGTGATATGGATGTCATCGTAGATATCAAACACCAATCCACTATCGATCTCCGAATCCGCCATGCATGCTTGGCGTTGTTGAGAGAACACCAAAGAGAGGAGGGGAGGTGGCGGGATCTCCAAGGGGAGAGGGTGAGGCCGGCGGGTGCAAGGGAGGATGGAGCTTGGGTTTGGGAGAAGCTAGTTTTAGTGGAATGTTAGGGGGTTTAACCAAATCTGAAAATTTTAATCTCAGATTTGATTAATTAGAAGGGGATTGATTTGAATTTTAAAATTCAAATAAGAGGAATTAATGCATTGAATGGGGATTTAATGGATGGGAGCCATATATGGGGCCGGCGGTTTCATTAGAGGAGGGAGGGGGTTTTAAAACTCAAAACCTGAAATTAATTTCAGGATTTTAAGTGAAAAGAGAAGGAAATTAATTTGAAATTTGATTTCAAATTAAGGAGTCATTAATGAATTAATTGGAGCATTAAAGAAGCAATCAAATGGGGGGAGAAAACCCACATGGGGCCGGCGGCAAGGTGAGAGAGGGAGAGGGAGATTAGTGGGATGAAGCTTCCAATTTGGATTGATGACGTGGCAATATAATTAAAGACTCCAATTTAAATTAAATTGAAATTGGAATTCGTCATGAAGACTTTCCTAAATTGGAAATCCCAATTAGGAAAGAATTTGAATTTTGAAATTCAAATTTCAAATTTGAAACTTGCGGAGGGAGGGATTGGACGGGTGGGGAAGGTCGCCGGCAAGGTGGCCGGCCGGGGCCGTGGGATTGGCCGGCGGCGGGCTTCCAAGGGGCGGCGGCAACTAGGGTTGGGAAGAGATTTTCTTGTGGTGAAGGAGAAGGACGATGGAGGTGAATACGAAGGAGAAGATAGAAAACCTAACCACGAGCCGCGGACTCTTCCAACGACTGGTGGGCCTTGCGATTTGCTCCCCTTGACCTCTCTCCCTTCTCAAGCCCTCATGCAAGAAGAAGAAGTAGAAACACAAATTTTTTTCATTCAAATCTTCATTAGCTATTACAAGAGACAAGACCCATATATATAGGTCTCAAGTATACATGAAGAAATAAAGACTAAATTGCCCTCAGGGCCCCAACATGACTCAACTCAACATAAGGGTACAAAATGAATACATAAAATAAAATGCAAAATAACTAAAAATATAAGCTCTGAATCGTGGCCGTCGATCTGTGATGCTTCCGGCGATACACCTGTTTGAACCTTGGATCGATGTCCTCATGAATTTCCTTCAAATCACTCCCCAATTTATCATAACTAAAATGTCTCCACAAAATTCTTGCTTCTTCAAATCCTAATCCTAAGCTTCCTAAAATTCTTATTATATCTAAATAATTGCTATATTTCTTTATATATAACAACAACAAGCCTTTATCCCACTATGTGGTTGAAAATCTTCCCTCTTTGATTCCTTCCAAAAATGCACCTCCCATCGTGTTTTAATTACGAATTTGCAATAGGTGCTTCTTTCTATAATAGTCATAAATATTTGCAAATTAGCCCATAACATAATTACTCTAACGATCAACTATGCTACATTCGAATCATATTATCATGTGAATTTAAAATATGATACTATTGTGATTATAATGATGCGCAATATTGTCTTTATAGATTTCCTAGTTCATATTATGTTCTATTTACTGTGATTCCTATGATCACGAACCTTTAGTTAAAAGAAATGTATTAATTGTATTATTTATTTGTTAGACAATGTCATCTATGTGTAAATGATCTTGCATCCCATCATCCTTGTGACCATTACAATTACTTGAATTATGTTGAACGATCTCATCTCTCTCACACATCTTATTCTTATATAGATAATCTCCACACTTTGATTGATTCAATATATTGATGCGCAAGTTTAATTATTACGGTGCATACATGAGACACTCCTCATCTACACCACTAACCCCTTCAGTCCGACAAACCTTGCCTATGAGATGTCTTTAATTAGTCTTATAAGCTCCACCTAGCTCATTAACACCACTAACTCTACTTGTTCAGCCTATCTATGTTGAGGAGATAGATTACTAGATATCTTTGCCCTAATTTGAAATCAATCTGATACTTAGATCTTGAGCATGATTTAATGTTGAGCTTGAGTTTGATCTGGTGCTTAAGCTTAGTTCTGACCGTGTCTGAGCTTATGTGGGAAATCATGCTAGAGCATAAGTCTAAACTAAATTGCCTACCCTTTCTACCTTTGCTCCATTGCACCTTAAGATGTGTTGGATGATGTTTTGAAGTTCTTTTTACGACTTTCTAACCCATCACAAATCCTACAGCTCGAGTTCTTGCGACCAATATTATCGCTGCCAAGCTAGCATAGTGTTCTTGCTCATGTTGTTTATTAGAGATATTTGCATGATGCATGGAAACTTTCGGATTTAAAGTTTCTAGACCATACACTACCGGAGTCACCTACAGAAACACAACTTTGTGATAATGGGCATTTGAATGCTACATCCTTCTGACTATATTGAAGGCTTTCTTCTTTGAGAAATATACCTTTAGTGAAGACTCTACTTTTTTTATTTGGAAGATCTCTCGTGCCATTTTCCATAGTTTTCTGGTTTCGTCATTACTCTGAACCCACTCTATAAAATAAGGGTTCTATGTAAGAGCTTCTCTAGGAAAATTAAGATGGTGACTACATATTGAAAGCAAGGTGCTTAATCTGCTTGCACCCACTCTTTGTTCTCATTCTCTGTTGCCTCGCCTGAAGTTTCTCTCTCTCTCTCTCTCTCTCTCTCTTAATGTAGTGACTCTTTTCGTTTTCTCTTCTTTAATCTACCTAACCTAGACCAGTTCCTCTTCTTTTTCAAGGGTCCATCAAAATTCAGATGCTTTCACATCAACATTAATTTATCATTCATTTTAGATTTTGTCTATTTTTGTATTGCTGCAACTTTGAGTACACTTTCAGTACTACTTTTCTTTTTTGTAGTGATATGAAAGCTTTTTTTCAGGATACAAATATGGCCATATATGCTAGGGACACTTTTTTTTTTTCATTTGATATGCTTTCTAACTTTTTATTTTTAATACTGTGGATGGTGAATTATCTTTTGCTGAGCTTACCTTGCTCCCATTTATAGGGTTGTTATTTGAACAGTTTCTCATAAAATGTTATGTTTTTTTCATAGAGAGGAGATTGTAGTTCTTATTAGGTTTACTACTGGATCTTTTTAAGTTCTCCATTGAATAATTTTTGACAATATTGCTAATTTGTTGCAGCTAATTTCAAATCATTGTTATGCGTTTTTGGGTTCTTGTCTTGGAAAGTTGCCTTGGTTTTAACCTTTTCTATTATTGATTTAAATGGAGCTTGAGCTTGACATGACATGACATTAGGGTGATTTCTATTTCTTAGAGGATTTTAATTCTAACCTATAATCAGGTTGATATTTGATTGGTTGCACTAGACTAATCTTTGTTGAATATCCGCTTTGATTGTTTAGCTTGTCTAGGATTCTTGAATGAGTCTCTTATTCAACATTTTTGAAGTCCCAAGCACAATGCAATGTATGAGGGTTCCTTTTTATTACAATACACAAAGTAAAATGTTGTTTTTTTACTAATTAAACTGCTTTTAATGAAATTCTTGCGTACACATACTTTTAAGATGTGGAAATTTTATTTTTTGGGAGCTTAGAAAATCAAACTATTATAATTAGGAAAAACATGAATTGTGTTTTATCTTTGGAATTGAATATTTATATGGACATTTTTTAATGATTTCCTTGCCGTGGTGCTGCCCTCCATACCTTTTCTTTTAAGTTGAAGCTTCTTTGCTTATTTGCTATACTTAGTTTTTGGTGAATATAGTTTCTTGAATGGTTTATGAGGGCAATTAAAAGCATAAGATCTGTCCAAGGCCTGTATTAGTAAGTATACCGGAAATAAACAATAGGGAATAAAAAACTAGAGTGAGGGGCCATTTAGTGAGTTTTTATTTTTGATATTCATGGGTTTTTATTTGCTTGGTAACTTGGATTTTAGCCCTTCAACTTATTCCAAGTTGTTGTAATGTGTTTAGGTTTTAATATTCTTTTTTCTGTTTGTTTTCTTGTCAACACCAAATAATGGCTTAGTTGCTATCTGAGGACAAGAGATGACATCTCCATGTAAGACTTTCATTATTAAACTTAGCTTGTGCTCTTTTTCACCAAACTACATATAATACATAATCTAATAGAATTACCCATGCTTCTTTGAAAAAGGATGTTCTTGGAGTACCTTCCCCAAAAGATTGTAAGATTGTGATGAATCCTAGTTTGGCTGTAGCCCCTATTAATCTTGCAATATAATCCACAATTTTTTTTGTAGTTATTTCATTAGAAACATGATCATATTTGTTCCATTATCTGAATATTAGTACAAACTTAGTCAAGTTAAAATGATTTGCATTTGAATTTACCATAAAGCTGAGATATGGATATGTTGTTTGATATGAACATGGTGACATGATAAAGAAAGATGCTACATTCTTAGACATGTGAATAGTTTACATATAACATCTTTAATAACTAGTAGTAGCATACACGATTTAAAATTGCACAATTGGGTATTAAGGTGTTTTCCATCCATGAGGCGAGGCGTATGCCTCAAGGCGTGTTTTGAGGCGCAAGCCTCAAAATCTCAAAATTGCGTAAAGTCAAAATGAAGATTTTTTTTAATATAATAAACAAACAGTGTTTTAAAGGATGATATAAGAAATAAATTGTGTGAAATATAATTGAAATCCAAACATCATAATAATAAAACAATATAAAATATGGTTCAACTCAAAATTCTATCTTCCCCAATTTCCTACTCACCAACATTTAATTCAAAAAAGAATTAGTAATGCTATAGCAACTTAGAAGTCATCGGCGTTGTCATCACCGAGGGGGTCTTTGTTTGAATCATCGTCATAATGAATTGCTCTCTCCCCTACCTTATCACATATGTAGTCCAATCCCTCCCAATCTGCTTCTTCTTCATCTATATCAGTTATTTTCATCTTCCCTAAATATTTTTCACAACATAAAAATGCGTATTACTTTAAAGTAAATAAGATTCAATAAAAGAATTTTTTTATATACCTTCTTTGTTTTGTTCTTTTTGTGCTTGGATGGTGGTTTTTATATAGATGCTCTATTTCTATCATTATCAAAGAAATCAATATACAAATCTTCTTCTCGTAATTCAAATTGTGTTATCTCCACTTCATCATCTACAAATCACTCATCATCTGATGTCATTTCCTCACAAATCAAAGGGTTTTCGTCATCCTTCAACCCTTTCTTCAACTTCATTTCTTTAATTTTCTTATCATACATGATGTACACTAAGGAATTCATCCTTAAGGTTGTCAGACAACTTCTGTTTGTGTGTACTTGATTTTTCATGATCCAGCTGCATTCACATTCAAATGAAGAGCACATTAATCCCAAAACCTTCACAGTGAAACACTGCAATTTTGGAGTGCCATCACCAAATTGAATTCACCACTCAACTTAGATTTAGATAAATGAGTATAGTAAGTAGAATGAATTTCAAATAAATGAGTATATAATACGTTAAAACAACAAATCAAATTATGGATTGCTTGAAAACTGTCCTTTATTTATTATAATCCAAATAACCTCACTTTATTCATGGAAGACACCAATTGCATGTCTGCATTTGCTCTCTCAATTGAATTAGCTATAAGTCTATCAATATAATTGTATAATCCTAATTTAATCTCAAGATTTGTTGACTTATTCTCTATATATTAATACTAAGGGTTAAGATAATAGACCACTGCATGTAAGTGTCAAAGAAGTTATAGATCTGATTTTTCATCAATGATATTTCTTATTTCTCTATAGCTACCCTCTTCTTCTCCTCAGTTGTGGGCAATGATTTCTTTTTTTTCATCCATAGCATTATATATGAAGCTCATAACAGACTTTTTCTCGGCATCCACCATCTTTAGAACCTACACTAGTGGACTAGTGGTTATGATAAGATACACGACACTCTGCCAAAATTTGTCATTTGTGCGACACATGGAGTCCAATATCTTTGGTGTATTCTTGAGCTGCAACAGCTCTCCAAGTTTATGAAGGATGAGATCTATGCAATGTGCGACACATGAAGTTCAATATAAATGTTTCTTCTTCCCCATAAGTTTTGTCCCTACATCCCTATAAGCACAAGCATTATATGTTATCACTTGAACTACTAAGTGCTCTCCAACCTCCTCAACAAAACAATCAATTAGTCAAAAAAGAAACTCTTCATCATCTTTCACCTTAATAGATACTTGAATGGACTTCAAGCATACAACGCCATAAGGATTATTGATCAATATGTTCATCAAACTTTTGCTTTACATATATCCATCCATTAAACATGATTGTAACTTTTGTCTGTGTCCAAGTCGATACATCTCTCAGTATCCATGGATGGAATTTCAACCCTTTCCCACGTTCCAATTAGATGGATCATTTTGTAGTAAGAAGGGGAGGTTGTAATGTTAAATGAGATAACATTTTCATAAAAAAATCAGCCTATATCCATCCATACACTCATCCGTGCCTCCCTGACACTCTCTAGGGTCAGCTTCTGTGTAGGACATTGGTTGTAATGAAGAAGTTGAATCCTGACCGCTGCGCTCGATCCCATAATAGGAGTCCGCATCAACTCTGTCATCATATTATCTCTTTGCTAGGTGCTTTGACATTGCTGACTTATTCATGTATGTTTTGATCTCCTCCCTTACGGCATTAGACACTTTGGCATATGGTGTGATATTTTTGTGTGATTCGGATGGGCGCTCTATCATAGGGATACCACCTTTCACCACTTTTCATAGTACTCACATTTCAATTATACATACGGCTTGTCGTTGCCTCCTATGTCAACTTGACTGTTATGTTTCTACATTGGTTCCTTCCTATGACCCACGTAGTTTTTTCCTTCTTACCACCCTCTAAAAAATCCTACAATAACAAGTTAAGAACAAAGAAATTGAAACTCAAAAAAATGCATGAATGCATTCTTTGGCGATAATCACTAGGGTAATGCATTTGATTCCAATATATAAGTTTATTCTTAGCACAATATCTTTCTATTTAAAACCCACCAAAGCATAAATTACTTAAACACACAAATATTGGATTCAAAACTATTATCCTCCCATTGTTCTTAAACACATAAATATTAGTCAGATTTCAATAAAACCCAATGCCAAATAGAAATAAATAGAATTATTAAAAAACATTATTAATAATATAATTTAAAAGCAAACACAAACATAGACCCCTGAGAAACAGAAATAAAAAGAACTCCATTCTTTAGAATGATAGGCATAGAATTTAGAGAAGATGAATATAATAAACTATCTGAATAATTGAATATATCCTTGAATAAATTCATTAAAAATTAAAGATATGTTCATGGCAATATGATTAAAAAAATATGCCAAAAATATGTATCATTGTTTACATAATCATATGCCATTGATTATTTGCAATGGTTCACCCACTAACAGTGAAACTAGTTTCCTTGAAGTTTAGAAGGCCAAATCACATTAGACCCATACTTCTCTATTTGTGGCCATGTAAATTTGACCAAATAGAAATCAATAAATAGTCCTCCATAATGAAACTCCTCAAAGCTTAATAGAAACCCAATTACCTTTTACAATATAATTTAAACCACAAATAATTATAGAGCATTGATAATCACAAATAAAAACAAAACGATCATTCTTTAGAATGATGGTTAGCAAAATGATCAACATAGAATTTGGAGTGGATTACCAATACATACCAAATGAATCATTTCGCATATACTTCAATAAATTCATCAATAAATAAAATATGATGTTGGTTTTCTAATAAGAAAATATACCAAAATTGTGTATCACTATGTATTGAACCATGTTATTTATTTAATTATGATGATATGACTAATAAAATTTAGAATTTTGTGGATATATGATGATTTTGACCTCTCATGGAGATTGCGTAAATGCCTACCACTTCCATATGATTGCATTTGGCTTCTTTGTACACTTTTAGAATTTAAACCAGATTTCTAGACGATACTACGCCTTACTACTCTGTGCAGGGCTGCTGCAGCCTCCTCCAATAGGTCCAGAATTTCTACATATACTTACTAAACGTCTTCCACGAAACACAAATGTCTCATTTTAGCCTATCATTTATACTTACATTGATATATCTATAATTTTTTCAGATATAAAAAAAAAATAATAATAATAATAATAATAATAATAATAATAATAATTTTTTCAGATATTGAGGTGCAGCTTTGAGTTAGTGTTCTCATATGTTTGTTTTTTCTTCATATTGAATATTTACTTAATGAAATTAAAAACTACTAGGATAAATATTTAATAATGAATGTAATATTTAAGTGAAGATTTAGACCTGCGATCTTCTCATTGATTAGATTGGCAATTTTTTTCTTTCTTAAATCAACAATATTTGAACAATGTCAATGATTTAGTACTTGCTAAATTTTCAAAACTCAATTTACTCAATATACATGGGTACAATGCATGTGCAATGGGAAATTTCATTTTACGGTTGAAGCATGTTACATGTTCTAGATTTATTCCCTTTCAAATGGGTTTTCATTATTTACTTTTATACAGGAACATGCGGCAAATGCTTGCATCTATTACACTTCATCTGGTGGGAACCCGTTTTGTACATGAGGATGCAGACCTGTCTGTTCCTATGGTGCATATGGCTCTGCCAAAGAGGGAGATGGAGTCTATTGAGGCTTCAGCTGCTGCTTTACTGGATTATTCAGGTGACAGCCTCTTTGATACTTTTTTGTGTGTACTTCATGGTTTACTGAGCAGTTGCAAGCCTAGCTGGTTAAAGCCTAAGTCTGCCTCCAAGTCGCTTGTCAAGTCTCCTAAAGATTTTTCTGCTTTTGATCGTGAGGCAACCGAAGCGATGCAGGTTGGTTCCAATTTTATGTTTTTTTTTTCATTGCTCAATGTGTTTGTATTTGTTATATATTTTAATGTACTTGTGAAATGGAGTACTTGATAGCTTGATTAAATTATAACTTTAAATATATGTATCATAGAGTAAGTTAGGAAAGAAACTGTGGAATTCATCTAATTAATTTCAAGTAAATTGAAAACAAGGCATGATGTAAAGGATGTACTGGTGCATGAGGCTCTACTGATGGGTTAATAAACGAAATCTTATGCATGATTTTATAGAATTTGTTTCCATCGTTCTATTATTCAAATCCATAATTCAGTTAACGAGGTAAGCAATTCAATATTCCACATTCCTACAAATAGAGTGTAGAGTTCCTAGCTTGATTAGAAGTTACACATAAAAGAAGTTAATATTTTATGATATAGGTTTCACTATTACATATTCAGGATGTGATGCACAAAGTACACAAAATACCGTAATTTGTTGTTTCATAATTTTAATTTAGGTTGTCTTTTTTTATGCAAAATCCAAATAAACAAATTCATCCACTAAAAAAAATGAAAAGCTGCTAAAATTATAATTTTTCAGGGCACCTGAGAGTAAATAAATTCCATATGTTAATTTAGAATTCATATCACAAAAAGAAAAACTAACATATAACAATTTTGATCAAATTTGAATCATACACACAAAATTAATCACAACAGTTAGATGAAAAGAATAAGGAGAAAAATATCCTACTTAAATATATAGTCTTTATAGATATAAAGAGAAGCATTCTCATACTAAGTAGATGTAGAAATTGAGAAAACTTGGAAGGACACACAAACTTTTTATTAAAAGATATATGAAGAAAAAGCAAGATACAAATGGATCTTCAATTGGAGGGGAAAATCCGGTTTTCTCAAATCCCTAGCCGCCGCAGTCTAGAGCCCAATTGACCTTTAGAACAATTTTAAATTCAACAAACAGCACAACCCTAACCTTAGGAAAAAAACCCGACTTAAACGACTCAAAAATATCCCAAATCCCCAAACAACCATTTGCATTTGATCTAAATTGAGCTTGCTAAAGGGGCGGGCAATTTACCAGAGTAATAAAAATCCCCAAATCCTCCCCCTCCCCTCTTAATTGGATTTTAATGCCCTAGGCCCCACTGCGGAAGGGGTGGGAAATCTATCAAGCGGCAGCTTGTTCTACCTAAAACAAGCGGAAGTTCTACCTCAATAAAGATGGTCCAGGTTAGACCGGATGAACCGGTCTTACACATTCCCCAAAAGTTATCACTAAGAATCGCAGTACACTCAAATGTTTTTTGTATTACTTATACACACAAGTTTGAGACGAGATTTTTAATATTACCAACACACATTAGTTTGAGATGAATACATGTGCTTTATTCAATAATTCAATATGCATCAGGGATCTATTTATATTCAAAAGTTCTAAAATTAATAGTTTCTTAAAATTCTCCGAGATATGTTTACAAATTGTTTAAGTTTTATTTTTTCCAACTTAGATTACATTAATGTTCGGGTATGAACTGCTCATAAACGTCACAATATATATTATTGTCGACTATTGCCAAGCATGATAAACTAGAAAAAAAAAAAGAGGATGCATGCATTTTTACGTAAGCAGGCCAGGAGTTTACTAGCTAGTACCTAACAAGAAGCTCTATCATAGCAACACAGGCTCAAAAGTCTATAGAACTGTTCTTTGGCATGCAATTTTAGGGTGGTGCAGAACAAATAATTCTTGCCATTCTTATAGGAAAATTATGTCGCTAATAGAGATGCTTCAAATTGATAATGGTTTTGCTTATCCTTTTTTTTTCAAACAAATAGTTCTTGTCATTCTTATAGGCTGACTTGGACCGCATGGAGCTTCCAACAACAATTAGGCGACGTCTACAAGCTGCAATGCCCATACTTCCTGCTTCGCTTTCTATGTCTCTACCTTACCATCCTCCATTGATGTCAACAACAGCACTATCATCATTGCCACCTTTGACTTCAATCTCAAGCCCCTTCCAAAGGTCGTCGACGCCGGCACCCGCACGTCCCCTGATGAAAAACAAGACTCTCCCCTCCCAAGATCTTGATAATGAAATTGATCCTTGGACATTGCTTGAAGACGGCACAAGCTGTTCTGCTACTTCCAGTGCTGGTGGCAGTGCAGGCACTATCAGTGGAGACCACTCCAATCTGAAGGCCTGCAGCTGGCTCAAGGGAGCTGTGAGGATGAGAAGAACTGATCTCACCTATGTTGGAGTGCTCGACGATGAAAGCTGACAACTTTTTTTCCATCGCAATTTTCTCCTGAAAGGTTCAATCAACATGACCGGACCTCTCCCCGGCGGCGAAGCTTTGAAGCCGGTATCTGGGGCTGCTGTGAAAAGAAGACCCTTGTCAATTTCCTAGGAGGACTGAACCATCAGTACAGAACCAGGTGGTACCAAGATTTGGCTGAAGATCCCATTTTCTAACCATGCATTGCCTTTGTTCTGTATATATGGAATATTAATTTATTTCTCCATACAGGCAAAGCATGTAACTCCATTTTAATTCATTTATCCCATGTAATGTTTCCGGTGAAAATGGCTTTTGTTCTTTTTGATAAGGTTAAAAGGGGAGCTTCAGGTTGTAAGAATAGCATGGATTGATGATGCAATTGCATCTATTGTAGTAGCTGAAAAACTGATGCGGGTTGCCGATTATAAATTATGTTTAGTCTCTTTGATTCTTGTGCAATGCAGGTTTTCCTCTGCTTTCAAAGATAATTTATCATCACAAATCATAAGATTTCAGTCTGATACTTTTGATTTAACGGCTCTTTGTCAGCTTTCAGTAGTTCGAGAAATTATTCTGTGCAGACACCAGACGGTTCGGAGATTAACCAGAACGTGTCCTATCACTTGGTACAAATCTGTATCGAGCACCGGTACCGAGCAAAAAAATGATGTGGTCCATTTTGGTTGGTCTTCAGATGTTGATTTGGGGTAATAGTTCAGCTAGTTCTGGATTTTTTGTTAATTATGATTTTTTTTATAAAATGTTATAAAAAATATATAAATATGTGAATAAAAAAGATTTTAATTTAAGTTTTATGTTGCATATTTATGAAATTTACTAGCATTTTATTAAGAAGATTTTGGTATAATTTCGATGGTTCATTGTAAATTTAATTATAGTTTTATTGTAATTATGAGTTTGGCTTAGAACTCTTGTTCCAATTGAAATTTCATCTTAATTCCTTATTTTTTAGCATAACTTATAAAACAAGTTGAAATTGGGTGTAAAATACAATGATCTATTGAGAGGGTGGTTATGATCCAAAGATTTTCTTTAAGTGATTTAGATTTGTAGTAGTTGATTGGTCATTTGGTGACATGGAGAATAATGGTTCATAACTCTTAAGAGGCTTAGAGAGGCTTTAACTACTTTTCTTAATGATGTAAGGGCATGATGTAGGGTTGTTTGTATGGTATAATATACCTAATGTGTTGGTTTCCTTATATAAGAAGTGGCAATAAGGCACCTACATGATGATTATATTAGGGACTATGATTATTAATATGGTAGATACAAAATATGGGTTGTTCATGAGGTCAAAAGGGAGTGTCAGGTCAGATTAAAATAGGGGATTTTGGGCAAATACATAGGAGTCAATCATGTTCACTTGCAAAACTTGAAACTACTTCCTATCTGAAGGACTTGAGACTCGTTAGTTAGTTATATGAATGTTTTTTTTCTTACATCCAAAAATTACATGTGTAAGAATATTTAGTGTTTTGAAGCAAAACACAACTTTATTAAAAAGCTTATATAATCTAACAAAATTTTTAGGCTTAATATGTCAAGTACCATCACAAAACCGCCGCCGCCCCCCCCCCCCCCCCCCCCCCAAGTATCTTTTGTTTTTGTCATGGATGTTCTTACCAGACATTTGCAAGAGGTTGTAGCCTGGTGTATGCTTTTTGCTAATGATAGTCTTCTTGTTGATAAATCTAGAGAGGAGGTTGAAGGTAAACTTAAATCATGAAGGTCAATCTTAGAGTCTAAATGCTTTCATTTGAGTAGATCTAAAACTGAGTATATGGAGTGTAATTTCAGTAATAATAGATCTAGTGGGTGGATTATGACTTTGCGTGATCAAGTCATTAATAAGAGTACATGTTTTAGATATTTTGGGTCTATTGTTCAGAGTGATGTTAAAATAGATGGGATTATTATTAGTAGAATTCAAGTTGGATGGTTGAAGTGGAGGAATGCACTGAGCTTGTTGTGTGATAGACAAGTCCCTCTCAAACTTAAGGGAAATTCTATAAGATGGTAGTGAGACCTGCAATGCTTTATGGTGCAGAATGTTGGCCATTAAAAGAGAAGCATAATATTAAGTTAAGTATTGTAAAGATGAGGATGCTCAAGTGGATGAGTGGATTACTCTTAGAGATACGATACAAAATGAGCATATACGTGAAAGGTTGCAGTAGTTCCAGTGGAAGATAATATTAGAGAGGGTCGCCTTAGATGTTTTGGTCACATAAAATGGCAGCCTTCCAATGACTCGATTAGAAAAATATATGTATTAGATTTGACTTATGTTAAGAAAGGTAGAGGTAGACCTAAAAAGATTTGGTTAGAAAATATTAGAAAAGATCTTTCTTTATTAGATTTAAATGAGAATTTCACTTCTAACCATGCACAATGGAGAAAAATAATTGATGTAGCCAACCCCACAGTGGGATAAAGGCTTGTTTGTTTTTGTTGTTATTGTTTCACTCTCTCTCATATGTAGTTCTTTTTTCTCTCATCTCTCTTTATCTATTTTCTAACATAATATTATGGTGCTCAATCTATTTTTCAATATTAGATTCAATCTCAAGTTATTGATTCCTTAGACATTATAATTCATTATAATGACACCTAAAATAAATATTTCTTTGATGAAGTTAAATGCGAGAATTAAAAGAATAACTGCAAATGATCATAAATCATTTACAAAATAATAAACATCATGTGCCACTCTTTATTTAAAACTATCATGTGCCAATAAAAGATGATGATTCCTATTTTGACCCATGGGAATATTAACTTAATAAGAGATAACCCAATCATCAGAAAGGAAGTTGAATACACAATCATTATAAGAATGTTGGTGACTTTAATGATCCTTTCAAGAAACTTAAAGTTGAAGCTCATAATGATTGAAGTGGATGAATGATTCGGGTTTGTTTTGTGATAGAAAAGTACCACTCAATCTTAAGGGAAAATTTTATAAGATAGTGGTGAGATCTGCAATGCTTTATGGTGCAGAATGTTGGCCATTAAAAGATAAGCATATTATTAAGTTAAGTGTTGTTAAGATGAGGATGCTCAGGTGGATGAGTGACTTACTCTTAGAGACACGATACAAAACTAGCATATCCGAGAAAAGGTTGGAGCTGTTCCAATGACATATAAGATTAGAGAGAGTCATCTTAGATGATTTCGTCATGTAAAACGTTGGCCTCCGATGACCCTCTTTGGAGAGTAGATGTATTATATTTGGCCTATGTTAAGAAAGGTAGAGATAGACCTAAAATGACTTGGTTAGAAAATATTCGAAATGACATTTCTTTATTAGATTTAAATGAGAATTTGACTCTTAAATGGACACATTGAAGAAAAAGGATTCATATAACCGACCCCACGCAGTAGGATAAAGGCTTGATGTTGTTCTTATTGTTATAGGCAAGTTCATAATGATGACTTCTTTAAATGATTAAGATGTATAAGTATCAAAATTTACATTTACTAAAATATTTTTTCATTAAACATAACATGGTTTTCGAAGCATACATCTTAGCAAATGAGAAATATTAAGAAGAACAACCCTTATATTGAGATGAAAAATATGTTAAGAACCAATCCACATGTATATTTATCGACCTTAAGCCAAGTTAGCCTCCTTGTAATTAAATATTAAACTTATTTGAAGATCTAAATTTTAAAATCGATTGTGCTAACAATAATTAACAATTGGTTAATAAAATTATCATTGGACTAAGAATGACCATTTTGAATGAGGTTGAATTATATGATCCCCTAACTAGAGAAGAAGCTTGTCATTATTCCTTGTAGGTAATGCAACAAAAATAAATGTGTTTCATTATCTAAATCTTGTACTTGAATCTCTTCAATTTCATCTCATTGATTTATTATTATACCCACTCTATATCTGGCCCAATTAACATAACCAAAGCTCCTATTGAGGGGAGTTTTAAGAATACTAGGGAAATAATTTATAACAAAGGTCATAGAAGGGATAACTTAAAAAATCAATGTAATGATTAAATTTCATTCTTAGAGATAATTGAGGACCCAATAGATAATGAACAACAAGAAGTTTATAATAGCATCTCATTATTTGATGAAAAATTAGATTTTATAGATGACCTTCAAATTAATATTATTATATGCTTAATTACAAGCAAGAATAAATTATAAGATAGTAGGAGAAAGAATATTTTTAAGCAAGCAATAAAATGATGTGTAGGCTAGTCACACACAAGAAAGTGTAATAAATGTTATCTTAGCTTACACTATTAATAGAGCAAACTTGAAAACATAACCTCACCCAAAATCTTCTTATATTAGTCAAGGCAATTATATATTTCTTTCCATTAGTAGAGTAGATGATTTTGGCTTTGATAGAGAGAATTTGTGGACAAATAGAAGCATATTTTGAGAGTTCTCATATTTCCATTCTAATCTTATTCATCATAACATTAATTTGATTCATATTGAAAGAAACATATTTGAGAACATGTTCAATATAGTGATGGGTATAATGGACAAGATGAAAGATACTATAGAAGCATGATTTAAGTTGGAATTACTATTCAAAAGACTTGAACTTGAGTTGTTTAAGCTTATTGGAAAAAAATTTAAAGCTAAGGCAACATACACATTAACAAAGGGTCAATCAAAGAATGTTTGTTCACAAGTGAAAGATTTAAAATGATCTGCTGATGTGAGTTAAATCTGTTCAAATTATAAATCTATAAATTTTATAGATTGAAGACCCATAATTGTCATATTTTTATGCAAAGATTATTACCATTGTTTTTCATTAGTTAATGTCGATGTCAATTTGGGATAAACAAACTGAGATGATGTTTCTTTCATGATATTTCTTCAACTATATTATATATTTATTATATGAATATTAGACTATCAACTTAACATCAAAAAAATTGACATAAAATAAGTTATTCACTTAATCACTTCTCTTAAAATATTAAACAAATTTGATTATAAATAATGAAAAATAATAATCAATATGCTCAAATCTTTCCCACAAGATGGAATTCAAAAATCTCCAACCACAAAACTCGAACTTTTTTTCTATTTTCTATTTATCTCATAATATACACTAAATAACAAACAAAATTGATGCATTTAATAAAACTGTAAAAAAATAAACCAAATATGATATGATATTGACTTTTTTATATTAAAAAATACATATATAATATTAATAATTTAGATGCCTCTAAACCCTCATCAAATTGCCTCCCTTTCTCCTACCCTTTTGTCTTCATTTCTTTCTCTTTTATTGTGCTTTGAATAACATATAAGAGTAATAGATGGATTTAATAAGGAAAAGTGAGAGAGAGAAAGGCTAGTGGGATATGATAGAATATTCACATAACTACTTTCTATCATTTTTTTTAAATCTCTACAGTTATTTTTTGTTTTTCTTTTATAATCTTTGCATAGAATTTACTAAATATTGTTGAGAAGCAATCTTTACACCCCTAACCAAACAAGTTTGTGAAGCAACATTTAGATTATTTCTCATTTTGAATAGGGGGTAAACTTCAAATTAAATAGTCTCTCAACTATTTGTATATAGCCAATTTAGTCACAGAGTCACTATTTTTTCGTTGCTTTCAAAAAATTATGTACTAGAGAACTAATGTAAAAAAGCATTAAAAAAATTATCTCAAATGAAGCCTTAATCTCTCGTTAATTCAAAATTAACCAAAATGGTCTCTTTGCGGTAATTTTGGATCAATTTGTATGCTCGAGCAACTAAATTGGTTTAGCATGATATTATGAGACTAAATTGGCAACACATGAATAATCTAGATACTATTTTGAATTTTTTTATACTTTTAATCATATAAATTAAGGTAGTATTGAAACATTTCTCAATCAATATAGTTGGATTCAAAGAATGCTAATTAGCAATGTAATGATATTTTTAATTTAATTTATTGGAATTTTGGCTACTTATGCTATTTAAACTATATTAATTTTAGAGACAAGTTAGAGATTGTGCCATAAGATAATTTATTTCATATAACTATAATTATTTAACTACTTAAAATAGAATTTTATTTTGATATTTATACGCATTTATGCAATGCGAAATAAATGATATGAAAATTTTATGATGCAAGTGTTATTCACAAGAGGACGATGTATAAAGATAATAATAATCTAAAAATATTCATCATTAATAAATAAAATTTTGGACCTTTAATTAAAATTATGGTTCATCTCCCTTTCGAATGGAAGTCCTTTTTTAATTGTTACAACATGTGTCGATGTGATGAAAGTATTTCAAATAATATGATCATATAAGATTTGATACAATTAATTTTAAAATATGATGGTTTTCATATTAATATAGATAAGGGTGTCTATATTTAACACGACCCGAAAATCTGACACGAACCCAACCCAAAAATTCCGGGTAACCGTGACCCGAAATAGGTCAGGTTCGAGTTCAACAAATTGATCCGTTTAAAAAATCAGGACGGATTCGGGCTGGCTCAGAAACTTGAAATTGACCCATTTTTTACCTGAAAATTTGTTTTATATTCGAAAACTCGAGATTGACCCATTTTTACCCGATAATCAGATATTGACATGTTTTTTTACTAGAAAAGTAGCAATTTTTGTTCGGCCTGGCCCAGGTCATTCGGGCCGCACTAGGTTGACCCGGACCCGAAGCGAGTCGGGTTCGGGTCCGAAAAGCTTACTCATTTGCAAAAACGGATTGGGTTCATGTTGACCCGAATAGTGTCAGGTCAATTTTTGGTTCGACCTGAAATTGACACCACTAAATATGGAGTATTAATATTAATATATATGATGATCATATATTGAACTATATATATATATATATATGCATTGATGTCTTTTAGATACTAGAATGTCATATAAGTAATTAAAAAGAAAGATATAGTTTAGACCTGTCAATTTCGGGACGCGAGGGCATGTGAGGGCGAGAGACGGTGCAGTAGCGGGGCAGCGAGCGACGGCTAGGCAGCGACGCGAGGGCAGGCGGCGCATGCTAGCATGGTGCAGCGGGGCAGCGGGCATTGGGGGCGGTGCGCGGGGCAGCGGGTTTTGCTGGGTTTCTGGGTCATTTCGGGTCATGCCCGGGTTCCCGGGTCATCCCGAACCCAACCCGATTTTGTAAACGGTTCGATTTTCAGGACCCGAAAACTACCCGCTTCGGGTTCGGGTCAACCCAAACCCGAAATTTCCTGGTCGGGTCCAATGTTGACAGGTCTAATATAGTTGTTTGATATGTAAATACCTAAGAGTTGAGTGATATGATATAAATCCCCCTATTTAACAAGCTAGAATGATCGATTACAAGAGTATACTTTTTTTTTTACATTTCAGTCATTAAGAGAAACTTACACACACCATATACGTACGTAAGCTTCGAATTCAAGACATCGTAATTAATAGCAAAAACCCTCAACTAACAAACCAAAATAAGTTGCGTATCATATATTATATATGAATGAGGCACAAAACCCGATGCAATAGAAAAGGAAAACTCACAAAAAAAAAAAAAAAACAAAGAAGAAGAGTACTAAGAGAAAACCTATCAATTATCTCTACTGCTACATATAGGGAGATTTACATCATTAATGAAGGCAACTTGTTCCTTCTTGTTAAAATCACCAGCTGCTACAAATAGAGGAAAGTAAAACTGTGTATGTTGCACCAAATGAAACACAATGTTATATATTATGAAACAAACTGTAGGATAAATATACTGACAACATTTGGCTTGTAATAGAAATTAAACCGGGTCAGGTTTGAGATTTCATTTGGGATAATTTTTTTATTGTTTCTTAAAACAGTTTTTTAGTATAAAATTTTTAATTTTTCTACTAAAAAGTTAATTTAAGAAACAGTAAGAAAGTCATCACCAACGAAACCTGAGTCACCTCTAGTTTGAGTTTGAGCTGCTTGAGCTTGATCAATTAATTGAGTCGAGTTCGGACTTGAGCTTACTTCTATGAGTTTGAGTTTGCTCTTTATAATAAAAGAGAGAAAATGATTTATTAGTCAAGTAATTATTATAATGATATTATAAATAGAATGAGAGATTAGAATATAAATAATAAGAAAATGAAATATAATTTTTAAATATTTTAATAGCTTTATACTTGAAATCATGAATTTTTAATATAATTTGAGTATATTTTATATTAATATTTTCTAAACGAGCTAACTCGCGAGCAAACGAGTCGAGTTGAGACTTGATCAAGTTGGTTCATTAGCTCATCAAATTTGGTTCACCAATCATTTATCTAACCGAGTTCAAGACAGCTCACAAGTCACCTTGACTTACTTACACGTATAAAAGTAAGCATAAAAAAAAAAATAAAAAAACAGAAAGAAATACAAGCTGATCTTAAAATGGGTAACCATAATATTATAAATTAAAATAACTTGATTGATATATAATAAGCAGCATCTAACAAAACAGTCTGACTTGTGAACTTGTTCAGTAAAGGTGTTTGCATCTCAAATTTTAAAATGAATTATATTGATAAGAATTGCAATATATATATATATATATATATATATATTTTTTCCTTAAGAACTAGTATACAATTCTTGTGTTTATTTGAGCCAAGTTTTATTTTTACATTAATTTTTCATTACTTTATTATTGTTCAAATAAAAATAAGATTATAATATATTATTATATCAAATTAATAATATTATATTATTTTTAAAAACTTTGAAGCTAAAAATCACTTTTGACCTTTTTGAAATTATAGCTTCGTTTATGACAGCTTTCTTATTGTTTTGTTTTGCATTCTACAACCTCAATTTTTATTTGATAGCTCTTATTTTATTATTTCAATTTTTTTGAGAAGATATTTTCTAAAGTGTCTTTTTAAAAAATTATTTTCTCCACAGCATCTTTACAACCATCTTCATAAAAGTTACAACCATCAAAAATAAATCCTAAATTTGAAGGATGGAGACTCATTTATATCTACTTTGAACAAATATTCATAAATTCCTTATGACGTTAGGTTTTTTAGTTTGCATATATATAAGAACAAACGATAGAATGACGAAAGAGTAGTAAGCATCCAATTCAACGCTCCAATTCGCGAGGAAATGGGAAGACCGTCTTCTTTGTACTTGATCAACTAAATAACTTTTTTTATCAGGGGTGTCAAAATGGGTTTATGAGTTGGGTTTGGGTTCAACAAGAAATTGATCGACTTGGATTCAGTCAACACGAAATCCAACCCATTTAATAAACGAGTAGTCAAAAATACCAACTCAAAAATGACCCTAGCAACCAAAGTGACCCAAATCCAAACTGTTAATTTATCAAAAGCACCGACCTCAACCCAACGTGCTAGTAATCCAAATGACACAAACCCACCAATTAACCCATTTTACATTAAAAAAAGATATAACTTATTAAATATAAATTTTAGAGCATTTGATAAAAAAAATTAGAATATTATGCTCCCAAATAAAAAAAAAAACAAAATCAACATGAAAGTTGTCACAAAATAACTATTTTTACAACTTAATTACCTTCTTACTTCTACATACACAAATTATTTAAAAATAAAAACATATTCTCATTTAGTGTCAAATAAAGAGGCCCTATGTGTAGTAAGGGGAAATCAAACATTATGCGAGTCTCTATCTTTATTAAACATATTCTTAGTCATAATCAAATAAAAACAAAATGCCATCTTCACATGAACACCAAATTAGTGCAAGAATTATAAAGAACAAAAAAAAAATTCAAAATTTACGCGATTGTGATGACGATTGGGCTCCTTACAGTCACCTTGTCCTTCACCCAGCTTAGCTCGCCTTGAGCCACATCTCCACTCTTCGGCGATGCCCCGTCGCCAGTTCTGAACCCTACCGCAAAAGACTTCTTCTCCCCCACCTTAGAGAATTCGAGTACAGGTGGAGTAATCGTGAGCTTCAGCCCTGCCGGAGCCACATACTTCACTTTGTAAATTGACTTAGCTTCCCCCACATTCGTCACCGTCCTCCTCACGCTCTTCTTTCTTCCAGCTTCATATGTGAGCGATATTGATGGGTAGTTTAGCTGCTCCGCCGAAATACTCTTCACTGCCGCACACT
This sequence comes from Dendrobium officinale, assembly GCA_019514585.1. Lineage (NCBI taxonomy): Eukaryota > Viridiplantae > Streptophyta > Magnoliopsida > Asparagales > Orchidaceae > Dendrobium > Dendrobium officinale. Next base: position 11,511,770 of record CM033699.1, on the reverse strand, counting down.
TCACACTGCTTTGCACCACCGCGCTCACCTGCAATGCGCAAGATCATTTTTTTCTTATGAATTTTAAATGAAGACTCGTTTTTTTAATTTCCCATATAATACAATCTTAATTACCTGTGCATCACTGTAACCCATCCCGCACATGTAACCCACATAGTCATCAACGCCGGCGTCGTAGACAAGCCCGGGCTCCGCAGCCTTGGAAGCATCAACTTGCCCCGCCCCTATCGCAAAGAACGCCGCCGGCGGAGCAGGGTTGTCCGGATACTGATCCGCAATGGCTGAGCCGTCCGGATAAGTTGCATACGCCGTCGTCATAATCGCCGACTTCACAGCCGCCGTCGACCAATCAGGATGCAGTTTCTTGATAATCGCCGCCACCCCAGAAAGGTGTGGCGCCGCCATCGAAGTCCCGCTTAGAAAGTTAAAATTTTTGTTGGGCGGGTTGGATTTTTGGTCTGGACCGACACTCTTGGGCCAAGCGGCGAGTACGTTAACCCCGGGCGCCATCACATCCGGCTTTAAGATGCCGCCGTTATAGTCGCTAGGCCCACGCGATGAAAACGACGCAACTGACGGCGAGTTCGGGGCCCCGAACTGCGTTCCCCGGAATTCCAACGACGCCACGGCGGTAGATGTCGAAGCCCATATGTAATCGATAACAGCGTCGGAGTCCGGGTAGTTTAAAGACACCGCTGGGAGGACGTTTGGGTCGGAGAAAGTCGAAAGCCCCCGCTCGGCCGGGCCCTGCAACACCATGGCGGCGCCTCCGGCGTCCTTCACGTTGGAGCCGGTAACGATAACGTCTGAATGATAGCAAACTACGATTTTTCCGGTTACGCCGGTTTTAGCGAGGGTTGAAGGAGAGCAGTCGCTGGGGTATACTATTGATGTGAAGGGGATGGTGGCGATGTTTGGTTGGTAGGCTGTCTCGCCGTCGAATGTCTTGTTGTTGCCGAGTAAAAGAGTGGCCTTTATTCTTCGGTCGGTGGTACCGGCGGCGACAGTGAGCATCCAGGGGGCATCGTTGGTGATGTAGCTTTGGAAGGGACCGGAATTACCTGCGGAGGTGGAGGGGAAGACGTTGTGCTGCATGGCGGCGAAGGAGGACGTGATTAAGCTGTTGTCATATAGTTCGCTGGGGTCGGTACTGTAAGAATTTTGAATTTTGGTCAATATTTTTTTTTTGTTTAAGCAAGAGTTTATTTTAGTCATTTTTTAAAATAATATTATTAATTTGTTTGGCAAAACTTGTAACTGGTAATGATGATTTAATCATAGTTTTATAAATTATTATTAATAATAATAATATAATTACAATAATAATATCAATTTTTTATGCTATATTTGAGAAGGTCGGCTATATAAATCTTTTTTCTCTATTATGTATTTTTAAGAGTTAAATTATTATTTAAATTTAATAATAAAAATATCCTTTCTAATATTTTCTAATAAATTTTGTTTACTATTATTTAAAAAAATTATATTCATATTTAATTTATATTAAATATATACATTTCATGCAAACAAAAAGCTTATTAGTTAGCTATTCGAATAGAAATAAATTTGATGAGGCATGTAAATTAATTTTAGAGGTGTCTGCATAAATATCATATAATTTTCAATGAATTTACATATCTAACATCAAAATTTTGATATTTATTTATATAATATATGCATATCTTAATCATATAAATTAAAAATATATTTTATTTAAAAATAAATTAATAATATTTTTATTTGACATAAAATTTGCATTTTACATAACAAAATTTTAACATTTATATTTTAATTATGTAAATATATATATATAAATTATGTGTTGTACATATAAATACCCAATAGTTTTATCCGATCTTCAATTTTATAATTTATTTTTTTCATAAAACAAAAAAAATTGCTATTCTTTGGAAAAATACAGACCCTAACGACATGGAGAGAACGTCGACGCCATCAGCGATCGCCCTATCGATCCCCGCAATAATGTCCGAGAACGTTCCCGAACCATCAAAAAGCACTTTATAAACCGCCAAATGAGCCCTCGGCGCCACGCCAGTAGCTACTCCTGCCGCCTGACCAAGCACGCTCGCGTTCCTCACCGCAGTTCCCGCCGCCGTGCTCGCCGTGTGCGTCCCATGTCCCAGATCATCAAGCGGGGACGGATGCGTTCCTTCTTCGAACGCTACAGCCCCGATAAGTTTGTTGTTACAAACTCCGGCAAGGAAATCGCATCGTCCTCTCCATTTCGGCGGCGGAGGCGGCATCGTCCCGTCGTCGGCGAAGCTCGCGTGGGAGGGATCCACGCCGGTGTCAATAAGCCCGATGATGATCCCTTCACCGAAACTCGAGTCCGGCCACGCGCCGGAGTTGGAATTAAGGCCGATGAAGGAAGGTGTGTAGGTTGTGTGCGGCTTGACTTTTGCCTGGTCGGGAATGGCGAAGAGGAAGCCGGGTTTGGTTTGTATGGATTGGAGTTCGTCGGGGGTGAGACGGGCGGCGAAGCCGCTGATGGCGTGGAGTAAGAGTAGATGAGGCGAGGCTCGCGGAGTCCACAAGGTGGTGGAGGAAGGATAGATGGTGGCGAGTAGCGATGGTCGTCCAAGAGATAGTCGTATCACTGGGTTTCAGGACTTGTGATGATATAGGCTTGAGAGTCATCGCGGGGTTACGCCATGGCTGCATGACGGTGGATGGGCGGCGGAGCAGAGAGGGAGGTGGTGAGGTGGAGGAAGAAGATGATGAAGATGGGTTTTCTTCATGATTTGATCGTGAGAGCATCAGCTATAACGGATTCATATATGTAGAAGGTTTAGAATATAAATTTAGTCTATTGGTTAGCAGTTTAGAGCTGTCAACTAATGGCATTCCTCAGTCTCAAATATGCGGTGTTCATAAATAACATTTTAATATATTCAAAATATTATAATTTATAATCAAATTTATGCAAAAAAAAAAAAGAATGCGGAGAATTTACTAAGCGGTTTGCATTGGCTTGTTGATTTAAACAAGATTGGTTAGTACTAAATAATGCTTGTAAGTTAATGCAGTTACTACTAGAGAGAAATGTTTTAGCTTTGATAGTACAATGATGATTTTTTTTTTCTTTGAACGTTGAATCTACTCTCTGCCCACTCTTTAGAGGTGTGTGGCATCGTAACTAATCACTTCGACGATATTACCAATACCCAAGCGTTGTGTGATAGACAAGTCCCTCTCAAACTTAAGGGAAATTCTATAAGATGGTAGTGAGACCTGCAAATGCTTTATGGTGCAGAATGTTGGCCATTAAAAGAGAAGCATAATATTAAGTTAAGTATTGTAAAGATGAGGATGCTCAAGTGGATGAGTGGATTACTCTTAGAGATACGATACAAAATGAGCATATACGTGAAAGGTTGCAGTAGCTCCAGTGGAAGATAATATTAGAGAGGGTCGCCTTAGATGTTTTGGTCACATAAAATGGCAGCCTTCCAATGACTCGATTAGAAAAATATATGTATTAGATTTGACTTATGTTAAGAAAGGTAGAGGTAGACCTAAAAAGATTTGGTTAGAAAATATTAGAAAGATCTTTCTTTATTAGATTTAAATGAGAATTTCACTTCTAACCATGCACAATGGAGAAAAATAATTGATGTAGCCAACCCCACAGTGGGATAAAGGCTTTTTGTTTTTGTTGTTATTGTTTCACTCTCTCTCATATGTAGTTCTTTTTTCTCTCATCTCTCTTTATCTATTTTCTAACATAATATTATGTTGCTCAATCTATTTTTCAATATTAGATTCAATCTCAAGTTATTGATTCCTTAGACATTATAATTCATTATAATGACACCTAAAATAAATATTTCTTTGATGAAGTTAAATGCGAGAATTAAAAGAATAACTGCAAATGATCATAAATCATTTACAAAATAATAAACATCATGTGCCACTCTTTATTTAAAACTATCATGTGCCAATAAAAGATGATGATTCCTATTTTGACCCATGGGAATATTAACTTAATAAGAGATAACCCAATCATCAGAAAGGAAGTTGAATACACAATCATTATAAGAATGTTGGTGACTTTAATGATCCTTTCAAGAAACTTAAAGTTGAAGCTCATAATGATTGAAGTGGATGAATGATTCGGGTTTGTTTTGTGATAGAAAAGTACCACTCAATCTTAAGGGAAAATTTTATAAGATAGTGGTGAGATCTGCAATGCTTTATGGTGCAGAATGTTGGCCATTAAAAGATAAGCATATTATTAAGTTAAGTGTTGTTAAGATGAGGATGCTCAGGTGGATGAGTGGACTTACTCTTAGAGACACGATACAAAACTAGCATATCCGAGAAAAGGTTGGAGTTGTTCCAATGACATATAAGATTAGAGAGAGTCACCTTAGATGATTTCGTCATGTAAAACGTTGGCCTCCGATGACCCTCTTTGGAGAGTAGATGTATTATATTTGGCCTATGTTAAGAAAGGTAGAGATAGACCTAAAATGATTTGGTTAGAAAATATTCGAAATGACATTTCTTTATTAGATTTAAATGAGAATTTGACTCTTAAATGGACACATTGAAGAAAAAGGATTCATATAACCGACCCCACGCAGTAGGATAAAGGCTTCATGTTCTTCTTATTGTTATAGGCAAGTTCATAATGATGACTTCTTTAAATGATTAAGATGTATAAGTATCAAAATTTACATTTACTAAAATATTTTTTCATTAAACATAACATGGTTTTCGAAGCATACATCTTAGCAAATGAGAAATATTAAGAAGAACAACCCTTATATTGAGATGAAAAATATGTTAAGAACCAATCCACATGTATATTTATCGACCTTAAGCCAAGTTAGCCTCCTTGTAATTAAATATTAAACTTATTTGAAGATCTAAATTTTAAAATCGATTGTGCTAACAATAATTAACAATTTGGTTAATAAAATTATCATTGGACTAAGAATGACCATTTTGAATGAGGTTGAATTATATGATCCCCTAACTAGAGAAGAAGCTTGTCATTATTCCTTGTAGGTAATGCAACAAAAATAAATGTGTTTCATTATCTAAATCTTGTACTTGAATCTCTTCAATTTCATCTCATTGATTTATTATTATACCCACTCTATATCTGTCCCAATTAACATAACCAAAGCTCCTATTGAGGGGAGTTTAAGAATACTAGGGAAATACTAGGGAAATAATTTATAACAAAGGTCATAGAAGGGATAACTTAAAAAATCAATGTAATGATTAAATTTCATTCTTAGAGATAATTGAGGACCCAATAGATAATGAACAACAAGAAGTTTATAATAGCATCTCATTATTTGATGAAAAATTAGATTTTATAGATGACCTTCAAATTAATATTATTATATGCTTAATTACAAGCAAGAATAAATTATAAGATAGTAGGAGAAAGAATATTTTTAAGCAAGCAATAAAATGATGTGTAGGCTAGTCACACACAAGAAAGTGTAATAAATGTTATCTTAGCTTACACTATTAATAGAGCAAACTTGAAAAACATAACCTCACCCAAAATCTTCTTATATTAGTCAAGGCAATTATATATTTCTTTCCATTAGTAGAGTAGATGATTTTGGCTTTGATAGAGAGAATTTGTGGACAAATAGAAGCATATTTTGAGAGTTCTCATATTTCCATTCTAATCTTATTCATCATAACATTTAATTTGATTCATATTGAAAGAAACATATTTGAGAACATGTTCAATATAGTGATGGGTATAAAGGACAAGATGAAAGATACTATAGAAGCATGATTTAAGTTGGAATTACTATTCAAAAGACTTGAACTTGAGTTGTTTAAGCTTATTGGAAAAAAATTTAAAGCTAAGGCAACATACACATTAACAAAGGGCCAATCAAAGAATGTTTGTTCACAAGTGAAAGATTTAAAATGATCTGGTGATGTGAGTTAAATCTGTTCAAGTTACAAATCTATAAATTTTATAGATTGAAGACCCATAATTGTCATATTTTTATGCAAAGATTATTTTTCATTAGTTAATGTCGATGTCAATTTGGGATAAACAAACTGAGATGATGTTTCTTTCATGATATTTCTTCAACTATATTATATATTTATTATATGAATATTAGACTATCAACTTAACATCAAAAAAATTGACATAAAATAAGATATTTAATCACTTTTCTTAAAATATTAAACAAATTTGATTCTAAATAATGAAAAATAATAATCAATATGCTCAAATCTTTCCCACAAGATGGAATTCAAAAATCTCCAACCACAAAACTCGAACTTTTTTCTATTTTCTATTTTCTATTTATCTCATAATATACACTAAATAACAAACAAAATTGATGCATTTAATAAAACTGTAAAAAAATAAACCAAATATGATATGATATTGACTTATATATATATATATATATATATATATATATATACTTTTTTATATATATATATAAATATATATATATATATATATTAATATATTTTAATTTAGATGCCTCTAAACCCTCATCAAATTGCCTCCCTTTCTCCTACCCTTTTGTCTTCATTCCTTTCTCTTTTATTGTGCTTTGAATAACATATAAGAGTAATAAATGGATTTAATAAGGAAAAGTGAGAGAGAGAAAGGCTAGTGGGATATGATAGAATATTCACATAACTACTTTCTATCATTTTTTTTAAATCTCTACAGTTATTTTTTGTTTTTCTTTTATAATATTTGCATAGAATTTACTAAATATTGTTGAGAAGCAATCTTTACACCCCTAACCAAACAAGTTTGTGAAGCAACATTTAGATTATTTCTCATTTTTAATAGGGGGTAAACTTCAAATTAAATAGTCTCTCAACTATTTGTATATAGCCAATTTAGTCACAGAGTCACTATTTTTTCGTTGCTTTCAAAAAATTATGTACTAGAGAACTAATGTAAAAAAATATTAAAAAAATTATCTCAAATGAAGCCTTAATCTCTCGTTAATTCAAAATTAACCAAAATGGTCTCTTTGCGGTAATTTTGGATCAATTTGTATGCTCGAGCAACTAAATTGGTTTAGCATGATATTATGAGACTAAATTGGCAACACATGAATAATCTATATACTATTTTGAATTTTTTTATACTTTTAATCATATAAATTAAGGTAGTATTGAAACATTTCTCAATCAATATAGTTGGATTCAAAGAATGCTAATTAGCAATGTAATGATATTTTTAATTTAATTTATTGGAATTTTGGCTACTTATGCTATTTAAACTATATTAATTTTAGAGACAAGGTTAGAGATTGTGCCATAAGATAATTTATTTCATATAACTATAATTATTTAACTACTTAAAATAGAATTTTATTTTGATATTTATACGCATTTATGCAATGCGAAATAAATGATATGAAAATTTTATGATGCAAGTGTTATTCACAAGAGGACGATGTATAAAGATAATAATAATCTAAAAATATTCATCATTAATAAATCAAATTTTGGACCTTTAATTAAAATTATGGTTCATCTCCCTTTCGAATGGAAGTCCTTTTTTAATTGTTACAACATGTGTCGATGTGATGAAAGTATTTCAAATAATATGATCATATAAGATTTGATACAATTAATTTTAAAATATGATGGTTTCATATTAATATAGATAAGGGTGTCTATATTTAACACGACCCGAAAATCTGATACGAACCCAACCCAAAAATTCCGGGTAACCGTGACCCGAAATAGGTCAGGTTCGAGTTCAACAAATTGATCCGTTTAAAAAATCAGGACGGATTCGGGTTGGCTCAGAAACTTGAAATTGACCCATTTTTTACCTGAAAATTTGTTTTATATTCGAAAACTCGAGATTGACCCATTTTTACCCGAAAATCAGATATTGACATGTTTTTTTACTAGAAAAGTAGCAATTTTTGTTCGGCCTGGCCCAGGTCATTCGGGCCGCACTAGGTTGACCCGGACCCGAAGCGAGTCGGGTTCGGGTCCGAAAAGCTTACTCATTTGCAAAAACGGATTGGGTTCATGTTGACCCGAATAGTGTCAGGTCAATTTTTGGTTCGACCTGAAATTGACACCACTAAATATGGAGTATTAATATTAATATATATGATGATATATATTTGAAACAATATATATATATATATATATATATATATATATATATATATATATATATATATATATATATATATATATATATATGCATTGATGTCTTTTAGAGATACTAGAATGTCATATAAGTAATTAAAAAGAAAGATATAGTTTAGACCTGTCATTTTCGGGTCGCGAGGGCATGTGAGGGAGAGAGACGGTGCAGTAGCGGGGCAGCGAGCGACGACGAGGCAGCGAAGCGAGGGCAGGCGGCGCATGCTAGCGTGGTGCAGCGGGGCAGCGGGCATTGGGGGCGGTGCGCGGGGCAGCGGGTTTTGCTGGGTTTCTGGGTTGGGTCATGCCCGGGTTCTCGGGTCAACCCGAACCCAACCCGATTTTGCAAACGGTTCGATTTTCAAGACCCGAAAACGACCCGCTTCGGGTTCGGGTCAACCCAAACCAAAAATTTCCGAATCGGGTTTTCAAGTCGGGTCCAATGTTGATAGGTCTAATATAGTTGTTTGATATGTAAATACCTAAGAGTTGAGTGATATGATATAAATCCCCCTATTTAACAAGCTAGAATGATCGATTACAAGAGTATACTTTTTTTTTTTAACATTTCAGTCATTAAGAGAAACTTACACACACCATATACGTACGTAAGCTTCGAATTCAAGACATCGTAATTAATAGCAAAAACCCTCAACTAACAAACCAAAATAAGTTGCGTATCATATATTATATATGAATGAGGCACAAAACCCGATGCAATAGAAAAGGAAAACTCACAACAAAAAAACAAAGAAGAAGAGTACTAAGAGAAAACCTATCAATTATCTCTGCTGCTACATATAGGGAGATTTACATCATTAATGAAGGCAACTTGTTCCTTCTTGTTAAAATCACCAGCTAATACGTACAAATAGAGGAAAGTAAACTGTGTATGTTGCACCAAATGAAACACAATGTTATATATTATGAAACAAACTGTAGGATAAATATACTGACAACATTTGGCTTGTAATAGAAATTAAACCGGGTCAGGTTTGAGATTTCAATTGGGATAATTTTCTTATTGTTTCTTAAAACAGTTTTTTAGTATAAAACTTTTAATTTTTCTACTAAAAAGTTAATTTAAGAAACAGTAAGAAAGTCATCACCAACGAAACCTGAGCCACCTCTAGTTTGAGTTTGAGCTGCTTGAGCTTGATCAATTAATTGAGTCGAGTTCGGACTTGAGCTTACTTCTATGAGTTTGAGTTTGCTCTTTATAATAAAAGAGAGAAAATGATTTATTATTCAAGTAATTATTATAATGATATTATAAATAGAATGAGAGATTAGAATATAAATAATAAGAAAATGAAATATAATTTTTAAATATTTTAATATCTTTATACTTGAAATCATTAATTTTAATATAATTTGAGTATATTTTATGTTAATATTTTTAAACGAGCTAACGAATCGAGTTGAGACTTGATCAAATTGGTTCATTAGCTCATCAAATTTGGCTCACCAATTATTTATCTAACCGAGTTCAAGACAGCTCACAAGTTACCTCGACTTACTTACACCCATAAAAGTAAGCATAAAAATAAAAAATAAAAACAGAAAGAAATACAAGCTGACCTTAAAATGGGTAACCATAATATTATAATAACTTGATTGATATATAATAAGCAGCATCTAACAAAACAGTCTTGACTTGTGAACTTGTTCATTAAAGATGTTTGCATCTAAAATTTTAAAATGAATTATATATATATTTATTTATTTTATTTTATTTTTTCTTAAGAACTAGTATACAATTCTTGTGTTTATTTGAGCCAAGTTATTTTTTTTTACATTAATTTTTCATTACTTTATTATTGTTCAAATAAAAATAAGATTATAATATATTATTATATCAAATTAATAATATTATATTATTTTTAAAAACTTTGAAGCTGAAAATCACTTTTGACCTTTTTGAAATTGTAGCTTCGTTTAGGACAGCTTTTTTATTGTTTTGTTTTGCATTCTACAACCATAATTTTTATTTGATAGCTCTTATTTTACTATTTCAATATTTTTTTATTTTGAAAAGATATTTTTTATAGTGATTTTTAAAAAAATTATTTTCTCCACGGCATCTTTACAACCATTTTATAAAAGTTGCAACCATCCGAAATAAATCCTAAATTTGAAGGATGGGGACTCATTTATATCTACTTTGAACAAATATTCATAAATTCCTTATGACGTTTAGGTTTTTTAGTTTGCATATATATAAGAACAAACCATAGAATGACGAAAGAGTAAGCATCCAATTCAACGGTCCAATTCGCGAGGAAATGGGAAGACCGTATTCTTTGTTCATCAACTAAATAACTTTTTTTATCAGGGGTGTCAAAATGGATTTATAAGTTGGGTTTGGGTTCAACAAGAAATTGATCGACTTGGATTCAGTCAACACGAAATGACCCTAGCAACCAAAGTGACCCAAACCCAAACCGTTAATTTATCAAAAGCACCGACCTGAACCCAACGTGCTAGTAATCCAAATGACACAAACCCACCAATTAACCCAATTTAGATTAAAAAAATGATATAACTTATTAAATATAAATTTTAGAGCATTTGATAAAAAAAATTAGAATATTATGCTCCCAAATAAAAAAAACAAAATCAACATGAAAGTTGTCACAAAAAAACTATTTTTACAACTTACCTTCTTACTTCTACATACACAAATTATTTAAAAATAAAAACATATTCTCATTTAGTGACAAATAAAGAGGCCCTATGTGTAGTAAGGGGAAATCAAACATTATGCGAGTCTCTATCTTTATTAAACATATTCTTAGTCATAATCAAATAAAAACAAAATGCCATCTTGACATGAACACCAAATTAGTGCAAGAATTATAAAGAACAAAAAAAAAAAATTCAAAATTTACGCGAATGTGATGACGATTGGGCTCCTTACAGACACCTTGTCCTTCACCCAGCTTAGCTCTCCTTGCGCCACCTCTCCACTCTTCGGAGATGCCCCGCCGCCAGTCCTGAACCCTACCGCAAAAGACTTCTTCTCCCCCACCTTAGAGAATTCGAGTACCGGTGGAGTAATCGTGAGCTTCAGCCCTGCCGGAGCCACATACTTCACTTTGTAAATTGACTTAGCATCCCCCACATTCGTCACCGTCCTCCTCACGCTCTTCTTTCTTCCAGCTTCATATGTGAGCGATATTGATGGGTAGTTTAGCTGCTCCGCCGAAATACTCTTCACTGCCGCACACTTCACACTGCTTTGCACCACCGCGCTCACCTGCAATGCGCAAGATCATTTTTTTCTTATGAATTTTAAATGAAGACTCGTTTTTTTTAATTTCCCATATAATACAATCTTAATTACCTGTGCATCACTGTAACCCATCCCGCACATGTAACCCACATAGTCATCAACGCCGGCGTCGTAGACAAGCCCGGGCTCCGCAGCCTTGGAAGCATCAACTTGCCCCGCCCCTATCGCAAAGAACGCCGCCGGCGGAGCAGGGTTGTCCGGATACTGATCCGCAATGGCTGAGCCGTCCGGATAAGTTGCATACGCCGTCGTCATAATCGCCGACTTCACAGCCGCCGTCGACCAATCAGGATGCAGTTTCTTGATAATCGCCGCCACCCCAGAAAGGTGTGGCGCCGCCATCGAAGTCCCGCTTAGAAAGTTAAAATTTTTGTTGGGCGGGTTGGATTTTTGGTCTGGACCGACACTCTTGGGCCAAGCGGCGAGTACGTTAACCCCGGGCGCCATCACATCCGGCTTTAAGATGCCGCCGTTATAGTCGCTAGGCCCACGCGATGAAAACGACGCAACTGACGGCGAGTTCGGGGCCCCGAACTGCGTTCCCCGGAATTCCAACGACGCCACGGCGGTAGATGTCGAAGCCCATATGTAATCGATAACAGCGTCGGAGTCCGGGTAGTTTAAAGACACCGCTGGGAGGACGTTTGGGTCGGAAAAAGTCGAAAGCCCCCGCTCGGCCGGGCCCTGCAACACCATGGCGGAGCCTCCGGCGTCCTTCACGTTGGAGCCGGTAACGATAACGTCTGAATGATAGCAAACTACGATTTTTCCGGTTACGCCGGTTTTAGCGAGGGTTGAAGGAGAGCAGTCGCTGGGGTATACTATTGATGTGAAGGGGATGGTGGCGATGTTTGGTTGGTAGGCTGTCTCGCCGTCGAATGTCTTGTTGTTGCCGAGTAAAAGAGTGGCTTTTATTCTTCTGTCGGTGGTACCGGCGGCGACAGTGAGCATCCAGGGGGCGTCGTTGGTGATGTAGCTTTGGAAGGGACCGGAATTACCTGCGGAGGTGGAGGGGAAGACGTTGTGCTGCATGGCGGCGAAGGAGGACGTGATTAAGCTGTTGTCATATAGTTCGCTGGGGTCGGTACTGTAAGAATTTTGAATTTTGGTCAATTTTTTTTTTTATTTAAGCAAGAGTTTATTCTAGTCATTTTTTAAAATAATATTATTAATTTGTTTGGTAAAACTTGTAACTGGTGATTATGATTTAATCATACTTTTATAAAATTTAATTATTAAAAATAATATAATAACAATAACAACATCAAATTTTTATGCTATATTTGAGAAGGTCGGCTATATAAATTTTTTTTCTCTATTATGTATTTTTAAGAGTTAAATTATTATTTAAATTTAATAATAAAAATAATCCTTTCTAATATTTTCTAATAAATTTTTTTTTATATATATATATATTATAAAATATATATATATTAAAAAATTTAATTTAAATTAAATATATACATTTTCATTTCATGAAAACAAGAAGCTTATTAGTTAGCAATTGGACTAGAAATAAATTTGATGAGGCATATAAATTAATTTTAGAGGTGTGCATAAATATGATATAATTTTCATGAATTTAATATAAAAATTTTGATATTTATTTATATAATATATGCATATCTTAATCATATAAATTAAAAATATATTTTATTTAAAAATAAATTAATAATATTTTTATTTGACATAAAATTTGCATTTTACAAAAATTTTAACATTTATATTTTAATTATGTAAATATATATATAAATTATGTGTTGTACATATAAATACCCAATAGTTTTATCCGATCTTCAATTTTATAATTTATTTTTTTCATAAAACAAAAAAAATTGCTATTCTTTGGAAAAATACAGACCCCAACGACATGGAGAGAACGTCGACGCCATCAGCGATCGCCCTATCGATCCCCGCAACAATGTCCGAGAACGTTCCCGAACCATCAAAAAGCACTTTATAAACCGCCAAATGAGCCCTCGGCGCCACGCCAGTAGCTACTCCTGCCGCCTGACCAAGCACGCTCGCGTTCCTCACCGCAGTTCCCGCCGCCGTGCTCGCCGTGTGCGTCCCATGTCCCAGATCATCAAGCGGGGACGGATGCGTTCCTTCTTCGAACGCTACAGCCCCGATAAGTTTGTTGTTACAAACTCCGGCAAGGAAATCGCATCGTCCTCTCCATTTCGGCGGCGGAGGCGGCATCGTCCCGTCGTCGGCGAAGCTGGCGTGGGAGGGGTCCACGCCGGTGTCAATAAGCCCGATGATGATCCCTTCACCGAAACTCGAGTCCGGCCACGCGCCGGAGTTGGAATTAAGGCCGATGAAGGAAGGTGTGTAGGTTGTGTGCGGCTTGACTTTTGCCTGGTCGGGAATGGCGAAGAGGAAGCCGGGTTTGGTTTGTATGGATTGGAGTTCGTCGGGGGTGAGACGGGCGGCGAAGCCGCTGATGGCGTGGGAGTAAGAGTAGATGAGGCGAGGCTCGCCGGAGTCCAGCAAGGTGGTGGGGAGGAAGGAGAGATGGTGGCGGAGGCGATGGTCGTCAGAGAGATAGTCGGTATCATTGGGTTTCAGGACGTGGATGATATAGGCTTGGTGTCGGTCGCGGGGGGCGCCATGGCTGGCGATGATGGGGAGATGGGCGGCGGAGCAGAGGAGGGAGGTGGTGAGGTGGAGGAAGAAGATGAGGAAGATGGGTTTCTTCATGATTTGATCGTGAGAGCAGCAGCTATAACGATCTCATATATGTAGAAAGGTTTAGAATATAATTTAGTCTATTGGTTAGCTGTTTAGGCTGTCAACTAAGCATTCTCAGTCTCATATATGCGGTGTTCATAAATTAACAATTTAATATATTCAAAATATTATAATTTATAATCAAATTTGCTAAAAAAAAAGAATGCGGAGAATTTAGCTAAGCGTGGTTGCTTTGGCTTGTTGATTTAAACAAGATTGGTTAGTACTAATTATTGCTTGTAGTTAATGCATTACTTACGAGAAGAGAAATGTTGTTAGATGATAGTTCAATGATGATTTTTTTTTTTGAACGGGGAATCTACTCGCTGCCACTCTTTAGAGGCGTGTGGCATCGTAACTAATCACTCGTCTAGACTACCAATAAACAACATCACAGGTGGGAGACTCCCAGTTAATTTTCTTTGATCAACTTAAGGGGTATCTACCCGCTGCCACCCCATTAGAAGGCGCATGGCGGCGTAACTAGTCCCTCGACAAGCTTATCAGCAATATTCAGCCCCACAGGTGCAGGACCCGCGGTTATTTTCTCCCTACTTAAAGGGTCGCGTCGCATGAAAGAGGAATCAAACATAGGTTGGGGGTTCTCAATCATGCTCTCCCACATATGGATGTCAATATTTGACACGACACGAAAACCCTACCCGAACCAGAAAATTCGGGTTGGAGCCGACCCGATTTCAAAACGGGTCGAGTTTGGGAACCCGGATTCGACCCGTTTGAAAAACGGGTCGGGTTTGTGTTGAACCGGTGCGAACTCGTTTAAAACGTCTGTCTAGCTGCCCGTGGACCTGCCCGACCCTACCCTGCCCCCCGCCCGGCTGCCTGAGGACCCTGCCCGACCCTGCCCACGCTGCTGCCCTGCCCCCTGCCGTGAAGCTGCCAGCCTGCTCGCGCCTGCCAGCACGTTACCGCGCGCACTGCCCGCGCATCTGTTTCTGCTCACCTCGCCAGCCTGCGTGCGTCTAGCGTCCGAGTCCGAATCCGTGCCATTGCGTGCCCGCGTGCGTTCGAGTCCGTGTCGGGTCGGGTCAACCTGACAACCCGTCGGGTTGGATCCGGGTTTGGATTTCCAATCCATTTTCCTACTCGAGTCAGGTTAGGGTCAACCTGTTTGAACCCGGGTCAGTTCATATTCGACCCGAACCCGAACCGTGACCCAAAATTGACACCCCTACCACCAACCCATCCGGTGGGGTCAATAATGATGAATTGATGAGGATGGCGTTAATTTAATATTTATTGGTAAACGATTAGCATAAAATCAAATTTTTTTTAAGTATTTTAATCAGTATATTAAGATTAATCGCGATTAAAAAAATAAATATTGCTAATCCGCCGGTTTTAAAATATTATTAAGCAGCACTTTCGAGCTATATAAATTATAAAAATATTGATCAAATAAAATTCTCTTTGTAAGCAATGCTTTGAACTGCAACATAATTAATATTTTTTAAAATATATTTTAATTTAGTAGTTTAGGTATAAGATAACTCTAAAAATCATCTGCTGGTGAGTTATTCGATCGGCTCGACTTTAGTTAAAATAGCGAAAATATAATTAACTATATATTCTGAGCGATATAACCATGTTTTAGTGAGACTTGCAACACATTTTCTCCTTAATCCACCTTACTTTAATATTTAATTTGACAAACTAAGCGGCGGGCGATTATTTTTTTTCATTTGACTTGAAGTGAACTGAATGCAATATAAAGCTAATTAAAGATTATGGTGGTTAGTAGCGGATAAAAGGATGTGAGTGGCGGTTGTTGACGGTCCCTATGTGTAATATAACAGGCGATGATGGCAACTTGCAGCCCGTGGTGGTTGGTGGCAACGGCCGTGACAAATAGTAGCGGGTGGCGGGCGGTAGTGGCCAACGTTAAGGACAAAAATTAAGCTAATTTTCTGATTCATATAGCTTGTATCAAACTTACTAAAAAAATTTAACTAAAACATGCTGCATATCATAATGAGAACTATCAGTTTTAGAGCTGAGTATCATACGCTACTATGAAGAAAATGCAACTTGCAAGTTGCTTAAAATAATATTTCTGTTAGATAAGTGTTTGCATAAGAAAAGGGAAGCGAGATTAGAACCACCACCAATAAGTGTAATAAGAAAATAATCAAACTAACAGCCGTAGAGGTGATTGATAAAGAAAACAAATTAACGCAAATGTTAGATGGCAAGTTTAATTATGTGAAAACTTGAAAGGGAAGAAAATGTGAAAGGATGAACAAATTAATTTCAAATAAGATTACTGTTCATTGTAACAGTAAGGGAGATCGCCATTAAATTCAGGGCAACGGCTTTTGCAATTGGGTAATGCTGGATGCAAATAACTAAATATTAAGGCTTTCTTTAGGATACTTTTCTTACTACTTTCAAAAATAGCTTTCTAATGCAATTTTTTTTAAAAAAAATAAAAAAATAATCATTGGTAAAAAACTACCTCAAATGAAGTCTAAATCCGATTCACCATTATTTCTTCTCATCATTATGCTTTCTTTCAAATCCCTAACTCACATTGCTCCTCTTCATTGTGAGAGATTGGCAGAGACCAACGGCATAGAGAGAGAAAGAAGGAAAAGGAAAATTATATTCATGTGTAAAACTGAGTACAGTGACGGTATTTAATACCGTGTAAATGGCAGTTAGGTAATAAGCTAAATACAAGAGGTTTAATTATGCTAATAGCCTCCCGCAAATTAGGCATTCGAGGATCAAATGGTTAATTTGCTTTGTAGATCGTGGAACCATGCCGGCGATAATGTCTTGGTGAGGATGTCGGCGATTTGATCTTTGGAGGATAGGTGAGTGAGATTGATGGCACCGGAGCTGATGTGTTCACGAATGAAGTGGTAGTCGATCTCGATATGCTTGGTTCTTGCGTGGAAGACGGGGTTCTTTGCAATAGCCATGGCGAAGGTGTTGTCGCAATGTATTGTTGTGGTTTGTGTTGTGGTAATGTGAGCTCAGCGGCAAGTCGTCAGAGCCAAATGACCTCGGAGGTGGCCGCGGACAAAGATCCGTACTCGGCTTCGGTTGACGATTTGGCAACGGTAACCTGCTTTTTTACTGTCCAAGAAATGAGATTTGGGCCTAAGAATGTACAAAATCCGGAAATCGATTTCCTATCACTGGCATCGGATGCCCAGTCGGCATCAGTGTAGGAGTGTAGTTTGAGATTTCCGACTGAAATTGGTAGCCCGTAGGATAGAGTCCCTTTGATGTATCTTAGGAGTCTTTTGAGAGCTTTGAAATCCTGATTTGATGGATTTTGCATGTGTTGGCAAACTACATTTGTGGCGAAGGCGATGTCCGGCCGTGTGATAGAGAGATATTGCAGCGATTCGGCGAGTCTTCTGTACAGTGTTGAATCCGAAAAAGAGGTCTTGTCGGCTGGTTTTTGCTTGGACATGGACGAGCTTGGGGTGGGCGCGGGCTTGCAGTATGTGTAACCTGCATTATTGAGGAGTTTGGAAGCATAGTGAGTTTGGTTTAAAAAATGGCATGTTGATGTTCGAAGGACCTGAATTCCAAGAAACAGAGAGATATCGCCAAGTTGCTTTAGCGCGAATTGGGAGCGGAGTTGCGTGAGAAGAATCTTGATTGCGGGCTCATTATTTCCTGTTACAAGAAAATCATCCACATATATTAGAATGTAAATTTAAATTTGTCTTTATGAAGTATAAGTAGGGATGGATCGGAACGACTAAACCCAAAGCCTTGAGCCTGAAGAAATTCGATGAGCTTTTGGAACCACTGTCTCGGCGCTTGTTTTAATCCGTAGAGGGATTTGCGGAGTTTACAAACAAAGTCAAGATGATGCGTGTTTTAAAATCCTGGGGGTTGACGCATGTATATGTCATCGGGAAGGTCGCCATGTAGGAAAGCGTTGGAGATGTCAAGTTGTAGAATTTGCCATTGGCGGTTGAGGGCGAGTGTTAGTAGAAGATGTATCATGGTCATTTTTGCAACGGGGCTGATAGTCTCCATGTAGTTGATCCTGAACTTTTGATTGTAACCGAGAGCGACGAGTCGGGTTGATAGTGGAGGGATGCTGGTATGCTTGTGAGTGTGTTGGTCTTTGGTGGGTGTGGAGGAGATTTGGTAAGGAAATTGAGTTTCGTAGAAGACCATGTGACGCGAGATTAGAGATTTGCCGGTGCTTATGTTGAAACATGTATACCCTTTGTGTTGAGGTGAATAGCCAAGAAAGATGCACTTGTGAGATCGAGGTGCAAATTTGTTGGGGGCATAAGGTTTCATCCAAGGAAAGCATAACCAGCCGAAAGTGCGGAGGTGGGAATACGAAGGAGGTGTGTCGTGCAGCCGTTAGAACGGGATTTGGAGCGAGATGGATTTCGAAGGAGGTGATTGATGAGATAGTGTGCAGTGGATATTGTGTCGGCCAAAAATTTGTGCGGTAGATTTGATGCGTGAAGAAGGGCACGAGTCAGTTCAAGAAGGTGCCAGTGTTTGAGTTCGGCGAGTCCATTTTGTTCCGGTGTGTGAGGACAGGAGAATTGTTGGCTTATGCCACGTTCTTGGAGAAAGGATTTGAATGCGTTACCGATGAATTCGTCACCGCCATCCGACCGGAGAGTTTTGGGTGCGGTGTGAAATTGCGTGTTAATGTGATTACATAAAATTTTAAATTTCGACAGCGCTTCTTGTTTAGTGTGCATGAAGTAGATCCAAGAGAAGCGCGTATAGTCGTCCACGAAGACGATATAGTAGCGAAATCCGTCGACAGAAGTATGCGGTGCCGGTCTCCAAACGACTGTATGAAGTAACTTAAAAGGAGCAGTAGTATTGGAAAAAAAATTTATTAAAAACTTGCTTGTGGATTTTGGCCACATTACAAGATGAGCAATCAAAAGAAGACGGTACACTAGAGATCTCCGAAAAACTGTGAGCAAGAACTGAAGTGATGTTGTTGTGCGGATGTCCTAACCGAGCATGCCAGAGGAGGGAAGCGTTGGTGGTAGCAGTTAGGGCCGTCGGGTTGGTGTCCGGAGCAACTTGAATTTGATAGAGTCCTTTATGAAGACGCCCATGAAGCAGTGGACGCTGGTCCTGTATATCCTTAATAATAAAGCCGTGTGTCAAAAGTTATAGAAATAGAATTATCTGCAGTAAGCTTTGAAACAGATAACAGATTATGTGTTAAGTTCGGTATGTGAAAGAGATTGTGAAGACGAAGTTTACGAGACGTGTCAGGTAGAGGAAGAAGTCCTTGACCTGCATTTTGGATGGGCAATGATGTACCGTTGGCTACGGAGACGGAGTCGAAGCCTTGGTAGTTTGCGGGGTACTGAATATTCTGAATGGCTGGTGTTAGGTGGGTGGACGCTCCCGAGTCCACGATCCAATCTTGTGGTGTGGTAGAAGTTGGGTTTGCAAGAAGTGCCCGAGGTTGGCGAGGATCGGTGGGAGCGTATTTGAAATTGCACCTATGCCAACAGTTGAGGGCGATGTGTCTGATCTTGCCGCAGATTTGGCAAGTCGGTCGTGCAGTGGTGTTGGCTGTAGACGACGTGTGCTGATGGACCAGCGCAATGGTATTGTTCGGCGGGTTCTTTGGCTTGTTGAATCTTTTGTAGTTACGCCTGCGATTTTGGGTGTTAGGTGCGGCGTAGAGAGCACTAGCCACCGTAGTGACCTGCTATTCTTGAAGAATGTCTTATTGAAGATGAATTTCTTCATTGCAAAGAAGTGCGTAGAAGGTGTCAAGATCAATGGGCAGGAGAGAGTTGCGAAAATTGGATTTGAAAGAATTAAAAGTGTGTGGCAGGCCGTTCAAAATATGAAGGATGATGTCCTCTGGATCAATCTTGGATCCGGAGGCGGAAATGCTATCGATAAGGGATTTAATTTTGGTAAGATATTGCTGGATGGTTTGATCCTTCATGCGAATGTGGTATAATTCGTTTTTAAGTTGAATGACGCGTGATCTGCTCGACGGTTGAAGACGTCTTTCAAGAACGGACCATGCCTCATGGGTGGTCTTGGAGGTGATGATGTAGGGAAGAAATTCTTGGGAGATAGTGGAGAAAAGAGATGAAAGAAGATTACTGTCGACAATTTGCCAGTTGGCATGGTCGGCGGAAGCGGTGTCGTCAGAAGCCATGGTTGTGCCGTTGAGATGGCCAGCGAAACCATTGGCTGTGAACTGCTGCTGAAGTTGCATCCTCCATATTATGTAGTTCTCCGACGTGAAAGAATACGGCACCAAGTTCTTGAGGTTCGAAACAAGAAATTTGAGAGGTTGGGGAATAGAAATTTGGATGATGTTGTTTCCGATCTGGGTGGAGGAGGAGGAAGGTGGAGGGGGAGAGTTGTCGGAATCTTGATCTCCCCTCATGGCTCTTGATACCATGAGAGATTGGCAGAGACGGACAGCACAGAGAGAGAAAGAAGGAAAAGGAAAATTATATTCATGTGTAAAACTGAGTATAGTGACGGTATTTAATATTGTGTAAATGGTAGATAGGTAATAAGCTAAATACAAGAGGTTTAATTATGCTAATACAAGGGACTCCTTTCTCCCACTAAATTCATGATTGTAGAGTGAGTATGCATCCTAATTTTGCAGGAATGTCTCACACACAAATAAATGAATGAAAAGAGCATAGGAGGTCAGAGTTATTATATGAAAATTTTGAGAAAGGAAAAAACTATAGTGCCTTGGCCAGTTGAAATAATATCACTAGGTTAGAGATTATAAGAAACTACAGCTGCATATCACTAGTTATTATAAGAAATATATTAAAAAGTCAAAGAAATAAGTACATATCTCTTCTCTCTCTCCATGCTTCTCTTCTCTCTTACAATATTCTCACACTCAAAACACAAGACAAAGTCAAGTTAATAACATCAAGGGACACAACCCTAAAATCTAAACAAGAAAGAAAATTGTCAAGTCTGCCTCGTAGTGTTGTGGCACCAATTTGAAATTCTACGGCGCTCAAGCCTCTGTCATCATGATATTGCGGTGTTCAAACCCGCAACGTTACGACGTCATACAGCATTGCAGCGCTGAATCTTGAGTGTTGCGGCACTTTGCTCTCTATCGATCAACGCAAGGGCGCTCAGGAATACAACATCGATGCTCCCGGGTACACAGTATTAGGGCATTGGGGTACACAGCATTGAGGCGTTGTACAGAAAAAATTTTGGGTGGAAGCTGGTGGTAAAACCCCCGCACCCCCCAGCAAGCACAAGAATTTAACTTGAGGGAGATGACAAGTTTATTTCTTCCCATTATCATGCTTTTCTTTCAAATCCCTAACTCACATTGCTCCTCTTCATGCAACCACCTTTCTCCCGCTAAATTCATGATTGTAGAGTGAGTGAGTATGCATCCTAATTTTATAGGAATACCTCACACAGAAATAAATGAAAGAAAAGAGCACAGGAGATCGCAGCAATTTGACTGCAAAGGTTTGGCAATGGTGGTCTGATGATGGAGGTAGCGCAATAGTGGTCCTATGGTAAAGGTCGGGTGGGGGTAGTTCTGAAAAGGTTGTCTAACAGTAATTATTGGATAGTGGTCCAATGATGGCAGTCATACGGCAGCTATTGAGTGGTGGTTTGACGACAGCAATCAGGCGATAAAGAGACAATGGAGAAGAATGGTATTCTAAATGTGTAACAATCTGAATTTCTGAAAATAATTGAAAATGAAAAAAAACGTGAATTCCTATTTGAATTGTAGTACGACGAGAGAAAATGGAGAAAGCTGATTTTTTAGCGGCCAGCTCGCTTTCCCTCTTTTGTAAAAATTGCTCAAATCACTGTAAGTGATTTTAATCTTACCTCTATTTTTAAAGAGTTTGATTTTAACTTTTTTATTCTCCTAAGAATTAATTTTTATTGTATTTTTTTTCTGATTTATTGAACTTTTACTACACAATTTTTTATATTTATCTTATTAGTTATTCTTGACATTTTGACTGTAATATTTATTGAATTTCATTAGAATAAAATAAAAGTTATTGTATTTGGTATTATTTCTACTGATTGAATAACTGATATTTTTAATGTAAGCATATTATTAATACTAGCATTAAAAATGAATGTGTGTATGTGATTGAGTAATAACTGATCGTTATTATTGCTATAATATTGTATTAATAATATATGTGAGGACAAGTAAAAGCTAGTTTCATTGATGTTGGCTGGAGGCTGATTTATCTGTATAGGATGGTGGCTGACGGGTTTTCCTTTTAAATACTATAGTTTGGTGTTATCTTTTATTAATTCATATAACATTGATTGAGAGTTATAAGAAGTTATTACTATAACAATGGGAAAAGAGTGACTACTCTATTTATTGAGCCATTAGGATATTGATACAGATTAGTGTTTACTAGAAAAACATTGCTTAAATCAGGACTTCATACTTATTTATTCTATTAAAATGCATGTTATTGATTTGATGTTATTATACAATTTTACTATTTTATTGGTATTGTTTACTGATTTATTTTTATTATACAAATTTATTGTGAATACATTGCCTTAATATTACTGCCATCGATTTTACTGATGATATTGTACTGTTATTAATACCGATATGAATATCAATATTGTTCGATACTACTTGTTGCGTCATGGAGTATTCGCGGCGGTAGAGAAATATAAAATTTGACGTCTTAACTTTGTATTAATATTTAGCACACACAGAGATAAAAAGAGAGTGTACGTCATTCACTAAAGACACCAAGATTTTTACGTGGAAAACTCCTAAATAAGGGAAAAAATCATGGGGTCTAGCCCAGTTTGAATGAATCCACTAGTATTGCAGTTGATTACAAATGAGGCCCTTCCTTAGGAGAAGGCCTTAGCTTGATGTACATCTCATAGAGTACATTACATGATGTGAATACAAAGAATCATTGTTGATGTGTTTGTTTGGTTGGAAGGACTGTAGTCGGTGGGCGACGTAAGTCGGAAGGACCATAGTCGGCGGGCGACGGAGGTCGGAAGGACTGTATTCAGTGGGCGATGTAAGTCAGAAGGACTATAGGTGACGGATGACAAAGGTCAGAAGGACTGTAGTCGACGGGTGACGTAAGTCTGAAGGACCGTAGTCGACGGGCGACAGAACTCTGAAGGAACTGTAGTCGACGGGTGACGTAAGTCTGACGGACCGTAGCTGACGGGCGACAGAACTCTGAAGGACTGCATTTGGTGGGTGATGTAAGTTAGAAGGACCATAGTCGGCGGGCGATAGAAGTCTGAAGGACTGTAGTCGATGGGCGACGTAAGACTGACGGATCGTAGTCGGTGGGCGATAGAGATCAGAAGGATGGCGTTAGGTAGAAGTTCAATAATGGACAAAAATCCAACTTCGGATAGATGTCCGGCGAAAACTCCGACAACTAGTAGAAGTCCAACATCGGGTAGAAATATGGCAACGAGAGGCGGTCTGGCATCGCGTAGAAGTCTGACATCAGTCGGTGGCTGGGAAGAACTCCGGCTTTAGATGCTATTCGGGAAAAACTCCAGAGTCACTTTGAGATCGGACAGAATTCTGGCGTCACTTGGAGATCGAGCAGAGTTTCGGAGTCACTTGGAGATCGATCAGGCGGAGTTTCGACGTCACTTGAAAGTCCGGCGAAACTCCGGCATCACTTGGAAGTCGGAATGAATTTCAGCTTCACTCGAAAGTCGGGCAAAATTTCGGTGTCACTTGGAAGTCGGGAAAAATTCCAGCGTTACTTGGAAGTCGGGCGGAACTCCGCCTGGTGGTTGGAGGAGTTTCTTCCCTCCTCTTCTTCTCTTCTATTCTTCTCCTTTTTCTTCCTTCTTACTTGCTTGGGTCCCCTCTCAAGAGAAATGAGGGGATATTTATAGTTTTTTTAGGATGTCATGACTCGTAAATATAGGAGGATCGAGGGAAAATGTGGAGTGGTTCGGATGGACGGCCAATAATGAATTCCTTGATCATGGACCGTTCGTCAGACATTTAAAGGTCTTAACGATATCAGAATTCAATAATCTTGGGCTCGTTGGATTTGTCTCGTCAAGCCACTCAATTCGACTATAAGCATGTCATATTTGAAAAACTGTTTGCTAATCCAAATTATGAATTGAACCTTCCGAATGTGCTTCGGGTCTTCGATTTGAGCCCATTTGGGTTCGGATCAAGTTGAATTTGGTATCGTTGGGTTTGTATTTCCGAGACGCTCAATTCGACTATAAGTTTGCTAAAATTGGAGTTCAGATGATCCTAGATTTAATTTTTTAAATTTCCAACTTGATTTTTCCTCTAAATTCGTGCCCGATCAAGACAACTTTTTTGATGACATATCACTACTATTGATTCATTGTACTAATTAATGATACTGATTCATTGTATTGATATTGAGCATGTGATATATCTGATCATGTGATTAATATATTGATTTGATACTTATATAGAATAATTGGATAGCACCAAAGCCTCCTCTACGACTTTGTTCCGTTTTTTCCCTACTTCTCTTATGTTCTATTCTCATGGAAAGCAGCTAAGCCTCCTCTACGACTATTGTTTCATCTTCCTCACCCGCTGCAAAACTCTCTATACCTCCTCAGCTCAAAATCATATTTCCAATGTAAAATTTGTTCTCAATGATCAACTAACCACTAAAAATTATCCTTTATGGAGTTCAGATATTTTAGAACTCTTTGGTGCAAATGATTTTATATCTTGATGGTTCCAAACCCAAACCTCTAAGCATCAACACCTCTCCGATAATTCCATTGCGGTTAATATCGCCTACAAAACTTGGCAACTTATAAATCAAAATGCTGCTACAGCTCTACTGTCATGTGTTCTTAACATTGAATCATGTACTGAAATTTGGTCTACAATGGAACGTTGCCTAGGGGTATAAGTGAGTCAAGCTTGACTCGTTTACGCTCATGAGTCGAGCTTATCGTGCTCATGCACGAGTCGAGTTCTAGCTTGATGAGGCTCGGCTAGTGAGCTTGCGAGCCGACTCGAATTAATGTTTGAAAATTTTTAAAATTATTAATATTTTTTAGTATATTTAAAAGTTTTAAAAAAAAATTAAGTTTAATTCTGTAGTCGCATACTTCTTTTTTTTTTTCAAATATCAAAGCTAATAAATGCAGCAGCTTTATTTATTACTCAAAAAAAAAAAACTTTCATATATATATATATATATATATATATATATATATATATATATATATATATATATATATATATATATATATATATATATATATATATATATATATATATATGAATGATGTATCCAAAAGATGCAACATTTATTATATTAGAGGAGGAAAAACAAAAATCGGGTTGGAAAATAAAAATGAGGCGCAAAATCAAGCAGGTCAATGAGCTCGTTATACTATCGTGAGTCGAGCTTGAGCTTGACTTTTGAGCTCGACTTGAGTTTGAGCTCGAGTTCGAGCACAGTTTTTAACTCGCGAATCGAGTTCGAACATCTCCTGACTTAAGCTCGACTCGACTCATTTACACCTCTAACGTCGCCTATAAGCTACAAATCAGTCTCGTCGTATTCTTCAACTTAAGAAAGAGCTACATCAACTCAAAATGTGAGATAAATCCATGTTCCAGTATCTTTTGAAATTAAGCAACATATGGACGCTATTAACATCGTTGGCTCTCACATAGACCACGAAGATTTTATCCTTTATCCACTTAATGGTCTACCTCCCACCTAGAATGCCTTTAAAATAGTGATCTGTACATCCTATCAGCTTAGATGATTTGTATACCTTGTTGCGCAGTAAGGAAGTTAATATTTCCACTGAACAATCCTTAGAATATAACACAAATGTTTCCTCACACTCATTCTTGCTCTTGCGGCCTTCCGTGATCATCCTTGAGGCACTTCTTGTGGTTTCTCTTCTACTTCCCGTGGTGGATGTTTCATCTCATCCCTCTCTTGTGGTCATAAATGTCCATTTGCCTCAGTTGTATGCCAAATTTGTGGAAGAATAAGCCACTCAACAGCCTCCTATTGGCACTGAACAAATCTTTCTTATCAGCATTCATCACAAGCCTTTGTAACACAAGAAGATGAATCTACGGTTAACTGGTTCTTGGACTCAGGAGCATCCAACCATATTACTATTGATGCCTCATAGCTGAATTTGATTTAACCTTACTCTGGCAATTCTCATGTGCTTGTTGGCAATGGAAATAAACTTCGCATTGCTCATTCTAGTAAAAGCATCATGCCTACACCATCTCGTAAGCTTCGTTTACCCCACATTCTATATGTTCTTCATCTTACACATTATCTCCTTTTGGTTCATCACCTGCTTAATGACAATTCGTGTTACATTTTATTTTACACTGTTGTTTCACTCTTAAGGACCCTGCCACCATGGACTCTATCCCATTAAGCGTCATGCTTCTTTTCTTTCCCAACAAACATCCATCTCACCCACTATTTTATTCAACTCCTATGAAAGCTTCTCTAATTGGCACAATGTGGGCTCCGAAAATTCGGCCCCGGCCTCCCCGCGCGCTTTTCTTATTCGGCGAGGGAGTTTTAACGAACTAAGCTCCGAGGTAAATTTTGGAAGGCAGATGGGTTTGTAGATAAGACACTACCCAGAGATTTCGCCCTCATTTTGTGAGGACTTTATGATCTGAGTTCTGGTTTCCCATAGGCGCAAGCCCCTATAGTTAATTACCCCTCCCGATCACGAGAGAGAACTTTCGATTAAGGCTAGTCGTCAATCAGATACGTATAGAATACGTGTTATCTGGCATATAGTAGCAGCATAGGTTTAGGAATTGGAAATTTTGAAGATTTTGGATTTAGGAATTGAAGAATTGGGTTTTTGGATTTTGGGTTGAAAGATTTGATATTTTAAAATAGAAATTTCACCATCTTGCACTTGAAGCGGATGGTGGGGGAATGGATGATGGGCCCGATCAAGATCCCATGGTTCCGTCATCCCGGGCCATCGTGGTCCCTGGTCTACTTAGTCAGAGGAGGTAGTCGACCCAACCTGACAGAAGGATCCTTGTCGGCAGCCATGGGTTGCTTCGTCCAAGGGGACCTTGTAGACCGGGGTTGATGTTTGTCTAAGGGGACAAATTTGAATCCACCTTAGCTGACAGAGGGCTTTGTGCCCTATCAATCATATCCTATTGATTCATATCTCAAGGATTTGATGTCAGTAAGGAGCGTATTGGCTCTGGCCATAACCGAGATATCGTGGTGCCATTTGGCGGCGAAACCACGCGGTTCAGAGGGCCCCGGGTCGTCGTAACCGTTTATCCTGCGGTGGCCATTTAGCGGCAGACCGCCGGTTAGAGGACACGTACCACGTCCTTACTGGCAGGAGATTGTTTGAGAATGGATCCTAGTGATATTTTCGACTAGGCATTTTAGCTCTTTTGTGAGCTGAAGTAAATTTGAATTTGTCTACCTCGGCAAACTGTTGCGGAAGGTGGATGGATTTTGCTTTGAGCGATTGATGGATTGATTTCAGATTTAAATATCTGGGCTTTGGGATTTGTGGAGTTTTGGATTTGGACTTTTGGGAAACATAAAAAATGCCTGAAATTAACCCCTCCGGTTGAGATCTTCTTTCAACACGGCCATCATCGGGGTGACCTTGAGGTCACTTGAAAAATATTTGGATTTTGTATGGGTTTGAGGGCATTTTTGAAATATATTGTGGACCCCTCCGGTTGAAATCTGCATTCAACACGTCCATTATCGGGGTGTTTGGGGGTCATTTCTATTTTTGAATTGAACCTTGTCGACTCGGCTGAACTGTTGACCGAGGATCGGGTTTTGTAGGCTTTATGCCTTTGTTCATGAATTTTCTTGATTTTAGACCTTGAAGGCCTAAAAAGAATGTATTTAAACAAATACACCGGTCACTTCAACCGTGTATCTATTTGATAGTTCGAACCCTGTCGACTCCTATTGATCCGTATAGAAGGATCGGGTTCTTTAGGCTTCATGCCTTTGTTCATGAACTTTCTTGATTTTAGGCCTTGAAGGCCTAAAAAGAATGTATTAGATAAATATTCTGGTCGACCTCGTGACCACATATTTATCTAATGGTTTGAACCCTGTCTACTCCCATTTACATGCTTAGGAGGATCGGGTTTCGCAGGCTTCGTGCTTTTTGTTCAGTGAATTCTTTTGATTGTAGGCTTAGCATGCCTAATACGAATGTGTTGAAACAAATACACTGGTTTCCACAGCCGTGTATTTGTTTAAAGGTTCGAACCCTGTCGACTTCTATTGATCCGTATAGAAGGATCGGGTTCGAACTAGAATTCACACTTATCGACCCGCGCAGCATCCCTAGGCGTCACGTGTGTACCAATAACACGCTCGCCGGGGCCCATGCGGGTTTTTTGATTATATTTTTCCCCTTAGTGTACCTATGTGTATACAAACTACGGTGCACGTGCGGGGGTATTCTTGGAATAGACGCCTTCTGTCTGCTTGTACGAATGTTGCAGATCCGGTGGCGATGCATTGTAGGTTATAGACGCCTTCTGTCTGCTTGTATATGTGTTGCAGATCCGGTGGCGATGCATTGTAGGTTATAGACGCCTTCTGTCTGCTTGTATATGTGTTGCAGATCCGGTGGCGATTTGATCTTGATATTGACCCCCTCCCCCTTTCTCAATCACCGGGGAAAGATCTTTTGGATTTTGGAGTCAAAGACTACTTGATTTGGGAATAACTCCTTTTAAGCTCTTCGGCGTAGTAGACTTGCTATTTCCGGTGTTTTGTGGGCACCTGAATTGCTTTTCTTCTAATGTGTAGGACCAAGAAGAAACTTTGGAACACCAGGAAGTTTGGTTCTAATTTGTTCAAACATCTCCTCTCTTCTGTTAGAGGTGTTCTTCGTACATCGGGCTGCCTTTGTACCCGGTGTACTTGGAGATTTTGATCACCGTTGCTGTAGGTGATATTCATACTTGTGCCCACAGTGGTTCGTCGTGCCTACGATGTATTCACTGTTGTTATCCACAAGTTATTTATAGTCATCTGCAGTGGACCGTTGTATCCGCTACGATCTCCTAGTAGTTTTCGTAGGTGAGCCCTTGCTTTTGCATTCAAACCACCTTTCACCAATCTCAGGTGGTTGTCGTTGGGTTACACTTGCTTGTAGAAGTGGGTCCTACATCATTGGTCTCCCGCATCGCCATCTCAATCAACAGGCGTTTGTAGAAACTATCGTAGGATATGTACTTGTGTCCACAGTGGTTTATTATGCATACGACATACACACTGTTGTTATCCACAAGTATTTATTTGCTGGAGATCAGTTATATCCGCTACGACTTCCTAGTAGTATTCGTAGGAGAGCCTTCGCTTTGGTATTGAAACCACCTTTCACCAATCTCAGGTGGTTGTCGTTGATTGTACTCATTTGTAGAAGAGCGGATCCTCCATCATTGGTCTCCCACATCGCCATCTCAATCAACAGGCGTTGTAGGGATTGTTGTAGGAGATTCCAACAGCATATATAGGAAGGACACCCGTATATTTTTTGTAGTCATTCGTTATCCCCGTAGATACGATGCTCCCGATTTCGTAGGGACTGTTGTAAAAGTCCACCACATTTTTGTTTTTATACGGGTTGAGGTCTTATAGTTTGAATTTCCTTGTATATGACCAATTTTATTCAAGTCCCCTACGACCCGGGTCTTGTTCAAATGGTTACTCAAATTCTCTTAAGATCTTGCAAGTTCAATTGAATACTCATTTTCAGTTGGATTTGATTCCAATTTGATTTGATTTTCATTTGAATTTGACCCTTAATTAATCATTTATGTTTTTGTTCAGGTCCTCTGCACATGTTCAATCAAGTTCAAAAGTCCACTGCTCTTTTCTTGTTTGGTCCAAATATTTGGTTCTTTTGAGTTCAAAAAAACAGGTCCCAAGTGTAGTAGTATTTCACCCGAAATTTCGGCAGCCTCCCGGCGTCTCCCCCGTTTAGGGGAAAACTACGAGAAAACTGGGCCTTCCCACCACAGCCAATAAAGGCGTGCATGGTAGGTGCCCTCTTTCGAGGACACCTCGGCCGTGATTTTTCATCCCACCACGGCCAACAAAGGCGTGCATGGGGTCTTTGACGGTACCTGTTACAAGAAGAGCAGTTGCTTCCCCCCCCCGCCCGGGGGTACTTATAAATGATTCCGGCCGCGCAAAAAAAGGGTACACCAAGCTCACCTGACCTCGCCGTGTGCGTCAAACCGGTTTTCCCTCCTACCACGGCCACCAAAGGCGTGCTTAGGTGGTTTGCCGGTCCGACACGCATGTCGAGACAGGATGGCGTGGGTCGCTCGCTTACCTCAACACAGATGTCGTGCCGGTTGCCCCTCCTACCACGCTCAATAAAGGCGTGCATAGGTAGACCGCCGGCCCGACACGTTAGTCGAGATAAGAGGGCGAAGGTTGCTCGTTTAGCTCAACACAGGTGTCGTACCGGTTGCCCCTCCTACCACGCTCAATAAAGGCGTGCATAGGTAGACCGCCGGCCCGACACGTTAGTCGAGATAAAAGAGCGGAGGTTGCTCGCTCACCTTATCATAGGTGTCGCGCCAGTTGCCCTTCCCACCACGCTAAGAAAAGCGTGCATGGGGTAGACCACTGACTCGCCACGCATGACGAGGTAAGAAAGCATGGGAGGCGACTGTCCGCCTCGTCGTAGGCGTCGGACCGGGGTCCCATCCCACCACGCGCAATAAAGGCGTGTATAGGCGGTTTTCCGGTCCGTCGTACACGTCGAGGACGAAAGCCTGAGTTCAGGGGGTTATACCTTCGGGACCGGTGGACCGGTGGACCGGCGATGGAGGCTCGGATGTCGAGGCGAAACACTCTTCTTTCTTCTTCCCTCTCTTTTTTTTTTTTAAATCTTAATTAATAATAATTAAAAATAAATTAAAATTAATTAATTATAACTAATTATAATTAAAAAATAATTAATTAAAAATAATGGAATTAATTATGATTAAACTTAATTAATCATAATTAATTAAAAAATTATTTTTAAATTAATTATAATTAAAAAATAATCAAAGTTATAATTAACTCAATTAATTAAAATTAATTTTTATTAATTAAAATTAGTATAAAAAACTTTAATGGCTAAATCCGACCAAATGGTTTTAGTGCACGCGTTAAATCCCGGCAGTGGGTAGATCCAGGATTTAAGGATTTACGGCTTAAATCCCGTATTTACTAAATCCCTAGGTTCGGTGGATTTTCGGGATTTGGCCAAAGAAGTGCGTGAAAGGAGGAAAGTTACCTTCCACAGCAAGCGGGCTTACGTTGTTTGCCTCCGATCAAAAATGTCGCAACTTCCGATCCAACAGGGAGGAAGAGCCGGAGAAGGAGCGAAGTCGACCGAGCTCAGCAGAGGAGGCGAGGGATCGAACGGGTAAGCTGGCTTCTCTCTTCCTCTCTCTCTCTCTCTCTCGGCTTGGAGTCGGCACGGGCAGTCGGAGGAGGCGACGGGGAGAGGGGAGATCGGGAGAGGAAGGGAATTCGGGAAATTGGAGCGGGGGAGAGGATCGCGAGAGGAGGCCGAAGGCCTCTTCCTCGCTGGCTTTTAACGACTCGAACGAGTCGTGCGAGCGACGTGCGAAGATCGTGGGAAGAGCAGCGACGACGTGCACGACGTGCGCGGGACGGCTTCGGCAGAGTAGGTGAGTGAGTTTTTTTTTTTTTTTTTTTTTACTTTCTTTTTTTTTTTATCAGAGGTCAACACACAACAAGCTTGATCATCCCTTCATTGTAGTCCAAAAGTTGTTGTCAACCACTCTCTACTTCAGTCAACAAACACCTATGAAAAAATAACTTGACTTTCAAGATCCATAACATCCAAGTCATGTGTCGACTACATAAATCCATTTATGGACTCAAATAATCACCTCGTCGGTTCTCCACCTTTTTTACTCATCTATTGCAATACGATTTTGTTGCAAGGAAGGCTGATCCTTCCCTCATGCTCTTCCATAAAGATTTTGTTTCACTTTACTTGCTGCTTTATGTTGATGAAGTACTCCTCACTATAAACAATCAAACTGAAATTCACAACCTACTCCAAAGTTTAAGCTCCCAATTTCTTCTGAGAAACCTAGGACCAGTTTCTCATTTCCTTGGCATACAAACTACTCACCATCATACAAATTTGCTCTTAAGTCAATCCCGATACATCACAGAGGTGCTCAACAAATCTGGCATGCTCAATTGCAAACCCGATCAAAGCCATCTACCATCCAAACTACCATCACCCGTTCCTAATTCAGAAGGCAACCAAAACTTTACAGGAAGATAGTTGGCTTGATTTAATACACAATCACCATGCCAGATATTTATTTTGCATGTAATTATCTTTGCCAACACACAAAGTGTACCAACTTCATTTTCAAATGCTGAAAAGTGTGTTGAGATATCTCCATGGTACCATCAACTATGCACCACCTATTACTAAATCATCTCTTGATCTTCATGCTTATACAGATTTTGACTGGGTGGCTAATACAACTGACCGTCGATCAATCATCGAGTTATGTGCTTTCCTTGGCAATAATAGATTGTCCTAGTCTATCAAGAAACAGCCTACTTTGGCAAGATCATCAACAGAGGCCGACTATCATGCTTTGAGAGCGATTGCAAGTAATATTATGTGGTTGAGACGCCTACTCACAGAATTTCACATTTATGTAAATGCACCTACTCAAGTCTACTATGGCAACACCTTTGTTGTTAAATTAGCTAACAATCTTGTATTCCATGCTTGTACTAAACTTATTAAAGTTGATTACCACTTTATACGGGATTGCATTAAAGAGCAACAAATTATTAAGCATCATATAGCCTCTCAAGACCAACCAGCTAATATCTTTTTACCAAGAAACTATCCATCACTCAGTTTATCTAGTTGAGATGTAAGTTAACAATATAAGAGGCATTATCAACTTGAGGGGCGGTGTTAACAAATATGTGCTACAATATTTAGTATAACTGTATAAGTGGTATGCTCCACTACTTGTCTGTCGTATAATACATAAAGACTCTGCTTCAGCCTCAGTCATAAGATGTCTGTCCATTTTATCAATACCATTCATTTCTAACTACATGTTGCCTTTTATCTTTATTTATATACACATAGCATATCTTCAAGAGTGCTCAATCATCTGGCTGTATTTTGATAGAATTTTAAATATTTATTTGGGGATCTCGGCATGCAGAACGATGTCGACCCAAAATAAATATTTAAAATGCCCCAGTCTCTAAGGACATTTGTAGATGTCATCTAGGGTGCTCATTCTGCAACTTTAGCTAGAGCCCTGAGATTTTGATCCTTCTGTCCTGTGCTTTGTGCTGCGGACTTGGTGAAGGGTTTGTCTGATTTGTCTTTGCTGACTTGTCAGAAAATTTTGTATGCCTTCTGCCCTTTGCTTCTAGCTTTGGCGGGCTTGTTGAAGGGGTACATGCCGGTGACCTAAACCCTTAGGTTTGTATTAGGTCGATGGCGAAAAGCCATCAGTCCAGAGCTTTGTGCATAGCGGACTTGTTGATGACAGAATCCTTTTAGTTCAGCTTATGGCCTTTCATGAACTTTGGGATGGTTTTCTTCGGTCCTTTGCTTTATGCTTTGGTAGACTTGTTGAAGAAAAATTCCTTCGATCCTTGCTTTGTGCTTTACGGATTTGTTGAAGGATTCGTAGGTTTTGGATTTGATTGATAGTACCGAACGTAGGTAGTATCTTGATCCTTAACCACTTGAGAAGACTCTAATCTGAATTACTTGAGTTCATCAGATCGGGAGAGCTGGGATTTGACAGCTCTTTGTCCTCTGGTTGCTGAGATGGGGGTTCCTCTACTGCGGCCTTTCTTATGGCTTATTGAGTAGAAGGAGCTGCCAGCGATCCGGCCATATTTGGGCTTGTTGGATCCGACCCCTTACACCCATTCAGGTTTCAGACTTGAGCTATGGGGATTGCGCTTCCCAATGCTGATTTTACCGAAGTTGGTGTAATTTGGAGTCATCCTTCGTGATTTTAGATTTTGGAGTCTATGAACATTCAGTAGCTGCTCGAGACTCATTCTTCCACTGGAACTTTGATTCTCCAGTCATTTTTGGAGAACTTTGTAGACTACGATCACTTGAACTGGTCGAGTCAAATTAGCCTTCGTACTTTCTTCAGTCCCTACTGACAGGTTGACGAAGTGGGGGTTCCGCTACTACGGCCGTTCTTATGGCTTGTTGAGTAGACGGAGCTGCCAGCGATCCGGCCATATTTGGGCTTGTTGGATCCGACCTTTTACACCCATTCGGACCTTAAGCTTCAGGCTGTTGAAAGACTTCAAGCTTTTCCGGCTCAATTTTGTAGGAGTGTGTAGATACAAAAGTCTCTTTCTTGACCTTTGAGTCTTGGTTTGTTGGAGAAAGTGTCTCAATCTTTTGAAAGATCACCTGCATAGACTCTGAAAAAGAGATCTTTGTATTCTTTAGCACAAAATAGCATTTGGATTGATAATTTTAAATATTTATTTGGGGATCTCGGCATGCAGCGCGATGTCGACCCGAATAAATATTTAAAATGCCCCCTGTCTCGCAGGGACATTTTAAAGCAGAATAGGATTGGAATTTTGAGATTTTAAATATTTGTTTGGGGATCTCGGCACGCAGCGCGATGTCGACCCGAACAAATATTTAAAATGCCCCCAGTCTAATGGGGAATTTTGAAATGCGTTCTCATGACATAAGAGAATTTCAAGATGTAGAATATATACGCTAATAAACATGTATGAAAATATAGCGTATTAAACATGACATCTGCTTGAGCAATTCATGCATAGTATTTCTTCAGGTATCGGCCATTGATCGGCGGCATGGGCCTTTGACCAATCAGATCGATCAGTTGATAAGCTCCTCCTTGAAATACCTTCTCGATGACGAAAGGTCCCTCCCAGTTGGATACGAATTTACCACCGACTTTTCGGTGTGGGATGATTGGTCTTCTCTGCACCAGGACCAATTCTCCTTCTTGAAATGATCGAGGACGCACCATTCGATCAAAAGACTTTGTCATTCTTGCTCGGTAGATCTCCAGGTTCTGTTGAGCTTGTAACCTAATTTCATCGAGTGCATCGAGCTCCTCCATTCTTAATCGAGCATTTTGTTCCTGAGTCAACTCATTCTGGACAGCAACTCGAAGAGATGGAAGTTCAACTTCTAGTGGCAGCACTGCTTCAACTCCGAACACCAGAGAGTAAGGAGTGGCTTTGGTTGGCGTTTTGTAAGTTGTACGATACGCCCATAACGCCTCTGCCATCTTCGTATGCCACTCTCGTTTGTTCTTAGAGAGAATCTTCTTTAGCAATTTCACCAGTGTTTTGTTGAAGGCTTCAGCTAAGCCATTTGCTCTTGGATAGTAAATAGAAGAGTACCGCCAATCAATTTTGTGTCGATCAACGAACTTATAGATTTTTGTACTCTTGAAAGCAGTTCCGTTGTCTGAGATTATGCGGCGTGGCACGCCGAATCTGTAAACAACATTGTGGGTGAAGAAGTTGATCACGTGCTCAGACGTAACTTCTTTAAATGGAGCCGCTTCTGCCCACTTGGAGAAATAGTCAGTCGCTGCCAAGATGAAGCGGTGTCCTGCTGATGATGGCGGATCTATCGGCCCGATAACATCAGTACCCCAGCATTCGAATGGCCAGGATGCTATTGTAGGGTGCAGTGGATTTGGCGGTTGATGTATAACATCACCGTGGATCTGACACTCGTGACACCTCTTAGCATGATTGATACAATCTCTGACCATGGTCGGCCAATAGTAGCCCATTCTTTTGATTTTGATTGCCATCTTGGGACCTGATTGGTGCGCTCCACAAAGTCCTTCGTGAACTTCTGCTACCACTTTATCAGCTTCTCGAGTCCCTAGGCACCTTAGCCACATTTGATCGAAAGCACGCCGATACAATGTGTTGTTGACAAATGCATATCGTAGCGCTCTCTTCTTGATTTGAGTAGCTAGTGATTTGTCTGTTGGCAATTTACTTTCTTTAAAATAATCAATAAAAGGCAGTCTCCAGTCATCTTCTTCCTCGACATCTAGGCAATACCACCACGACTCTGAAGCTTGACTGGCCTTGCGCCTCTTCTTAGGAACTTGATTTTCTTCAGATTGATCTTCCGGATCAACTGATTGGGGAGATTGAGGATCAACCGGAGTTGCATCCTGCTGGCCTGAATTTGGTATTCCCTCTGCCTGCGGGAAATGTAATAATGCTGGCTCTAGGATTCGTCGATTGTGCACCATAATTATTTATAGGCCATTCGTCGTCCATGTTCGCCATTTCTTTAGCCAATTTGGCAAGAGAATCAGCTTTGGCATTTTGACCTCGAGGAACTTGAGTTAATTTAACAATTGGAATTTGATTCATAAGCTCAAGAACTCGCCGATGATAACAGGCCAACTCGAACTTGGTGATTTTATAAACTCCCAACACTTTATTTACAACAAGTTGAGAATCACCGAAGATTTGGAGATTTTGAATTCGGACATCGATTGCAATCTCCAATCCTGCTATTAGGGCTTCATATTCAGCCTCATTATTGGTCCGAGGTTCAGTCAAACTGAATGAAAATCTCATTATGCCTCCCTCGGGTGCTACGAAAATGATTCCAATTCCGGCCTGAGCCTTTTCGAGATTTGGAGGCCGAGCACGCTTTATTGACGATGCTCCATCAAAATACATTTCCCATACTCGTAGTATCTCCTCTTCTTCAACGTTCATGATCTGCTCGTCAGGTAGATCGTCGTTGAGCGGAGAATCTGCAGGGATAGGATGTGCTGCAAGAAAGTCTGCTAACACCTGCCCTTTCACTGCTTTCTGTGGCACGTATGTGATATCAAACTGTAGCAATATCACTGCCCACCTTGCCAAACGACCTGTCAACGCTGGTCTTGTCATCAAGAACTTCAGCGGATCGATCTTTGATATCAAGGTGATTTTTTTGTGAGATAACATATAATGGCGGAGCTTCTGAACTGCGAAAATCAAAGCCAAACAATGCTTCTCAATTGGAGAGTAGCGGATTTCTGCCCCTATCAATCTTCGACTGATGTAGTACAGTGCATTCTCCTTGCCTTCTTCATTATGTTGGGCCAATAGTGCTCCGAGGGACTCTTCTAGTGCTGCCGTGTACAGTATAAGAGGCTTCCCCGGGATTGGCGCCGCGAGAATAGGAGGATTCAACAGATATCTTTTGATGCTATCGAATGCTTCTTGGCACTCTTCATCCCATTTGAAACGGACATCTTTCTTCATTAGTTTTGAAAATGGCTGGCACCTACCCGACAGATTCGATATAAATCGCCGAATGAAAGCCAACTGCCCTTGTAAGGAGCGGAGTTGTCGAAGATTCTTTGGAGGTGGCATCTCCACGATCGCCTTGATCTTGTTGGGATCGACTTCGATTCCTCGATGTCGAACAACATATCCCAGAAATTTCCCTGAGGATACCCCAAATGCACACTTGAGAGGGTTCATCTTCAGATCATACTTTCTGATCCTTTCGAACACAATTCTCAAATCATCAATGTGGTCTTTTCGGCCTATGCTTTTAATGACCAAGTCATCTACATAGCATTCGACCTTCTGATGAATCAAATCATCAAATATACGAGTCATCGCCCGCTGGTAGGTGGCACCAGCATTCTTCAGGCCAAAGGGCATGACTGTGTAGCAGAAAATGCCGATGGGTGTCCTAAATGATGTATGTTTTTCATCTTCGGGCGCCATCTTGATTTGATTGTATCCTGACGATCCATCCATGAAGGAGAACATGTCGTAGTTGGAAGTGTTGTCAACTAGGAGTTCGGATACTGGGAGCGGAAAGTCATCTTTCGGGCATGCCTTATTGAGGTCCCTGAAGTCGATGCAGATACGAATCTGGCCATTCTTCTTCTTTACAGGGACGATATTGGCAATCCAGTCAGCATACTTCTCTTCTCGGATGAAGCCTGCTTCTATGAGCTTTTTCGTTTCTGCAATCACCTGCTCTTCAATCTCCAATCTCATTCTCCTTGGAGCTTGTTTGACGGGTGCTGCATCAGACTTGATGGCTAATCTGTGAACTGCCACATCAGGGGATAAGCCAGGCATCTCAGCATATGTCCAAGCAAAACAGTCCCTGAATTCACAGAGGAGTTTCTTCACTTCTTCTACTTGATCTTCTGGCAAAAGAGAGCTAATAAAGGTTGGGCGAGGATCTTCCTCAGTTCCCAAGTTGACTTCTTTGAGCTCGTCCATCGTAGCAGCTTGTCCACCATCTTCCAGTTCTTCTGGTGCAGGCTCAGCTTCTACGGGTTGATCATCATAAGCATTGGTTTCGTATGTTTCTTCAGCACCATCATCATCGGATTTGGTTTCTCCACATGTGATCGCCCGACAAATCTCCTTCCAGAGGAATTTTCTTTTGATGAATCCGATGCCTTTATATGCATCTATATCCTTTCGTCGTAATGGACGCGGACTTCTCCCATACCAGAGGCCTAAACTTGTACGGAGCTGTCGTTTGGTAGTAGGAATATTGATTTACTTTCGTAGCATTCTTTGAATATTTTTAGTATTGAATTTGGGTAGTCTCGTAGGAAATAATTCCTCGGAGTCGATGAGCATGCAATCCCAGTCATGATTCTCCTCTTCATAAACTCCCGTGGAATATAACACATTTCCAGGTGTAGTCCCCTTCTTTAGAGGAGGCAGATAAAGAGTGGAAAGTTCTTCAATCTTATGCACCTCGCGTGAAATGATCTCTTTGAAGTGTTGCAAGGGAACACGTGTGACTACGAGTACGCTGTCTGAAATTAACAGACTGTCTATTCTTCTAGAGAACACACTCCGCACTGAGTTCATGTAGATTGAGTCGTAGTCATAATCATCATTTGAAAATTCAATCTGCCTACTCCATTCATCAGTGGACTGGCATATTTTTCGAGATTTGGTAGGAGTAACGTCATCTTCATCCGTGTCGCTCCCAAGATGAGGTACATGCTTCTTTTCTTTAGGAAGAGTTGGTGATTTGGGAAGAGCCGGCGCTGCCTTCTTTCTTCCTACACGCTTCTTATCACCTTCTTGCTTGGGTTTCTTTGCAGCCTTAGAATTTGATGCTCTAGCCTCAAGAGAACTTGACGACTTTTGCTTCTTTGGCATGAAGTACTTAGCATCTTCATAAACTGTTATTTCATGTACTGCAAAGGGCTGAATATCACCAGAAATTCTGAATTCTTCCCCTTCTCTGAGATACTTCATGCACTGGTGTAATGTTGAAGGGACAACGCCGTATTCATGGAGCCAGGGGCGACCCAATAATGCCTTGAACGAAGTGTCCGCATCAATTACATGGAATTTGGCTTCCGTATGGAGTTCCCCAAATACAAGAGGAAGCATAAACGAACCAAGAGTTTTCTGCCATTTCTCGTTGAAGCCATGCACCATTAGTTTATCTTGGCCAAGATGTTCCACATCGAGGCAGAGGGATCTTAGTGCCTTAAGGCTCATAAGATTTACAGAAGATCCGGGATCAATCAAAATTCGACTGATCATCATCATACCGTCGCTCTCTGCCGTAACATACAGAGGGCGGTTGTGGTCTGCTGTTCCAAGCAGCATATCATCCTCAGCAAAGGTGATGAGGGGCTCATTTCGAGCTTGCAAGACTTCCGTCAAGTTGCGCTCAGCAAAATATGCCTCATATCTTTCGGGGTCCTTGAGAGCTTGGATCAAAGTTTCTCGAAGGTCTTTAGACATCAAGAGGGCATCATATATGCTGAGTTGTGCTGGGATCTTCCTCAAGTGGGATAAGATATTGTAATCTATCCCCTTAGATGAAGTCTCTTTCTTCTTGGAGTCATTCAGGATAATATCTTCATTGACAATTATCTCTTTTCCTTTATCTTTGTTAGGAATCCCCTTCTTTGGTGGAGGCGGCAGTACCTTGCCACTTCTCAACTGTACTTGGGCCACCTCATCTGATTCAGACTTGTTTGATGAAGCATTCTCTTCAGAGTCCGCCATTGTTGTGTCTGGGGATTCACCTGTAGACTCAGAATCATCTCCCAACTTTACTTGTTTCATTTGTGATTCTATACTTGAGTTTGAATCTTCATTATCTGGAAAACATAGATCTTCTGAACTGAATTCCATTGATGACACCATCAGACAAAATTCAGGGGCCGCTTCTTTAGCGTATTTCTCCCTTTCTGATATTTTTAAAGTCGTTGAGATGACTCGACATATCTCCGTAGGAAGAGATTCATCATCAGCTTCTTCCTCCTTTTCATCTATTTTAAGCTCTTTCATAAAATCATCGAGCTTAATAGGCCTCCTGACAGTCTGGTAATATTCACCCAAACTATCAATAGCCTTTTGAGTTGCAGTCTTCTTTACCACAGGCTTCTTCAACTTGGCTTTCTTCCTAGAAGACTTTGGCTTTGCTTTATCAGATTTGGATGAGCTAGCTTGGCCAGGCTGCTGTTTAGAAGTGGATGCTTGTGACATAGACAACCATTTTAAATTCAGTACTGGCTCAGTAGGGGACTTCCACTTGACACCAGGAACTCCTTCCAGCTGTTTCAGCATTTTTGTTGTCTTCTTGGAGACCACAGTCTCCCATTGATCATCTTGGATAGATTTTTCTATTTTTTCTTTAAGCGGGAGTACGGAAGAGGACGTGACTACCCGGGTGGATTCTTTTCTGGGACGAACCAACACATTATCTGATAATGTAAGTTCTCCCCTCTTGTACATCTTTTCTAACCAATCTTTGAAGACATAACAATCTTCAATTGGATGGCTAACTACCCGATGATAGGGGCAGTAGTTTGGGTCGCCACTGTGTTTGGACTCTTCAGGTCTTTTGCATTCTGGCAACTCCAGACCATTCTTGAGTGCTTGTCGGAACAATTTGGCAACACTTTCCCTCTTGAACGAATATTCTTTATTCATTTTCTCCTTGAGGGAGGGGAACGTTCTATCACCAGTTCCTGTGATTTGCCTCTGGCGCTCTCCTCCACTAGGAAAGGCTCGAGGTTTATCATTTCCTCCAAGTACCAGCTTTGGTTGAGGATTCGGATTGTAAGCCTGTTTTGATTTTTCTTCATACTGCATAGGTTGCTTTCTTTTGTCTACATTATACACTACCCGTTTACCTTTATCAGGTCTGAGAGGGAATGCAGAGTAGACCTCATTCTTTCTAGCATCAGGAGCTTTAGCCTTTTTGAATTTATCAGGGAAGCTTTCAGACTTTGATAAGTTTAACTTCTCAAATTTCGCCACCCTGTCCAACAGATCCTGGAAGGTAGTGATTGAAGCCATGCATAAGAAGGGTTGCATTTTGTCATCAATGTTCCCCATCAACAGTTGAACTGCATGTTCTTCTTCTAATTGCTGCTCGCACTTCATGCTGAGATTGCGCCAGCGTGTTATATACCTCGTCACTGATTCATCTTTCCTCCTTTTATCAAGGGCAAGATCAGCAATGGTAGTCTTCTCTGTTGCACTGGCAAACCTTTTTACGAATAGGGCCTCTAGCTCCGCAAAGGTCTTCAGTGAATCATTCGGTAGTTCGGCATACCATTCGAAAGCAGTTCCACTTAAGCTGCTTACGAATTGCCTGAATAGCAGAGCATCATTGCCTCCTGTGTTCCCACAGGTTGCTTTGAACTGCGCCCAGGTGTTGTCTGGGATTTTTATTGCCATCAAAAAATATTGAATTTTGGCACAGAATATCCCTTTGGATATGGCACCTGATCATACTCTGATGGGTACGGGCGACCTTTTCCCACCAGCTTCTCTGCTTGTTCAGCAGCTATAATAGCTTTAATCTTTTCACTGATTAAGCCTTCCAGCTGTGACGCAGTTACAGGCTCAGATGCGCTCGCCACATTTTGTGCAGTACGCTGGCGGGTTGGATCATTAGTTTCTTTGCCACCTTCAAGTACGCCTTTCACTCCTGAGGCTTGAGGCGCTTGGAGATTTTGAGGATTTACAGCTTGGTTGATGGGTTGAGCCGGTACAGGACCCACAGAAGTGGGTCCTCTGCATCATTTCCATCATAGCCGTCATCTGAGTCATCATCTCAGTCATTTTATCATTTAACTGAGAGATTTCTCTGTCTTTCCTTCGCATCTGTCGCCTCATCTGATTTCTCATTTCAGCGAGTGTGATGTCTTCACCTCCGAAGGGATTTTCTCCGACCTCTTCTTCTTCCTCATCTCCTTCTTCTGAAGAGCGAGCACTTCGGCTGGCAATTGATCTAGCCCTGTGGCGACGTCGATAAGTACGTACGCGCGGCTGTGATTGCTGGTCTTCTTCATCACCATCATCTTCCTCTTCCACATCGGCGTGACTGACCATACGAACCACCTCAATTTCCATAGTATCTTCATCACCATAGTCTTCTTCATCTTTTTGCACATGAATTTCTGAGCGGCGGCGCCACTGAATTTCAGGTTCTTGACTTGGAATGAGTATTTCTTCAACCCGTGGACTACGATCGAAGTGAACTTCCTCTTTGGTTGTAGTAGGAGAATGACGGGATCTCCTGGAAGACTCTCTAGGATGTCGACCGTCGTTATAATTGTCGCCATTATGGGCCTTCTTTTGGACCCATCTCTGACGAGTTTTGTTGGCAGGGGCGGATCTCCGAGAGACAGCTCCGGATGTCACGCTTGACTTATTTCTTTCTTCAAAGACCTTTTCATTTCGAGGCTTTGGCCTCCAAACTTGTTTGCCTTTCCGCTGGGCCCTTTCGGCGACGGATTCTTGAACACGGGGTCCAAGTGTCACGCCCCGATGTGCTTCCTGCGGAGCTTGTCGTCGATAACCTCTTTTTTCAACCATCACAGCGGATGATAGTCTATCTCTTGGAGGAGTTCTTCGGGCCTCAACAATCAGTGGCCTCTGAAACTTCTTTTTCATTAAGCCCTTCTCCCTGACTGTCTTCAAAACTCGGTGCACCCGGGCAGACAGGCGTTCGGGCTCTCTTATCTTCTGAGGGACTGGAACTTCAAGCTGATGCTCCCAAAAAGATTTCTTGAGCTCACCAGAAGAGCTATTTCTTTTTATCCACTTTAGATTGGCGAACTTATTCTGAGTGGGGATATTGACTTCTGGTTCTGGTGCTGGTAAGTTGGAGGGATGAACTGGTACTGTCAACTGCTGAGCACGTAGCTCTGCATTTCTCTTCCTCCTTTGCCTTCTAGTAAGCCTTCCTCCAGATGAGGAAGCCTCAGCATCATACCTCCCAGATGCAACAGTCTCTCTGGGCAGGTTAGTGGTGTTCGCAGTCACCACAGAAATTTTTCTTCCAGTAACAACCCTTTTTGCAGTAAGGGTCTCAGACTGGGATAGTCTTTCGAACACAGAAGTTCTTCCCTGAGCAGTACCTCTGGCAGCAGTCCTTTCAGAGTAGGATCTTCCAGAAAGTTCTTCAGAGTTTACGCCATACACAGGGACGGCTGCAGCCCTTGCAATAGCTGCTGAGAATTCGAGCCCACCAAAGTGGATGGTGGCTCCAACATTTCCCGTTTCAATTACAGCATTAGCCAGTTGAATCCTGGCTCCTCGTCCCAGTTGGACGGTCATCGGTGTGTCCTGCATTTCCATTCTGTAAAAATGAAAGGCAGGGGTTAGTGATCAGAATTGATACATCACCCCACGCAGAACAAATAATTGAAGCATGAGAGTTAGCATGGAATTCAAAACCCTGTTAGACAAATTTCCATTGATCTTATTTAAAAGATTCATTTTCAGGAAATTTAAAATTTGATTCGCTTGCTACTGTCGGGACCTTTCAGTGATGGATCTTTGGACATAAGGACCAAATGTCACATCCTGATGTTCACCGTATAGAGCATGGTATTTTGGCTGCAACTATAACATTTATATGACTAGCCAAAGATGGAAAGAGAAACCAAACCCCAGCGGAGTCGCCAGAAATCTGTGGGCTCCGAAAATTCGGCCCCGGCCTCCCCGCGCGCTTTTCTTATTCGGCGAGGGAGTTTTAACGAACTAAGCTCCGAGGTAAATTTTGGAAGGCAGATGGGTTTGTAGATAAGACACTACCCAGAGATTTCGCCCTCATTTTGTGAGGACTTTATGATCTGAGTTCTGGTTTCCCATAGGCGCAAGCCCCTATAGTTAATTACCCCTCCCGATCACGAGAGAGAACTTTCGATTAAGGCTAGTCGTCAATCAGATACGTATAGAATACGTGTTATCTGGCATATAGTAGCAGCATAGGTTTAGGAATTGGAAATTTTGAAGATTTTGGATTTAGGAATTGAAGAATTGGGTTTTTGGATTTTGGGTTGAAAGATTTGATATTTTAAAATAGAAATTTCACCATCTTGCACTTGAAGCGGATGGTGGGGGAATGGATGATGGGCCCGATCAAGATCCCATGGTTCCGTCATCCCGAGCCATCGTGGTC
This sequence comes from Dendrobium officinale, assembly GCA_019514585.1. NCBI lineage: Eukaryota > Viridiplantae > Streptophyta > Magnoliopsida > Asparagales > Orchidaceae > Dendrobium > Dendrobium officinale. The sequence goes on along the minus strand of CM033699.1, from coordinate 11,467,060 downwards.
CCTGGTCTACTTAGTCAGAGGAGGTAGTCGACCCAACCTGACAGAAGGATCCTTGTCGGCAGCCATGGGTTGCTTCGTCCAAGGGGACCTTGTAGACCGGGGTTGATGTTTGTCTAAGGGGACAAATTTGAATCCACCTTAGCTGACAGAGGGCTTTGTGCCCTATCAATCATATCCTATTGATTCATATCTCAAGGATTTGATGTCAGTAAGGAGCGTATTGGCTCTGGCCATAACCGAGATATCGTGGTGCCATTTGGCGGCGAAACCACGCGGTTCAGAGGGGCCCCGGGTCGTCGTAACCGTTTATCCTGCGGTGGCCATTTAGCGGCAGACCGTCGGTTAGAGGACACGTACCACGTCCTTACTGGCAGGAGATTGTTTGAGAATGGATCCTAGTGATATTTTCGACTAGGCATTTTAGCTCTTTTGTGAGCTGAAGTAAATTTGAATTTGTCTACCTCGGCAAACTGTTGCGGAAGGTGGATGGATTTTGCTTTGAGCGATTGATGGATTGATTTCAGATTTAAATATCTGGGCTTTGGGATTTGTGGAGTTTTGGATTTGGACTTTTGGGAAACATAAAAAATGCCTGAAATTAACCCCTCCGGTTGAGATCTTCTTTCAACACGGCCATCATCGGGTGACCTTGAGGTCACTTGAAAAATATTTGATTTTTTGTATGGGTTTGAGGGCATTTTTTGAAATATATTGTGGACCCCTCCGGTTGAAATCTGCATTCAACACGTCCATTATCGGGGTGTTTGGGGGTCATTTCTATTTTTGAATTGAACCTTGTCGACTCGGCTGAACTGTTGACCGAGGATCGGGTTTTGTAGGCTTTATGCCTTTGTTCATGAATTTTCTTGATTTTAGACCTTGAAGGCCTAAAAAGAATGTATTTAAACAAATACACCGGTCACTTCAACCGTGTATCTATTTGATAGTTCGAACCCTGTCGACTCCTATTGATCCGTATAGAAGGATCGGGTTCTTTAGGCTTCATGCCTTTGTTCATGAACTTTCTTGATTTTAGGCCTTGAAGGCCTAAAAAGAATGTATTAGATAAATATTCTGGTCGACCTCGTGACCACATATTTATCTAATGGTTTGAACCCTGTCTACTCCCATTTACATGCTTAGGAGGATCGGGTTTCGCAGGCTTCGTGCTTTTTGTTCAGTGAATTCTTTTGATTGTAGGCTTAGCATGCCTAATACGAATGTGTTGAAACAAATACACTGGTTTCCACAGCCGTGTATTTGTTTTTAAAGGTTCGAACCCTGTCGACTTCTATTGATCCGTATAGAAGGATCGGGTTCGAACTAGAATTCACTTATCGACCCGCGCAGCATCCCTAGGCGTCACGTGTGTACCAATAACACGCTCGCCGGGGCCCATGCGGGTTTTTTGATTATATTTTTCCCCTTAGTGTACCTATGTGTATACAAACTACGGTGCACGTGCGGGGGTATTCTTGGAATAGACGCCTTCTGTCTGCTTGTACGAATGTTGCAGATCCGGTGGCGATGCATTGTAGGTTATAGACGCCTTCTGTCTGCTTGTATATGTGTTGCAGATCCGGTGGCGATGCATTGTAGGTTATAGACGCCTTCTGTCTGCTTGTATATGTGTTGCAGATCCGGTGGCGATTTGATCTTGATATTGACCCCCTCCCCCTTTCTCAATCACCGGGGAAAGATCTTTTGGATTTTGGAGTCAAAGACTACTTGATTTGGGAATAACTCCTTTTAAGCTCTTCGGCGTAGTAGACTTGCTATTTCCGGTGTTTGTGGGCACCTGAATTGCTTTTCTTCTAATGTGTAGGACCAAGAAGAAACTTTGGAACACCAGGAAGTTTGGTTCTAATTTGTTCAAACATCTCCTCTCTTCTGTTAGAGGTGTTCTTCGTACATCGGGCTGCCTTTGTACCCGGTGTACTTGGAGATTTTGATCACCGTTGCTGTAGGTGATATTCATACTTGTGCCCACAGTGGTTCGTCGTGCCTACGATGTATTCACTGTTGTTATCCACAAGTTATTTATAGTCATCTGCAGTGGACCGTTGTATCCGCTACGATCTCCTAGTAGTTTTCGTAGGTGAGCCCTTGCTTTTGCATTCAAACCACCTTTCACCAATCTCAGGTGGTTGTCGTTGGGTTACACTTGCTTGTAGAAGTGGGTCCTACATCATTGGTCTCCCGCATCGCCATCTCAATCAACAGGCGTTTGTAGAAAGAAACTATCGTAGGATATGTACTTGTGTCCACAGTGGTTTATTATGCATACGACATACACACTGTTGTTATCCACAAGTATTTATTTGCTGGAGATCAGTTATATCCGCTACGACTTCCTAGTAGTATTCGTAGGAGAGCCTTCGCTTTGGTATTGAAACCACCTTTCACCAATCTCAGGTGGTTGTCGTTGATTGTACTCATTTGTAGAAGAGCGGATCCTCCATCATTGGTCTCCCACATCGCCATCTCAATCAACAGGCGTTGTAGGGATTGTTGTAGGAGATTCCAACAGCATATATAGGAAGGACACCCGTATATTTTTTTGTAGTCATTCGTTATCCCCGTAGATACGATGCTCCCGATTTCGTAGGGACTGTTGTAAAAGTCCACCACATTTTTTTATTTATACGGGTTGAGGTCTTATAGTTTGAATTTCCTTGTATATGACCAATTTTATTCAAGTCCCCTACGACCCGGGTCTTGTTCAAATGGTTACTCAAATTCTCTTAAGATCTTGCAAGTTCAATTGAATACTCATTTTCAGTTGGATTTGATTCCAATTTGATTTGATTTTCATTTGAATTTGACCCTTAATTAATCATTTATGTTTTTTGTTCAGGTCCTCTGCACATGTTCAATCAAGTTCAAAAGTCCACTGCTCTTTCTTGTTTGGTCCAAATATTTGGTTCTTTTGAGTTCAAAACAGGTCCCAAGTGTAGTAGTATTTCACCCGAAATTTCGGCAGCCTCCCGGCGTCTCCCCCGTTTAGGGGAAAACTACGAGAAAACTGGGCCTTCCCACCACAGCCAATAAAGGCGTGCATGGTAGGTGCCCTCTTTCGAGGACACCTCGGCCGTGATTTTTCATCCCACCACGGCCAACAAAGGCGTGCATGGGGTCTTTGACGGTACCTGTTACAAGAAGAGCAGTTTGCTTTCCCCCCGCCGGGGGGGTACTTATAAATGATTCCGGCCGCGCAAAGAAAAGGGTACACCAAGCTCACCTGACCTCGCCGTGTGCGTCAAACCGGTTTCCCTCCTACCACGGCCACCAAAGGCGTGCTTAGGTGGTTTGCCGGTCCGACACGCATGTCGAGACAGGATGGCGTGGGTCGCTCGCTTACCTCAACACAGATGTCGTGCCGGTTGCCCCTCCTACCACGCTCAATAAAGGCGTGCATAGGTAGACCGCCGGCCCGACACGTTAGTCGAGATAAGAGGGCGAAGGTTGCTCGTTTAGCTCAACACAGGTGTCGTACCGGTTGCCCCTCCTACCACGCTCAATAAAGGCGTGCATAGGTAGACCGCCGGCCCGACACGTTAGTCGAGATAAAAGAGCGGAGGTTGCTCGCTCACCTTATCATAGGTGTCGCGCCAGTTGCCCTTCCCACCACGCTAAGAAAAGCGTGCATGGGTAGACCACTGACTCGCCACGCATGACGAGGTAAGAAAGCATGGGAGGCGACTGTCCGCCTCGTCGTAGGCGTCGGACCGGGGTCCCATCCCACCACGCGCAATAAAGGCGTGTATAGGCGGTTTTCCGGTCCGTCGTACACGTCGAGGACGAAAGCCTGAGTTCAGGGGGTTATACCTTCGGGACCGGTGGACCGGTGGACCGGCGATGGAGGCTCGGATGTCGAGGCGAAACACTCTTCTTTCTTCTTCCCTCTCTTTTTTTTTTAAATCTTAATTAATAATAATTAAAAATAATTAAAATTAATTAATTATAACTAATTATAATTAAAAATAATTAATTAAAAATAATGGAATTAATTATGATTAAACTTAATTAATCATAATTAATTAAAAATTATTTTTAAATTAATTATAATTAAAAATAATCAAGTTATAATTAACTCAATTAATTAAAATTAATTTTTATTAATTAAAATTAGTATAAAAACTTTAATGGCTAAATCCGACCAAATGGTTTTAGTGCACGCGTTAAATCCCGGCAGTGGGTAGATCCAGGATTTAAGGATTTACGGCTTAAATCCCGTATTTACTAAATCCCTAGGTTCGGTGGATTTTCGGGATTTGGCCAAAGAAGTGCGTGAAAGGAGGAAAGTTACCTTCCACAGCAAGCGGGCTTACGTTGTTGCCTCCGATCAAAAATGTCGCAACTTCCGATCCAACAGGGAGGAAGAGCCGGAGAAGGAGCGAAGTCGACCGAGCTCAGCAGAGGAGGCGAGGGATCGAACGGGTAAGCTGGCTTCTCTCTTCCTCTCTCTCTCTCTCTCTCGGCTTGGAGTCGGCACGGGCAGTCGGAGGAGGCGACGGGGAGAGGGGAGATCGGGAGAGGAAGGGAATTCGGGAAATTGGAGCGGGGGAGAGGATCGCGAGAGGAGGCCGAAGGCCTCTTCCTCGCTGGCTTTTAACGACTCGAACGAGTCGTGCGAGCGACGTGCGAAGATCGTGGGAAGAGCAGCGACGACGTGCACGACGTGCGCGGGACGGCTTCGGCAGAGTAGGTGAGTGATTTGATTTTTTTTTTTTTTACTTTCTTTTTTTTTTATCAGAGGTCAACACACAACAAGCTTGATCATCCCTTCATTGTAGTCCAAAAGTTGTTGTCAACCACTCTCTACTTCAGTCAACAAACACCTATGAAAAAATAACTTGACTTTCAAGATCCATAATATCCAAGTCATGTGTCGACTACATAAATCCATTTATGGACTCAAATAATCACCTCGTCGGTTCTCCACCTTTTTTACTCATCTATTGCAATACGATTTTGTTGCAAGGAAGGCTGATCCTTCCCTCATGCTCTTCCATAAAGATTTTGTTTCACTTTACTTGCTGCTTTATGTTGATGAAGTACTCCTCACTAGAAACAATCAAACTGAAATTCACAACCTACTCCAAAGTTTAAGCTCCCAATTTCTTCTGAGAAACCTAGGACCAGTTTCTCATTTCCTTGGCATACAAACTACTCACCATCATACAAATTTGCTCTTAAGTCAATCCCGATACATCACAGAGGTGCTCAACAAATCTGGCATGCTCAATTGCAAACCCGATCAAAGCCATCTACCCATCCAAACTACCATCACCCATTCCTAATTAAGAAGGCAACCAAAACTTTACAGGAAGATAGTTGGCTTGATTCAATACCTAATGATCACCATGCGAAATATTGCTTTTGCAGGTAATTATCTTTGCCAACACACGCATAAAGTGTACCAACTTCATTTTCAAATGCTGAAAAGAGTGTTGAGATATCTCCATGGTACCATCAACTATGCACCACCTATTACTAAATCATCTCTTGATCTTCATGCTTATACAGATTTTGACTGGGTGGCTAATACAACTGACCGTCGATCAATCATCGAGTTATGTGCTTTCCTTGGCAATAATAGATTGTCCTAGTCTGTCAAGAAACAACCTACTTGGGCAAGATCATCAACAGAGGCCGACTATCATGCTTTGACAGCGATTGCAAGTGATATTATGTGGTTGAGACGCCTACTCACAGAATTTCACATTTATGTAAATGCACCTACTCAAGTCTACTATGGCAACACCTTTGTTGTTAAATTAGCTAACAATCTTGTATTCCATGCTTGTACTAAACTTATTAAAGTTGATTACCACTTTATACGGGATTGCATTAAAGAGCAACAAATTATTAAGCATCATATAGCCTCTCAAGACCAACCAGCTAATATCTTTACCAAGAAACTATCCATCACTCAGTTTATCTAGTTGAGATGTAAGTTAACAATATAAGAGGCATTATCAACTTGAGGGGCGGTGTTAACAAATATGTGCTACAATATTTAGTATAACTGTATAAGTGGTATGCTCCACTACTTGTCTGTCGTATAATACATAAAGACTCTGCTTCAGCCTCAGTCATAAGATGTCTGTCCATTTATCAATACCATTCATTTCTAACTACATGTTGCCTTTTATCTTTATTTATATACACATAGCATATCTTCAAGAGTGCTCAATCATCTGGCTGTATTTTGATAGAATTTTAAATATTTATTTGGGGATCTCGGCATGCAGAACGATGTCGACCCAAATAAATATTTAAAATGCCCCCAGTCTCTAAGGACATTTGTAGATGTCATCTAGGGTGCTCATTCTGCAACTTTAGCTAGAGCCCTGAGATTTTGATCCTTCTGTCCTGTGCTTTGTGCTGCGGACTTGGTGAAGGGTTGTCTGATTTGTCTTTGCTGACTTGTCAGAAATTTTGTATGCCTTCTGCCCTTTGCTTCTAGCTTTGGCGGGCTTGTTGAAGGGGTACATGCCGGTGACCTAAACCCTTAGGTTTGTATTAGGTCGATGGCGAAAAGCCATCAGTCCAGAGCTTTGTGCATAGCGGACTTGTTGATGACAGAATCCTTTTAGTTCAGCTTATGGCCTTTCATGAACTTTGGGATGGTTTTTCTTCGGTCCTTTGCTTTATGCTTTGGTAGACTTGTTGAAGAAAAAAATTCATTCGATCCTTGCTTTGTGCTTTACGGATTTGTTGAAGGATTCGTAGGTTTTGGATTTGATTGATAGTACCGAACGTAGGTAGTATCTTGATCCTTAACCACTTGAGAAGACTCTAATCTGAATTACTTGAGTTCATCAGATCGGGAGAGCTGGGATTTGACAGCTCTTTGTCCTCTGGTTGCTGAGATGGGGGTTCCTCTACTGCGGCCTTTCTTATGGCTTATTGAGTAGAAGGAGCTGCCAGCGATCCGGCCATATTTGGGCTTGTTGGATCCGACCCCTTACACTCATTCAGGTTTCAGACTTGAGCTATGGGGATTGCGCTTCCCAATGCTGATTTTACCGAAGTTGGTAAATTTGGAGTCATCCTTCGTGATTTTAGATTTTGGAGTCTATGAACATTCAGTAGCTGCTCGAGACTCATTCTTCCACTGGAACTTTGATTCTCCAGTCATTTTTGGAGAACTTTGTAGACTACGATCACTTGAACTGGTCGAGTCAAATTAGCCTTCGTACTTTCTTCAGTCCCTACTGACAGGTTGACGAAGTGGGGGTTCCGCTACTACGGCCGTTCTTATGGCTTGTTGAGTAGACGGAGCTGCCAGCGATCCGGCCATATTTGGGCTTGTTGGATCCGACTTTTTTACACCCATTCGGACCTTAAGCTTCAGGCTGTTGAAAGACTTCAAGCTTTTTCCGGCTCAATTTTGTAGGAGTGTGTAGATACAAAAGTCTCTTTCTTGACCTTTGAGTCTTGGTTTGTTGGAGAAAGTGTCTCAATCTTTTGAAAGATCACCTGCATAGACTCTGAAAAAGAGATCTTTGTATTCTTTAGCACAAAATAGCATTTGGATTGATAATTTTAAATATTTATTTGGGGATCTCGGCATGCAGCGCGATGTCGACCCGAATAAATATTTAAAATGCCCCCTGTCTCGCAGGGACATTTTAAAGCAGAATAGGATTGGAATTTTGAGATTTTAAATATTTGTTTGGGGATCTCGGCACGCAGCGCGATGTCGACCCGAACAAATATTTAAAATGCCCCCAGTCTAATGGGGAATTTTGAAATGCGTTCTCATGACATAAGAGAATTTCAAGATGTAGAATATATACGCTAATAAACATGTATGAAAATATAGCGTATTAAACATGACATCTGCTTGAGCAATTCATGCATAGTATTTCTTCAGGTATCGGCCATTGATCGGCGGCATGGGCCTTTGACCAATCAGATCGATCAGTTGATAAGCTCCTCCTTGAAATACCTTCTCGATGACGAAAGGTCCCTCCCAGTTGGATACGAATTTACCACCGACTTTTCGGTGTGGGATGATTGGTCTTCTCTGCACCAGGACCAATTCTCCTTCTTGAAATGATCGAGGACGCACCATTCGATCAAAAGACTTTGTCATTCTTGCTCGGTAGATCTCCAGGTTCTGTTGAGCTTGTAACCTAATTTCATCGAGTGCATCGAGCTCCTCCATTCTTAATCGAGCATTTTGTTCCTGAGTCAACTCATTCTGGACAGCAACTCGAAGAGATGGAAGTTCAACTTCTTAGTGGCAGCACTGCTTCAACTCCGAAACACCAGAGAGTAAGGAGTGGCTTTGGTTGGCGTTTTGTAAGTTGTACGATATGCCCATAACGCCTCTGCCATCTTCGTATGCCACTCTCGTTTGTTCTTAGAGAGAATCTTCTTTAGCAATTTCACCAGTGTTTTGTTGAAGGCTTCAGCTAAGCCATTTGCTCTTGGATAGTAAATAGAAGAGTACCGCCAATCAATTTTGTGTCGATCAACGAACTTATAGATTTTTGTACTCTTGAAAGCAGTTCCGTTGTCTGAGATTATGCGGCGTGGCACGCCGAATCTGTAAACAATATTGTGGGTGAAGAAGTTGATCACGTGCTCAGACGTAACTTCTTTAAATGGAGCCGCTTCTGCCCACTTGGAGAAATAGTCAGTCGCTGCCAAGATGAAGCGGTGTCCTGCTGATGATGGCGGATCTATCGGCCCGATAACATCAGTACCCCAGCATTCGAATGGCCAGGATGCTATTGTAGGGTGCAGTGGATTTGGCGGTTGATGTATAACATCACCGTGGATCTGACACTCGTGACACACCTCTTAGCATGATTGATACAATCTCTGACCATGGTCGGGCCAATAGTAACCCATTCTTTTGATTTTGACTGCCATCTTGGGACCTGATTGGTGCGCTCCACAAAGTCCTTCGTGAACTTCTGCTACCACTTTATCAGCTTCTCGAGTCCCTAGGCACCTTAGCCACATTTGATCGAAAGCACGCCGATACAATGTGTTGTTGACAAATGCATATCGTAGCGCTCTCTTCTTGATTTGAGTAGCTAGTGATTTGTCTGTTGGCAATTTACTTTCTTTAAAATAATCAATAAAAGGCAGTCTCCAGTCATCTTCTTCCTCGACATCTAGGCAATACCACCACGACTCTGAAGCTTGACTGGCCTTGCGCCTCTTCTTAGGAACTTGATTTTCTTCAGATTGATCTTCCGGATCAACTGATTGGGGAGATTGAGGATCAACCGGAGTTGCATCCTGCTGGCCTGAATTTGGTATTCCCTCTGCCTGCGGGAAATGTAATGATGCTGGCTCTAGGATTCGTCGATTGTGCACCATAATTATTATAGGCCATTCGTCGTCCATGTTCGCCATTTCTTTAGCCAATTTGGCAAGAGAATCAGCTTTGGCATTTTGACCTCGAGGAACTTGAGTTAATTTAACAATTGGAATTTGCTTCATAAGCTCAAGAACTCGCCGATGATAACAGGCCAACTCGAACTTGGTGATTTTATAAACTCCCAACACTTGATTTACAACAAGTTGAGAATCACCGAAGATTTGGAGATTTTGAATTCGGACATCGATTGTAATCTCCAATCCTGCTATTAGGGCTTCATATTCAGCCTCATTATTGGTCCGAGGTTCAGTCAAACTGAATGAAAATCTCATTATGCCTCCCTCGGGTGCTACGAAAATGATTCCAATTCCGGCCTGAGCCTTTTCGAGATTTGGAGGCCGAGCACGCTTTATTGACGATGCTCCATCAAAATACATTTCCCATACTCGTAGTATCTCCTCTTCTTCAACGTTCATGATCTGCTCGTCAGGTAGATCGTCGTTGAGCGGAGAATCTGCAGGGATAGGATGTGCTGCAAGAAAGTCTGCTAACACCTGCCCTTTCACTGCTTTCTGTGGCACGTATGTGATATCAAACTGTAGCAATATCACTGCCCACCTTGCCAAACGACCTGTCAACGCTGGTCTTGTCATCAAGAACTTCAGCGGATCGATCTTTGATATCAAGGTGATTTTGTGAGATAACATATAATGGCGGAGCTTCTGAACTGCGAAAATCAAAGCCAAACAATGCTTCTCAATTGGAGAGTAGCGGATTTCTGCCCCTATCAATCTTCGACTGATGTAGTACAGTGCATTCTCCTTGCCTTCTTCATTATGTTGGGCCAATAGTGCTCCGAGGGACTCTTCTAGTGCTGCCGTGTACAGTATAAGAGGCTTCCCCGGGATTGGCGCCGCGAGAATAGGAGGATTCAACAGATATCTTTTGATGCTATCGAATGCTTCTTGGCACTCTTCATCCCATTTGAAACGGACATCTTTCTTCATTAGTTTTGAAAATGGCTGGCACCTACCCGACAGATTCGATATAAATCGCCGAATGAAAGCCAACTGCCCTTGTAAGGAGCGGAGTTGTCGAAGATTCTTTGGAGGTGGCATCTCCACGATCGCCTTGATCTTGTTGGGATCGACTTCGATTCCTCGATGTCGAACAACATATCCCAGAAATTTCCCTGAGGATACCCCAAATGCACACTTGAGAGGGTTCATCTTCAGATCATACTTTCTGATCCTTTCGAACACAATTCTCAAATCATCAATGTGGTCTTTTCGGCCTATGCTTTTAATGACCAAGTCATCTACATAGCATTCGACCTTCTGATGAATCAAATCATCAAATATACGAGTCATCGCCCGCTGGTAGGTGGCACCAGCATTCTTCAGGCCAAAGGGCATGACTGTGTAGCAGAAAATGCCGATGGGTGTCCTGAACGATGTATGTTTTTCATCTTCGGGCGCCATCTTGATTTGATTGTATCCTGACGATCCATCCATGAAGGAGAACATGTCGTAGTTGGAAGTGTTGTCAACTAGGAGTTCGGATACTGGGAGCGGAAAGTCATCTTTCGGGCATGCCTTATTGAGGTCCCTGAAGTCGATGCAGATACGAATCTGGCCATTCTTCTTCTTTACAGGGACGATATTGGCAATCCAGTCAGCATACTTCTCTTCTCGGATGAAGCCTGCTTCTATGAGCTTTTTCGTTTCTGCAATCACCTGCTCTTCAATCTCCAATCTCATTCTCCTTGGAGCTTGTTTGACGGGTGCTGCATCAGACTTGATGGCTAATCTGTGAACTGCCACATCAGGGGATAAGCCAGGCATCTCAGCATATGTCCAAGCAAAACAGTCCCTGAATTCACAGAGGAGTTTCTTCACTTCTTCTACTTGATCTTCTGGCAAAAGAGAGCTAATAAAGGTTGGGCGAGGATCTTCCTCAGTTCCCAAGTTGACTTCTTTGAGCTCGTCCATCGTAGCAGCTTGTCCACCATCTTCCAGTTCTTCTGGTGCAGGCTCAGCTTCTACGGGTTGATCATCATAAGCATTAGTTTCGTATGTTTCTTCAGCACCATCATCATCGGATTTGGTTTCTCCACATGTGATCGCCCGACAAATCTCCTTCCGGAGGAATTTTCTTTTGATGAATCCGATGCCTTTATATGCATCTATATCCTTTCGTCGTAATGGACGCGGACTTCTCCCATACCAGAGGCCTAAGCTTGTACGGAGCTGTCGTTTGGTAGTAGGAATATTGATTTGCTTTCGTAGCATTCTTTGAATATTTTTAGTATTGAATTTGGGTAGTCTCGTAGGAAATAATTCCTCGGAGTCGATGAGCATGCAATCCCAGTCATGATTCTCCTCTTCATGAACTCCCGTGGGAATATAACACATTTCCAGGTGTAGTCCCCTTCTTTTAGAGGAGGCAGATAAAGAGTGGAAAGTTCTTCAATCTTATGCACCTCGCGTGAAATGATCTCTTTGAAGTGTTGCAAGGGAACACGTGTGACTACGAGTACGCTGTCTGAAATTAACAGACTGTCTATTCTTCTAGAGAACACACACTCCGCACTGAGTTCATGTAGATTGAGTCGTAGTCATAATCATCATTTGAAAATTCAATCTGCCTACTCCATTCATCAGTGGACTGGCATATTTTTCGAGATTTGGTAGGAGTAACGTCATCTTCATCCGTGTCGCTCCCAAGATGAGGTACATGCTTCTTTTCTTTAGGAAGAGTTGGTGATTTGGGAAGAGCCGGCGCTGCCTTCTTTCTTCCTACACGCTTCTTATCACCTTCTTGCTTGGGTTTCTTTGCAGCCTTAGAATTTGATGCTCTAGCCTCAAGAGAACTTGACGACTTTTGCTTCTTTGGCATGAAGTACTTAGCATCTTCATAAACTGTTATTTCATGTACTGCAAAGGGCTGAATATCACCAGAAATTCTGAATTCTTCCCCTTCTCTGAGATACTTCATGCACTGATGTAATGTTGAAGGGACAACGCCGTATTCATGGAGCCAGGGGCGACCCAATAATGCCTTGAACGAAGTGTCCGCATCAATTACATGGAATTTGGCTTCCGTATGGAGTTCCCCAAATACAAGAGGAAGCATAAACGAACCAAGAGTTTTCTGCCCTTTCTCGTTGAAGCCATGCACCATTAGTTTATCTTGGCCAAGATGTTCCACATCGAGGCAGAGGGATCTTAGTGCCTTAAGGCTCATAAGATTTACAGAAGATCCGGGATCAATCAAAATTCGACTGATCATCATACCGTCGCTCTCTGCCGTAACATACAGAGGGCGGTTGTGGTCTGCTGTTCCAAGCAGCATATCATCCTCAGCAAAGGTGATGAGGGGCTCATTTCGAGCTTGCAAGACTTCCGTCAAGTTGCGCTCAGCAAAATATGCCTCATATCTTTCGGGGTCCTTGAGAGCTTGGATCAAAGTTTCTCGAAGGTCTTTAGACATCAAGAGGGCATCATATATGCTGAGTTGTGCTGGGATCTTCCTCAAGTGGGATAAGATATTGTAATCTATCCCCCTTAGATGAAGTCTCTTTCTTCTTGGAGTCATTCAGGATAATATCTTCATTGACAATTATCTCTTTTCCTTTATCTTTGTTAGGAATCCCCTTCTTTGGTGGAGGCGGCAGTACCTTGCCACTTCTCAACTGTACTTGGGCCACCTCATCTGATTCAGACTTGTTTGATGAAGCATTCTCTTCAGAGTCCGCCATTGTTGTGTCTGGGGATTCACCTGTAGACTCAGAATCATCTCCCAACTTTACTTGTTTCATTTGTGATTCTATACTTGAGTTTGAATCTTCATTATCTGGAAAACATAGATCTTCTGAACTGAATTCCATTGATGACACCATCAGACAAAATTCAGGGGCCGCTTCTTTAGCGTATTTCTCCCTTTCTGATATTTTTAAAGTCGTTGAGATGACTCGACATATCTCCGTAGGAAGAGATTCATCATCAGCTTCTTCCTCCTTTTCATCTATTTTAAGCTCTTTCATAAAATCATCGAGCTTAATAGGCCTCCTGACAGTCTGGTAATATTCACCCAAACTATCAATAGCCTTTTGAGTTGCAGTCTTCTTTTACCACAGGCTTCTTCAACTTGGCTTTTCTTCCTAGAAGACTTTGGCTTTGCTTTATCAGATTTGGATGAGCTAGCTTGGCCAGGCTGCTGTTTAGAAGTGGATGCTTGTGACATAGACAACCATTTTAAATTCAGTACTGGCTCAGTAGGGGACTTCCACTTGACACCAGGAACTCCTTCCAGCTGTTTCAGCATTTTTGTTGTCTTCTTGGAGACCACAGTCTCCCATTGATCATCTTGGATAGATTTTTCTATTTTTTCTTTAAGCGGGAGTACGGAAGAGGACGTGACTACCCGGGTGGATTCTTTTCTGGGACGAACCAACACATTATCTGATAATGTAAGTTCTCCCCTCTTGTACATCTTTTCTAACCAATCTTTGAAGACATAACAATCTTCAATTGGATGGCTAACTACCCGATGATATGGGCAGTAGTTTGGGTCGCCACTGTGTTTGGACTCTTCAGGTCTTTTGCATTCTGGCAACTCCAGACCATTCTTGAGTGCTTGTCGGAACAATTTGGCAACACTTTCCCTCTTGAACGAATATTCTTTATTCATTTTCTCCTTGAGGGAGGGGAACGTTCTATCACCAGTTCCTGTGATTTGCCTCTGGCGCTCTCCTCCACTAGGAAAGGCTCGAGGTTTATCATTTCCTCCAAGTACCAGCTTTGGTTGAGGATTCGGATTGTAAGCCTGTTTTGATTTTTCTTCATACTGCATAGGTTGCTTTCCTTTGTCTACATTATACACTACCCGTTTACCTTTATCAGGTCTGAGAGGGAATGCAGAGTAGACCTCATTCTTTCTAGCATCAGGAGCTTTAGCCTTTTTGAATTTATCAGGGAAGCTTTCAGACTTTGATAAGTTTAACTTCTCAAATTTTGCCACCCTGTCCAACAGATCCTGGAAGGTAGTGATTGAAGCCATGCATAAGAAGGGTTGCATTTTGTCATCAATGTTCCCCATCAACAGTTGAACTGCATGTTCTTCTTCTAATTGCTGCTCGCACTTCATGCTGAGATTGCGCCAGCGTGTGTTATATACCTCGTCACTGATTCATCTTTCCTCCTTTTATCAAGGGCAAGATCAGCAATGGTAGTCTTCTCTGTTGCACTGGCAAACCTTTTTACGAATAGGGCCTCTAGCTCCGCAAAGGTCTTCAGTGAATCATTCGGTAGTTCGGCATACCATTCGAAAGCAGTTCCACTTAAGCTGCTTACGAATTGCCTGAATAGCAGAGCATCATTGCCTCCTGTGTTCCCACAGGTTGCTTTGAACTGCGCCAGGTGTTGTCTGGGATTTTTATTGCCATCAAAAATATTGAATTTTGGCACAGAATATCCCTTTGGATATGGCACCTGATCATACTCTGATGGGTACGGGCGACCTTTTCCCACCAGCTTCTCTGCTTGTTCAGCAGCTATAATAGCTTTAATCTTTTCACTGATTAAGCCTTCCAGCTGTGACGCAGTTACAGGCTCAGATGCGCTCGCCACATTTTGTGCAGTACGCTGGCGGGTTGGATCATTAGTTTCTTTGCCACCTTCAAGTACACCTTTCACTCCTGAGGCTTGAGGCGCTTGGAGATTTTGAGGATTTACAGCTTGGTTGATGGGTTGAGCCGGTACAGGACCCACAGAAGTGGTCCTCTGCATCATTTCCATCATAGCCGTCATCTGAGTCATCATCTCAGTCATTTTATCATTTAACTGAGAGATTTCTCTGTCTTTCCTTCGCATCTGTCGCCTCATCTGATTTCTCATTTCAGCGAGTGTGATGTCTTCACCTCCGAAGGAATTTTCTCCGACCTCTTCTTCTTCCTCATCTCCTTCTTCTGAAGAGCGAGCACTTCGGCTGGCAATTGATCTAGCCCTGTGGCGACGTCGATAAGTACGTACGCGCGGCTGTGATTGCTGGTCTTCTTCATCACCATCATCTTCCTCTTCCACATCGGCGTGACTGACCATACGAACCACCTCAATTTCCATAGTATCTTCATCACCATAGTCTTCTTCATCTTTTTGCACATGAATTTCTGAGCGGCGGCGCCACTGAATTTCAGGTTCTTGACTTGGAATGAGTATTTCTTCAACCCGTGGACTACGATCGAAGTGAACTTCCTCTTTGGTTGTAGTAGGAGAATGACGGGATCTCCTGGAAGACTCTCTAGGATGTCGACCGTCGTTATAATTGTCGCCATTATGGGCCTTCTTTTGGACCCATCTCTGACGAGTTTTGTTGGCAGGGGCGGATCTCCGAGAGACAGCTCCGGATGTCACGCTTGACTTATTTCTTTCTTCAAAGACCTTTTCATTTCGAGGCTTTGGCCTCCAAACTTGTTTGCCTTTCCGCTGGGCCCTTTCGGCGACGGATTCTTGAACACGGGGTCCAAGTGTCACGCCCCGATGTGCTTCCTGCGGAGCTTGTCGTCGATAACCTCTTTTTTTCAACCATCACACAGCGGATGATAGTCTATCTCTTGGAGGAGTTCTTCGGGCCTCAACAATCAGTGGCCTCTGAAACTTCTTTTTCATTAAGCCCTTCTCCCTGACTGTCTTCAAAACTCGGTGCACCCGGGCAGACAGGCGTTCGGGCTCTCTTATCTTCTGAGGGACTGGAACTTCAAGCTGATGCTCCCAAAAAGATTTCTTGAGCTCACCAGAAGAGCTATTTCTTTTTATCCACTTTAGATTGGCGAACTTATTCTGAGTGGGGATATTGACTTCTGGTTCTGGTGCTGGTAAGTTGGAGGGATGAACTGGTACTGTCAACTGCTGAGCACGTAGCTCTGCATTTCTCTTCCTCCTCCTTTGCCTTCTAGTAAGCCTTCCTCCAGATGAGGAAGCCTCAGCATCATACCTCCCAGATGCAACAGTCTCTCTGGGCAGGTTAGTGGTGTTCGCAGTCACCACAGAAATTTTTCTTCCAGTAACAACCCTTTTTGCAGTAAGGGTCTCAGACTGGGATAGTCTTTCGAACACAGAAGTTCTTCCCTGAGCAGTACCTCTGGCAGCAGTCCTTTCAGAGTAGGATCTTCCAGAAAGTTCTTCAGAGTTTACGCCATACACAGGGACGGCTGCAGCCCTTGCAATAGCTGCTGAGAATTCGAGCCCACCAAAGTGGATGGTGGCTCCAACATTTCCCGTTTCAATTACAGCATTAGCCAGTTGAATCCTGGCTCCTCGTCCCAGTTGGACGGTCATCGGTGTGTCCTGCATTTCCATTCTGTAAAAATGAAAGGCAGGGGTTAGTGATCAGAATTGATACATCACCCCACGCAGAACAAATAATTGAAGCATGAGAGTTAGCATGGAATTCAAAACCCTGTTAGACAAATTTCCATTGATCTTATTTAAAAGATTCATTTTCAGGAAATTTAAAATTTGATTCGCTTGCTACTGTCGGGACCTTTCAGTGATGGATCTTTGGACATAAGGACCAAATGTCACATCCTGATGTTCACCGTATAGAGCATGGTATTTTGGCTGCAACTATAACATTTATATGACTAGCCAAAGATGGAAAGAGAAACCAAACCCCAGCGGAGTCGCCAGAAATCTGTGGGCTCCGAAAATTCTGCCCCGGCCTCCCCGCGCGCTTTTCTTATTCGGCGAGGGAGTTTTAAACGAACTAAGCTCCGAGGTAAATTTTGGAAGGCAGATGGGTTTGTAGATAAGACACTACCCAGAGATTTCGCCCTCATTTTGTGAGGACTTTATGATCTGAGTTCTGGTTTCCCATAGGCGCAAGCCCCTATAGTTAATTACCCCTCCCGATCACGAGAGAGAACTTTCGATTAAGGCTAGTCGTCAATCAGATACGTATAGAATACGTGTTATCTGGCATATAGTAGCAGCATAGGTTTAGGAATTGGAAATTTTGAAGATTTTGGATTTAGGAATTGAAGAATTGGGTTTTTGGATTTTGGGTTGAAAGATTTGATATTTTAAAATAGAAATTTCACCATCTTGCACTTGAAGCGGATGGTGGGGGAATGGATGATGGGCCCGATCAAGATCCCATGGTTCCGTCATCCCGGGCCATCGTGGTCCCTGGTCTACTTAGTCAGAGGAGGTAGTCGACCCAACCTGACAGAAGGATCCTTGTCGGCAGCCATGGGTTGCTTCGTCCAAGGGGACCTTGTAGACCGGGGTTGATGTTTGTCTAAGGGGACAAATTTGAATCCACCTTAGCTGACAGAGGGCTTTGTGCCCTATCAATCATATCCTATTGATTCATATCTCAAGGATTTGATGTCAGTAAGGAGCGTATTGGCTCTGGCCATAACCGAGATATCGTGGTGCCATTTGGCGGCGAAACCACGCGGTTCAGAGGGCCCCGGGTCGTCGTAACCGTTTATCCTGCGGTGGCCATTTAGCGGCAGACCGCCGGTTAGAGGACACGTACCACGTCCTTACTGGCAGGAGATTGTTTGAGAATGGATCCTAGTGATATTTTTCGACTAGGCATTTTAGCTCTTTTGTGAGCTGAAGTAAATTTGAATTTGTCTACCTCGGCAAACTGTTGCGGAAGGTGGATGGATTTTGCTTTGAGCGATTGATGGATTGATTTCAGATTTAAATATCTGGGCTTTGGGATTTTTGTGGAGTTTTGGATTTGGACTTTTGGGAAACATAAAAAATGCCTGAAATTAACCCCTCCGGTTGAGATCTTCTTTCAACACGGCCATCATCGGGGTGACCTTGAGGTCACTTGAAAAATATTTGGATTTTGTATGGGTTTGAGGGCATTTTTGAAATATATTGTGGACCCCTCCGGTTGAAATCTGCATTCAACACGTCCATTATCGGGGTGTTTGGGGGTCATTTCTATTTTTCTATTTTTGAATTGAACCTTGTCGACTCGGCTGAACTGTTGACCGAGGATCGGGTTTTGTAGGCTTTATGCCTTTGTTCATGAATTTTCTTGATTTTAGACCTTGAAGGCCTAAAAAGAATGTATTTAAACAAATACACCGGTCACTTCAACCGTGTATCTATTTGATAGTTCGAACCCTGTCGACTCCTATTGATCCGTATAGAAGGATCGGGTTCTTTAGGCTTCATGCCTTTGTTCATGAACTTTCTTGATTTTAGGCCTTGAAGGCCTAAAAAGAATGTATTAGATAAATATTCTGGTCGACCCTCGTGACCACATATTTATCTAATGGTTTGAACCCTGTCTACTCCCATTTACATGCTTAGGAGGATCGGGTTTCGCAGGCTTCGTGCTTTTTGTTCAGTGAATTCTTTTGATTGTAGGCTTAGCATGCCTAATACGAATGTGTTGAAACAAATACACTGGTTTCCACAGCCGTGTATTTGTTTAAAGGTTCGAACCCTGTCGACTTCTATTGATCCGTATAGAAGGATCGGGTTCGAACTAGAATTCACTTATCGACCCGCGCAGCATCCCTAGGCGTCACGTGTGTACCAATAACACGCTCGCCGGGGCCCATGCGGGTTTTTTGATTATATTTTTCCCCTTAATGTACCTATGTGTATACAAACTACGGTGCACGTGCGGGGGTATTCTTGGAATAGACGCCTTCTGTCTGCTTGTACGAATGTTGCAGATCCGGTGGCGATGCATTGTAGGTTATAGACGCCTTCTGTCTGCTTGTATATGTGTTGCAGATCCGGTGGCGATGCATTGTAGGTTATAGACGCCTTCTGTCTTCTTGTATATGTGTTGCAGATCCGGTGGCGATTTGATCTTGATATTGACCCCCTCCCCCTTTCTCAATCACCGGGGAAAGATCTTTTGGATTTTGGAGTCAAAGACTACTTGATTTGGGAATAACTCCTTTTAAGCTCTTCGGCGTAGTAGACTTGCTATTTCCGGTGTTTGTGGGCACCTGAATTGCTTTTCTTCTAATGTGTAGGACCAAGAAGAAACTTTGGAACACCAGGAAGTTTGGTTCTAATTTGTTCAAACATCTCCTCTCTTCTGTTAGAGGTGTTCTTCGTACATCGGGCTGCCTTTGTACCCGGTGTACTTGGAGATTTTGATCACCGTTGCTGTAGGTGATATTCATACTTGTGCCCACAGTGGTTCGTCGTGCCTACGATGTATTCACTGTTGTTATCCACAAGTTATTTATAGTCATCTGCAGTGGACCGTTATATCCGCTACGATCTCCTAGTAGTTTTCGTAGGTGAGCCCTTGCTTTTGCATTCAAACCACCTTTCACCAATCTCAGGTGGTTGTCGTTGGGTTACACTTGCTTGTAGAAGTGGGTCCTACATCATTGGTCTCCCGCATCGCCATCTCAATCAACAGGCGTTTGTAGAAACTATCGTAGGATATGTACTTGTGTCCACAGTGGTTTATTATGCATACGACATACACACTGTTGTTATCCACAAGTATTTATTTGCTGGAGATCAGTTATATCCGCTACGACTTCCTAGTAGTATTCGTAGGAGAGCCTTCGCTTTGGTATTGAAACCACCTTTCACCAATCTCAGGTGGTTGTCGTTGATTGTACTCATTTGTAGAAGAGCGGATCCTCCATCATTGGTCTCCCACATCGCCATCTCAATCAACAGGCGTTGTAGGGATTGTTGTAGGAGATTCCAACAGCATATATAGGAAGGACACCCGTATATTTTTTGTAGTCATTCGTTATCCCCGTAGATACGATGCTCCCGATTTCGTAGGGACTGTTGTAAAAGTCCACCACATTTTTGTTTATACGGGTTGAGGTCTTATAGTTTGAATTTCCTTGTATATGACCAATTTTATTCAAGTCCCCTACGACCCGGGTCTTGTTCAAATGGTTACTCAAATTCTCTTAAGATCTTGCAAGTTCAATTGAATACTCATTTTCAGTTGGATTTGATTCCAATTTGATTTGATTTTCATTTGAATTTGACCCTTAATTAATCATTTATGTTTTTGTTCAGGTCCTCTGCACATGTTCAATCAAGTTCAAAAGTCCACTGCTCTTTCTTGTTTGGTCCAAATATTTGGTTCTTTTGAGTTCAAAACAGGTCCCAAGTGTAGTAGTATTTCACCCGAAATTTCGGCAGCCTCCCGGCGTCTCCCCCGTTTAGGGGAAAACTACGAGAAAACTGGGCCTTCCCACCACAGCCAATAAAGGCGTGCATGGTAGGTGCCCTCTTTCGAGGACACCTCGGCCGTGATTTTTCATCCCACCACGGCCAACAAAGGCGTGCATGGGGTCTTTGACGGTACCTGTTACAAGAAGAGCAGTTGCTTTCCCCCCGCCCGGGGGTACTTATAAATGATTCCGGCCGCGCAAAGAAAAGGGTACACCAAGCTCACCTGACCTCGCCGTGTGCGTCAAACCGGTTTCCCTCCTACCACGGCCACCAAAGGCGTGCTTAGGTGGTTTGCCGGTCCGACACGCATGTCGAGACAGGATGGCGTGGGTCGCTCGCTTACCTCAACACAGATGTCGTGCCGGTTGCCCCTCCTACCACGCTCAATAAAGGCGTGCATAGGTAGACCGCCGGCCCGACACGTTAGTCGAGATAAGAGGGCGAAGGTTGCTCGTTTAGCTCAACACAGGTGTCGTACCGGTTGCCCCTCCTACCACGCTCAATAAATGCGTGCATAGGTAGACCGCCGGCCCGACATGTTAGTCGAGATAAAAGAGCGGAGGTTGCTCGCTCACCTTATCATAGGTGTCGCGCCAGTTGCCCTTCCCACCACGCTAAGAAAAGCGTGCATGGGTAGACCACTGACTCGCCACGCATGACGAGGTAAGAAAGCATGGGAGGCGACTGTCCGCCTCGTCGTAGGCGTCGGACCGGGGTCCCATCCCACCACGCGCAATAAAGGCGTGTATAGGCGGTTTTCCGGTCCGTCGTACACGTCGAGGACGAAAGCCTGAGTTCAGGGGGTTATACCTTCGGGACCGGTGGACCGGTGGACCGGCGATGGAGGCTCGGATGTCGAGGCGAAACACTCTTCTTTCTTCTTCCCTCTCTTTTTTTTTTAAAATCTTAATTAATAATAATTAAAAATAATTAAAATTAATTAATTATAACTAATTATAATTAAAAATAATTAATTAAAAATAATGGAATTAATTATGATTAAACTTAATTAATCATAATTAATTAAAAATTATTTTTAAATTAATTATAATTAAAAATAATCAAGTTATAATTAACTCAATTAATTAAAATTAACTTTTATTAATTAAAATTAGTATAAAAACTTTAATGGCTAAATCCGACCAAATGGTTTTAGTGCACGCGTTAAATCCCGGCAGTGGGTAGATCCAGGATTTAAGGATTTACGGCTTAAATCCCGTATTTACTAAATCCCTAGGTTCGGTGGATTTTCGGGATTTGGCCAAAGAAGTGCGTGAAAGGAGGAAAGTTACCTTCCACAGCAAGCGGGCTTACGTTGTTGCCTCCGATCAAAAATGTCGCAACTTCCGATCCAACAGGGAGGAAGAGCCGGAGAAGGAGCGAAGTCGACCGAGCTCAGCAGAGGAGGCGAGGGATCGAACGGGTAAGCTGGCTTCTCTCTTCCTCTCTCTCTCTCTCTCTCGGCTTGGAGTCGGCACGGGCAGTCGGAGGAGGCGACGGGGAGAGGGGAGATCGGGAGAGGAAGGGAATTCGGGAAATTGGAGCGGGGGAGAGGATCGCGAGAGGAGGCCGAAGGCCTCTTCCTCGCTGGCTTTTAACGACTCGAACGAGTCGTGCGAGCGACGTGCGAAGATCGTGGGAAGAGCAGCGACGACGTGCACGACGTGCGCGGGACGGCTTCGGCAGAGTAGGTGAGTGATTTGATTTTTTTTTTTTTTACTTTCTTTTTTTTTTATCAGAGGTCAACACACAACAAGCTTGATCATCCCTTCATTGTAGTCCAAAAGTTGTTGTCAACCACTCTCTACTTCAGTCAACAAACACCTATGAAAAAATAACTTGACTTTCAAGATCCATAATATCCAAGTCATGTGTCGACTACATAAATCCATTTATGGACTCAAATAATCACCTCGTCGGTTCTCCACCTTTTTTACTCATCTATTGCAATACGATTTTGTTGCAAGGAAGGCTGATCCTTCCCTCATGCTCTTCCATAAAGATTTTGTTTCACTTTACTTGCTGCTTTATGTTGATGAAGTACTCCTCACTAGAAACAATCAAACTGAAATTCACAACCTACTCCAAAGTTTAAGCTCCCAATTTCTTCTGAGAAACCTAGGACCAGTTTCTCATTTCCTTGGCATACAAACTACTCACCATCATACAAATTTGCTCTTAAGTCAATCCCGATACATCACAGAGGTGCTCAACAAATCTGGCATGCTCAATTGCAAACCCGATCAAAGCCATCTACCATCCAAACTACCATCACCCATTCCTAATTAAGAAGGCAACCAAAACTTTACAGGAAGATAGTTGGCTTGATTCAATACCTAATGATCACCATGCGAAATATTGCTTTTGCAGGTAATTATCTTTGCCAACACACGCATAAAGTGTACCAACTTCATTTTCAAATGCTGAAAAGAGTGTTGAGATATCTCCATGGTACCATCAACTATGCACCACCTATTACTAAATCATCTCTTGATCTTCATGCTTATACAGATTTTGACTGGGTGGCTAATACAACTGACCGTCGATCAATCATCGAGTTATGTGCTTTCCTTGGCAATAATAGATTGTCCTAGTCTGTCAAGAAACAACCTACTTGGGCAAGATCATCAACAGAGGCCGACTATCATGCTTTGAGAGCGATTGCAAGTAATATTATGTGATTGCAAGTAATATTATGTGGTTGAGACGCCTACTCACAGAATTTCACATTTATGTAAATGCACCTACTCAAGTTTACTATGGCAACACCTCTGCTATTAAATTAGCTAACAGTCTTGTATTTCATGCCTGTACTAAACATATTAAAGTTGATTACAACTTTATACTGGATTGCATTAAAGAGCAACAAATTATTAAGCATCATATAGCCTCTCAAGACCAACCTGCTAATATCTTTACCAAGAAACTATCCATCACTCAGTTTATCTAGTTGAGATGTAAGTTAACAATACAAGAGGCATTATCAACTTGAGGGGCGGTGTTAACAAATATGTGCTACAATATTTAGTATAAGTGGTATGCTCCACTACTTGTCTGTCGTATAATACATAAAGACTCTGCTTCAGCCTCAGTCATAAGATGTCTGTCCATTTATCAATACCATTCATTTCTAACTACATGTTGCCTTTTATCTTTATTTATATACACATGTATATAATAATCAGTGATATACAGAAAATACACAAATGGCTTCTTGTTCCTTTCTTCCTTTACTGGTTCTATAGGTTTAAGGTTTCTTCAATCCCTTAATGTTATTTATGTATTTCGCTTTTGTTTGTGGGTTAGAACGGTGTAAGAGAGAAGAGAAGCAACGAGAAAGTAAGAGAGAAAAGATATATGTACTTATTTATCCCCATTAGGAACTTAGCTTTATTTGCAATGAAGTGCAAACTATTATACATAATTAAGTTTTCATTTATATGATCAACAACACTTTATAATTGAAATGTAATCTTATTTGTATTGCCCTCCTAACCAATTTTCATTAATATAAACTATATTTAATGCATGTGTCATACTTTAATCATGTGTTGTTTAATTATTTCAGTATAGAACATTGTAAACTTTAAGTACTCGAATTAGTCAAACCTCTTTAAGATTCGTTCTCATAAGATCCTTCCAATCAGTAATTTGTAAAAATCTTTTCCTGTCAGAATCAATCATTCATACCATATTTTAGTTAGTCTTTCAAATATAAGCAATATCTTATTCTTTCTGACATTTTATCTGCGGATGTAATCATGTAAGTAATCATAAATGGTGCTTATAAGAAATCTGAATTCTTGGTTTCATCTTCTGCCTTGAGAAATTTTTGAGAAATCTTGTTTATTTTGTTGTGTGATTTCCTTCTACAACAAATATACGCAAGAATGACCAATCAAATTGCAATTTTTAATAAATTCAGAATGGGTTGAGCGCAAAACCGATGAACGATATGGAAGTGCTGGAGAGGATGCATAAACAACTGCAACAAAACAAACAAGAAAATATAAATATAGCGAAAAGTAAAGGACACCCCGATTTAACGTAGAAAAAACCTGAAATTGGGAAAAAAATCACGAAGCCACACTACACCAAGAAATCCATTATGAAAAGTCGGAGAAAAAAGTGTAAATCTATTTTCTCTCTCACTATCTCCTTTCTTCTCTTATCTCTTGCACCATTGTTACACTCAAAACATAAGACAAAGTCAAGTTAATAACATCAAGGGACGCAACCCTTCAAAAAAACAAGAAAGAAAACGGTCAAGTCCGCCTCGCAGTGCTGTAGCGCCAATTTGGAATGTTGCGTCTCTCAAGCATCTTCCATCATAATGTTGTGGCGCTCAAACATGATGTGTTATAGCACTACGACGCTGAATCTAGAGCGTTGTGGCACTTTACTCTATGTCGATCAACACTAGGGTGCTCTCGGCTACACAACACCGATGCATTGGGATACACAGCATTGAGGCGTTGTATGGAAAAAAATTGGATGAAAGCTTGGGGTAAACCCCCCGCAGCCCCCAACGAGCACGAGAAATTGATTTGAGATCCAAGGCAACAGTATAATACAATTGATCGGCGTAATCAGATTCCACACAGACTAATAGGAAGAAGCAAGTTTGGTCAAAAGCTCCAATAGAACAGCCATCATAAGAGAATTTAAGTGTGCCCACCCCATATTTATTAACCAGTTTATAAAATATTAATTCTAAGAAAAATATGATATATACGACATATAAATACATGGCAAATATTTAAATATATAGGACGAAATAAACTAAAAAAAAATGCATGACATTAAAATTTTAAAAGAACAAAGTATTAATGAAAGAACAGCAGGTAAAAAGATCAAGTATATTTAACAAGATTATAAGCTGAGACAGGCATGACAACAGCTTTTGTAAGAAAGTTCAGAGCTTCAACGAATCTGCCACAATTAAATTTTTAAGCAAACGAAGCTTTGAACATCTGAGAAATAATAATGAAATGTAAGGAGCGGATTCAGTAGTTTTGTAGTTATGGTCCATCTAATAATGGCGGAAAATAAAGCATTAGTAAATGCCTATGAAATCAGTAACTGTTTTGGTTTGAATCTCCTCACCATATGACAATTCTTACAAACTAAAATTAGCAGCATATCTTTATATTGCTGACTTAGGCTTTGTTTGAGACGGCTTTATTTTTTTGCTTTTAAAACTAGTTTTTTTTATTTTAAAAATAATAATTTTTTTTTAAATTGTTTTAGAAAGCGGTAAGAAAGTTGTCCCAAACAAGACAACTTTCTTACTGTTTGTCAAAGCAACTTTCTAGTACAAAATATAAAATTTTTGTACTACAAAGTTGTTTTGAAAAGCAGTAAGAAAGTCGTCTCAAACGAAACCTTAGGCTTCATTTGAGACAGCTTTCTTACTATATTTTTCAAATTGCTTTTTAGTATAAAAAATTTTGTAGTAAAAAAAATTGTCTCAAACTAAATCTTCATTTGAGACGGCTTTCTTACTGCTTTTAAAGCAGCTTTCTGAGAAAGCTAACAAAATTTTAATTTTTATACTAAAAAGCTACTTTAAGAAGCAGTAAAAAAACCGTCCAAACGAAGCCTAAGTCTCAATCTATCAGAGAAACAACTCACAATAACAGTAGTAAAAAATGCAAAAAAAAGCACTAGAATAGCTCCCGAGTCGTGATGCCTTGGCTTGTCAAGTCTTCCTCGCCACAACATCAACAGAAAGAAAAAGACAGCAAATATAAAGGTTATTAATTTCCAACCTGAACCGTATCCCAGAACAAATAAAAACCCATATGAAAACTAGAGATTTATTACTCAAAATATTGCAGAAACAAACATTGAGCCACAAATCTGGCCTTATGAACACATTTTCAGAGCTTAATTGTGAACAAAAAAGCAAAATAAACAAACATATTTTGTATGAATCTGAATAACATGGATTTTACCTGTGACTGAAGAGAAGGAACCTCAAAAGAGGTTATCGATCTTATTGGCATTCTTGCACTGAGTCATAGAATATGAAATGTAATAGACCAAGTTCCACTGGAGCGAATCATGCTTACAAACTAAGAGTTTAGTTTGGTACGGCTTTCTTATTGATTCTTAAAACAGTCTTTTATTACAAAAATTTAAAATTTTTATACTACAAAGTTGTTTTAAGAAGCAGTAAGAAAGCTGCCCAAAAATAAAACTAAATAACAGACACACGGCTAGAATTTTTAGAGGCTCTTAGATCGAGATCTCTGATATTGTTGAAAGAAGACCTTCTGCTTGTACTAAGTAGATTATGTGATGAGGAGAAGGGGTCAAAATATATGCCCAGATAGGATATGAGTGGATCAGCACGAGATTTATCAACAACAAACCTTAGAAACTGAGCTTTTACAATAGGAAATAGTAGAAGCCTTTTATATCCAATGGTTGTGCCATTTGCTATTATTTCCCACTCCCCTTCCTTGAGAACATCAGCATGGAACTCAACGACCCGCTGCCCCATTTGAATAGGCTCCTGGGCTTGCAAAACATTGAAGGAAATGGATTGTCCGAGGTCTAGGATTAATGTCCAGGTAGCTTGGAACTCATCAGGAGCCCAATAAGAGTAAATACCTTCTTCAATTACGTTGGAAGGGCTGAAATGAGATTCATCAGGACCACCTCGTGTACTGCTAGCAGAAACAATGGCATCCTTAGCCAAATTTTGTGAGAAAATGGTGTGTCGCATTGCAGTAAAATTCTGAAGAACCTGAATGTCTTCATCGGATATGAGGCCAGATGAATTTGGGGGAACATTTAATATCAGGAGACAGTTTCTGCCCACTGAAGTGTAGTATATGTCAAGTAGGGTCATGGGAGATTTGGGATTCTCTGAGCTATGCCAAAACCAACCTGTCCTGATGGATACATCGCACTCTGGAGCAACCCAGTCATGCCCATATGGATCACCCTCGAGAGCATACCTAAGCATAAACAGGTAGAGAAAAACTGAGATTAGGTTCCTATGCTTGACTGAACATACTTTAAGGATCTAAGATGAAGATCAGAAGCAGCAATGTATAAAAAAAAACAAAAACGCAGTAGACATATTAAGCATTATCATCTGATGAAGCTTTGCTTATTGTTAGAATATCAAATACAAAGGGGACCACAAATGATGAGCAGCACAACTCCACTAACGGCTGCAGCAGAGAATGCCAACATCTCCTGCAAAAACAACTACCTAAAGAAATCATAGCCCTTCATGATGATCAACGGCCAGCCTTCATTATGATGCACAGCTCTAATTCTATTTAAAGTCTTGACTGTAGCTTCTCTGTTTTTTATGCAATGAATTACAAATGCCTTTGGAGTTTATCTTTCTAAAACCTCCTCTACTTTCATTTGCATTCGTTTGCTCTTTTTACTTGTTCTGTATGCAGGTTTTCTACATGTTATCAGAGCTCTAGTCTTACGACTTCTCAATCTTATTTCATCTATTCCGTTTCCGATGACATCTCCAACAATGTCAACTACAGCATCAACGTTAGCAGCTGGATCCAAGTATACTCATCTCCAAGAAACTCAAATCCCCTCCTCCCTAAAATTTTTCATGAACAATATCAAGAATTTGACTACTGAAAATCATCATATGTGGAGAGCTCAGGTAATAAAGGTCTTTCAAGTCAATGGATTTTATGGTTTTCTGGATGGAACAGCGACTGCACCGCTAAAATATATCTGAAATTCTGATCAAATTTCAACAACTAATGCTGAGTTTGCATTATGGCAACTTATTGATCAGAATTTAACATCAGCATTATATTCTGTTATTACCCCTTCTCTTCTTCCCTGTGTTAAATTTGGAGACCACTCATGTTGTTTGGTTAACCATAGAGAAGAGATTACAATCAACCAACAGATCCCGCATACTTCAGCACAAAAATGAGCTTCACCATATTACAATGAAAGAGATGACAGTGACTCAATACTTGTCGCTCGTCAAGTCCAAAGTGGATGATATAAATGTTGTTGGAAGTAGTTTGGATACATAAGATATAATACTTTATACTCTCAATAGATTGCATGCTACTTACAATGCATTTAAGACTTCCATACGCACAACTCTACAACCTCTGAGCTTAGATGACTTGTATTCATTGTTATGTAGTGAGGAGATTAATTTGACAGCTGAAACTCTGCGTGAAACCCACATAACTGCAACATCTGATCCACCAGCAGCTCTTTACTCGTGCACGAAGTCGTTCATCATCAATGCGCTCTCGACCTTACAATCGTGGTGGAAGAAACACTAGGAGAGGAGGCCGAACATTCAATCGTATTATTGAATGTCAAATTTGTACTCGTCGTGGACACTCTGCAGCCAACTGTTGGTACAGGATTGATCTGAAATATCAACCACAGTAAAATGCACGGCTACTACAAACCCTTCAACTGCTGACTGGTATCTTGATACAGGAGCCTCACAGCATCTAACTTCTGATGCATCGCAACTGTCCTCAGCCTTACCATACCATGGCCAAAATCAGATAACAGTTGGAAGACAGAGCTTGCCCATTGCTGCCACTGGACAAGGACTGTTACCTACACCCTCATGTAAGCTCCTCCTTCATCCTCTATACTTGTGTTCCTAATCTTACCCATAATATTATCTTTGTTAAACAACTCACTTCCAACAACAACTGCTCAATTGTTTTTTACTCTAATGGTTTTCAAATTAAGGATTTGAAGAATCATTCAACTCTCCTTCAAGGTCGCTACCATAATAGACTCTATCCAGTCTCTAATGCATTCATCACCACCAGCACCTCTACAAATATACCTACCTCATCAACTCTTTGGCACAAGAGACTTGGACATCCTAACTCCAACGCTTCAACTATTATACGTGCTTGGAATCCTTTTATTTCTTTTAAAAATGTTTGTAGCCTTGTAGTTCTTGTTATCAGTTTAAATGTCATCGCAATAGTTTCACTTTATCTACTTCCACTGTTTCTAAACCTCTTCAAATAGTTCACTCTTATGTATGGGGTCCCTCCCCAATATCTTCAATTAATGGATTTTGTTACTATGTTATCTTCATTGATGAGTTTTCTCGGTATACATGGGTGTTTCCAATGCGTCAAAAGTCTGAAACTTTTCAGAACTTTATCAATTTCAATCAATCAGATTCTAGAACAGAATTTACAAGTAAATTGTTTCAAAACTATTTAAGAGCTCATGGTATTTAACAACAATTCAGTTGTCCCTACACCCCTCAGCAAAATGGTTTGGCCAAGAGAAAATATTGTCATATAATTGAAACTACTCGAACTCTGATTAATTGATGCCAACTTACCTTATAACCTCTGGTTGTATGTTGTGCTTACCGATGTTTATTTAATAAACATACTACCTTCTCCAAATACCAAAGATAAGTCACCACTTGAGCTACTTTACAATACAGCACAAAATTACAAATTTTTAAAAGTTTTTGGCTGTCAATGCTACCCTCTTCTTCCTCACAAAACTCACAAGCTTGCCCCCAAAGCTCTGAAATCTGTGTTTCTTAGTTATGCTCTGGCATCTAAGGGGTATCTATGTCTTAATATTCTTACAGGCAAGGTTATAACAGCTATCAATGTTCAATTCCAAGAACACATATTTCCATTCAAAAACGACATGTCTTCAAATCCCACTGAAACTCCTTCACCTACATCTAATCCTCCCCCTCTCACTCTCGTTCCAATAACGCCAGTTTCTCCTTCAATACCTCCCAGTTCTTCATTCCCACCTTCTCCATCCACTAGTCAATCCACTACTTTCAACAGAACTGCCTCTTCCAACACACCATCTACAGCCACCTCATCTAATCCAACTCCACCGCTACCTCTTGCCAAAACTCACCTTATGACCACCAGGATACAGACATGTCATTTAAAACCCAGATCCATATTTAATCTCCTCCATCTAACACATAAGCCTTCTGATCCCACCTGCAACAACCAAGCTGTCAAAAGTCCAAACTGGCGCAATGCAATGTCGGCTGAATTCCAAGCACTTCAACAACAGGGTACATGGACTCTTGTACCTCCCAAATCCAACTATAATATCTTGGGCAACAAATGGTTATATAAAACCAAACTTAATGATGATGGCACCATTGCTAGATACAAGGCTCGCTTGGTGGCTCAAGGCTACAAATAAGAGTATGAATTTGATTTCTTTGAAAGTCCAGTAGCTAAATTTCAGACTATAAGAGTTTTTTCTCACTGTCTCTCTTCACAATAATTGGACTATAACGCAATTAGATTTCTCAAATGCATTTTTGCATGGTTCATTAACTAATAAAGTCTACATGGAGCAACCAAAAGGATTTATTGACACTACCTATCCTAAACATGTTTGCAAGTTAAACAAAGAAATCTATGGTCTTAAGCAGGCACCTAGACAATGGTTCTCCACATTCATTGACTACTTAGTTACTTGGGGTTTCCAATTTAGTACAGCTGATCATTCCGTACTCTATTATTCAAATTATGGTATTACACTCTACATACTTATCTATATAGATGATATCTTACTTATGGGAAATGATTCTCTTATTGGTTTCAACTTACTTCATGATCTGCAAAAACAGTTTGCGGTCAAAAATCTTGGAAGCCTTCACACGTTCCTTGGCTTACAAGTACACCATTCAGACAATGAAATATTTCTGCATCAACATCACTATGCAATGCCCATTCTAAATAGAGCTGGAATGACCAACTGTCATCCACTACAAACGCCTGTTGCTCACAAAATGGATACTTCAGCTGAAGCATTACTTCCATTTTCTGATCCACATCTATACCGAAGCATTGCGGGATCTCTACAATATTTAACAATCACCCGACCAGATATATCATTTGCTATTAATCAAACGTGCCAACATACGCATCAACCATTACATATGCACTTTCAAATGATCAAGCGGATATTGTGATATCTCAAAGGTACACTTCACTATGGTCTCCCTATTCTACGTGGCACTATGCAACTGTCAGTTTATTCTAATGCCAATTGGGCCGATGACAAACAAGATCGCAAATCTACATCAGGTTATTGTATTTTCTTAGGCAATACACTTATCAGTTGGAGCTCAAAGAAGCAACCTACAATTGCTCGCTCCTCCACCGAATCTGAATACCGGGCCCTCAAGGCAGCTGCTATAGAAATTGTGTGGTTACGTAGATTACTACAGGAATTCAACTTCCCAGCTTCGACTCCGACCACCCTCTATTGTGATAATATCTCTGCAATTTCGTTTGCCAACAATCTTGTGTTTCATGCAAAAACCAAACACTTTGAGATTGATTATCATTATATTCGTGAGTGCATTAAAACTAATGTAATCAAGGTGCATCATTTATCTATTGCTGATCAAACCGCTGATGTGTTTACCAAAGGCTTGTCTAGCATTCGCTTTCAACATCTTCGCACCAAATTAACTATTCATCCTGGAACAGTTAATTTGTGGGGGAATGTTAGAATACCAAATACAAAGGGGACCACAAATGATAAGCAGCACAACTCCACTACCGGCTGCAGCAGAGAATGTCAATATCTCCTGCAAAAACAACTACCTAAGGAAATCACAGCCCTTCATGATGATCAATGGCCAGCCTTCATTATGATGCACAGCTCTAATTCTATTTAACGTCTCGACTGTAGCTTCTCTGTTTTTTATGCAATGAATTACAAATGCATTCGGAGTTTATCTTCCTAAAACCTCCTCTGCTTTCATTTGCCTTCGTTTGCTCTTTTTACTTGTTTTGTATGCAGGTTTTCTACACTTATACTGGCAACACATTCAAACATGAAATAGTCAGAGAATATAAAGAGTGTCAAGAGTTCGACAATAGTAAAAAAAATTAGTATCAGACATTAAATGTTCCATCAAAGCCAAAAATATCGAATGATAAACAGTTGCAACAGCATTTCCATTTGACAATTGGGTGGCATAGCAACCATTGATACATAGTGGTGCTTGCTAGTTGCTACCATGGTGGGAGAAACACCTGCTATAAAAACAACCTCATATCAACTACTTATGCAAGCCACACCCTCAACTAATTTGTTAGACCGGCCTAATGGACCGGTCCAGCCGGTCCCATAGGGACCGGGTTCGCACGGACAGAGTCGCGATTTCTGCCTCCTGCGCATGCAGCGGAGGCCGCAAGTTTTCGCAAGCCGAATAAGAAAGATTTTTTGGGGGAATTAAGAGGAAAATTTGAATGTAGGGACTGTTTAGGGATTTCCTTTTGATTTTTATGCATTAAATAGTTTGTTTTACTAGGGTTAGGGCATCTTGAATTTTGTTGAAATTTGATCTCTTAGATTTAGATTTTCTTTGGGCTCTAGCAGCGTCTAGAGATTTGGGAAAGATCGATCCTCCTCTCGAAGTGAGGATCAACTGTATCTTGCTAATTTTCGCTTCTATTTCATCAAATAATACAAATTTTTTACTGTTTTCTTGCTTTTGTGTGTATTTTTGTGGAGGATTTTTGCTATTTTTCTAAAGATTGATAGGAATTACTTGAGATTTTCAAGTGTTTCCTATCATAATTAAAATAGAAAAAAAAAATCCATGAGTAATGTTCAACACCAGAACCAACACTTGTACCACACCACACAGTTAATCAATATTAGCTTATAGTATTTGGGCTTGGTTCTATGAATCCTCATTTTTCATTAATTTTTATCGAGTAAAGTCTTAGATGTTAAAATATATTCCACACAAATTATATTGAAAAATACTGATCTATATTACCTCAGATCTACTCCATTGTGATACTACAATGCTAATTTTATCTACACTTCCAATGTAGAAATCAGATATCTTCCTCTGATATTTTGAGAAATACGATGACATTGCAAGGTCAAGTGTACTGAATGCAAAAAAAAGCAATTATTTCATTGAATACGGGCCAAAGAGTCGAATAATAATAATAAACAGTTCATTAATTTACTCTTACCTCGACATTCTCGAAGACTTAAAAATAAAATGAAGGAAGATTATTCAACAATAAATTATAGTGTACAAGGGGCTAATTTACAAGTAGATGGACCCTTTATACATGGTTCAATGAAGAGAAATTGAAAAAGAAGATGATAGGAGTACAATAAAAATTTCTACTTTTAACCAAAAAATGACTGAAAACATGTTAGTAACATCATAGCAGTACACAACAGATGAATTGGCATTTCAGCTTTTATTGATTGGTTTCCGCAACTCAAAGTAGCGACCACTAAACAAATTGATCATATAGTATGAATACATCAAAATGGATGATGAAAAATCTAACGGTCCAGGGCTAGTTTTGATATTATTTTAGTACTCGTGCAAAGTAGCACTTACAATAAATTTATGAATTTTGTACTAGATTTTTATTGAAAAAACAGTGCTTGAGAATAAATAAGTAAAAGAATTCTGTACTCACTCGGTCTCTGTGTTGCCAATTGAAGCTGAGCTTTTGTTAAAGAGAGACCAACAAGTAGTACCAGAAACTGCAGCCTCATCACCTATCCATCTGACATCAGGGCCAGCCTCCGAGAAAATAACAGCTTTTGGCTGCAATTGATGAATGAGTTCAAACCAGGAATCAAACAAGTAAACCATGTCCTTCTCAACTTTTCCCGGTGCACCATCCAAAAAAACCTCCTGAATATCCCCATAACTGGATCAAAGAAATCAGTTAAACTAACATTTATAGAAACCAAGAATTGGAATAATTATGGTTTGTACAATCCGAAAAAGTAACGAACGAACTTTAAGTTGCTAAAAAAATTTATAAATAAAAAAAAAAAGGATAGAAGCAATTGTCCTGAATTAATCAGTATAATTTGACAAAATACACACTTCTGGGCAGGAATCTCTGTTAGAGAATAGAAAATGACAAGAAAAAATCCATCAGAAAATCCACGCTCCAAGGGTAAATGGCCTGGATGTCTACAAAGATTAGCAAATAATTGATGAGTTATTTGGGAACTTTATATTGATTGGATTCTTCTTTGTCATTATCTTCAAAAATATAAGAAGAGACATTTGATCCAATGTTCTCCATGGAATTAAACAAAGGCGTTACAATAAATCAAGATCGGGCACAGGAGAAAATAAAAAATGGAGATTCTTGTTAAAAGTTGATGTTGAGAATTTCTTAGGGAGGAAATAAGTTTTCCTCAGCTTCTTGGAAGAGAGGAGAATAGAGAGAGGGAAAGGGAGAGGGAGAGCAGCTGAAATCAGGGAGTTTATTGATTTAATTAACTTGTCCTAATTACATCCAAAAGAATCTATTTAAAGACAAAAAAGGGCAACACTAGAGGCTATACAAACCATATAAGAAAACAAGAAAAAGAACACCTAAAACAAACTCAAGTTCCATCAAAAACTCTAACAGTTGATTTGAATGTATAGGAGACCTTGTTGACTACATAGTGAAAGAAATAGTAAAAGCAAGATTACAATCAGTTCTTAGTAGAGAAAAAGTCTAGGAGGATATAGAGAGAGAATTTTGGCAAAAAGTATAGGATTACAGCATGCCCATGCTCCACTAGTGAGACTAGACAAAATTCGGTGACACTTTGATGGGGACATCAGATTATGGAAGGTTTATCAGAGGTGTGGCCGCCGATCTACGGCCACGATTGAGTCATTGTACTTTTGATTTATTTTATGTATTTTCTTATTTCTGATGTCGTTGTTTTTTGTTTTATTTAATTTTTGTTGTACCCTTTTATTAAGGGATGTCGTATGTAAGCCCTGAGAGCATTGTCGTCTTTTCTATTTTGAGTCTTATGTATGAAGCTATTTATAGCCCTATGTTTCTCTTTCAAAGCTAACGAATGATTAAGTGAAAATTTTGTTCTCTAGTTGACTTCTCATGAGGGCTTGAGAGTTCGGAGTGAAATCTCTAGGAGAGGGAGATTTGTGTAATACCCACCACCCTAGATAAGTCAGGTTTGTGGTTTCATCCTCTACCTCATTCTCTCTTCCTCCCCCTACCTTCACTGACAACACTATCTCTCCCTCCACCTAGCCGCCACCTCTCCCCACCCGAACCCTCCTCCCACCCACCAATTTCCCCAAGCCACTTCACCCCAAATCGCCGGCTCTCCCCCTTACCCGAGCCCAAGCAAGCCGCCGGCCACCCTCTAGCCTTACCCTCTTTGGTTTTATTTCCTATTCAAGATTGCCATAATTTTGGTTAGATTTTGAATTCAAATTCATCCAATTTGAAATTTAAAATCTTTCCTAAAATTATAAAATATATTTTAGGAAAGTTTCCAAAATTAAACCCTTTTGAATTTCAAATTTATTTGGAGTTAATTAATGTTTTTTCCTATTTCTTAAATTCAATTTAGGAAACCCCTAACCCCTCCCATTAATGGCCCCCATGACCATCAATGTCGCCGGCCCCTATGAGATTGGATTTGGAATCCTTTCTTAATTCCAATCCTCTACTTTAGAAATATTTCCCAAAATCCATGAACCCCCTTTTGGCTGAAATTCCCCAAGATCCCCTCCCTTATTTACTTTCTAAATCCTAGTAATAAGATTTGTAAATAATACTCTCATCCACCCCAAGCCCCTCTCTCTCTCTCTCTCTCTCTCTCTCTCTCTCTCTCTCTCTCTCTCCACATTAACCCCACTTCCCTTCTTGAGATTAATTTCAAACATAATTCCTCCAATCGCTCACAATTAAAAATCTGAAATTTATTTCAGATTTCTAAATTGTTCTTCCCCTTTTACACCAAACTTCTCCTCTCCCAACCCTCTCCCTTGGCCGGCCATAACTCTCCACCTCTACGTCAAGTAAGAAACCCCTGTCGTTGACCATACTATAAGATGCGCTTTTTTTTGGGCAAGAAACCCCTGTTGTTGACGATACTATAGATGAGTAATCAATTCAATTCTTGTGGGTGGATAGCTTTTACAATTAGGGAAGTTTATGGGTCCTCTTGGTTGAGTTGATTATGGCTTCATTTGGGATGGCATTCTAACTACTTCTTAAAATATTTTTCTAGTACAAAAATTTTTGTACTAGAAAACTATTTTAAGAAGTAGTAAGAAAGCCGTCCCAAATGAAGCCTATATGTAACTTTCAGAGACTCGTAGCCTTGGGCAACTTCAACCTTGATAAGCATGGAGTAGCCTCGTGACCTGGTTCAAGCTATTGAGATAACTTGACCAACCTAACCCAAATGAATATGGTTACACAAGAGATGCTTCAAAAGTCCAGTTTGGCACACAAAACCTAACACCTAAACAAACACGACCCATCAAGCTTCACCTCTCGAGCAAAACCCACAAATAACCTCCCGATTGACCAAATCCAACAATAATCTGAAAGCAACAAGCTCTACTGGAAGCAAAGGAGAAAATTCCCATACCTAGTAAGCAATTCCGTCATCTGCCCCAAATAGTACTCATTGTATTCCAGTGACTTTCCATAACAAGGCTCGTGACGATCCCACGGCGACAGGTATATACCAAATCCAAGACCGAATTCGTGAGCTGCGGCTGCAAGGTCAGCAACTATGTCACCCTCACCAGAGCTCCAAGGGCTAGAGCGGACAGAGTAATTAGTGTAGGAGGAAGGCCAGAGACAGAAGCCGTCATGGTGCTTGGCAGTGAGGACGACACGAGAAAATCCCGTGGCAGCGGCGACAGCGGCCCACTGGCGAGAGTCCAGGTTTTTAGGGAAGAAGATGGAGGGATCTGCGTGGCCGGAGCCCCACTCGGAGTCTGTGAAGGTGTTAGGACCGAAATGGAGGAACATGGCCATTTCTCCCTGCTGCCATGCGAGCTGGAAGGCCGAGGGAAGGGGAAGAATGGGAAGGGGAGGGGGAGTTCTTGGGATATTCTTTGAAGAGAGTTTTTGGGGTGATGTTTGCTGTGGATGAGCTCAGAAGGAGCACAGGAAGGAGAAGATGGAGGCGCAGAGTGAAGATTTTGGGCCCTGCCATTGATTGCAATGGGACTGGAAGAGACGAAGATGCTTGCCAATTAAACTATATATACAATTATTTGACTGAGTGCCGTTATTTTGAGTATTGAGTTAATGTACTTGTTACTTGTTAGTTAATTTAGTTAATAAATACTTTGAAATTTAATCAATTTAAAAGAAAATTTTGACTCTGAATTCTTA
This sequence comes from Dendrobium officinale, assembly GCA_019514585.1. NCBI lineage: Eukaryota > Viridiplantae > Streptophyta > Magnoliopsida > Asparagales > Orchidaceae > Dendrobium > Dendrobium officinale. Next base: position 11,429,336 of record CM033699.1, on the reverse strand, counting down.
TAATGTGGAATTAGAATAAATGTATCTAAAAATTATGTTCACACCAAAACAATACTACTCTAGTTTCAACAAAATAATACTACTCTAGATTAAGAACATTTGTTTTTTAATCCTTTGTGATAAAACTTATTTTGAATAATATTCAAAGAAAATTTTAATAAGGTTGAGACCATATGTGATAAAAAATTTAATCAAATTTGAACATTGCTCTAACCCTAATTGAACAAGAATTAATATTATTTGAAAAACATTTTGATTAATATTCTAATATAGTTTGAATAAGATATTGTTAAGAGAATTTATAAAATTATTGAATTAAATGTTCGAATAAAATTTGTTCAACATTCAAATTTGTTTTAGTGTAAAATAGTTTAATGCAATCACAAGAGTTATAACATAATAGATTATAAAGCAAACTAGTATGATAATAAAATTTTCTCAAGTAGCATTATATTAAATTAAAGCAATCATAATGTTTTGTAGTAACATATTAAGTACAATCATAATAGCTATAATACAGCAAATAAAAACTTTCATGGAACTAAAAGAAATAGCAACATCATAATTATTACGTGCTAGAAAATTTGAGTCGATGGAGTTTATGTTTTTTGTCTTAGGTTTTACAAACATTCAGCACTTATAGATAAAAATCATAAGACCATAAACATTTTACGTGGAAAATCCATAAAGGTAAAAAATCACAGGGTCTAGCCCAGTTGCATAATCCACTATGTAGTAAGTGATACAAAGATTTTTTCCTTCTTCGTTATTAAGAAGAGATAGAGTACAAAAAATTGAATATTTATACCCAACAAAAGGGGTTAATCTTCCCAGGAAGAATTTTATAAAGTGTCCATAGGCGGACAAATGTACCCAATAGTAGGGTCAAATCTTGATAATATTCTAGAGATGATGGTGGTTGTCGGTGATAGTAACTGGTGGTTGTCATCAGCAATAGCTGGTGGTCGTCGGCAGTGGCGATGACTAGAAAATACTAGAGAGCTCTCTCTTCTTCTTTTCTCTCCTTTTTTTTCATTTTTTTCTCCTCTCTTCATGTGAAAAATAAGGGTCTATTTATAAGTTTTTGGGAGTGGCATACTCCATAAATATGAAAAAAAAATTCTTAGATAAATTAGGAGTGCTTCATCCAACGATCCATATTGATTCCTTTGATCATGGAGCTTTTGTTAAGCATTTAAGTGCTTTAATGATATCATAATTGAGTGATCTTAGGCTTGTTGGATTCATTTCATCGAACCGCTTGATTCGACTATAAGCATGTCATATTTGGATTTTAATTTATCATCAAATTAATGCTTTTAAACTATTAAATAAGCTTTAGTCATTTGATTCGAGCCCATTTGAACTTGGATTTGACCAATTTTAGTGTCATCGGATTCGTATGATCAAAAATGTTCAGTTTGACTATAAGTTTGCTGAGATCAATGCTCAGATGGTCGAAAATTGAATTTTGATGATTTCCAATTCAAATATGTCTTGACATTTGTGCTAGATCAATGTGATTTTTTATGATGTACTAATAATATAATTATGTGCTATAAAATGTATAAATCTAATCACATATGTATCACTACAAATTGTCAAAATCTAACAATATTAATGTCAAAATAAAGAGCCTCAATCTGATCACATCTATATCTATAGCTATACTACTATTAAAGTGTCGCTTGTGATTCTCCCCATACATCATCCTGATCATTCGTCTAAAAAACTTAACTTAATATCCATCATTAAATTTTTTAACTCTATTCATCTACCTTCTTCCATCTTCAAATTGAAATGGCGCATTCCATGTTATCTATCCATCTGCTCGCAAACCAATATTCCACCGTTTTTCCTTTCGTCGTATCAACGCATCCCTACATGAAATGGCACATTCCTTCTTTCATATACTTCCGAACAAATGTCCCTTATTCTGTTCTTGCTATCGTCCATCATTACAACTGTTTGCGCGCCGGATCCAGAAAAGCTCGTTGGATCCAGAAAACATACAGTTTTAAAATGTAAACTAAACAACGCCTTTTTTAAAAATTTCTGCGAATTTTTATAGACATCTGCTCTATTTGTCCTTCAAATTTGGTTTCTTCATCTTCTTCCCGTAATTTTTTCACTCATCGAAGATGCTCGCCCAGGCCACCTGTCTCCGGCGGCGCTTCCCCTTTTCGTTACATTATAATTTTGTTTCCCCTTCATACTCTTCTTTTACATCCCTATGTTTTTTTTCTTCATTGTTTTGTCAATGGAGAAATATATACACTAGGTGGAGGCTAGACAGGATCGATCTGGCACTGACAGCCGTTCGCAAGAGGTAGAGTCCGGACTTGATTCAGCAGCTTGGTACGGTAAGAAGGGGCTAGGCGTTTGAAGTAGTTCAACAATAAGGTGGATAATACAAGTACGTGGAGAAACTTGCTGTAGGGCTCAGCCGAGTAGAAGACAAGGTGAATGGCTTGTATGCTCTTAGGGAGGTTCGGTTGAAGATGTTAGTAGGGTTCAACCTAAAAATACATGTAAAAGCAAATGAAGACGACCAATAAGAAAACTCCACATAGTTGATCCTAGATACCTGAGGCCAATACCATGACAGGGAGGGAATTTGCGACTTTATAGAAAGATGGAGGTAAATCACATCCATAGAAAAGTAATCAATAGGTAATTTTAGCTTTAACCATCATGATCATGATTGCATCTACGAAACTGATGAAGAAATTTCCCTTGGAAATTTCACTTAAATTCTAAGATATCTCCTGACCCATTGTTGTAGTACTTAAATTACTTCCTAGAACTGTCATCACTTGCCTATATCATCCAAGTTAGAACCTAGAACACCACCATTGATCGTTACTACTAATGAATATCCAGAAATGTTTTTAACTCTCTCCAATAATGACTCTTAAAATTTTATTATCATTATGATTCTCTATATCAGAAAATGCATGAGAGTTGAGAAGGTGCAAACACTTTGCTGCATCTAACGTCAAAACAATAAACAAACCTATAGAAAACTTCATGAATATCAAAATAGTGGACGATTTTGTATTATTTGTTCAGTAAAAAAATAATATACATGTGATCTACTATAAGAGAGGTAGATCGGTTCTCCCTCGATCAAACCACAATGTTCATATTGTTATTCCTAAGAAATATAATTCTACAATTTAATCCACAAATATATTCTCATGTATCTACTATCATTATTTCTAAATAAAATTAGGTTCATTTTGTTATTCCTAAGAAATATACTTATGCAATTAATCCACAAACATCTTCTCATTTATCTACTTTCATTATTTCTAAGTAAATTTTATTTGTTCTTAAGAACAAGCTTTAATTCCAGAGTTCACAAACCTTCACACTAACGCCGTCTAATAAATGGTAACAACTATTTATATTCTATATGGTCATATACCAGCTTGTATTTTTATTATTTAAGAATGACAAAGAATTCTAATATTATTAAAATTAATATTTCTTCATTGATATAGGTACATCAAAAAAATCTAACCTTAATTTTGCTATGAAGTGTTTTGCATTGGTTTGATTGTATTGAATTTTTCCTATTGAAATTCAATTTTAAACAATCCAATGTTTTTTTTTTTTTCAAGACAATTTTTTTTACTAATAAAGATTAATTTATCTTGTATTTCAAGATAATTTTTTTATCTCAAATGCAATGTCTTTTACATTTAATTTATTTATTTTCGTTCAAATATCTGTAAATGCTTTTTATTTTATTTTATTTGTGTTTGTTTTTTGTTATTCGTGTTCGATGCTATTCCCCAAATCTTTCTTATTTTATGATATTGCTTGAATTAACTCAATTTGTGTTTTTGCTTTTGGTCTTTTTTATTGAATTAGCCTAAAGTTATCATTTCATCAATTTTTATTAATTCTTCAAATAGATGAGCAAATGAGAAAAAATATTGTTCTTTGTTTAGATATAATGTTAGTTATGTTGCATTGCTTCTATTAAATTTGCTCATGACTCTCTGATCTTCTATCAAGATGCTTCTTTGTGAGATCTTCTTTGTGCTCGATATTACTCCCAAAAGTTTTATTGTTTTATAATTTACCTTAAAATAAGTTATTTGGTGGTTTGCTTTTCTAATTTCTTTAATTATGCTCAAATTATTATTTAAACTATAAATATGATTATTTAAATCAATGCCTTATTTTCCATAAATTATTAGCATATGATACTTTTCTAATCCCTTATAAAATTTTTCATTCTTATTAACATATGATACTTTTCTAACCACAGAGTAACATATTATACTTTTCTCATCTTTAATTTTGTTTTGTGAATTATTGTGATATGGTTTAAATTTCATACTGTATCAGTTTAAGAGAACATTTTCTTACATAATAACTCGTTGCTTTTGTTATTTATTGGGTCATAGTTTTGAGTTGAAAAACGATGATGTCATAATTCTTGCATGATTTTCATTAGATTATGATGCATGATCTTATCTATAAGTATTTCAAAGTTTTTTATTTGTCTTAGTGCTTCCTACTTTTTTGTTTCTTTTGCAAAAAGTAGAGAGGAGAAAGAGTGTTGACCATTAATCCCTACCTAATATGTTCTTGTTTGTTAGCCATCAATGCACAATTTTCCTCCAAAAAGATGCAAATTTGATACCAATACTTGAACCAAATCAGTTTATATCAATCACTGCGGGGATCTCATGATATTTCAGGAAAATTTTTTTTAAGAGAAGAGTCACTACGAAACAAATGAATGTTATTGCTAGATGATACAAAGCTGATCATTTGAATTTAGAGTGAGCAGTCAATTTTTCTTTTGATAACAAGTGGTAGTAGTCAAAATTCATTAGAAATAGTCTCATGAACCAATGTTTTACACAGTTTTGCCCAAAAAAAAAAAAAGGAAAGCATAGTGGTCCATTGAGGGGAGGTAGATCTATGAGTAGGAGCCCATAGAGAGTCATAGGAATTGGAGAACCAATTTGCAAGGAAGAAGTTAGAACCATAGATCCTGCCAATCATTTTGCCAATAGAGATTCATAGGACTAGAGATCCATGCTGCCTTTTTTCCTTAGGAGGAGGAGTATGCCAAGAGATAGTACACAATTTGTTTCTGGAGTTATATTTTGTGAAACAGAAATTTAGCAATTAATGAGCTAATCTTTTTCATAACACATTTTGTGATAACAACAGACCTAGACCAATAGAGGAGATCATTCCAAATTTTGGATTTGACAAATTGATGCCTGCTAGCAAAAGATAAGAGCTTATGTTTCCATCCACAAAGCCAAATAATAATTTTGTTCATGATGGGAGCACTTTTCATTATATTCAGTTGAGAGGGAGAGATGGTAATTCCCAAGTATTTTCATGGGAGGCTAGAGCAGTTGTTCCCAAAAAATAGATGAGATGTGTGTTTTAAGATTGGGATTGGCAGCATTATAAAGATGACATACTTGTTGGTGTTGGTGCTCATATTCAAGATATCAACAAAGGAGACCATATTATTATTGAGACATTAGATGTTAGTAGAGTTAGTTTTAGGCATTTCTTCTTTATCCATAAAGTCTCTCTCTCTCTCTCTCTCTCTCTCTCTCTCTCTCTCTCTCTCTCTCTCTCTCTCTCTCTCTCTCTCTCTCTCTCTCTCTCTCTCTCTCTCTCTCTCTCTCTCTCTCTCTCTACACACACACTTGTTGTGTATTGTGTATGTGCATTTGAGTTCATTTGTATGATGCTTATTTGAATATGAGTATATTTATGTGTAGCGCTAGACTAATGTATTCTTATTTTGATAGGATTTTTTAAGCACACAAGTAAGCTTGACTTCTTTTCAAGCATACTAGATAGAAAACCAAGAAATTCCAATTCATATCAAACTTCAAATATAGGATAAGTTAGTTAAACAATCATCCCAAATTAATAAGAGTCATGTCCATACATGTAGGTTCTACTTTGGTTGTCAATACAATAAAACAATCACGACCATGTTTTTTTAGAAAGTTACTTTGTGCCAAATCAATGGCAACAAATCTTCCGGACGCTTATGCAGAGAAGATAACATCATCAATACAATTGAAAAGGTTCATCTCCTAATAATATTTCCTTCTTCTCCTGTCAGATAGTTCTTGCTTTTCCTCCTTTCCATTTCTTCTCTACGACATTCTTCACCTCTCTACGATGTTCTTTTACTATACTCCATTTCGTTGTTGTATTTTCTAAATTTCTTTTCAAATTATCCTACTTGACTCACTTCGCATGTATAAATTCCTCTACCCTTTTGAATTTATCTTAGTTAAATTATGTTTGTATGTGGATTGCTTTTCCTCTACTTCATATTTTATGGATATCTTTCTTGTTTCCAATTAATTGAATAATAACAATGTTACATATCTTATAAAATATTTTTTGTTTAGGTATGCTTACAATGTTATTCTTCACTATGTAATTTTTATAGATATATTTCACTCTGTTGTACTTATAATTTTTTTTGATTAAATTGAAATTATTTAAATCTTTAGTCCTCTTATTTTACAATAATTAAGAGCTACATTTTATTAGTTAAATTATGTATGCCTTTGGATTGCTTTTCTTGTACTTCATTTGTTATGGATATCTTTTTTGTTTCCAATTGTTTGAATAATAACAATATTACATATCATACAGAATATTTTCAATTTAGGTATGCTTAAAATGCTATTCTTCACTTTGTCATTTTTATAGATATATTTCACTGTGTTGTACTTACAAAATTTTTTGATTAAATTGAAATTATTTAAATCTTTAGTGCTCTTATTTTGTAATAATTAAGAGCTTTGCAATGTAAAAATCTCCCAATAAAATCAATTTTTTTTAGAAAGTTTCTTTATAAAAGATGTGCTTTAAAAAATAAATTGTTAAACTACTTTGAGGAAAATAAAAAATTAGCATAAGCACAATCATGATTATTCTGCGTTCAATTAAGACCTTAAATTAAATAGTTTTATTAATTCAATGTTCAATGTTCAAATGTCATATATAGTTTTATATAACATATATTTTTTTAAATACAATATTATGATAACACGATATAACAATATGATTTATTTTTAGATTTAATACTATTATTATTAAATCACAATAATATTTTTATAATGTTTTACTATGTATTGTTACATAATAATATTACTCTTATTTTAATAGTATAAAAATATGTCAATCCTTTGATAAGATTACAATTAAGTAATATTAAACTAAATAAATCTCATACATATTATATTATCTATATAGCTATTACTCTCTTATTTCATCATAAGAATATTTTCCCTCATTATTTCCAGCATAATAAAATTTTTTATCACAATACTTTAATTTTTATAATAGGCGCGCAAAATTCAAAATGTAGAAGCAGTGATACGTCGTCAAAAAATTATCTTGATTGGGCACGAATCTCGAGGCAAAAATCAAGTTGGGAACTTCAAAAATTAAATTCGGGAGCACCCGAACTCCGATTTCAGCGAGCTTACAGTCAAACTGAGCGTCTCAGAAATACGAATTTAACGACACCAAATTCAACTCAATCCGAGTCCAAATGGGTGCGAATCAAGGACTCAAAGTGCTGTTGGACGGTTCAAATCACTATTTGAGTTACCAAACGGTCTCCAATTTTAACGAGCTTATACTCGAATCGAACGGCTCGACGAGAAGAATCCAACGAGCCCAAGATCACTGAATTCTGACATCAGTAAGGCCCTCAAATGACCAACGAACAGTGCACTATCGTAGGATTCAATATCGACCGTCCATTCGACCACTCCCTATTCGCCCCTGATCTCACGCCTATTTACGGGCCATGCCACTCCAGAAAATCTATAAATAGAGCCCTCATTTCTCATGAGAGGGGGATCCAAGCAAGAAGAGAAGGAAGAAGCTCCTCCTCGACCACCGTCGGAACCTCGCCGGACCACCGCAGGAGCCTCGCCGGACCACCGTCGGAGCCTCGCCGGACCACCGTCGGAACCTCGCTGACCACCGCCGGAGTTTCACCGCACCACCATCTCAAGGCCCGACGTTCAGGCCCGACGTTCTACTGAATGCCCGACATACAAGCCCAACGTTCTGCTCAAGGCCCGACGTTCTGCTGAATGCCCAACGTTCTGCACAAGGCCCGCGTTCAGGCTTGACGTCTTCATCTGAGGCCCTCATCTTCGCCAGAGGTCTTCACCTTCGCCAGAGGCCCTCACCTTTGCTAGAGGCCCTTGTCTTCGCCAGATCATCATCAAAGGCCTTGTGCTCCACCAGAATATCACATGAGGCCCAGACTTCCGCCGGACCACTACTTGAGGCCTTGAGCTCCACCATGCCACCACTTGATGCCCATAGTTCTCCCAGAATACTGCCGACAATGGTCCTTTCGACCTCCGTCGCCTACTACGGTCCGTCCGGCCTCCATCAACAAACAACGGTCTTTCTGACCTCTGTCTCCTGTCGACTACGGTCCTTCTGACCAAACAAACATGTATATGTAACTCCTACCATGTAATACAATCTATATGATGTATATTTGCTACATCAATACAAGACATTCTCCAAATGAAGGGCCTCATTTGTAATCGACTGCAAATACTAGTGGATTCATTCAAATTGGGCCAGGCCCCGTGGTTTTTTCCCCTTTTAGGGGTTTTCCACGTAAAAACTCTGATGTCTCTTATGAATGCTACATCCTCTCACTTATCTGATTGTGTGCTGGATCTTCATACAATGCTAAGACGTTATACTATATATTTCTCTACCGCCGCGAATATTCCAGGACGCAACAAGCAGATTCACTTGAAGTAGCTTTTTCACATTGGAGTCTTTGGACTTCTTGTTGTGATTACTTGAATGGTGAAACATTGTAGTTATTTTAATTCTACAGATTAATATGCCTATCAAATTTATCAGTTAAATTTCTTAAAATTATCCTAACAAAATGTATGTTATTTTTTTGTCTATATTAATCTTCTAAACTAAGTATTTTTTTGCACCATGTAGGTGTTTCTTTAAACTTGTCTGCATAACTTCTTACGTATCCTTGCATAGGTATAGTACCATAATCATAATTTTTAGTGATTAATGTTATGTTTTATTACCTATTATAGCGTAAATGCACTATGTATTCACGGTGTTTTAAAAATTTGAACTATTCTTCATACTTTATCACTCTTAATTTATCAAATACAAATAATATATGAGATTTAAACAAATTGTTAAAAGTACGAGTTATGAATAATCAACTATGTATTTTGATGATCATCAATTGCTTAGCATAAAATGATAATAGTTATTATTTATCATTTTATAATTATATTAACTTATTTTATGATAGTCAAAATTAAAACTAATTTAACATTTTTTAAACTACAACTGATTTTAATTAATTTTAATATTACATAGAACATAAATTAAAACTAATTAATTTCAATTTGAGGAAGTTTTATAATAAAATAATAAACATGGTCAAACAACTTTCTTTTTGATTTTTTTTTTTCATGCTTTTATTACAGTATATTGACCTTTACTTTATTTTATGATCTATTTCAACTGTGCTATGTTTTCATGTATTCATGTTTATGAAATGTCTAATTTTTTATTTTTTTTAATTCATTTTTATTTTAAATGGGCTAACCTGAAGTATACGATCATATTTCTTTGGTTGATTTATCTAAAAATCAAAAGATTGTAAAAGAAGAAGAAGATGAATACATAATAATTTCTCGAGGAGGAGAATTTCGATTCAAATTCGAAGAATACCAAGCTCTTCATAGAGGACAGAAAAGAATGAGTCTTTAAAAGATTCTATATAAAAAAAATTATGTTTGCCTTGAGAGGATAAATAGAAAACTTGTGAATATTTTTGATGGCCTAAAATTGCACATTAGTGTTTTTAATTCAATTGAACAAAAAGAAATTGTGCAATTTATCTATGTTAAAAATTGTTCATTTTTTCTTTTACATTCATTTAGAAAGTTTTTATATATTCTTATTATATTTGTAATATCATATTTGAAACTACTTATATAAACAAATATTAAACTATGACTTCATATTTATATTTATATGAGTTTAGGACTCTATATAGTTGTTTATGCTTTTTTTTTAATTAGTTCCTTGATTAATTCATCTAAAAGTTTTACATTTATTTTTCTAATGAAATGATAGATAAGTTCATTAGCCAATATACATAATTGTCAAGTTATACTAGAAAAATAAATTCATTTTATTTACGAAAATTCTTTGAGATGACTTTAGAAATTTCTTGATTGGTACTCTCAACATTTTATCGTAATTGCTTAATTCAAATTCAATAGCACTCGCCATCAAGATTTTTATTTAATTTAGCCTCAATTATTATTTTTTTTATTTAGTCTCAATTACTTTCTTATGTTGTTTTGTTTTCTCTAAGATTTTTAAAAGTTTTATGAATGAAAAATTTTTATTAATTAAATGATATTCAAAATCTATATTTCTTTTATAATATTTATCTAAGAATATGAGATGTTTATATTTTTTCTTATTTCTTTAGAATTTTGTTTTATCTTATCATTTATAACAACTGATAAAATTTAATTTTTTTTTAGAGCACACATATTCTAAACTAAAAAAATGAATGTGTAGCAAAGGACGGGTGACAATGCAATTCATATGTTGTTATAACTAAGCGGTTGTAATTTAAACTTATTATTTTTTTCACTTAAAAAAACTAATAATTATATTTATTACAGTAAAAGAACGGGATCCCTCCTCATATTCTTCATAATGGGATTGTTGATCCTACTCCAAATCTCTTCAAGATTATGATAAACTGATTAATAACATCACATGTTTTGCCTATTAGTTGTGTACCTGATAGCTGCATTATTATATGAACTTGGTGACTGCATACCATCTCATATTGATAGTCATGATTTTATAAGGTCATTCTGTACTGTGTCATTTTTAAGCAAGTGTAATATAATATTTGGACAATAGATAAAAATTGTTGGACCTAACAAATTCATTGGATCAGCTTCAATTCTCCTTCATGTTGGGTAAGTATAAGATATTATTTTTCGTCCCATCATATTTTAATATTTTTTTTGTAAGTTATGTCGTATAGTCTTCTATGAATATTAGATGATTTAATAACATCTAAATTGTTAACTTCTACTATCAAATATTCAGATATGTGTTTGTCTTAAATGATAATGGAACTGATATTGCTAAGAATTGTATTCCTACAGTTTCATACAAAAGGTTCATAACTTAATTTCATTTTCAAGTATACATATATCTTGAATTTCTTATTTAATTTTTTTTTCTTAAATTCTATAGGATTTTTGTTATTTTTAGAAAGATGGATAAGACAAAGCGACCACATAACTTCAAGCTTGACTAAAATTTTCAGAATATAAAGTCTTCTCATTTTAGTGATGCTTCTAAATCATTCCATAAAAAAAAGGGTGCCCTTGTAGGATGGCAATATCTAATCGTTTTTCTTTTTATAATGGTTCCATTTTCATATACAAATTTTCAATGCACATACTGTATTTTTCATTTTATCTTCCCTTAACAACTATTATATTTTGTGGCTGTTTGGTAATTTTATTATTATTGTGACAGTAAAGCTATTTTAATTTTATATAAGCTTAAGGTTTATATTATCTTCATTCTTTTGTAATGTTTCAAACATTTGAAAATGACCAATGATTATACGTCAAACTTAATTAATTTCATTATTTCCTTTAACTATAGATAAAAAACACATTGTTTTAGAATTTTTTTCAATCTTTTAAAACTTGATTTTTTTTCTCCAAGATAAAATTTATTAGATTCTTTAGCAAAGATAAATGAAATAAATTTAAATTGTATTATAAACCTAAATTGGATGTTATTATATATAAAATATTTTATTTCAATTTATATTAATTCATGTATAATAGAATAATAAATCATCTATACTAATACAAATTTAATATTTCATATTGATATAGAATTTTATATCTTTGATATATCATAGAATAATTATTTTTGTTATATATATATATTTTTTTATTTTTAAATTCTTATTCATGTGCACCATGTGCACATGCATTTATACTAGTTATTAAAAGTGCTGAAATCTAACCACTTCAAGGGTGTATTTCCATCGGGATTGAAAATAGTTTTATCTAACAATACCAAGTGAATTTCAATTTTTTAATTAAAGTTCAAACCATCAACCTTTGTATGATCTTTAACAACACATCCATTCAAAGTTACATATCCACCAAAAGAAATATTAATACCTTTGTGCGTGTCTTTAAAAAGGAGAGAACGAGTATAGCAGAAATATAACAAACAAGGATGCAAACATATCAAACCGAACACTTTAGCAATCAAGAAATGAATATCAGCCACATGATTAAGATCCATTATTAGCCACATATTACACACATGTAATAGTATAAATATATGTACAACGAATGACATTAGTATGAATGAAATCATAACAGCAAGTTATGTCTTCTTTTTGGTATCAGAGCTCCGGTTCTTCAATCTCTCACAAGTAAGCAATTCTCTATGGCTCAATCCATTTATTCCCAAATTGCAAATTCATCATCCGACACAAACACAAATGCCTACAACATACCTGCAACTTTGAAGTTTGTCATTTCAAACATCAAGAACATTGTTCCTACACAATTATCAAATGATAATTATCCCATATGGAAATCTCAAATCACAAAATTGTTAAGAGCAAATGGATTTTTCAATATTGTGGATTCTAGTATCCAACCATCGAATTGCTTCCAGCAGACGAATGATGGATCATCAGTCATTAATGCAAAGTACACCGAATGGGTTTTGATAGATCAAAACTAGCAGCCGCACTTTGTTCTACGATCTCTACAGCCATTCTACCCTATGTTCTTCATCTTGATTCATCAGCTGCAATATGGAACACAATTGAAAGGAGATTACAGGCATCTAACAGATCAAGAGTAATTCAACTTAAGAATCAATTACACAACTTTTCAATGAAACAACAAACCATGGCCAAATATCTGAAAGAGGTCAAGACATTGGTGGACAAAATTGCAGCAACATGAGCTACAATTGATAAAGAAGATGTATTTCTATACACGATGAAGCATATCAATCATTCAAAAGCATCATACGTACAATGGTACAACCAATAAGTCTTGATGACTTATACGCCTTTCTAATTAGTGAAGAGATTAATCTCAACGCATAAGCAGCAAAGCAACTCAGTTTTCTAGATCAAAATACAGCATTATATACCAACAGAGGAAGGGGAAGTAGAGGAAGAGGTAGATACAACTACCAGAACATTAGAACCAACAATCAACCCATACAACAATGTAAAATATGCAACAAGAAAGGTCATTCAGCCAACAACTACTGACATAGATACAATAACAATTATAATCCCCCACCACCAAAAGGCAACACAGCTCTCACAGCCATAAATGAAAATCAAAATCCAGATTGATATCTGAACTCTGGTGCAACAGCTCACTTGACAAACGACATCAACAATCTCACATTAGGAGATCCCATACCATACAATGGAGCAGACAACATACAAATTAGTGACAGCAGTACCATCTCTATTGCTCATACAGGAACAGGCCCATTACCAACCCCCAATCGTAAGTTGCTATTATCTCAGATTCTTAAAATTCCCAAACTTTCTCACAAACTTCTTTCAATCCCTACTTAACCAAAGACAACAACATTACCATCACATTTGATGAATCTGGCTTTATTGTCAAGGACATCAAGACAAATCAAATTCTGCTTCAGGGTTCAAGTCGTAATGGACTCTACCCAATACCCACAACACCATCCAATCCCAGACCAACACTTACAGTCGTTCATCAACTTCCTACGACATGGCATAACAGACTTGGACACCCGAACATTAGAACCATGGCCATCATATCCAATACCAACCACATTCTAAAAATACCAAAACCTCCCAACACATGTACAGGCTATAAAATGGCTAAAAGCCACATGTTATAATTTCATGTTTCTATTTCCCGTTCGCAAGTTCCATTAGAACTATTACATTCATATGTATTGGGTCCTGCCCCAATTACATCTTATCAAGGATATAGATATTATCTTCTTTTTAATAGATGACCATTCTCGATTCACATGGGTCTTTCCCATAAAATCAAAATCTGAGGTGCCAAAAACATTCATCAGGTTTCATACAATGATAGAAAAACAAATACCTCACAAAGTGAAACAATTCAGATCAGATGGAGGATCAGAATATGTAAATAGAATGCTACAAAAATACTTACAAAAGCAAGGCATTATACATCAGATCTCATGCCCATATACGCCTGAACAGAATGGCACATCTAAAAGGAAGCATTGACATCTGATTAAAACAACAAGAACATTGATAAGCACGGCATCAGTTCCATATACATACTGGTCTGATGCAGTTCTCATGGCATCATATTTGATCAACAGAATGCCATCTCATAACACCTACAACAAAACTCCATACCAGTAGCTATATCACAAGTCTTCAGAATACTCCATATTAAGAACATTTTGATGTGAATGCTTCCCATGGATACCACCACAAAACTAACACAAATTAGCCCTGAGAGCCACATCACGTATTTTTTGGGGGATACTCACCATCTCATAAAGGATACAAATGCTTGAATCCACATACAAACCAAATAACCATATCAAGACATGTCACATTCCACAAAAACATATTCCCCTTTACAAAAATGTCTTAGTCTAACCCCATATCAGTCACCTCCAATGTTCCCAATAATCTCTACCTTCTCACACCTTCAACACAGTGCACAACAAATACATCCCAAATAGTCACACCACCAATAACTACACCCCAACCAATACAAACTACACCTCAGCCAACACAACCCACACCTCAGCTCACACAAATACATCCCAACTCATAAACTCCATAACACAAACACCCATACCACCACCAATACACATACACACCCAATGATAACAAGATTCAAAATTGGATCTCTCAAACCCAAAACCATACTCAACCTGTTACATCAAAACTCTCAAAATCAAGACCCAATCACATATAAAGAAGCATCCAAATATAACATTGGAGACAAGCTATGGAGACAGAGTTTTTGGCACTACAGCAACAACAAACACGGTCTCTAGTACCACCACCGACAAATACTCCAATACTGAGATGTAAATGGATTTATAAAATGAAATTTCATTAAGATGGCTCTGTTGCAGGGTATAAGGCAAGACTGGTGGCTCAGAGCCACATCTAACAATATGGAATAAACTATCTGGAAACATTTAGTCCAGTAGCAAAATTCCCAACTATCAGAATGCTCATCACTACTGCATTTAACAAAAAATGGGAGGCACAACAGCTAGATGTGACTAATGCTTTTCTCCATGGAAGATTGATAGACACAATATAAATGAGACAGCCGCAAGGATATGAAGACAAAGAAAGCCCAGGGCATGTTTGTCGGCTTCACAAAGCAATATACGGGCTAAAACAAGCATCAAGATAATGGTTCAAAATGTTCTCAACTTTATTACAACAACTTGGATTTCAACCAAAGCAGATCCGTCCCTTATGATATTCTCACAAAATGACTCCCAGGCATACATATTAACTTATGTAGATGACATCTTACTCACGGATAACAACTCAGAACTCATATCTAGCATCATATCGAAACTACAAAATACATTTTCCATGAAACATTTAGGCATAACAAATAATTTTCTCGGCATACAAATACTCACATACAAAAACTCCATTTTTCTATCTCAAACACAATATACAAAATCTTTACTTCAAACCACTCGCATGCATGCATGCAAACCTCTATTTAACCCATCATGCACTAAACCACCACAACATATACCACATGATCCTGTTCTCACAGACTTATACACATACCAACAAATAACAGGATATCTCCAATACTTGACCATAACAAGACCAGACATCGCATTTCATGTTAATCTAATTTGTCAACACATGCATGATCCACAACCATATCATGCATATCTACTCAAAAGATTACTCAGATATATCAAAGGGACAGAAAACTATGGTCTTCTTATTTCACATGGACGCTCGATCTCTCAACATACTCAGACGCAGATTGAGCAGGAGACACAAAAACAAGAAGATCTACCTCAGGCTATTATTCATTTCTTGGAATCACACCGATTTCGTGGGCTGTAAAGAAACAATATACCGTAGTCAGATCATCAACAAAAGCTGAATATAGAGCTCTGGCAACAGCTATTACCAACATTATTTGGCTAAGACAACTGCTTCAAGACATCAAAATATCGGTTTTGCATCCTATAGATCTTCACTGTGATAATAGGGGGGGGGCGGGGGGGGGGGGGGGGGGGGGGGGGGGGGGGGGGGGGGGGGGGGGGGGGGGGGGGGGGGGGGGGGGGGGGGGGGGGGGGGGGGGGGGGGGGGGGGGGGGGGGGGGGGGGGGGGGGGGGGGGGCTGGGGGGGGGGGGGGGGGGGGGGGGGGGGGGGGGGGGGGGGGGGGGGGGGGGGGGGGGGGGGGGGGGGGGGGGGGGGGGGGGGGGGGGGGGGGGGGGGGGGGGGGGGGGGGGGGGGGGGGGGGGGGGGGGGGGGGGGGGGGGGGGGGGGGGGGGGGGGGGGGGGGGGGGGGGGGGGGGGGGGGGGGGGGGGGGGGGGGGGGGGGGGGGGGGGGGGGGGGGGGGGGGGGGGGGGGGGGGGGGGGGGGGGGGGGGGGGGGCGGGGGGGGGGGAATATAACAAATAAGGATGCAAACATATCAAACCGGACACTTCAGCAATCAAGAAATGAATATCAGCCGCATGATTAAGATCCATTATTAGCCACATATTAGACACATGTAATAGTATAAATATATGTACAACGAATGACATTAGTATGAATGAAATCATAACAACAAGTTATGTCTTAAACTCCATTTCATCTCTTCTTTAGTCTTATTATAGCAAATATCGTGTACTTGTCTCTTGCATTCAACACAAAGATGTCATTAATCTCAAATTACCAAAATTTTCGAATAACTTTCCCCATCACAACTTCAACTCTATATGTAAGAGAATTAAGAATACATATCTATGTATAAAATAGCTCAAATGAGTCTATCACAATAAAGAGGAAGTGCAAAATAATAAATTCAAACTCCACTCAATATTTCAACAACTACTGATAAAAATTTGATCGTGCTTGCTATAAGTTGACAAATAATATTTTAACATTAATTAAAACTTTTTCAGACTTTGATTTAACCTTCTTTGAATCATGAGGAATACGCAAATATTATTTAATCCTATTTTCAAAATACAAATAAGCTTAGAAACTTTGCTCAAGTTTCATAAGTTATTGACCAAAATTTGATAGATCCTGCTTTGAGCTGTTTGCTTATGTTGATCAAACCATATTCAAATCCTGATCAAAGCTTCTCCTACTATTGTTCAATCTTGTTTTTTTTTTTTTAAAATATAATCAAGCTTTGATCAATTTTCAATCATGAACCAAATATAGAAGTGGGGGATCGAATGCATCATGTGATAGAAAAGTACACCTCAAACTTAAGGAAAACTTTTATAAAAAGATGGTGAGAACGACAATACTTTTATGGCACAGAATGTTGGCCATTAAAAAAGGAAACATACAAATAAGTTAAGTATTATAAAGGTGAGGATGCATAGGTAGATGAGTGGTTTTACATTTAGAGACATAATGCGAGATAAGTATATACGTGAAAAGGTTGGAGTAGCTCCAATGGTAAATAAGATTAGAGAGAGTTCTCTTAGATGGTTTGATCACATAAAACTTTTGCCTTCTAATGATTCGGCTATGAGAGTAGATGTATTAAATCCGGCCTATATTAAAAAATATAGAGGTAGATTTAAAAAGCCTACGTTATAAAGTATTAAAAATTACCATTTTTATTAGTTTTATATGATAATTTAACTCTTAATAAGACACAATGGAGAAAAAGAATCCATGTTGCCAACCCCGCATAGTGGGATAAAGGCTTGACGTTATTGTTGTTGTTGTATCAAATTTGCTTTAACCCTGAACTAAGATAACAAAGTTACCAATCCAGTAGCTATAAATTAAACTTAGATTTGCATTAATAATTTATTTTAAGGAAAAAAAATGGCAAGGCCAAAATCATGAAATTTCTTGTACAAATTATCTCTGGATTTGCTAAATTGGGCCAAGTTGATCTTATTAGACTGCCAACTTCCCGTTTAACAAGCATCCTAAGACTCTCTTGTGGCTCCTATCAACATGCCTTATTCTTTAATATCTAAGAAAACATCAGCAAGATAATTGCAAACTAGCCTCGACAAAGGAATTTAAATTCATTCTTAAGCAATGACTAGATATTTGATACAGAAATCTACAATGAATTATATCCACCAAAGTAATTTAGAGTATTTAAATTAATTCATAACTAATACTCTAAAATATAAAACTAGTTTAAAGAACTCATGTACAAATCTTTTTTATAAGCATACATATCATAATCATTTAGTAATTACTTAATTTTACTATACAAAAATAAAGTTTACTCTGCCACACATACAAAGCCAGACCATAATTAAACATAAAGTTTAAGAATATACTAAGCTTACCCATTATTTTCATAGCTTATTAGTTTTGAACCATGCCATGAAGCTTGATTTGCCTTAAAATATTAATAACATGTGATGAGTTAATTGACCCGTCACTAACTCTAAATCAAACATGAAAAGCATTTTATGCAATCACAACTATTCATGTTGTTGGTTATAAAATATAATAAATCATATGTTAGCACAACAAGACGAGAGAAGTGTCATATTATATTTGCATCATGGATTATAAAAGCATGTCATCTTGCCACTACAAGAGAAACACCCAATACCGGCGGCCTTGACCGGCGGTTATATGGCCGCAGGAAAAACGCCCAATACCGGTACGACCGTCGGCTAGGACCGCCGGGAAACCGCCGGTGCGTACCGGCGGTGTACTGACGCGTGCCGGCGATTAATCTAATGAACGCCGGCCGATGTAACCGCCGGTGCGCCGTCGGTAACATTACCGGCGGCACAACGGCTGGGAAACCGTCGACACAAAGCCGGGTAATAACCGGCGGTATACGCCGCTGGAAGACCGTCGGCTACTAAAGCGGCCGGAAAAAACCGCCGGCAAATTGTTTCCTACGCCATTTTTTCCGGCGGTTGGATAACCGCCGAAAAGCTGCCGACGGTTGAGCAAACCGCCGATGTTACTATCGAAACCGTCGGAAAAAAACTGCCGGTTTTGGGTGATTTTCCTGTAGTGTGCGATATTACATTCTATTAAAGCAAGGATGGCAAGCATTTTTCATATTATATTACATTATATTTCGTACTTAAATCAATGCTTATGGTATATGAGTGAATTCAATCAACTATCAACCATCATTATCATAACATATTGTGGCAAGATAGCCCAATTGAAATGGTCTAAGGAGTCCTAATAGACTACAATCAACATAGGGTGTAATGTGGGTAAGTCGAGTCATAACAATCCATTTCAACATACAACACTGTGATCCTATAAGATAGGCTAACCCTGCATATCAACTATTTCATTTTTCATCGATAATATCATATACTTCTATAGTTAACAGACCTAGTTGTATTGGATGGGAGGTTATCACCTCATAATTACAAACCTTAAGAGCTTTAACTCAAACCATCTAGAGCTCTTACTTAACTTTGATACCCGCTGTTAGAAACTTAGGAGGTAATTAAAGTTAATTACATTAAACATTCACTAATAATTGATGAAATGTGTAATTAAAAGTTTTAGGATTATTGGGGAGGGGGGAGGTTAATTGAACCAAGGTTTATATTAGAGAATTGAAAATCCAAAGTTTCAAAAAAAAAAAAAAAAGAAAAAAAAAAAAAAAAAAAAAAGACACCTCGACGCCAGGGTTGGCAACGCCGTGGATTTGAGCTCTCGAATTCATTACAGGAAAGTTGTGAATTTCCGGCGGAAAATTTTCAAGTTTCCGGCGGATTTCGAGATTTTATGACGGATTTCTAACCAAAACGTGATCGACGGTAAATTGAATGTCGGAAAACTTTGCCGTAAAAAAAATTCACCATAATTTTTTTTTTCTGACAAAAAACTTCAGCCCTTTGTCCAGCAATCTACAATCTTGCAGTATACCCACTGTTAATTGAACCAAGGTTCATATTAGAGAATTGAAAATCCAAAGTTTCAAAAAAAAAAAAAAAAAAAAAAAACACCTCGACGCCACACCTCGACGCCAGGGTTGGCAACGCTATGAATTTGAGCTCTCGAATTCACTACAAAAAAGTTGTGAATTTACAACGTAAAATTTTCAGGTTTATGGCATATTTCGAGATTTTCCGGTGGATTTTTGACGAAAACATGTTCGACGATAAATTGAGCGTCGAAAAGCATTGTCGTAAAAAAAAAATTCGTCGGAATTTTTTTTCCAACGAAAAACTTTCGATGGAATTTTTTCCCGGCAGAAAAGAACTGTCATAATAAATGGAACTGTTCAAAAAAAAAAAAAAATCCCAACCCGGGCGCCCTATTTGAGCTGCTCCCGCGGGTTCGCACCCTGCGCCCATCCGCTCCAAAACCCGCATCCCCACTCCCACGGGTCCGCAACCCGCGCCCCGGTGAGCCCGCTTCCGTGGTCCGGATTTGCAACCCACGCAGGTGAGCCAACTACTCGCGCCCAGCGGCTGCGCAGGTGAACCCGCTCCCACGGTCCGGGTCCGCAAACTGCGCCTAGCGGGCCACCCAGGTGAGCCCTCTCCCGCACAATTCACGCCCAGACAGCCTGCCTGCCCTTGGATTCGAACCTGCAACCCCCGACTCAAACGAGCGCGCGCGCTAGTCTGACCAATGCACCGTTCATGCAAAATTGTTTAAATTGTTAAATTTTGTTATTTATATTAAAACCCACAAAATATTAAAATTAAAATTATTTATTTAAGTTTATTAATTTAATTGATAATCCGTTGGAAACTCCGCCTGAAATTCTTCCGCAAAAAATTCTGCCGGTAATGAGTTGTTTTCCTATAGTGATTGTTGGACATAAAATAGGTTTTCACATATGTTACAATGATGGGTTTCTATTTAACATATTTTGGGAGAATTTAGAAGATTCTTTGGAGCTCTGCTAGGTTGGGTGTCATGCGCTAGGTCAAGTTAGTGAATTTTAAATAATGAAAACATCTAAACCCATTTTGGAAAATCCATTCTCAGCCAACTTTGCTGGAGAAGAAAGGAGGAGAGAAATAGGGTGTCAATAAAATAACATAGACACGAAAAAATGGACTTGAACCTGACCAAAAAAATTTAAGTTCGGGTTGACCCATTTAATAAATGGGTCGATTTGAGTTCTAATTCTTAACCCGTTTGAAAAGTTGGTTCGTGTTTGGGTCAACATGTTAACCAAAAAACAAATCAAATTTGACATGCATCTCACATTACGTCACACTCGCATGCCTTGCCCCGTGTCCAACAATCAACAATCCTGCAATATACCCACTGTTATATGGCATCATCATATTACTAGAGTGCTTATTATGCTCACCATGTCATGATTATAAACAAATAGGTTTATAAGCATATTTCTTCATTTTTTTCATAACACCATGTGTATCAATTATAAAAATAGTTTTGCTTTATCACAATGCCATATAATTTATATCATTATCTTGTAACATATGATGTTTTGTGAGCAAGTCAACATGAGTAGGACAATCCTTATAATCATATGAATTAACTCTGATAATGTATGAAGGGAAAACAAGTACTTTGCAAGTAAAATCACAAACAAAGGATAAATGTTCTCCTTTATAACACAAGGGTTTTATAAGCTAAAGCAATGTAATCAAAATAAAAGATCAACCTTACATTATGATATAACTTATCTTTTATCTACATAATTGATGATATAGTTTATATATATATATATACATTAAGTTATAAGACAAATACTTCTAAACCTATTTTACACGTTCAACACATGCCTGAGTTCTCTTTCTCTTAATTATATTTCATTTAAGTCTAATTAAATCTCCCATTATCAGAAAGTCACTAGTTATTAATAACATGATCATGGAATTTTATTAACTAGACAAACAAATGTTTTGCAAACATTTTATTTAGGGTTTGTTTGATTTGTTGAAAAAGAAATGCAGAGTAAAAATAATAGTGTATTTGAAATGATTCAAGTTGCATGGATGGGTGTAAAGGGAATGGCGTGATTATTCTTTTTTTGTTTGACTTGAAGTAAAATGAATACAATTTAAAGTTGAATACTGACGATGGCCGGCGATGGTGACCTTCAGTAGGTGGCAATGACAGTTGTTGGTGGTGGCGTTAGTGGCGACGATGGTGGCCATAATTGGTAGCAATCAGTGGGCGGCAATAACGCATTTAGCTCACAGTGAATTTTTTTTTCCCGAAAAAGGTTACTTAAGATAAATTCTATTAAAAGTAATATGCTCAAACTCAAAGATAGGTTACTTAAGATAAAATCTATTTGATTTGAAGTTGATTCTATATATAACATAAATGCAAATTTGTATATAGATATATCCAAAATATATAATATATAATTAATATGTGTATATGAATTTTTATTTAATATTTTTAATGACATAATTTTATAGATAAATTGTATGTTATTGATTAAAAATATTTAAAAATAGTTATTTTTAAAAATTAATTATAAATTTGACTATAAATAAATAGACCAAAAGTATCTTAGAACTTATCGATAGCGGACTGCGCGTGCCGCCATTGTTCGTGCTGTAGGGTTTTAATTCTCGCCGCCACCGCCTAAACCCGCCGTCTCCGTTTAAAGCCCAAACCCTCGACGTCTCTGGCTAAAGCCTAAACCTCGCCGTCTCTACTGTTTGTGATGGATTCAAAGAACAATAGCGCCTACGCGTCTCTCCAAGAGCTCGTCAAGCACCACATCGAATCCTTTGATTACTTCCTTGACGAAGGGCTAGAGAAGGCTATCATGGCTATCACACCCATCCATATTGTGGACCCACTAACTGGGTCGAAGCTAAAAAATATCCTTTCTTCTTTTTCGTTTTCTCTTTTCTTCACATGTTAGCGTTCTTATAATTGGTTTAGTTAGATCCTTAACGCTTTTCACTATTTTTGAAGAAGCCCTACTTGTATCCTCCTACGAGGAGTGGACGCCTGGGTGCACCTAACTTTCCCACCGAGGTTAGGCTTTTCTTCCCTTCATTATTGTCATTCTCAATTCTTTATTTATTGCTGTTGGTTGTGGAGCAGTGCAGGCAAGCAAAGTCCACGTATCGAGCTGTCTTCAAAATAGACGTTGGCTTCCAGTATGATGGAGGAGCCGTCATAGGACAGAAAATTAGCTTCGGGCATGTGCCGATTATGTTGATGGTCTTGTTCCGCCTCTATTTATTTTTCAGTATATCATGTTTTAGTATATTTGCATTGTCGCCTGACTTATTTATGTTCCCTAGATTTTCTAGATTTCCCTCTTTAAGGAGCTGTTTGGCACAAGTAGCATTTCGTAAATACTAGAAAGATTTATATTATTTTAAATACTTAGAAGATTAAAACGTGAATCTGTTTGGTAATTTGGCATTATAACGGTTAAATCTTGCTTGATCCTAATAAAATGTTTGGCTATTTATTTTAGGATTTATGATTTTTCTGGGGGAAATCCTTAAATCCCATGAATGGTGGATTTAACCAATAGCAGATTTTAAACAAATTTTATCAAAATAGTAGGGATTTAAAGTCATCAAAAATATGATTGTGAGATTTAAGATACATATTGCTTGCATCTTGCTGAAAATGTTGTGTTTTGATCTCTCATTGAATTAGCTGGCAGGAATTTTTAATAACCAAATAATTTATTATTTACTTATTTACAATAATTTAATAGCTACAAAATTTGCTTTTGCAGTCAAAACTTTGCCATTTAAGAGGACTTGCGCCTCAGAAATTAGTTCACCATAAAGAGGAGGCAAGTGAAGTGGGCGGGTAAGTAGCTTCTTATTCTTGAATAATTTATTGATATTGTCAATGCTGGTTCAAGTTGAAAGTCTACTCTTTAGGACATTTCATTTTGAAAAATTGTTTATTATTTGTTAATTTTGCTAGATAACAACAATGCAATTTCTATTTCTTACAAACTTGTGAATAAATGTATGCACATTTATATTTTCATGCTTATGTATGAGAACTTCTCAATTATAGTCGTTTGTAATGAATATTTTTTGTCTTTTGTTGTGTTATGATGTGCTATTTTATGTTTTTTATCAATGTAGATGATTTTCTTACAGAATCATTGAATGTTGATGTAAAGTGCTGTAGAAGTTGTCTATCTGCTAAAATTTTGTTGCGGTATTGATATGAGTTAATTGAATTACCAAAATGAATATTATTTAATTTTATACAATCTTGATAATATATCTTGATCTAATTAATATATACCTAAGTAAAATATTTAGGTTAATTAATTAGATAAACATTTAGAATGCATAAAACACTTTTTTGGGAGGTTAGTCTACCATTTGATTTGATTTGATAAAAACTACTTTTTAGCTTTAATGGAACTAGATTTTTTCATATCTATTTTTAGAAACACTTTAAAATTGATTCTACCATTAAAGGAAGTAGAAGTAGGCAATAGAAAACTTGACAAATGTTGTATGAGTGCATCATGCCATTCCTTCTTTAGGCTACCTAAAACTTGCCACTTTTCCTTGGAACATAATATGACCTATGTGTGGGCTTATTTCAGCCATATGAAGCTAGAAATGGTTCATGGCAAGAGATTTTGGTTATGAAGAGGTGATATACACATTTTTAGTCGAGTTACTTAGGTGTGTGTGGAAGATGTAGCTTCTGTACATAGTGATTTTTAATGTTTTATTAGACAAATAGGTGTCATTAAAATTGTCAAACTCAAAAAAGCTTGATAAGAAACATGAGAAGCAAGGTTCTATTTTGTTTTATTCGTTTAAGTAAATTCTTCATGAGAGAATTTTTTTTTTTCACACAATGATATTGCTGCCAACATCAACAACAACAACAAGCCTTTATCCCACTATGTGGGGCTTGCTACACGAATCCTTTTTCTCCATTGTGTCATGTTAAAAGTCAAATTCTCATCTAAATCTAATAAATAAAGATCATTTCTAAGATTTTCTAACAAAGCCTTTTTAGATCTACATATACCTTTTTAACTTAAGTCAAATCTAATACATCAACTTTCCTAACCGGGTCATTGGAAGGCTGTCGTTTTATGTGACCAAATCATCGAAGGAGACTCTCTCTAATCTTATCTTTCACTGGAGCTATTTCAACTTTTTCACATACATGCTCTTTTCGCATCCTGTCTCTAAGAGTAAAGCCACTCATCCACCTAAGCATCATCATCTCTGCAACACTTAACTTAATATTATGCTTCTCTTTTAATGACCAACATTCTGCATCATAAGACATTGCAGGTCTCACTACCATCTTATAGAATATTTCCTTAAGTTTGAGAGGGACTTTTCTATCACACAACAAGCCTGATGCATTCCTCCACTTTAACCATCCGACTTGAATTCTACTAATAATATCCTTGTTTATTTCATCGTCACTCTGACCAATAGACCCAAAACATCTAAACGTGTAATCTTGTTAATGACTTGATCGCCCAAAGTCACAATCCCCCACTAGATCAATTATTACTAAAATTACCCTCAATATATTCAATTTTAGATATCTCAAATGAAAGCCTTTAGAATGTTAATTAACGTTTGACCTCCATAATTCAAATTTACCTTCAACTCCTCTAGTCTTATCAATAAGAAGAATATCATCAGCAAAAAGCATACACTAGGGTATAATCTCTTGCAAATGTCTAGTGAGAACATCTGTGACTAAATCAAAAAGATATGGGCTTAAGGCTGATCCTTGATGTAATCCAACTGAAATAGGAAAATACTTAGTCAAAGCACATTGTGTTTTAACACAAATAACAGCTCTTGCATGCATATTCTTAATGACTTGAATATAAGCATTATTAACCCCTTTCTTATGTATAACTCTCCATAGCACTTCTCTTGGAACTTTATCATATGTTTTCTCTAAATCAATTAATATATATATATATATATATATATATATATATATATATATATATATATATATATATATATATATATATATATATATATATATATATATATATATATATATATATATATATATATATCATTCTTATTCTCTGTATACTTCTCCATCAAACCTCTCAATAAATGCATAACTTTCATAGTAGATCTACATGGCATGAATCTAAATTGATTTTGAGAAATCTTAGTGTCACGTTGCAACCTATACTCCATAACTCTCTCCCATAGTTTTAAAGTATGACATATTAACTTAATTCTTCTATAATTCTCACAATTTTGTGCATCACCTTTATTCTTTAAAATAGGAATCAACACGCTCATTCTCCACTCATTTGACATAGTCTTCAAAATAATACTAAAAAGTTTAGTAAGCCAAGAAATTCCTTTGTCTCCTAAGCATTTTCATACCTCTATTGGAATATCATTACCTCCAACAACTTTTTCACACTTCATTTTTGTTTTAATGATATTGCCAACATGTTCAAAATTAAATAAACTGTTTATAAGTTTAAAATAACGAAAACCTATTTATTGAGATTCCTCTGAGGTCAAAAGCTGCCTTTTGGTATATTTTCCGCACTTATGTTTGTTAGTCTAAAGGCTCATAACCTCTTGCCCTACACTTTTGTTCATTTTAAAGGCTCATCACCTCCTTTCCTACACTTTTGTTCATTCGATTTTACTCTCTTTCTTACCACAATGGCATAATAATTTTAGTAATTTGATGTACTCTCCCTTCAAATTTTTATCCATGAAATGAGTTATCTTGTTATTAATAATCTTGAATATGGCCACTAATGTTAGTCTCATTATCCATGAATTGGAAATCTTGGAATTTTGTTTTCACTTGCGAGATAATATTAATAGAATTATTGAAGAAGTTACTAAATTTGATGCACGTATACTAAATTAACGGGATTAAGCAAATTATACAAGATACCTCATATTTTCTTGGTAAGAAAATTCATTCAAATTGTATGATTTTATTCAATATTTATTTGATGGTGACAAAACAAACGTAATTAATTTGATGGCCTGGATTTTAGCAATCACTTTATGATAGACAATGAAAAAGTTTCTTAAGATCTAACTCTATGTAAAGAGATCGAAGGCGTGTTGTGATGGCTTGTGTTACTTCTTCTGAATGACATGCATTTTATAATAAAAGGACTCTATATTGTTTACTATTAAGCTGTTTTTGATAGCAATTACACATCAATGTCTTGATGTTCTATAGTGAAGCTTTATGCCTCAAAAGCTTGTTCTTTCATAGCAATTTCTTTATATGATATCCTCTATTCTCCAGCCATTACTTTTTAGTGGATATTTGATGTTAGTTTCATTGATGTTTTCTTGTTGTGTTTGATTTGAAATTATTATCTTTTTTCAAAAAATGTTTTATTTCCTCTGGATTAATAACTCACACTCACTACTTTTCAGATACTTTATAATTAATGGATTGGAGCGCGTTAGCCGGCCTTTGATGATTCAAAAGCGTAATTATGTGAGATTCATAAGATCATCTATCTAAATATAAAAGTTAGAATCATTTATTGTTGATAGGGAATGAAAATTTAATCTTTCTATTTCTCATTGCATTTTGTTATTTCTTTGCACATATTCATGGATAGTTTAGGGTTTTTTTTGGCAACATCCACTTTAACTTAAATACATGATTTGTATTTCAGCCAATGACTGTGGTTCGTCAGACCTTTATTGGTCGAGGAAATGGTTTCAGCAATAAAGCAGTTAGTATAAGGTGCTCCCTTACTATTTATTTTCTTATTCAACATTAAATTCTCTATTTTTCATGTAATTTTTTGGCTTACTTGTTAAGTCTTGAATTTTTAATACTGTAGTTTCTTCATTTAATTTTTAGTGATTTATATAATATATTAGATATTAAAGAGCAAAAAAGATTTATGTATAAGTTAACCAAATAAAAAGATGAGAGAAGTAAATATTTAGTTCAAGTGAAGTGTATTAAGGATTAGGATCAAAAAGTACTTTTCCTAAAAGATGATGAGATATTTCGATAAATTTTCAATGAAGGTTGTGAAAATAAGATTGATTTTAGTGACCTTTGTATTGCAAATGAAAATAGAGATATTTATTTTTATTTAAAAATTAGTAGGACTCGATGATATTCTAACAAAAGTATAGAAATATTTTTGAGTAATGAATTTCTTGGTTATCTAAACTTTTAAATATTATTTTGAAACCTAAAAAGATTTCAGATGTGGAGAAGTGTTGATTCCTATTTTTAAGAATAAAGGTGGTTTGCAAGACTGTGTGAATTATAGAGGAATTAAGTTAATGTGTCATATATAAAATTATGGGAGAGTATTTGTGCATAAGTTACGGCGTATACTTATGTTTCTCAAAATTAATTTGGATTCATGTCGGGTAGGTCTACTATGAAAGCTATATATTTGTTTAGAGGTTTGATGGAGAAGTATAGAGAGTAATAAGAAGGATCTACTTATAATATTTATTAACTTAGAGAAAGCAGATGATAAAGTTTCAATAGAAGTGCTATAAAGAATTCTAGAAAATAAATGAGTTAATAGTGTTTATATTTAAGTTATTAAGGATATCTATATATGATCCATTATTTGTGTTCAAACACAAGGTGATTTAATGATGTGAACCATATGAGATGAAAACCACTAGGAGTTATTTTAAGAAATTTAAGAAGAAAAAAAGATTAAAGTTTTTCTCCTTTTAAATTTAAAGCTAGCACATAGAATTGAGTTAAGAATTTGAAAATTTCAACTTTATTAGGTCCAAAGAAATGCAATTGAAATTAACCGAAGCAATTCATTCAAAACTCCAAGAGATTTAGATGCAAAGTACAAGTAACAAAAATCCAACGCTTAACAATGAGAATTTCATCTTGAGGGCCGTTTCACTCAACTATTAGTAAGCTTTAGCGGAGAGAGAAGATCCAAATGATGAAGGATATCACCACTAGAGAGAAGGCGCCGAAGAACTTCGTCGGAGGAAAGGTAGCCGGTGGGGATGGATGTCGTAGGTGGCCGTCGAGACTCCACTTGTAATTTGAAAATCGTCGGTCGATGATGCTTGCAAGGATCAGGACGACTCTCTCCAAATATTCTTCCACGGTGGTTTCATCTTCAAATCCTACGTCGAAGCACGGAGATCGTAGGATGTTGATGCTTCCGTCGGCGTTGAACACAAGACCCCACTCAAGCTCCGGATCCGCCATACGTCATTGAAACAGAGATGGGAGACGTCGCCTTCGTTCCCTCTTGGACTCTTGATTCAAGAGACGGGAAGAGAGAGGGTGGGGCGGGGGGACGGCGGGATTCCAGGGGAGAAGGGTGGCCGGCGGGTGTAGAGAGGAACAAGGCTTGAAAACAAATTAGGTTTAGATGACTTCTCTTAGGGAATTAATCAAAATCTGAAGTAATTTCAGTTTTGATTAAGTTTGGAGGGAAAATTGGCTTGAATTTGAAATTTTCAATCAAGCAATTAAGGCATTAAGTGGAGTTAATGAGGGGAAGCCAATGAAGGGGCCGACGGTCAATAGAGGGAGGGAGGAGGTTTGAAAACTTAAAACTGAAATTTGATTTCAGTTTTAAGTAAATTAGGAGGGAAAATTATTTGGAGTTAATTCTTAATTCAAGAGGAATCAATGCCTTAATGGGGCATTAATGGGGCTCCACCCAAGCATGTGGCCGGTGGCTTCTAGAGGGGGAAATTGGTGTGGGAGCAAGTGGATGGTTTCCAAATTGGGTGCATGAGGTTTAAGAAGGATTCAAACAAAATCCATTTGAATTTGAATTTTGTCATGAAAACGGATTTAAAACTTTCCTAATTTGGAAATTCCAAAATTGGAAAGATTTTGAAATTCAAATTTTGAATTTTTAAAACTTGAATTCGAGGAGAATGGGAGATGAGGTCGATGGTTGAAAGGTCCACGGACGGATGGTGTTGGTGGGGTGGCCGGCGGCTAAGGGGAAGCTAAGGCCGGCGGGTTGGGGAGAAGGAAGGGGGGTTGGATGTTGGGGATAGACCACGAGCCAAGGACTCTTCCAATGACTGGTGGGTATTGCTTTTCGCCCACACCTTGGGCTCTCGTTCTTCTCTCTAACTCTCCACAAGAAGAAGAAGACAAGATGATCAAAACAACTTTTTATTCATAATATTCATTCAGCCCAAAATAATACATGAGACCACTATATATAGGTCTCAACTCATACAATGAGAAAATACGAAATTGCCCTCTGGGCTACAATAACAAAGTAACTCCCCACAGGGGTAAACATGGAAAAACTGCAAATAAAATAAGATAATAATAAAATACATCATGACATATAATATCAAAAGTAGAGGTGCTGAATCGTGGTCGTTGATCTGCGATTTTGCAGGCGATAAACATGTCGGTAGCGTTTGTCGATGTCCTTATCATTCTCCCCAGGTGGGAGAAAACTCGACCCTGTCGAGTGAGTGTCTCTAGAGCTCTCGTACCACTCTAGAAGGTCTGGATCTAGAATCTGCAGCTTCTCTCGGTCAACCCACGTATCCTCCGTCGCCGGGGTCCCTTTCCAGTGAACTAAGTACCTTCGACGTCCGCCTCCTTTTGCAGTAATGATCTCATCATCTAATATGGCTTCGACTGTCTCCGCATTGGGTAAGGGGGGTAAATTTGGGAGTGGAGGTAGGCTGGGGATCTCACTAGGTATGGTCGCACAAGGCTCATTTGTAAGTGGATTGCATGGGTTAAATTCGGGTCCCTCGAATGTTACTAAATATTCTATGTTAAATGTGGGATTAATGTTAAAACCTTTGGGAAGGTCTAGTACATAAGCATTGTTATTAACCTTGGAAATTATCTTGAACGGTCTGGCGCTTCTCGCATGCAACTTCTTTGCGGATCTTGGAGGAAAACGCTCCGGACGGATCCGTACCATTACAAAGTCTCCAATTTCAAATTCTTTAGCTTTTCTTTTATGGTCAGCCATAAATTTATAATTTGCATTACTTTGTTCAATTTTCTTTTAAATTTTCTTATGTAACTCCTGTAGATGCGATGCAAATGATGATGCTGACTCAGATGTCCTAACTCTAGTGCTCATGGGAATTAAGTCAATGGGTTGGTTGGGGAGGTATCCGTACACTATTTCAGCAGGGCTTAGACCCGTAGTTCGGTTCAAAGAGTTGTTGTAGGCAAATTCCGCTATAGGCAACTTAGAGTCCCAGTCCCGAATGTTTTCTCCTACCAAGGCCCTTAAAAGATTTCCTAAACTCCTGTTCACCACTTCGGTTTGATCGTCTGTTTGGGGGTGAAAAGTGGTAGAAAATTGCAGTTTGGTCCCCATTTTATGCCATAATGTCTTTAAAAAATAACTTGTAAATTTCACATCTCGGTCTGACACAATGGTTTTAGGCAGCCCGTGAAGTCTCACAATTTCATCAAAGTACAGCTTGGCTATTCTAGAGGCATCAAAAGTTTTGGAGCACGGGAGAAAATGGGCCATCTTAGAAAATCTATCTACCACTACACAGACTGAGTCATGTTTCCTAACGGTCTTGGGTAAACCTAAAACAAAGTCCATGCTGACGTCCTGCCAAGGTTGGCTAGGCACGGGGAGAGGTGTGTAAAGATCAGTATTTTGTTTCCTTTGTTTGGCCAACTGACAGGTGTGACACCGCCTTACAAGTCTGCTAACGTCCCTTTTTAGACTTGGCCAGTAAAAGTGATCTTCGACAGCCGCGATGGTCTTGGCTTATCCAAAGTGACCCGCTAAACCTCCAGCATGTAACTCCCAAACAAGAAACTCTCGAAGTGAAGTCTTGGGAATACAGAGTCTTTGAGCTTTAAACAAGTATCCATCTTCTAACATAAAATCTCCTACGATACGAGTTGCTAGCTTAGAGTAGGTTTCTCCAAAATCGGGGCAGTCAGAATAGTTTTCTTTAATTTGCTCGAAACCAACCACTTCCGTTCTCATCTCACGAGCAACCATCATTCTACGACTTAGTGCATCTGCAGCCTTGTTTTCAGAACCTGCTTTGTGCCTAATGGTGTAAGTGTCTTCTTGTAGGAACTCAACCCATCTTCCATGTTGGGCATTCAGTTTCTTCTGTGAATTGATGTATCGTAAGGCTTCATTGTCAGAAAAGATAACAAATTCTTGGGGAAGCAGGTAATGTCTCCAGTATCTGAGGGATTGAATTATGGCGTAAAATTCCTTATCGTAGGTGGAGTATCGTTGCCTGATGTCATTTAATTTCTCACTGAAGTAGGCAACCGGGTGTCCTTCTTGTGATAATACTCCTCCTATTCCTATGCCAGATGCGTTGCAAGTTACTTCAAAGACTTTCGAAAAGTCGGGTAGACGCATGACTGGTGCTTCAACCATTTTTCGTTTTATCTCCTCAAAAGCCTTGGTGGCTGATGTCGTCCAGTTAAATTCCCCTTTCTTCAAACAATCAGTTATGGGACCCACTATGGTGCTAAAATTTCTGATAAATCTTCTATAAAACGTGGCTAGTCCGTGAAAACTCCTGACATCTTTAATATTCTTAGGTTCAGGCCATTCATTTATCGCTCGCACCTTTTCGGGGTCAGCAGATATGCCTTGAGAAGAAATAATAAATCCAAGAAATGTTACTTGATTTGTTAGGTAAGTGCACTTCTTAGGATTGGCATACATTTGTTCCTCCTTCAAAATTTCACACTTGTTTTAGATGATTCAAATGCTGCTCCACCGAACGACTGTAGATCAGGATATCATCGAAGTATACTACAACAAATTTTCCAAGGAAGGGCCTAAGGATCTGAGTCATTACTCTCATAAAAGTGCTAGGTGCGTTACTCAATCCAAAAGGCATTACAGTCAATTCGTACAACCCATCTTTGGTCTTAAATGCGGTCTTCCATTCGTCTCCTGGACGTATCCTATTCTGGTGGTAGCCACTTTTAAGATCTATTTTCGAAAAGAGCGCGGCTCCAGTCATCATGTCAAGCATGTCATCTAAACGAGGGATATGAAAGCGGTACTTGACTGTGATTTTGTTGATAGCACGGCTATCAACACACATTCTCCACGACCCATCCTTCTTAGGGGTAAGAAGGGCGGGGACAGCGCACAGGCTAAGACTTTCTGATGTGAAACCAGGAATTGAATTTCGAAGCTTAATTAAATATTGTTTAAGTGGTGAAATTGCAAGCTTAATTTTGTTCACAAGTGAAACTTTTCAAAGATCTTAGAATTCAACTACGCTTAGGAAAGAGCTTACACCTAAATTAGCAAGATCGGTAAAATAACGACGGTAATAAAAGTAATGCAAATGAAAAGCCAACTAGAATCCCGCAGTTAACAAAGCGATTGTCTCACCTTGAGGCTGCACTCATTTACCTACTTCTAGGCTTGTTGGGAGAAGAAGAACCACACAAGTGATGAAACAACTCCGAGGGCGATGGTGCCGTAGATCCGTAGGGAAGGAGAGGACGGCGCCGGCCGTGGAGGTGGTGTGAAGCGACACCC
The DNA here is from genome assembly GCA_019514585.1 of Dendrobium officinale. Taxonomy (NCBI): domain Eukaryota; kingdom Viridiplantae; phylum Streptophyta; class Magnoliopsida; order Asparagales; family Orchidaceae; genus Dendrobium; species Dendrobium officinale. The sequence continues at coordinate 11,395,584 of CM033699.1, read as the reverse complement.
TTCGATGATCCACGTGTAGACGGAAAAATGATCGTCGATGGACTCCACTAGAGCTGGTAGAATCCGGTCCAAATATTCTACGGTGTCGTCTAAGTCAAAGCCGACGTCGAAGAAGGGAGATCTGAGGATGTTAACTCGTCCGCGGTTGTCGTACTCAAACCCGAAATTCCACTTGGGTACCTCCATGCATTCTTGAAGATGCGAAGGGGTGGTCGCCGCAAGTAACTCTCCAATGAGGGGAGAGGTGGGCGGCGGGTTGTAGAGGGGATGGGGAGGCCGGCGGTGGAGGTAGGATGAGGAGAGATTGGTTTAGAAAACAAAGACAAAAACTGAGAGTAATTTCAGTTTTGGGGAGTTTTGTAGGGGAAATTTGAATTCCAATGAGAGGGCAATTAATTTCTTAATGAAGAATTAATGGGGGAGAGAGAGAGGAGGCCGGCGTTGGAAGAATAGGGGGGGGGGGAGGATTAAACTGAAATTATTTCAGTTTTAATGAAAAGAGGAGGGAAAATTAATGGATCCTAATTTGATTCAAATTAGGATCAAGGGGTTTAATGTGGTAATTAAATGAAATCCACCAAGGGGGGCCGGCGGCATGCATAGGGAGAGAGGGAGAAATTTGGGGAGAAGGGGAAGGGATTTAAAACTTGATTTGATGATGTGGCAAGGGATTTAAAACTCCAAATTAATTTGATTTGAAATTTATTTGTTCATGAAAACTTTCATAATTTGGATTTCGAAATTAGGAAACAATTCAAAATTTGAATTTCAAATCTCCAATTTGAAGTTGATGGAGATATGGAATGAACCGTATGGGAGGGATCGTCGGCGAGGTGGGCGGCCGGTGGTGGTGGACTTGGCCGGCGGCGGGAAACCTTAGGGAGGGGCCGGCGGCTAGAGCTATGGGGAGGGGAATTTTTGTAGAGCTTTCTTGTGAGAAGAAAATTAAGAAAAGCAATTAAAAGAAAAGGAAGAATTAGAGAACTCACTAAGAGATCTCAATGGAAGAACTCACCAAGAGATCTTCATGCACTCACAAAGAGAACAAAGCACAGAAATTTTCATTCATTCAATAATAATCCCAAGTACAATGACAAAGCCTTTTTATATAGGTTATCTAGAAATAAAATGCATAAAGACGATAATGCCCTTGGGCTACACTAAGCACTAATTCCCTCATAGGGGTACAAAAGGAAAAACATGAAATATAAATGACTTGAATAAAATAAAGTATCAAAAATAAAGGCTATGAATCAAGGCCGTTGATTGGCGTCTCCGGCGATGGCACACGTGTCGAAATCTGATTTCCCCATCATTCTCCTCGGGTGGGAGGAAGCTCGACCCTGTCGAGTAAGGGTCCTGAGAACTCTCGTACAACTCCAGAAGGTCGGGGTCCAGCCTCTGTATCTCATCCCGCTCCAACCAAGTATCCTCCGTCTCCGGCTTTCCTCTCCAATGAACTAAGTATCTATGGCGTCCGCCATCCCTGGTGGAAATGATCTCATCACTAAGTATGGTTTCAATCTTCTCCGTATTAGGTAATGTGGGAATTTTGGGGAGTGGAGGTAAGCTTGGGATCTCACTAGGTATGGACTCACAAGGCTCAAGATTTAGTGGATTTTCAGGGTTAAAACCAGGGCCATCAAAGGCTACTAGATCCTCAATGTTAAACGTGGGATTCATGTTGAAACCTTCAGGAAGGTCCAAAACATAAGCATTAATGTTTATTTTTGAAGTTGTTTTAAAGGGACCCGCACTTTTAGCATGTAGTTTCTTAACGGCCTCAGGTGGGAACCGCTCCGGACGAATCCGAACCATGACATAGTCTCCAACTTTGAACTCCTTGAAGCGTCGTTTGAGATCAGCATTAAGTTTGTAATTTTCATTACTTTGTACAATTCTTTTATTAATTTCTTGATGCAATTCCTGGATATGGGATGCAAATGCGGATGCAGACTCTGACACTCTAAGCTTAGGACTCATGGGGAGTAAATCTATCGGTTGCCTAGGTTGGTATCCATAAACAATCTCAGCTGGGCTCATACCGGTGGTCCGGTTGACAGAATTATTGTAGGCAAACTCAGCAATGGGTAGTTTGGAGTCCCAATCTCTAATGTTCTCACCTACCAAGGTCCTAAGGAGGTTCCCAAGGCTCCTATTAACAACTTCAGTTTGGCCATCCGTTTGTGGGTGGAAGGCGGTGGAGAACTGCAGCTTAGTACTCATCTTAACCCATAAGGTTTTTCAAAAATAGCTCGTAAATTTCACGTCTCTATCCGACACAATTGTTTTTGGGAGTCCATGGAGTCGGACAATCTCGTCAAAGTATAGTTTGGCAATTCTAGAGGCATTGAATGTTTTAGCACAAGGGAGGAAATGGGCAATCTTAGAGAAACGATCTACTACAACACAGATAGAGTCATGCTTCCTAGTGGTTTTGGGTAGCCCTAAAACAAAGTCCATGCTAATGTCTTCCCAAGGACGGTTTGGGACGGGAAGCGGGGTGTATAAACCCGTGTTATGTTTCCTCTGTTTAGCTAGTTGGCAGGTATGGCATCGTTTGATCAGTCTTCTAACATCTCGCTTGAGACTGGGCCAGAAAAATCTATACTCAACCGCTGCGATGGTCTTAGCCTGCCCAAAATGTCCAGCTAAGCCTCCTGCGTGTAGTTCCCACACAAGAAATTCACGAAGAGATGTGTTGGGAATACACAACTTCTGAGACTTGAATAAGTAACCATCCTCTAACAAGAAATCATCTACAGCTGGCTTATCTCCCGCCGTTAGCGACGCATAAATATCTTTAAAATACGTACACTCTTGATAGTCATCCTTGATGCGATCAAATCCGACAACTTCTGTTCTCATCTCTCTAGTGACCATTATTCTACGGCTCAAAGCATCGGCTGCTTTATTTTCAGTTCCGGCTTTATGTCTGATAGTGTACGAATACTCTTGTAGGAATTCAACCCATCGACCATGACGGACATTTAACTTCTTTTGGGAGTTGATGTATCGCAACGCCTCATGATCCGAAAAAATTACAAACTCCTGGGGTAGCAAGTAGTGTCTCCAATATCTAAGGGACTGAATGATAGCATAAAACTCCTTATCGTATGTAGAGTATCTCTTTCGTATGTCATTTAGTTTCTCACTAAATTATGCCACCGGATGTCCCTCTTGTGACAAGACTCCTATTCCGATCCCTGATGCGTCGCAGGTTACCTCAAACACTTTAGAAAAATCCGGGAGACGCATAACAGGAGCTTCTACCATTTTCTGCTTGATGTCCTCAAAAGCTTTGGTCGCAGCTATCGTCCAATGGAATTCCCCTTTCTTAAGACAGTCAGTTATTGGGGCTACGATGGTGCTGAAATTCCGAATAAACCTTCGATAGAATGTGGCCAATCCATGAAAACTCCTAACATCCCGAATATTCTTAGGTTCTGGCCACTCATTTATAGCTCGCACCTTTTCTGGGTCCGCTGATATTCCTTGAGTTGAAATGATAAATCCAAGAAAGGTCACATTGTCAGTGAGGAATTTACATTTGGCAGGTTTGGCGAACAATTGCTCTTTCCTCAAAACTTCACAAACTTGTGTTATATGATTGAGATGTTGATCCACCAAATTACTATAGATTAATATGTCGTCAAAGTAAACTACTACAAATTTTCCCATGAAGGGTCTGAGAACTTGGGTCATAATCCTCATAAAGGTACTTGGGGCGTTGCTCAGACCAAACAGCATAACAGTCCATTCGTAAAGTCCGTCTTTAGTCTTGAATGCCGTCTTCCATTCATCTCCTGGACGGATCCTAATCTGATGGTACCCACTCTTAAGATCTATCTTGGAAAAGAGAGTTGCTACGGTCATCATGTCCAACATGTCATCTAGCCGGGGGATGGGAAACCTATACTTGACAGTAATCTTGTTGATAGCGCGGCTATCAACACACATTCGCCACGAGCCGTCCTTCTTGGGAGTCAAAAGTGCAGGAACAGCGCACTGATTAAGGCTCTCCTTAATGAATCCTCGTTGTAGGAGTTCATAGACTTGTTTCTTCAGTTCCGAATGCTCGGTCGGGTTCATACGGTAGTGAGGGAGGTTGGGTAGGGATGCTCCCGGCACTAAATCTATCGCGTGTTATATGTCCCGCAGGGGTGACAGTTGGTTTGGTAAATCATCTGGGAAAACATCAGCAAAGCTCTCAAGAAGAGGCTTCACTTCCTCGGGGATTTGTTCTTTCTGATCCTCATCCACTTCTCTCGCTACTAGGGCATACATGGGCGTTCCTTGGGTGATCTCGATTTCTACTTCCTTAGCAGTCAAGAGGTGTAGTCCTTTGCTTTGCTTGGCTGGGGTAGGCTTGGCTTCCGTCTTGGGAGGTTTGGGTTGAGAGGGTATTAACTTGATCTTCTTTCCGTTATGTTCGAACACGCAGGTGTTCGTTCTCCCATAGATATGAACGTCATTGTCAAATAACCAAGGGTGACCCAATATAATTTGACCCACGTCCATGGTCAAAACATCACACCAAATCTTCTCTTGATATCCCACAAACTCTATGGGGATGAGGCTACGATCTTTAATTTCTATGGTAGTCGAGTTGATCCAAGCAACCTTATACGGGTTTGGGTGAGGGGTCATCTTAAGGTTGAGCTTGGAAACCATAGCTGAAGAGACTGCATTGATACAACTCCCACTATCGACAATAACCTTGCAGCTCTTTTCTCCAATTTTAATAAAGGTATGAAAAATGGAAGTCCTACGCTAATCATCGTTCAACTTAGGTTGTGACAAAGCGCATCTAACAACCTGAAGGGTAACGGGTTCTTCCTCCGTAAAGGAGTCTTCTTCTTCATCAACATGGTGAACCAAGTCAGTCTCAGGTTCGTTCTCCTCTTCGTCCACCTCTTCAATTATGGTGACCTTGTAAGGACTAGAACACTGCGACGCAATGTGTCTATACCCATGACACCTATAGCACTTGGTTCCAGAAGTGGGTTTGGAGGCGTCTCGTTCGGGGGTCTTACCTTTGAGGTCCGTGCGAGGTGGGGCCGAACTAATAGGGGGTCGGCTTGTAGTCTAACACGAGGGTCGGTTTTGGGGTTGTCCAGACGAGGTTCTATACGAGTTCGAGCGGGAGTCAAAGTGTCTCGTTTGGGAGTGGGTTTTAGAATCTTCGAGGTCGAGAACTAGGCTGCAGGCTGCCTCTAACGAGTCTACTCCTCTAGCAAAAAGTTCAATACGCAGATCTTCCCTAAGGCCAGCTCTAAACATGGACAGGATTTGAGTCGGGGTGGCCGACTCTTCGCCATTGCAACGGATCAGGAAATCATCAAAGGCCGAGATATAGTCTTTGACGGGCTTGCTCCCCTGGGTCAATCTATTCCATTTATCAAGGAGTTTAGGGTAGTATGAAGGAGGAAGATATTTTCTCTTAAGTTCTTGTTTCATTGTCCTCCAATCCGTGATAAGGTGTTCTCCTCCAGCCTCGCGCATATTTTCTAAATTGGTCCAATACAAGTTGGCTCTACTCGTGAGTTTCATTTCTGCAAATCTAACCTTCCTAGCCTCCGAGATGCTATACCATTTGAAGTAACTATCCATGGACTTGAGCCAATCCATGAAGACTTGGGGATCAAGAGTTCCATCATAAGTTGGGGCATTAATTCTAATGTTCTTCAACAACTGGGCATCGTTATCTTTCCACGGGTTCTCATCCCCTACAGGGTCTTGATGGGGTCTCGGGTTATGGCGGTACTGGTCTCTAGGGTGGCTGTGATCTGCTCGGTTATCCTCATCATAGGGTGAGTGAGGTCGTGAGGGTTTATAGATCGCGGGGTTCCCGATACGCTCTATGTTATCTAACCGATCACTGGTTAATCTCCTAAAATCTGCTAGGTCCGTCTGAGTGTTACGAATTTGCTGCGTGACAGTTTCCAATTGGCCCAAAATGAGGTCTAGGGTAGCTTGGAGGTGCTGCGGATCCATGGTTGAAGGTTATGGGTTGACCGGGGAAGTGTTGAGGTGGTGGACAGCACCTAGACACTACAGCAGGGTGCTCCTAAGGCTTCAATACGCCGCAGGAAAACTAGGGACAGCAACCTAACACGATGGCGAAAGTTGTTAAAGTGTTTAGGGTGTGTTGTAGTGTGCGGACAACAACTTGACAAAGGACTACGGGCACCCAACAGCCACTAAACAGTGCAGGAATAATTCTGGACAGCAAGGATTTTAAGTGTAGCAAGTGACTTAGGTGAAGCAGTGGGTGGTAAGTGACTAAAATAACACTTAGGTAAAGTAGACATGCATGTTAGCAATGAAAATATGATGCAGGAAATTACTGTACAGCAAAGAAAAACAGTAAATAAAACTACCTAGATGATGTTATGCATGCAAACGACCATAAACAAGCTAAGGTAGACTCCTAGGATGCACCTAGCACAAACAAAACATGCTAGCCATGCTCTAATACCAAGATGATGTGAAACCAGGAATTGAATTTCGAAGCTTAATAAAATATTGTTTAAGTGGTGAAATTGCAAGCTTAATTTTGTTCACAAGTGAAACTTTTCAGAGATCTTAGAATTCAACTACGCTTAGGCAAGAGCTTACACCTAAATTAGCAAGATCGGTAAAATAACGACGGTAATAAAAGTAATGCAAATGAAAAGCCAACTAGAATCCCGCAGTTAACAGAGCGATTGTCTCACCTTGAGGCTGCACTCATTTACCTACTTCTAGGCTTGTTGGGAGAAGAAGAACCACACAAGTGATGAAACCACTCCGAGGGCGATGGTGCCGTAGATCCATAGGGAAGGAGAGGACGGCGCCGGCCGTGGAGGTGGTGTGAAGCGACGCCCTTCGATGATCCACGTGTAGACGGAAAAATGATCGTCGATGGACTCCACTAGAGCTGGTAGAATCCGGTCCAAATATTCTTCGACGGTGTCGTCGAAGTCAAAGCCAACGTCGAAGAAGGGAGATCTGAGGATGTTAACTCGTCCGCGGTTGTCGTACTCAAACCCGAAATTTCACTCGGGTACCTCCATGCATTCTTGAAGATGCGAAGGGGTGGTCGCCGCAAGTAACTCTCCAATGAGGGGAGAGGTGGGCGGCGGGTTGTAGAGGGGATGGGGAGGCCGGCGGTGGAGGTGGGGTGAGGAGAGATTGATTTAGAAAACAAAGACAAAAACTGAGAGTAATTTCAGTTTTGGGGAGTTTTGGAGGGGAAATTTGAATTCCAATGAGAGGGCAATTAATTCCTTAATGAAGAATTAATGGGGGAGAGAGAGAGGAGGCTGGCGGTGGAAGAATAGGGAGGGAGGGGGAAGGATTAAACTGAAATTATTTCAGTTTTAATGAAAGAGGAGGGAAAATTAATGGATCATAATTTGAATTCCAAATTAGGATCAAGGGGTTTAATGTGGTAATTAAATGAAATCCACCAAGGGGGGCCGGCGGCATGCATAGGGAGAGAGGGAGAAATTTGGGGAGAAGGGGAAGGGATTTAAAACTTGATTTGATGACGTGGCAAGGGATTTAAAACTCCAAATTAATTTGATTTGAAATTTATTTGCTCATGAAAACTTTCCTAATTTGGATTTCCAAATTAGGAAACAATTCTAAAATTTGAATTTCAAATCTCCAATTTGAAGTTGATGGAGATATGGAATGAACCGTATGGGAGGGATCGTCGGCGAGGTGGGCGGTCGGTGGTGGTGGACTTGGCCGGCGGCGGGAAACCTTAGGGAGGGGTCGGCGGCAAGAGCTATGGGGAGGGGAATTTTTGTAGAGCTTTCTTGTGAGAAGAAAATTAAGAAAAGAAATTAAAAGAAAAGGAAGAATTAGAGAACTCATTAAGAGATCTCAATGGAAGAACTCACCAAGAGATCTTCATGCACTCACAAAGAGAACAAAGCACGAAAATTTTCATTCATTCAATAATAATCCCAAGTACAATGACAAAGCCTTTTTATATAGGCTATCTAGAAATAAAATGCATAAAGACGATAATGCCCTTGGGCTACACTAAGCACTAATTCCCTCATAGGGGTACAAAAGGAAAAATAGGAAATATAAATGACATGAATAAAATAAAGCATAAAAAATAAAGGCTCTGAATCAAGGCCGTCGATCGGCGTCTTCGGCGATGGTACACGTGTCGAAATCTGATGTCCCCATCACTTTCCTTAATGAATCCCCGTTGTAGCAACTCGTTCACTTGCTTTTTGAGCTCTTCGTGTTCAGTTGGGTTCATTCGGTAGTGGGGTAGGTTAGGTAAAGAGGCCCCAGGGACTAAGTCAATAACATGTTGGATGTCCCTAGGGGTGGCAGTTGGTAGGGCAAATCCTCAGGGAAGACATCGGAAAAAGTTTCCAGAAGAGGTTTTACCTCTTCAGGGATTGGTTCTTCTTGATCTACACTTACTTCCCGGGCTACTAGCGCGTAAAGAGGGGCTCCCGACTCCAGTTCCATACCTAGGTCCTTAGCAGTTAATCCAGTTATCAAGTTCATGCCCGTGTTGGGTTTCAGAGAGTTGGGCTTAACTTCTTCCTTGGTAGACTTAGGTTGGGTGGGTAACATCGTAATCTTCTTGCCCTCGTGTTCAAACACACATGTGTTTGATCGGCCATAAATGTGTACATCGTTGTCGAACAACCAAGGGCGGCCAAGGATGATTTGACCCACATCCATCGTCAAAACATCGCACCAGATTTTCTCTTTGTATCCAATGAACTCAATAGGAACGAGACTCCTATCTTTCACCTCTAAAGTGGTTGAGTTGATCCAGGCGACTTTGTAGGGACTTGGGTGTGGTGTGGTCCTTAACTGATGTTTCGAGATCATAGCAGACTATACGGCGTTAATACAACTTCCACTGTCTATAATGACTTTGCAATTCTTGTCTCCAATCTTAGTGGAAGTGTAACAGATTGAAGTCCTTCGCCAGTCTTCGCTAGGTTTAGGCTGCGAGAAGGCACAGCTAACGACCTGCAGATCTAAGTGATTCATCTTTTGAAGACAGTGTATCACAACAGTATCCTCTTCGTTGAAAAACTCTTCATCATCATCAATGTGGTGAACTAATTCAGCTTCAGGCTCATCCTCTTCTTCCGTTACTTCTCCAATTATAGTGACCTTAAACGGGCTAGAGCACTGAGAAGCAATGTGTCCGTATCCATGGCATCTAAAACACTTAGTGCCGGTAGTGGTTTTTGGTGTCTCTCGTTCAGGTGTTTTCCCTTTATAGTCTGATCGAGGTTGGGCTTGGCTAGGAGCAGGCCGACTACCAGAGGGTCCAGTGGGTTTGTTGTAAGGTTGGCTCGAGGATGACTTGAATGGGTTGGGTCTAGAGTCTTGATTCCTAGTGGTGTGGCTCCTAGATTCTTCCAAGTCTAGCACAAGACTACAGGCAGCTTCATACGTATTTACTCCTCTAGCAAAGAGTTCATTTCTAAGATCTTCTCTTAATTCTGCTCTGAACATGGATATAAGTTGCGTAGGAGTGGTGGTCTCCTCCCCGTTACAACGAATTAAGAAATCATCAAAAGTTGATATGTATTCCTTAACGGGTTTACTTCCTTGAGTTAACCTATTCCAACGATCTAGTAGTCTTGGGTAGTATGAGGGAGGGAGACATTTTCTTTTCAACTCTTGTTTCATGGTTCCCCAGTCAGCGATAGGGTATTCTCCTCGAGTCTCCCTCATGTGTTCTATGTTCGTCCAGTACTGGTTGGCTCTACCAGTCAACTTCATCTCAGCAAATCTGACTTTCTTCTCTTCCGAAATGTTATACCATTTGAAGTAACTGTACATCCCTTTAATCCAGTCAAGAAAAACTTGGGGTTCTAACGTACCATCAAACGTCGGGGCATCTATCTTAATACTCTTAAGGAGTTGGGTATCGTTGTCCCTCAAAGGCGCGTCACGTCCTACCGGTTCTTGATGGGGTCGGTGATTGGGTCGGTAGTAGTCTCTAGGGGGTCCGTACTCAGTTCGGGCATCTTCGCTATAAGGAGATTTGGGTCTAGAAGGGGTATAGATGGCCGGGTGACCTATCCTTTCGATGTTGTCTAGTCTTTCTCCCGTATGACGCTTAAGGTCCGCAACACTCGTTTGGGTGTCCCTAATTTGTTGTGACATTGAGCCCAGCTGGCTCACAATCATGTCTAAGGTTGCTTGCATATGTGTGGGATCCTTGGTTGGGTGCTAAGGATTATTAGGAAGGTTTCTTAGTCCAAGGGCAGCAGCTAATCCCACTAAAAAGCTTGCTGAAATTGTAATTACAGCAGCTGGAAAGTCCAAGGCAGCAAGCACAACGAGGGGTGAAGTTACCAAAGTGTTTTGGCAAGGTTCCGGGGTGAAGGCAGCACCTAAACAGTGATCGTAGGTCCACTAACGGGTACTTAACATCAGCTGAAACAGTATGGACAGCAGTGGTACAACATGGTGGAGTTGTCCTACACTATAAGGAGTGCTATAAATTCAAAGGCAGCAAGATGACGCTAGCTAAAATGACTTAAATGCTCAGGATATGGTGCAGGAAAAGTAAAGACAGCAGCTAAAACAGAGAATATCTTGAAGCTACGCAATGATATGCATGCAAATTTAGAGCTATAACGACGGTTAGACCCTAGGATGTTTTTCTAACATGTCATGCATGCCTACCATGCTCTGATACCAAAATGATGTGAACCATATGAGATGAAAACCACTAGGAGTTATTTCAAGAAATTTAAGAAGAAAAAAAAGATTAAAGTTTTGCTCTTTTTAAATTTAAAGCTAGCACATAGAATTGAGTTAAGAATTTGAAAATTTCAACTTTATTAGGTCCAAAGAAATGCAATTGAAATTAACCGAAGCAATTCATTCAAAATTCCAAGAGATTTAGTTGCAAAGTACAAGTAACAAAAATCCAATGCTTAACAATGAGAATTTCACCTTGAGGGCCGTTTCACTCAACTATTAGTAAGCTTCAGCGGAGAGAGAAGATCCAAATGATGAAGGATATCACCACTAGAGAGAAGGCGCCGAAGAACTTCGTCGGAGGAAAGGTAGCAGGTGGGGATGGATGTCGTAGGTGGCCGTCGAAACTCCACTTGTAATTTGAAAATCGTCGGTCGATGATGCTTGCAAGGATCGGGACAAATATATATTTTCTTGATCGAGCTACCTCCATACCAAGGAAGTATCTAAGTGATCCTAGGAGGGATGCAAATTGGCTTGCTGGGATGCAGACTATCCATTACACATATGAATATGATATGCCGTCAACCCAGGAGGGGCCGGCTGGACCAGTCCAACCTGGACCGGTCCAAGTGTATACACGGTGGGCCCAGTTGGGCGGCGGAAAACAGAGAGAGAGAGAGGGGGGGGGGGGGGTGGGAGGATCCCCTTGGTGGGCCATGCTTGGCTTAATTCATCTTAGGAGGGAAAATTTGAATACGGGGGACTATTTTAGGAAGTTTGCAATTGTCCTTTGTGGTTAATTAGGAGCGTAGGAGGGAATTGGGATCTCATCTTGAATTTGAAATATGAATTTGAGATCTCATCATGTGCTTGTGCTCTAGGGTTTGCTAGAGACTTGTGGAGAGTTGTTCTTCCTCTCGAATTGAAGAACATTGTATCTTTCTTTATTTTCTTGCATCTTCTGGTGAAAACGTTGTTTTCCTGCTGGGACAGCAGTTTTCTCACTGGTTTTGGGCTAATTTTGATTAGGTTTGCTTGCGAACTCAAATATTACCTTAGGGTTACTTGAGAACTCAAGTATTTCCTATCAAATTGGTATCAAAACATCGATTTGGGACCGTCAACGGCTGAAATCCTGAAATTTCAGCGGGATTTCTTTTTCCGGAAGAAGATATTTGTGATTCTTGGGAAGAGAGATGGCCGAGAAGAAGGTAGAGGTCTTGGAATGCGAGATTGGTCAAATGAAATCAGATTTGGAGAGAAAGTTTTTTCACTTTCAAACTCAAATCACCTCCAACAACGAAAGGATAGGGAAAATTCACGGTGATGGAAGAAATGCTGAAGAAACTGTTGGAGTTGAAGACAAATCCTACGATATCGGAAGCAAGAGAGACCACCGGAGGCCATGGTGTAGGAGGAAATCCAAACCCATTTATGGGGAGGAGAAATTCAGAAGTGGAGGTCATTGAGGGGGAGGACGACATGCCACCTATAGAGCCACTTTCTAGAGAGTAGATTAGTTTGGGAAATGACCGACGGGGTGCTGATTTCATTAGGAGAAGGGAAGAATTCCATCGCCGGGGTGCTGATTTTGAAGGGAGAAGATGAGAATTTGAGGAAGGGTTCGGGTATAACCGCCAGAGGGAAGATCGTGACAGTTGGGGAGCACTGCCTTTTCGAGGAATGGGAGATTATGGAGGATTCAGGGGAGACGGGGGAGACCCACGGGTGAGGAAGCTGAAGATGCCTGTCTTTGAGGGTGAAGACGGTCATGGCTGGATCTACAATGTGGAGCGTTACTTCGCTATCAACGGGTTGACAAAGGAAGAGAAGCTGACGACGGTGGGATTGTGTTTGGAAGGAAAAGCCTTGGCCTTGTACCAGTGGCGTGACAGGAGGGAGCCCATCCGGAGCTGGAGAGAGTTGAAGGATTGCTTATTGGAGCGTTTCCGAGCCGACGGGGGAAGGGGACTTCTATGAGCAATTTTTTGCTTTGACTCAGGAGGGGACCATGGCAGACTACCGAGACAAGTTCGATTACTTGGCTAGCAGATTGGATGACATTTCAGAGTCATCCCTGGAAGGGAACTTCATGAAGGGGTTGAAATTGGAGATCTGAACAGCAGTCAGGGTGCTGGAGCCGAGGAACCTAGGAAAGGCTATGGAGCTGGCGCAGTTGGTGGAAGATTAGAAGAAATTAGAAAGAGGAGCTCGAGAGAACTATTTTGGGGGATCATACAAGATGACTACTACCTTTCTTACCATCAAAAGGGGCAGCGCCAAGAAGTCTGAAGGAGGTTCCAAAGGAGAAAACTAAAGGGGAAATCGGGGAGTTGGAGCATGCCATTATTTTGAAAGAAGGGGAGACACCGATCAGCGTCCGCCCTTTCCGTTACCCACAAATTCAGAAGGATGAGATTGAGAAGTTGATACGGGAAATGCTCGAGGCAGGGATCAGCAGACCCAACAACAACCCTTTTTTCTAGTCCAGTTCTCCTGGTCAAGAAGAATGATATGAGTTAGAGATTCTGTGTGGATTACAGGGCTCTGAATAAAAGCACTGTACTAGACAAGTTCCCAATTTCGGTGATTGATGAGCTGCTGGACGAGCTACATGGGGCAGTACTGTTTTCCAAGCTGGACTTAAAATTTGGATACCACCAAATCAGAATGAGGGAGGCATATGTTCCAAAGACAGCATTCAGGACACATGAAGGGCATTATGAATTTCTGGTAATGCCCTTTGGGCTGACTAACGCTCATGCTACGTTTCAGTCCTTGATGAACAGGGTGTTCAAGCAGTACATCAGGAAGTTTGTCCTAGTCTTCTTTAACGACATTCTAGTATACAACAAGACTGGGGAAGAGCTCTTGGAGCAATTGAGGATGGTCTTAGAAGTACTACAGGAGCATCAACTGAGAGCCAACCTGAAGAAATGCAGTTTTGCTTAGTCAAGTGGTATCCCAAGGAGTGGCGGCGGACCAAACCAAAATTGAGGCAATGCAGAAATGACCACTACCTAGGAACATAAGAGAGTTGAGGGATTTTCTAGGATTGACTGGCTATTATAGGAAGTTCGTGAAGGGGTATGGTACCATTGCATGACCTTTGACTGAGCAGCTGAAGAAAGACAACTTTCCCTGGGGAGATGCAACGACCCAGGCCTTCGAGAGGTTGAAGAAAGCCATGACCACTGTTCCTGTTCTAGCTCTTTCAAATTTCAGCCAAGCCTTTGTTGTAGAGACCGATGCATCAAGATATAGGTTGGGAGCAGTGTTGATGCAGAACCACAGGCCTGTAGCATATCAGATACCATGACAGAGGACTTAGAGGTGGTTTTAGAACCACTAGAGTTGGCAGGAGTCCGGCCAGACAAAAGGGCAACAAAGAAGTAATGATTAAATGGAGAGGCCTCCCTGATTTCGATGCCACGTGGGAACCAATTGATAGAATGATGGATCAATTTCCTTCCTTCCATCTTGAGGACAAGGTGATTCATTGGGAGGGGATTATTGATATGCCGTCGGCCCAGGAGGGGCCTGTTGGACCGGTCCAAGTGTATACACAGCGGGCCCAGTTGGGTGATGGAGAACAGAGAGAGAAGGGGGGGATCCCTAGGTGGGCCATGCTTGGCTTAATTCATCTGAGGGAAAATTTGAATGTGGGGGGCTATTTTAGGAAGTTTGTAATTTTCCTTTGTGGTTAATTAGGAGCGTAGGAGGGAATTGGGATCTCATCTTGAATTTGAAATCTGAATTTGTGATCTCATCGTGTGCTTGGCTCTAGGGTTTGCTAGAGACTTGTGGAGAGTTGTTCTTCCTCTTGAATCGAGGAACATTGTATCTTTCTTTGTTTTCTTGCATCTTCTAGTGAAAATGTTGTTTTCTTTCCCTATTTTCCACTGTTTGGGTGAAATTCCTGCCGCAAGGCGGCTTTTTTCCTTCTGGGACAGCATTTTTCTCACTGGTTTTGGGCTAATTTCGATTAGATTTGCTTGCGAACTCAAGTATTACCTTAGGGTTACTTGCGAACTCAAGTATTTCCTATCAGAATCCTAAGAAGAAACTTGGGATAGAAAAGGAGGGGCTTCTAATAGATACATGAAGATATCAATGTCTGGTAGGAAAGCTTATATACCTCTTCCAAACCTGTCTATATATTGGGTTTGTTGTGAGCATGGTGAGCCAATATAAGAGTAATCCTATGGAGCATATGGAAGCTGTATATCAAATCTTGAGTTATCTTAAGAACACTTTTGGAAAGGGGATATTATTTAAGAAAAAATGAAGGTATGCAATTGATTCTTTATTCTGATGCTAATTGGGAAGGAAGCCTGGTTGACAGTTGATCGACCATAGGATATTGTTCATTTGTGTGGGGGAGTGTAGTAACATGGAGAAGCAAAAAACAATTTGTTGTTTTCAGAAGCAGTGCGTAATCTGAACTGAGAGCATTAGCAGTTACTATTTGTGTAGCTATTTAGATAAGACAAGTATTGATTGAACTGAGAATAAAGATTGAAGGCATAATAAAGTTGAAATGTGACAATCAAGCCACAATCAATATGATCAAGGAACCAATACATCACAACAGAACAAAATATATTACCATTTATAGACACTTTATATATGAGAAAATAAAGAACTCAAAAAGTAAAGTTGTATATACTCAACTCATGAACAACTTGCCGATGTTATAACAAAGGCGCTACCGGGCTCTCTATTTGATAAGTTTGTTTGCAAGTTAGGATTGTACAACCTGTACAACCCAACTTTAGGGGGAGTGTTGAATCACACGTCAACGAGGGGGCCCACGGCTTTGATAGGTTAACAATTCGTGCGCTGTAGTGGGAGATTTCCTCTTCTGACACCAAGATCTGTCAGATTGATTTTAAGATTCGTGAGATATAATTATTAGAATCAATTAGATTAAATGACTTTCCTCTTCTATTTGTTATAATTAATTATATTAAATGTCCTTCTTTTTCTGTTTATTCTCATAGAGAGAGAGTGTATATATATATATATATATAATGATTCTAAGGAATAAAATTTGAATTAAATTTCCCCTAAAGAATTTCTTCAGAACCCATAGCAAGGCCTGAGACTAAAATGAAACAATCTAAAAAGTGTAGGGATTGTTTTGGTCTTTTACTTGTAAAAATAATTTTCAATTTTATTTCCTTTGGCTAGCCTCTCTCTTCCTCAAACAAAAGCAGCCCCAAATAAAATTGTATATAATGGCTTCAGTGATTATTTTTTTTCTACTATTCCTATGTATGCAAATAAATGCGCTACATGTGATGATTTTGCTAGTTCGCTCTTGTCCTCATTGTAATGATGATGATAGACATTGTAAATATTTGTTTGATTGTAAAGTCATTCCAACCTTGGTATCATGTATCATCCATATAAATATCCCATTTATACATTGAGATGCTATTTTCTCTAATATTATTGTGGTTTTCTTTGCTACCTTTAAGAGCAAATGTTAGCAAGTAGTAACATGCCCGTCTTTATAAATTGTGCCTCGTTCATGCGTTATCTATTTAGGAAAATACTGAAGTTAGATTTGACATCCTATTTCTTGAACTTGATGGCTTATTCTTCATAGTTTTGTGTATTTGTGCTATTAAATTATTAATATCATTATTTTTGCTGTTATTTCTCCGAATATGTTTCAGGTGTGTTCGAGAGGATCAGTCTTCCGTTGTCCTCACTTTGTATTACCTTCATAATGGAAGTCCTAGAGTTGGTTTTCGGTAATATTTCTAAGAGCAATAAGGGATAAATAATACCTAGCATATCATGTTAGTCAAATGTAATCATATTTTGATGCAGTTGCTGATTGGCTGATTCATTTTTTAGGATAGCTGGGAGAGAGTATTTGCTTCCAGTTGGCCTTGTTTTGAAGGTTTCTACGAAAACTGATTTTCTTATTATTTTTTTCATGATATTCGTTGTTGAATGTCTATTAAAAAATCTTTCTTCCAGCATCTTTATATTCATAGGAAAAAAATCTTGTATATTTTTACTTATCTTCATTTTTTTTTTTCTATTCGACCTTCTGGTTACTTCTCAATTTTATTGTAATTAATTGATTTTAATTAACATCATTTGGGATGAAATGTTCTTGTTTACTAGAAATTAATGCTTTCAGTCACACCGTACTGTTCTTTATGTGGGTTTTCTGAGTTGTTTCGTTGACAGGCTCTCATTGAAACTACTGATTATGAAATATCTGTGAGCTTGAGCTGCTGCTTTATTGAAAAGTACAGAAAGGACAAAGGTGCTGTTAGTGCTCCACTTATGAGAGAAAGGGCTAGGACAATTCTGGATGATATAGAATTCAGGACCCGTAATGAATGCCTTGAACACATTGGTATTCACGGAGACATTGAGATCATTGCTTTCATTGGTAGATTTAGCCTTAATATATATCGTCCTACTAATGTCTTTTTGTAGGAATTCTATTCAGACCTGCGTTATCTAAATTTGATACTGAAAGTGATACTTTTGTAAGCTGATCACATATCTTACTTTCATTCCTTAATGCATTTCAATTTGCTACTTTAGCATGTTATTGGCGGGCATTTCATTGATATTCATATCTCACTCTTCTTGTATGTAGGTTGGTGAAGCTGTTCTGAGAGACTACATTCTGGTGCATCTTAATAACAACCATGAAAAGTTTAATTTATTGATGTTAGTTACTGTTTCCATTATGCCATTCTTTGTACCACACCCTATATTGGCAATAAGAAGTTCTTGTTTATGCTTATGCTTGATTCTGCTGATCAGTCTATTGTAACACTATAATTTGTTCCTTTAGTTTTATGCTGCAGAAGCTCTTTGCGCTTGTTGATCAGAATGCTGCCCCTGATAATGTGGATGCTCTACAAAATATGGAGGTTCTGCTTATTGGACATATTATGACCATCTATCTTAAGGTGCATTGTATCACTCTCTTGAGTAATCTCTGCCTTAAGACTTAAAGCTCTTATCTCGATAATGTATTCTATGTTCAAATCTTTTAGATTTTATATGATACTTGTTGATAAAAATTAATTAATTAGAAATTTTTAAGTGTGCTGAATTGTTGGCGGGTGTTGATATTTATTGAGGAGGGAAAAGAAAAGGTGTCCACATACAATGTATGTTGACCCATGCATTAATGGGAGATTGGAGAGTTAAAATTGAAATAATTTAAGATTTAATATGATTGAAGGATTTCCTAAAATAGATGTAGGTTATTTAGGAAAGAATTTAAAATTCATATTCATTTGAATTTGAATTCGAAAACTTTCCAAATAAAATAGGAGCTAATTTAGGAAAGTAATGATGGTGAAATGAAATTGGAATCAAGGGAACTTGGAGGGTGGGCCGACGGTGGGGTGTAGGGGAAACATGCATGGCCGATGGTGGGGGGTTTTTGAGGAGGGTGTAGCCGGCGGTTTAGGTGGGGGAAAATGCTTGGCCGGTGGGTTGTGGTGGAGTGGTCGACGGTTGAAGGTGGGGGAAAGAAAGGGTGGTGGTGTTTGGCTTAGAGAGTGGGAGGAGGGAAGAGGAAGCTTGGCCGGCGGTTGTGGAGGGGGTAAGGCCGGCGGTCAAGGTAGAAGGAGAAAAGCAGTTAAGACAAAGAAAGATAAAACCGTGAGCTTGGACACTTTCTACGGCTGACGGGTGATGCTATGCCATCATCACCTAGGGAATTCAACCATGAGCCCGAACACATCATGCGGCTGGTGGGTATTTCATAGCCCTCACATAGGGACTTCCACTCTCCTAAGAACTCCCATAGCTCTCAAGAATAAAGTGTAGAAACAATATTTTTATTAATCCATCATTGTCTAGTACAAGAGCAAGTACCTCTATATATATACCTTAAAAGAAACTAAAAGACAACTTTTTCCCCTTTGGCTTACATAAGACAAGACCAAGTAAGGGTAAAAATGGAAAATACATAATTAAATAAAAAATACAAACTAAGATAAAAAATAGAGGGATCTCGGCCGTCGATCTTCGTCTCTTTCTTTGATTAACATCCACCATCGGATGTCCGCATCATTCTCTCGGGCTGAAAAAGAGCTTGACTCCGTCGAGTCCGTATCCCGGGTGCGTGACCATGCTTTGGTACCAAGCTGAAGTATAACGGAGGGGGTGGGGGAAGATAATAAGATTAATAATCTGAAATTAAATTTTAGATTTTCTTTTATCAAGGGATTTAAAATTTGGATATCAAATAAGATGGAGGGAATGATAAATATGTGATTAATTATTCCCCTAATTGAATTCCTTAACAAGGAAGGAAATAATTAAAATAGGAGAGAGAGAGGGTTCGACCTAATAAGGAGGGAAAAGAAAATGTGTCCACATACAATGTATGTGGGCCCATGCATTAATGGGAGATTTGAGAGTTAAATGTGAAATAATTTCAGATTTAATATGATTGAAAGATTTCCTAAAATAGATGTAGATTATTGTTGACCTCTATACTAGTGTCAGGATCGAGTCGACCACGCAAGGTTGATTTCGGAAGTGAAAAGAAGCTCGAAATTATAAAAAAAAAACTCACACGAAACGTGTCGACTGAAAACCCAAAATTGTCGAATGGCCTCCGTTCGCGAAACGAACAGCGCCAATGCGTCCGGAGCAACAGAAACAATCGACACCCATATTGATGAATGTCGTCGGTCGGCGAAAATTTAAATTTTGGGCGCACGAATCGAAGCGACGACGTGTGCGAGTGGCGACGCGGCGATCAACTCGATGCAAGATTAAAAATTTTATTTTTATTTAGTGCAATATAATTAATTTTTTTAGAAAGAGAGGGAGAGAAAGAGTGCCTTTGAAATAAAAAAAAAGAATTTTCTTTAAATAAAATACTCAAAAAATACCCTAAATACCCACTTAAACCCCTCATCCCAACCTCCCTCTCATTCTCACGATCCAACTCACTCAAGAAGGAGCCTCCCCCCTCTCCCCATTCGCCTCTCTTGCGATCCAACCGCCGACCTCCCTCCAAGCTTCTCCAAGTTAAATTTCTTCTCTTTCTCCTTCTCCGTCTTCTTCTTCTCCATTCTTATTCCTTTCTTCTTCTTCTTCTTCCTTCCCTCTTCTTTTTCTCCATTTTTCTTTTTCATTCTTCCTCTTCCCATTTCCTCCCTCATTTCCTTACATTTTTCTCCTCTCCTCTCATCTCCTTTCTCTCATTCTTCTTCTTCTTCTTCCTCCAACCTTTATTTCTCCAAACCTACAAAAATACTAACCCTAATTTTTTTATTTCTTCATCATCCATTCTCCCACCATCCGCTTTAAGTGCAAGATGGTAAAATTTTCGATTTCAAATACAAAATCTTCACATTCCTAAATACTTAAGCCCATTGCTACTACGTATCTGACTAACGACTAGCCTTAATCGAAAGTTCTCTCTCATGATTGGGAGGGATAATTAATTATAGGGCCTTGCGCCTATAGGAAACCAGAACTCACATCATAAAGTCCTCACAAAATGAGGACCGTATTAATTCTCTCCGCTAAAGTCTAGTTTATTAGAGAGTTGCATGAGGGATATCTCTTAGTGGCTAATCTCATTGTTAGTTTAGGGATTATCGTTGAAAATGAACCATGAACGCAATGTTAGATTAATTGATTGTTTTACTACCTTAACTCCTATGCATGTGATTTAGCCTAAGCTGGTTTTATCGCCTTGTTGTTTTATCTTAGCGTTTAAATCGGCATAAGTTTTATTTAATATTGTTCTTGAAATATTAAGCGTACAAATTTCTTTAAACAACTCATCTTCGTATGTACGTTCTACATCATCTTGGTATTAGAGCATGGCTAGCATGCATTACATGTGCTAGATGCATCCTAGGAGTCTACTTAACTATCCCTTAGCTTGTTTACATGCATACCATTGCATTATTATTTTGCATCACTGTTTTAGTTTGCTGTCCACTGTTTTTCTGCACTCATTTAGTGAGTTTTAAGCTAATTTCTTAAGTGTTTAAGTTCTGTCCACATCCTAAACTCATTCCCTTACACTTAGACTACTTAATACATTAGGTTGTTTTGCTGTCCAAACTGTCTTGCTTTACCTAGTGACCTTGGCTGTAAGTCTAAACCTTGCTTTTAAGTGTTGCCTCCTATCTAGATTCATCCCTAAGTGTTTCCAAGCGTTTTTCCAATGGACCCGATAAGACTTCAAAAGAAGTTAGATGACATCCTTGACCTAGTGGGCTCTATGACTAGAATTATGACGGAGCAACCTTTTGACTAGCCCCACTCTAAGTACGCGCCCCACTCGATCAATCCTGCTAGTCGGAAGATGCCCCAATCGGCTTATCAACCTATACCTGAGCCTAAGCCTCCACGACCTCACTTAGAGTCACCTTACCGTCTACCCACCTTTGATGGTTCCTCAGACCCTTACTACTTTAGGGAATGGGCTAGACAATTAGAGGATTATTTTGAATCACGTCATATCCCTGAGTCCCACTAGGTTAGCATCACTAAGTCTCACGTAAAAGGTCGGGCTCTTCAATTTTGGATGAGGTTGGAAGATCATAAAGAGTCTCGCGGTGAGTAACCTACTTCTAATTGGAAAGACATGAGGCTAGAACTTAAGGACCCTCTCTACCCTAGTTGGATAACTTTGCTTGATTACCTGGCTGCCCCTAGGAGACTATCCATGACCCTAGCTGAAATTCTCAATGAAATGGCCATTGTAGCTGAGAATGTCTTCATTGCTCCTCCTACACCGGTTCCCTTAAACATGTCCTCTCATTTTTTGACTGATCAATCTTTATTCCCATCTTTGTGTGCTTGTGAGTTAGCATGTTGTGTGTATTTTGTAGTCTGTTTTATCTAATTTTATCCTCTGATTAAAACTTTTGTGTATACCCCAAGGTTTAAAATTGCGTAACTGCGCCTCGAGGCGGTTTTCGTCCGTGAGGTGAGGCGTAAGCCTCGAGGCGATCTGAGGCGTAAGCCTCACGAACACAGAATTGCGTAAATGAAAAATTAAGGGTTTAAGCAGGAAAATAATAGCAGTAGTGGAAAATAAGAATGTAGATGCAATAAAATCATGTCCCAAAGTACAAAATCACAAAATATTAGTTTAACAAAACTCCCAAAATACAAAACAACATATAAAATGAAATCATATCCCATCACTAAATGGGTATTCAAGTGAATCTTCTTCTCCAATTGTATCTATGATGCCATGTCATCTTCATCTTCAACATGACTCACTTTTCTCTTCCCTGTTCATTAAGATAAAAGATCATTATCATGTATTCATGTTCATTGCTCACTTGACATAAATGTAATGTAATAGCATATAAGAAGTTGTGGAATACCTTTACTTGATTGTTGTGCTGCAGAGCTAGTGGATGTGCCAACTGCAGTACTAGTGGATGTGTCAACTTGATCTGCTTCGCCCCTCAAGACATCCACACTTAGATCTTCTAACTGTAAGTCTGATAATGGCAAATCTGTCTCATCATCTATGAACCACTCATTATCAGACGACACATCATCACACACTAATGAGTCCTCATCATCCTTCAACCCCTTATTCCTCAACCTCCTCTCTCTCAACCTCTTGTTGTGTATAATATATACCAGAGAGTTCATTCTGAGTGTTGATAGCCGATTTCTTCTCTTTGTTTGCACTTGGCTATATGTACTCTAGTTTCGCTCACACCCAGAAGAAGAACAAGTGAGGCCCAACACTCTTACAGCAAAACTCTGTAACTCAGGGGTGGAATCACCAAATTGGATCCACCATTCAACTGTTGTCAAGAAAAAACATAATCAGAAGTTCAGAACTGAATAAAGTGTTTTGCATTTACCAAAAAAATTATACCTGGAGATCGTTTAGAAATGGTTGCTTTTGCTGCATTCAATCCAAAAAAACCCTCTTTATTCCGGAACTGAACAAGCTGTAAATCTGCAAGCTCCCTATCTGCCTGCTCCGGTATTAATCTTTCCATACAATGATATAGACCAAACTTCACCTCAGGATTTGAAGATTTCTTCTCTGAATATTGAAATTGAGGGTTGAGATAATATGCCGTTGCATGTAGATGTCGGTGTAACTGCACCTCCCACCGAGCATCAACGATATCCCAAATCTCCCTATAACTTGCCTACTCTCCTCCCAAGTTGTGAGCAATCATCTCCTTGGCCTCATCCATAGCATTATAAATAAAACCCATAGCTGGTTTCTTCTCTGCATCCACTAAGCGTAGAACTTGCACTAAGGGTCTCGTGCTCAAAATGGAATAGGTTACAGTAGCCCAAAATTTATCATTCAGAATTATCTTTCTTATTTCCTTTCCATCACTTTTCTTCCCCCAAGCAGAATTTAGCCATTCAGTAGATGTAAACATGGCTTCCAAAGGTTGCCTCACCTCCATCAAGCTTTGCAGTGTCAAATAGGAGGTGGCAAACCTATAGATTCAGAGTGCACAAATGTAAGAACTATGAACCTACAATAGGATTCGTAGGAATGATTTGCAATGTACAAAATTAAGAACATACCTAGTGGTTGCAGGGCGAATGATTTCTTTCTTTGAAAATTTTCTCATCAAGCTTAAGACCCAAGAGTGATTGTAGATGAACTTCGTAATCTTCTTCGCCCTAGAAAGAGCACTCTTGTGCTGAGGTAAGTCACCAAGATCCTCCAAAATGAGATCGATACAATGTGCTGCGCAGGGTGTCCAATAGAGGTGTGTCCTCTTCTCCATCAACATCTGACCAGCTGCTTTGTATGCACTGGCATTATCAGTCACTACCTGGACAACCAATTGCTCCCCAATCTCCTCAATAACACCATCAAGTAAATTGAAAATGAATGTGGCATTTTTCACCTCCTCTGAAGCATCAACTGATCGTAAGAACACCGTGCCGTAGGGATTGTTGACAAAGATGTTAATCAAGCTCCTGCTCTTCATGTCAGACCATCCATCTGACATAATAGTCACACCAGTCTCAATCCATGTCCTTTTAATCTCCTGAATGCTCCGCTCTGTGTTCTGCAGCTCCTCTTTTAAAATTCATATTCGCAACTCATACATGGAAGGTGCCTTCAACCCTCTTCCATACAATCCCACAGACCGCAACATACTGAAGTAGGCAGGCGATGTAGCAACATTAAATGATATTGCTTTCTAAAAAAAAAACCTCCCAATGTCCATGCACACCTGTCGCCGACCCTCTCTAGTACCAGCTGCAGGGATCATCTCTGCTTCTCCTCTATCCGCTCCTGGAGTAGTCATATACTGATCCATAGGACCCCGTGCACCTCTACTATGTATAGTGGAGGAAGAGCCCTTTCCACTCTCGCTCCCAAAATAAGTACCATGCTCGACCCTTTTATCAAATTGCTCTTGTTGTAAGTGTTTAGCAGTGGTACTTTTCTTCATGTAAGCACTTATTTCTTCCTTCACATTGTCCGGCACTTTTGCACACGGTGCTACATTCTTGTGAGAGCATGATAAGTGCTCCTTCATGCGGGTTACTCCGCCCTTCACCACTTTCTCACAAAAATTGCATTTTAAATAGACATAGCTCTTCTCTTCGCCGCCAATGTCAACTTGTACACTATATTTCCAAGAAGGATCCCTCCGCAATGACGAAGACCTTTTTTCCTTGCCTCTTACCATGATCCCTAATGAAAGAATCGAAAATCACACAAAAAATTTCCAAAAATCTAAAACCCTAAAATTTCTTTCACTTCAAAAATCTAACCAAAAAGTAAAAAAAAAAACCTAAAAACCTTTTTGGACTTCTCCTACAAGGCGGCCAGACACTTCAACTTCGCCGGAGAGAGGCGGCGCCGGCGGGAGAGGCAGCGGGAAGGTTGGCCGACCGGACGGGAGCCTCAGGTTTTCGCGATCTGGAGCTTACGGGCGGAAAGAATCGGGAAGCAGGTGAGCCGATCGGGTGTGGGGGAAAGGGAGGAGTCATTTTAAGTAGGTGGGCCCTTTTGGCTGAGGCGTACGCCTCTCTCAAAATTGCGCAACAGAGGCGTGCCTCAGCCAATGTGAGGCGTACGCCTCACCATTGCCAGCAATTGCGCACGCCTCGAGGCGTTTTTTGCAAGAATTGCGCAGAGGCGCGCCTCTTATTGCGCAATTTTAAACAGAGGTATACCCAAAGTTTATGCCAATCATCATGCACACTGAGTCTCTTGCATCACATCATTATTTATTTTGTTGAGTCTTGAAAATACCTCGCCTAAAAACATACCGCATTTGCATGAACTACTTAAGGAAGTTGCTCGCCTAATTGAAACTGAGCAATAATAATTATAGACTTTATGCTGAATTCAAAAATGATAATTTAAAGCTTTTGAGGTTGGTAATTCAGCGACGATGCGGATTCGTCCGGCGCAGTCCCCACAAGTTGTGGGAATTGTGAAGGAATCACATGCTAGAAGTGCGGGACCAATTAAAACAGTCAAGAAAATCATTGATAGCGCCTACGCGGTAGATCTGTCTGCAGAGTTCAACATTCATCCCTCTATTAACATAGAAGATTTAGTAACCTATGAGGATCCAGAGTTAACCCACCACCGCCACTTCAAATTGAGCCTTGTGTGACCCCACCCTGTGAGAACACCAACCTACATCCACTCCCCGAATACTCCCAAATTACCTATAGTGGAGAAGGTTGACATGATTCCGAGTGATGACATTATTTCCACAATTGAGGGTGGACGAAGAAGATAGCTGATGAGGTGGAGAGGTACACCAGAGTCAGAGGATACATGATCAGAGCGCAAGGAGATACAACTGATCAACTCAAATACATGAGAGTTCTTGAGATACCCACTCGACGGAGTCGAGTTTTCTCCCACCTGGGGAGAATGATGAGGACATCAGAGATCAACAGCTACGATCTTGAGTTATTTACGGGTGGGCATGTAGTGTTGTAGCCCGAAGGGCATTTTAGTCTTTTATTTCTTTTCTTTTCATGAGGCCTATTTATATGCTAGTTGTTTCGTATTTTGGGATGATGATTTGAGAATGAAATTTTATGTGTTTTCCTTCTTCTTCTTCTTCTTGTGAGTGCACTAGAGAGAATGGAGATAGAGCTCAAGGTGAGAAAGCGCAATACCCACCAGTCGTTGGAAGAGTCCGTGACTCGTGGTTTTAATTTATCTTCATCTTCTCCTCCGTTTCCTCCACCCCACCCGCCGACTTGTCCTAACTTCCACCGCTGGCCATCTTCCCTGCTCAAATCACCCTACAACTCCACCACCTCAAGCCCAACCGCCACCATAGCTTCATCCAACCCAACACCTAGCTGCCCCCTTCCCCTTTGCTGCTGGCCTCCCCTCTTTCCCCATTCCATTATGATGATTCCAATTGTCATAATACCCTTCTTAAATTAACTCTAAGAGGAAAGGAAAGAAATTAATTTTATTTGAAATTTGAAATTCAAAATTTAAATACTTTTTTTATTTGCAAATCCTAATTAGGAAAGTGCATAAAATCAATCCTATTTGAAATTCAAATTAGATTGGATTTCTTAATGTCTTTTCTAATTTTCATGAGTTATTTTAGAAACCCTTAAATTCCTCCCCACAATCCTCCTCCCCCACTTAATTCCGCCCGCACCCCCCCCAACCTTTATTAGGCTTCCTCGTGTTTTCCTCTTTGGGCATCACCCTCTTTGAATTTGAAATCAAAATTTCAAATTTAATCCCCTCCAAATCCCTCATGGATTTTGAATTTCAAAATTTAAATCCCCTCTTAATTACTTTCCTAAAATATCTTTCTATTAAAATGGAAACTTCTTGATTTGAATTCAAACTTATTTGAATTTCAAATTAATCCCATATTAATGAATCATATTTTTGGAAACCCATTCAATCTCTAAAATCTGAAATTAATTCAGATTTAAACATATAATTAAATTGATTGCATGGGGACCACATACATCGAACCTAGATGTTTTCCCCTCCTTTCCCTATGGCCGGCCTTCCCTCTCCCCTACCTCTCTCCACAAACTAATTAACTCACATTAATTCCCTCCCTTAAACCTTCCAAACAATTCGTAATTCCCTCTCAACCCTAGCAGCTGGCCCTCACAGTTTCTCCCTCTCAGTTTCTTCTATTCTTTGGTATTACTGAGTGCTGTCCCAGAATTTCAGAGAGGACAACCTGCTGTCCTGCACCACTTCAAGGCCACTGCCATCTGTCCAGCAGCCCTAGTCTCCCCTCAACTGCTGCCCAGGGTTCAGTCCACCTCGAAGGTTGCTGTCCTGCACTTTTCAGCAAGGTAGTTTGATGTCCAGGTTGCTGGAACGACCCCATTTGCTGTCCAGAATTTCTGGATATTAACAGATTGCTGTCCCAGGAATTCTAGTAAGAATAACTGCTGTTAAACCCTCAGGGAATCCCCTACTTGCTGTCCCAAATTCCGAACTCCGATAAACATGTATGGTTGCTAAGCCTTGACGACGGTGAGCTAATCCTCTAAATCATTTACCTTACTAGTTGTCTTCGATTGTGGTTGTAATTTGATTCACTAGGACTGTGTTAATTCTCTCCGCTAAAGTCTAGTATATTAGAGAGTTGAGTGGGAGATATCTCTTAGTGACTAATCTCATTGTTAGTTTAGGGATTATCGTGAAAATCAATCACGAACACAATATTAGATTAATTGATTGTTTTACTACCTTAACTCCTATGCATTTGATTTAGCCTAAGCTGGTTTTATTGCCTTATTGTTTTATCTTAGCGTTTAAATCGGCATAAGTTTTATTTAATATTGTTCCTGAAATATTAAGTGCAAATTTCTTTAAACAACTCATCTTCGCATGTACGTTCTACATCAGTTAAGGGAAAGAAAGATAAAACCGTGCGCCCGGACACTTCCTACGGCTGACGGGTGATGTGACGCCCTCACCTAGGGACTTCAACCACGAGCCCGGACACATCCTACAACTAGTGGGTATTTCATTGCCCTCACATAGGGACTTCCACTCTCCTAAGAACTCCCATAGCTCTCGAGAAAAAGTTTAGAAACAATTTTTTTTATTAATCCATCATTGTCTAATACAAGAGCAATGACCTCTATGTATAGGCCTTAAAAGAAACTAAGAGACAACTTTGCCCCTTGGGCTTACATAAAACAAGACTCTTAAGTAAGGGTAAAAACTGAAAATGCATAATTAAATCAAAAATACAATTTATAAACTAAGATTAAAAATGGAGGGTTCTCGGCCGTCGATCTTCGTCTCTTCCTTTGATTAATATCTACAGTCGGATATCCGCATCAGGTTTAGGTCCATACGATGTGGATCTATTGGATGTTGTTATGTGCTTTTGATATTCATATTTGTGGGACAATGATACAATCTTCTTTTGATTGAAGCATTTATTTCTCTTTAACAATGATGAAGGCAGTTACTAGTTCAAAATGATATCTCAATACAAGTTTTTTTTTTATTTGAAATAATTTGTGATAAAAAGGAATTATGGAACTCTATTTTTTTAGTGTATGGTTCAAGCACTATCCATACCTCCCGACTCCGGTTATGTCATTAGTAGTGCTAGGAGCACCAACAGTAGCTCCAAGAAAAAAAGAGAAGGATGAATAAAGATTAAGGAGAAGGATGAGGAAGGCTATGTTAGAAAAAGGAGAAGATAAAGAAGCAGCAACATTGGAATATGGTGCATCATGGAGAAAGACATAATTGTTATTTTTTGCAATAACAATTGTTATTTTTTGCGAATATTTTTGGTAGTATTCAAAATTAGATTTAGACGCTCCGAGGTTATTCTTAGATTTTATATAAGATTCCCATTTGTTCTTAAATGAGATTGATCAAGTTCATACTTCAAAATTTGTCAGCGAGGGGCTATTAAAAACTTCACAAAGGGCTCACATTTCATTTTGCAAAATGAAAGCTAGATTGTAGAGCGTTGCATCCAAATTGCAACCAAATTCACTCGCAATGCAAGAACAACCTCCTATAAGGAGGTGGTTTCAATGTTATTTTAAACACTTTGCTTATTTTTTGGGATAATTTTCTACTTTTATGCTTGGCTTTTCTAGTACTAGTTCCTTACTGTAGAATTGATTTTCTTCTTCTGTGTTAAATCTTTCTTTAATCTTTTATAATTAATGATTTTTTATTGCAAGAAAAAAGAGAATTAAAAAGGAAAATTCCAGTGCCTCCTAACAAAAGCCTTGCTTTGCTCGCTTGCTACATTTCCTCCCTGTTCACTTGCTTGCTTAATATCATGCCAGAATCATACGGTTGAGATCTGAATTTATTTGTTCTTTCGTTTATTGTTGGTACCCTTGAAATGTTTGAAGGTACTCAATATTGTCTTATTTTCTACTGTGTTGTACACGTAATGCAATAGAAAATGTTTAAAAGTTTTAAATAGTCTTTATGATGTTTTCTATTTTACAATAAATTAATTTGATTAAAATTTTTGTATTTTGTTTAGATAAAAGGCTTCTCATTATGAAGTCATTTTAATTTCTTGTGATACTTGATTATAATGCTTGTATACCTATTCAAAGATTTCATTGTACCATATGGAGTTCATTGTATTCAATCATTTTCATTGCAGGAAAAGTTGGAAGAATGGTTGCTAAAGGGAAAGCGTCAGATCATTGATGAAATGAACAAGAAAGCAAAAGATTTTGAATTTAGAAATTGTAAGTATATTTGCAAGCTTGAATAGTCTGATTCATAACTATCTATTTCATTAAATAAGATAAAAAGCAAGTTTGCAATGTGCTTTTAGTTTTTTTTTCTTTTTATTTGCGAAGGATGTCTTCATATATAACTAAATTGTAGTGTATTAGAGCTTACTTTATTTTGTAAATCTTACTGGTGTATGCGTTTCAGAATGTTCTATGAAAAACAAGTAAAAACTTTAAAATTAAATTAGAAATAGTTTTGATGAGGACATCGTCAGAGATTTCGACACATGTACCATCAAGAGACGCCGGAAATCGACGGCCACGATCATGAGTTTTATTTTGAGTCATTTATGTAGTAGTTTATTTGATTTTTATGTGTTTCCGTTTTTGCCCTTATGGGTATTTAGTCGCTATTGTAGCCCAAGGGGCATTTTAGTCTTTTGTTTTCTTTGTCATTTGAAGGCCTATATATATGGCCATTTTCCTATGTATGATTAGTTTTTGATGAATGAAAATTTGTCGCTTATGTTCTCTTTGTGAGTTCACCCTCCTTGATCTCTTAGTGACTTCGTAGGAGAAACTAGATCTCTTTGTGAGTTCTAGGTTTTTCTTGTCTTTCATTTTTCTTTAGTTCTTTTGATCACTTCGTGTTGTGAAGATTTGGATTGAAGCCGCTAGTGGGAGATTGGAATTTCGTGCTTTGGATCCCGAGAATTTCCCCCACACTCTCTCCTCCCTTGCTCTTGCCGCCGCCCCCTACCTGGATTGCCCAGGCCGCCGGCCTGCAGCCCCAACCGCTGGCCAGCAGCCACCGGCCAGCCCTTCCCCAGCGTGCCGGCTCCCTTTCCCCCTTCCGGCCGCCACCTCCTCCCACTCTTTTGAATTTCGAATTTGAAATTTGAATGTTTTATGAGCCATTACTTGTTTCCTAATTTAGCTCCTTAATTTTAGGCAATCAATTTAATTGAGTTTCAATTTCAAATTTGAAATTCAAATTGCTCCAATTGATTGTCCTCAAATTAGGAAGTTATTTCCCCTTATGAAATCTGAAATTTTATTTCAGATTTTGTAAAATCTGTGATTAAGTTTGTGGTCCCCATTGCATTAAACCCAAGCTCTCTCTCCTAGTCATGTGGCCGGCCCCTTAATGGCCTCCTCTCTCTCTCCTAATCACCTTAATAACTCCACAAATCAGCCACCCCTTTACTCTCCTTAATTACTTGGGGTTTGAAATTCGAACTCCATCCTAATTCCTAATTCACCAAATCTGAAATACATTTCAGAATTTCCCTCCTTGGCTTCCTAACTAGGAGCCCAAATCTGGCCCAAAGCCTTGCCCCTCCCTCCACTTGTTAGCCCGGCCAGATCTTTCCCGTGATGGCTGAAACAAAATTCATTCTTGAGTGATCCTGCTGTCCAGAGTTTGAGACGTCTTCATCATTGAATTCTAGCCCAATACCTTTGCAAAACTGCTGCTCCATGAAGGCCCGATTGCTGTCCACAGATTTCTGCGGGCATATCTACACATTATCTCTCAACCCAAAGGTTTCCGTTGCCGTCCAGAATTCCATAGCTATTCCAGGTTGCTGTCCAGACTATTGAGGCTAAGGGGATTGCTGATTTGAAGGACGAACCAACGACCTTGAATCCCCTTTCTTCGACGTAAACTTTGACGTGGATTCTTCCGTGGAGGATTACTTAAATCGCATCTTGTTCACGCTAGTACCTTTCATCGAGGTGCATATTCTCCCCGGACGTTGGATGCTCACTAGTCATCCCGTGGACTACCCGCCACCGGCTACCACTCCAACGGACTACACTTTGTGCGCCATTTGTCTCCTAGTGGCATCGCTCGGTTGCTCTCAATATTCCTCCAATTAAAAGTGCCACCAACAAGAGAGTGAGTGAGAGACCCAAGGTGAACAGTTCTATTTGTTAATTGTGGATTATTGTTTCTCTCCATAACATTACTATCTAATTCTATGTTGTCAATTTGATATTGTCCCATTAATCTAGTTGTAACCATATGCCTTACTTAATTTCGACTTGATAATTCCGAGAACCTAACTTGGGTAAGCATTAATTATATAACTAGCAAAGCTTTATCAATCTTATATTAAAATCCCCAAATAGTTCTTGTTTCCATGCATTACGTTTCACATCAAGTTTACAAGCTTGAATAATCTGATCCAAAACTACCTATTTCATCAAATAAGGTACAAAATTATGCTTTTAGTTTTTTTATTTGATTTGCTAAGGATGTCTTCTTATAGAATTAAAGTGTAGTGTATTAGAGCTTAATTTTTTTTGTAGCTCTTACTGGTGTATGTGTTTAAAATGTTATATGAAAAAAAGGTAAAAAATAAAATAAAAAAAAAGTTTATTGTGGTTCATAAGATATGATTAGGCATTAGAAGTTATGCATTGATGAAGTAAGAGAACTAATAGTTAGACTTGGAAGTTAGAGGAACAACATTGCACTAATATAATTTGTGTTTTATGAAAAGATTTGGTTGATATTCACCTCTCAGTGTTCATATATGGAATAAACTTAAAGTGTCTTTTTAACAGCTTTAGTTAAATTATCTTTCATTTCATTTTTCTCTAGATTTTTCTTATGCCTTTCTGAGTAATTTTAAGTGTAATCAATAACTGATTTCAATCCTCAAGCCATAAAGGTGCCCCTAACCCAGTCATATCATCGAGGATTGGAGTGGAAATGTCATAAGGCCAATCAATAATACAAAAAATATTTTTGAAAAAGATTGGATCTACTAATTCTTGGCCAGTCTTGTTAAAGATATTGTTGAAGTTCGGGGAAGAATACTTAGCAAAAGCATTTGTTAAAGCCTTGTAGAAGCCTTCTCTAAAGTTTTGAGTGAATGCAAAAAGAAAAAGGTTATGTTGGGAGTACTTGATATCACCCCAGCCATTATAGTTTTTGCCCTAGTTGCCTTAGGGCCACAATTTACAATTGAAAATCAACAAAGGAATGACAGATCATGGTGTGAGCATTGCTAGAAATTTGGACGCACGTTTATGAGCAGTTGAGTGGAAGGTATCACACCACTCTCAAGTTAAGGGCAATCATGGCAGCACTATAACCAATGTTAAAACTCAAACCTTCATCGAGCCAAATCCATTCTTCAATACAGTTGGAATGCATAGAAATAGTGCCGCCTCTTCTTGCAATTTTTGTACCTTAGCATGAAAGATAACTTTTCTATGTTCTTTAAATGTAAAACTGGAAGATTCAATTTCATGGATCGTGTACTTGGTGGATTAGATTATATGATTGCAGTGCTTCCATTTTTCATGATTAAAACCCATGTTGTGACAATCTTACTAGAATCGCTGATGGATCAAGTGATTGCAATATGCTTTGTAATATGGTCTAACCTTTGACTTTGTTGTCTTGGTTACAAATTTAAATTGGAATTTGTCGTTCAACACTGATGTAGGCATGGGGTGGGGGGGGGAGCGCAAATGATTTGCCTTGTTTTTGGGTTGCTGATGGGTTCTCGGTTGGGGGGGGGAGCGCAAATGATTTGCCTTGTTTTTGGGTTGCTGTTGGGTTCTCGGTTTGGGGCTTGGCTGTTCGGTTTTGCTATGTTTTGGGGAGCTGCTTGGCTCCAGCTCATTTTGGTTGAGTTGCTACTTCTTTTCAGCTCATTAATGTGTTCATTCCCCCTTCTCCCCCTCTCTGTGGCACCTTCGGTTTCCCCCGACTGGCTCCTGTTCCGTGGCTGGTTCTTCTCCCCTGGGCCTGGCTTCCTGTTCCGCTTCCCTGTGGGCGCCTGTTCCAGTTCCCTGTGTTGCCCTTCGGCTGCTGCTCCTACACTGGCTGCTGGCCTTCTGTTTTCCCTGTCTTGATGGTTCGGTTGGAGGTATTTTGGACTGTTTGGCTGCCTTATTTCTCCTATAAATATATAATGTTTGTGGATAAAAAAAAGGAGATTATGTGTTAATTTTTGGAGCCAAAACCCGAGGGTTTTCTTCTTGAAAAAGCTTGTGAGCTTGTCCTCTCTACGATTTCGTCTCGGGCTTCTTACCTATTTCTTCTCTTCGCAAGTGTCCACCCCATTTGTATCTTTCTTCTCAAGCGATGTAAAATCATTTTTAGGTGTTTCAATGTTCTAAGTTTGTATGCGTTGTCTTTCTATTATCAAAGTGAAGTTGTTTTTCGTTTAATTGTTGTATTTTGTCAAAGTGTGTAGGGTGTCCTAGTTTTTTATGTAATTTTGCGATCATTTGATTGCATCAAAGACATCTAAAAGAGATCATAAATGCATTACTAAATTTTTCCAAAGTTGTGTGAATTTCAGGATTTGAATTCATGGAAGATGATTGATAGTGCTAGGATATCTATAGGTCTCTGTCATTATGAGAGTTTTGGCCCTTTAAAGATGACCGCAGAAGAATAATTGTGTGGCTCTCTCTTCTATCAGTGATGAAGATTGTGCTATCATGTTGTTGCTTTATTGGTTAGGTTGCCCAAATTTCTTACATTTTGATAAATCAGTTCTCTTGTTGTTTAATGAAAGGCTAGATTTGTCAACTATCCAAGCAGCTTCATAGTACATACCCAATCAACCTTATAAGCTATCTCACAATTTTTTTGTTGTAGTTAGTAATATTTGGTGACCTTCTGGAATTAGTAACATTATAGATTCTTGATTATTTTCATCTATTTTTGATGAAAAAAAGTTTGAAGTTAGTCAAATATTCTAGAATTCAACAATATGATTTAAACTCAATTCCATATGAAGATATAGATCTTTAGAATAGGCAATGAGAGAGAATAACACCATTCAATCCTTGGATTGTATCTTTCAAGCCTAGATATACTGCATTAAAGTCGTGCCATACCCTCTTATAGAAAGTAATTGTTGAAATGAGAAATTGACATCTATTAGAAGTTATATGAAATATGGTACTCTATGTTTAAATCTGTTACATTCAAATAATTGAGGAACAATTTTGGGATTTATTTCTTAAATCGGCTACATAAGAATATGAGGTTTGAGGCACTGATAGGAGCTTATAGAATGAATCATATTGATATAGGATGGAGAAGTTGATACATTAAATCAAATTGCATTTTTAAAGAATCTTCTAATGTCCATGCAAATCTGCTTGTGAGCCTATTTTGGATTTTGGGGAGACATTGGATGTGCTACCCTTGGACCATAATTCTTGTCATCTTTAACATTCATAACATTGTGGGCTCCAAAAATTCGGCCCCGGCCTCCCCGCCGCGCATACTGATTGCATTTACTTAGGCGAGGGGAGTTTTAACGGAATAAGTTCCGGGGTAAATTTTAGAAGGCAGATGGGTTTGTAGATAAGACACTACCCAGAGATTTCGCCCTCATTTTGTGAGGACTTTATGATCTGAGTTCTGGTTTCCTATAGGCGCAAGCCCCTATAGTTAATTACCCCTCCCAGTAACGAGAGAGAACTTTCGATTAGGCTAGTCGTCAATCAGATACGTTGTAGCAGCAATGAGCATAGGAATTTGAAAAGTTTGGATTTGGGGAATTGAAGAGTTGGGTTGGAAGATTTGATATTTAAAATAAAAATTGCACCATCTTGCACTTAAAGCGGATTGTGGGGGAATGAATGATGGGCCCGATCAAGATCCCATGGTTCTGTCGTCCCGGGCCATCGTGGTCCCTGGTCTACTTAGTCATAGGAGGTAGTCGACCCAACCTGACAGAAGGATCCTTGTCGGTAGCCATGGGTTGCTTCGTCCAAGGGGACCTTGTAGACCTAGGTTGAATGTTTGTCTAAGGGGACAAATTTGAATCCACCTTAGCTGACAGACGGCTTTGTGCCCTATCGATCATATCCTATTGATTCATATCTCAAGGATTTGATGCCAATAAGGAACGTATTGGCTCTGGCCATAACCGATATTTCGTGGTGCCATTTAACGTCAAAACCACTCGGTTCAGAGGGCCCCGGGTCGTCATAACCGTTTATCCTGCGGTGCCATTTGGCGGCCAACCGCCGGTTAGAGGACACGTACCACGTCCTTATTAGTAGGGGATTGGTTTGAGAATGGATCCTAGTGATATTTTCGACTAGACATTCGGCTATTTGTGAGCTGAAGTAAATTTTGATTTGTCCACCCCGGCAAACTGTTGCGGAGGGTGAATAGATTTTGCTTTGAGTGGTTGGATGGATAGATTTCAATTTTAAATATTTGGGATTTCTGAATTATGGATGATCTTTGGAATTTTTGGATTTTGGTATTTTTGTGGAGTTTTGGATTTTGATAGACATTTTTGGAGTTTTAGAATTTGAATGGACCCCTCCGGTTGAGATAAACATTCAACAAGGCCATCATCGGGGTGTTTGGGGTCATTTCCACTTTAGTTGATTGAACCCTGTCAACTCGACTAGGCTGTTGATCGAGGATCAGGTTCCTCGTAGGCTCTGTGCCTTTTGTTCATGAATTTTCTTTGTTGAAAGCCTTAAAGGCTGAATATGAATGTACAAAATAAATATTCCGGTCAACTTCGTGACCGCATATTTATCCGATATCTCGAACCCTGTCTACTCCTATTTATCTACTTAGGAGGATCGGGTTTCGTAGGCTTCATGCCTTTTGTTTAATGAATTCTCTTAATTATAGGCCTTGAAGGCCTAGTATGAATGCAATAAGACAAATATACTAGCCATCGCGACTGTATACTTGTTTGTTGGTTCGAATGACCCATATAGAAGGATCAGGTTCGAACTTGAATTCACTTATTGACCCGCGCAACATCCCTAGGCGTCACGTGTGTACCAATAACACTCTCGCCGGGGCCCATGCGGGTGATTTTTATATACCGCCTTTAGTGTACCTATGTGTATACAGTCTCTAGTGCACGTGCAGGGATATTTTAAAATAATTGTAGTTGTGTAAGTATCTGTCATTTAAATGCACAACATTTACTTGAAGAGCTTATACACGCCTTCTGTCTGCTTGTACGAATGTTGCAGATCCGGTGGCGTTGAAGCCTTGATTTTGACTCCCCCTTTCTCATTCACCGGGGGAGGACTTTCTGGATTTTGAAGTTTGTTGTTTTGTAGAGAACTCTTTTTAAGATTATCAGTGTAATGGATTTGTTATTCCCGGTGTTTGTGGGCACCAGAACTATTTTCTTCTCGAGTATAGCACTAAGAAGAGACTTTGGAACACCAGGAAGTTTGGTTCTAATTTGTTCAAACATTTCCTCCCTTCTGCCAGGGGTGTCCTTTTTCGTACATCGGGTTGCCTTTGTACCAGGTGTACTGACAGCACTTTGATCACCACTGTCGTAGGTGATATCTGTACTTGTGCCCATAGTGGTTCGTCGTGCCTACGATATATCCACTGTTGTTATCCACAAGTGGTTTGTTCTCATTTGCAGGGACCCATTGTATTTCTACGACCTCTTGGAGGTGTTCGTAGGAGAGTCATTTATATCAGTATCACATCCACCTTTCACCGATCTCAGGTGGTCTGATGTCTGAATTTGTTTATAGAGGACGGGTCTTTGACTATCTAGTAGTAGTGTTGCCTTCTCAATCAACAGGCATGGCGCGTTTGACTTCGTAGGGACTGTTGTAGGAGTTCGTTACACCTACTCATACATATTTGCTAATAGCTGAGGCTTGATTATTTGCTGGTCATTCAGTAGTCCATGTCATTCTATACTTTGTTTAGATCAAGTATCTAAACCCATATTTGAATTTAGTTCCTGTTCAAACCGATGTGCATATTCAAATTGTAGACTGAGTTTGAGTAGAAATTCTGGTCTCTTGAAGCCCTTAGAGATTCAAGTCTCTTGTGGTCCTCAATTCAGAAACCCAAAATCATGACATATGAGTTGAGTTCTTTAAAGTTCATGTTGTTCAACTCTCTTGCAATCTTATCCGAGTTCATTTGAATCTGAGTCCTCTTGCACTTGTCTTATTTGGATTCAAGTTGAGTTTCTGATATTTTGTTCAAATATTCTTACCACCTTGAGTTTAATTCCTTGTAGCATGAACTTAGTTGATTTTATTAAAAGTTCCAAGTGTAAGTAATTGTTCAAGTTCAAATCCATCTAGATCTGAATTCATCATGTTCAAGTGTCCCCTACAGTCCAAATCTTGTATTTGCTTGAGTTCAATTTGTTCAAGCCATTAATGCTCAACTCGGGTCCTGAGTGCGAGTTCGAGTCAAAAACTCCTTGTGCCAAGCTCATTTGAATTCAAGACAAGGTTCAAGTTCAAGTGCTATGTCCACAATACTAGTCCAGGCTCTTGTTCAAGTCTCCTTGTGGTCTATAGTTTTGTTCAAGTTTCACTTGATTTTTGCACAGTTCGAATTCGAAGTACATGTTCAAGGTCTTCTGAAGTTTTTGCAAGTTTAATCTTGTGCTCAAATGATTTGAATTTGAGTTCAATTTTGATTTTATTTTATTTAGTTTTGACCTTTAGAAATCATTTAGATTTTGTTCAGATTTAGGTCCACAAGTCCACTGTTCATCGTACAGGTCCTCTGCTAATTTAGTTCAATTTCTGTGTGTTTTTGTTAGAGTACATGTCTTCTATATTGTTGCCCAAGAAGGTCTTCAAATTGTTCAAGTCTTTGTACATTTCAGTGAAAATTTCGGCAGCACCCCGGCATATCCCCCGTTTGGGGGAAAATAGGGGAGCTGAGCCTTCCCACCACGCTACTCGAGCGTGTTTGGTAGGTGTCCTTAGACACCGCGGCCGTACAAATTTCTTCCCACCACGCTACTCGAGCGTGTATGGGGCCTTCAGCAGTACCAGTACCAGAACAGCAATGGCTCTCCCCACCACGCTACAAGAGCGTGTATAGGGCTCACCCACCTCGCCGTATGCTTCGCACCGGGCTCCCTTCTACCGTGCTACAAGAGCGCGTATAGGTGGTTCCCCGGTCCGCTGCAAACGTAAAAAAATGGGATTTTAGGCGATTACTCACCTCGTCGTAGGCGCCAGACCGGATTTCCTCCCACAGTGCTACAAAAGCGCGTATAGGGGGTTTTTCGGTCCGCCACAAACGACGAGAATGAAGAATCTGAGTTTTAGGAATTATACCTTACGTAGCAGTGTCGTCGGCGGTGTCAGTGTCGAGGTCGAGGACCGTCCCCACCACGCTACAAGAGCGTGTATAGGGCTTACCCGCCTCGTCGTACCTGTCGCACCGGATTCCCTTCCACCGTGCTACAAGAGTGCGTATAGGGGGTCCACCGACGCGTCAAGCACGTCGAGGGCGGGGTTTAAGTCAGAAATTATACCTTGGCGACTGGCGGTGGAGGCTCGTGGACTGAGGTAGGAGGGTACGGAAACTAAGGCGGGAGGAGCAAGCATTTCTTTTTTATTCTTTCTCATTTTCTTTTTTTTATTTCAATTAAAATATTAATTATAATTAATTATTAAATATAATAATTTTTTTAATTAATTATGTTTATAATTAATTAAATTAATTAATTATTATTATAATTAATTAAAATAATTAATTATTTTTTAATTAACTATAATTAATTAATATTAATTAAACTTAATTAATTAATAAAAATTAACTATGATTAAATAAAAAAGAGTATAGAATTAATTTAATTATAATATTTAATTAAAACTAATTTTAATTAATTATACTAACTATAATTAATTAAAATAATTAAAGTTAAAATTAATTAAAATCAATTTTAATTAAAATAAACTAATCACTCTCTCCCTTTACCCTCTCTGGTTTTGACGGATCCACGGGATTTGGCCGGAGACGCGTGCGGCGAGTATCGAATTTTCAGCGGGGATTAAGTCTGATCTATGTTAAATCCAGCCAAACGATTTTGGTGTGCGCATTAAATCCTGGCGATGGGTAAATCCCGGATTTAAAGACTCACGACTTAAATCCCGTATTTACTGAATCCCTCAGTTCGGTGGATTTCGGGGACTTGGCCGAAGAAGAATGCGCAAAGGGAGAAAGTTACCTTCACTGGCAGCGAGCTCCTGTTGTTGTTTCCGATCTAAAATGTCGTAACTTCCGGGCCTGCAGGAGGGAAAGCCGTCGGAGGGAGCGGTGTTAAACGGCCACACGGAACCAGAGAAGCCGCACGAAGGGGAGAAAGTTTTGAGCGAGCTCCGTCGTTGATTCTGATCAAATTATCGTAACTTCCGATTCGGCTCGAAGGGAATGTCGCCAATGGAGCGGAGGTGTCTCTCTCTCTCTCTCTCTCTCTCTCTCTCTCGTCGGATCGAAGGAACCAAGCGTCGTCGAAGCTCCTTGCGTGAGGGAGGAATGATCGTGAGAGTGAGAGCGTGGAGAGAGCGTGAATGAGGCCTCTCGCTCTCATTTTAACGACGTGCGAAGAGGTCGGGACGTGCGCGATATGCGACGACGTGTGGGGCAGAGCAGGTGAGATTTGATTTTTTTTTTGTTTTCTTTTGCACGGTATAGCAGGTCAATAAACATATTGATCTCTAGGTTCTCTAGCACATTTATTGAACATTTTTGGCATAGGGGATGAAGAATCTTCACCATGAGGCCTACTGTCATAAGAGTTACTATCAACTTCTTCATCACAATTGTCATTCTGAATGCATTGACATGATTGTTTTATTCAGATAAGCATGAATCTCATTGTTCATTTCTTCAGATACTTTGGTATATAGTGCAACTTTCTTATGAAAATCAGAAATATGCTCTTTTATTCTTGTTACACTTCTATTAACTACTTTATCATAATAGTTTCATTTCAGATAAATGCATTCCCTCTCACTACTTGGAATTTGCACTTAAACACTATGTCATGCCGAATCTGTCCTAGGTTTTATTGAACTCTTTTCATAACGTGTAATCATTTGGAAATAACCATGAACTTAAACTTCATTCAAAGTAGATAAAACCTTATTCAAAACTAGAGAGATAAAAGGCAAATGATAAAAAAAATCTGATTATAAAACAAATAAGCATAAAGAAGACAAGAAAAAGGGAGAAGGCGTACAGCAGTGACAATGGCGTAGTGGGCTTGGGCTGTGATTGGTTTGTAAAAAAAGTCTAGACCCCTTAAACAAAAAACCTTGATGTATAACAAACTGAGCAGAAAGATCAGTTCCAGAAGTAAGACAAGAATCCCAAATATTCTTAAAGTTAGAATCACTTTCATAAGTATCTTTCAAAAAGTAAAAAAAAGTAATAGTCGGATAAACAGTTATCAACAAGTGAGATCTACGACTTAAAACATCAACAACCTTATTCAAAACCAGTTTTATGTTTGATATGAAAAATATACTCTTGCAAAAATGAAACCCACTTGGCATGCCTTTTATTCAAATTTTTTTGAGAGCCCAAAAAACGAAGTGCTTCATGATCAGTATTTAAAACAAATTCCCCTTGAATCAAATAACATCTCCAGAATTTCAAAGCTTGAACAATTGCATAAAACTCCAAATCATAAGTAGAATACTTGGATCTAGTTTCATTCAGTTTCTTACTAAAGTAAGCAACATGTTTTCCTCCTTGACTAAGCATAACACCAATACCAACATGAGAAGCATCGCAATCAACTTCAAAAATATTTTCAAAATTTGGCAAGCTAAGAATGGGAGCTTGACTCATTTTTGCTTTAATAATTTCAAAAGTTTTATCAGCTTGAGGTGTCCACCTAAAAATTCCCTTTTTTAAACAATCAGTAATAGGAGCAATCAGAGAACTGAAGTTCTTTATAAATCTTCTATAGAAAGAAGCCAAGCCATGAAATCCTCTAACCTCACTAATGTTTTTAGGAATGGGCCATTTTTGAATTGCTTCTATTTTTATCGGATCCACTTTTATTCCCTCAGCAGAAACAATAAAACCCAAAAATGTCAAACTCGAAGTCATGAAAGAACATTTTTTAAGATTGATGAAAAGCTTTTGTTCTCTTAGGATTTGCAATACTTGCTTCACATGATTTAAGTGTTCAGAAGGATGAATGCTATAAATCAAAATGTCATTGAAATAAACCACAACAAACTTTCCAATAAGAGGTTTCAAAACATGATTGATAATTCTCATAAAAGTACTCGGAGCATTTGAAAGCCCAAAAGGCATCACAAGCCATTCATACAAACCCTCTTTAGTTTTAAAAGCAGTTTTTCATTCATCACCAGGCCTTATTCTTATTTGATGATACCCACTCCTCAAATCAGTTTTAGAAAAGATTTTGGCACCACTTTGCATATCAAGCATGTCATCCAGTCTAGGAATTGGAAATTGATATTTAATGGTGATTTTGTTTATTGCCTACTATCCACGCACATCCTTTACGTTTCATCTTTTTTTGGTGTTAATAAAGCAGGCACAACACAAGGACTTAAACTTTCTTGAATCAAACCCTTTTTTAACAAATCAATTACTTGCTTAAAAAGTTCAGCATGCTCAGTTGGACTCATTCTATAGTGAGGAAGGTTAGGCAAAGTAACCCCAGGAATTAAATCAATATGATGTTGAATTTTTTGTATAGGAGGCAACCCAATTGGCAAATCATCAGTAGTTATATAAGAAAACTCATCAATTAAAGCTTGCATTTCTTTAGAAATATGAAAAGAAGTATCAAATTCTTTTCCCAAAACCAAATAAGCAACTTCAGAATGTTTCAAATCATTAGCATTTAAAGCAGTTCAGGAGAAGTAATTTTGGCAACTGTATTTTTCTTAACAGTCAAATCCGGCACATTTTTTTGTGGATGAAGAGTAAACTCATTATTTTGCACCAAAGTATATGTGTTTTTCTCTCCATTGTGAACAGTTTTGTGGTCATATTGCCAAGGTCGTCCTAACAAAATATAACAAACTTCAAGAGGCACAACATCACAAACAACTTTATCTTTGAAAGAACCCCCAATTGACAAATTGACAGTACATTGCTTAGTGATTGGAATCTCACCCCCTTCTTTGAACCAAGAGATTTTATAGGATTTGGCAAGTGGTGTTGATTTTATTTTAAGCTTATCAACTAGTTTTTGAGACACAAAATTTCTAGAACTCCCACTATCTATCATAAGAGTGCAGATTTTTCCTTCGATTGTGTAAGTTGTTTCGAATATGTTTCTTCTTAGCCACCTATCCTCTTTGACAATTTTTGTTGTTAAGACTTGTCGAATTACCAAAAACTCTTCACCTTCATCTCCTTCAACATCAACCTTCTCTAAATCAATGTTATTTTCAGACTCGGATTCATTTACTTCTTTTTCTTCCTCCAAGTTTTCATCGTTTTCTATGAGATTATTTCTTGGTGGATTGTTTTTCCTACAAGTGGCAGAGAGATGATCATAAAACCCGCATTTATAGCATGGTCTATTAATCTAGGTTGATCAGTCGGCTTAGCACCCATAATCCCTTTTCCTTTATCAGTCTTTTGATTTTCAAAAGTTTAACTTTCACACCAGATGTTCTCCCAGAAGTTTGAGACTGAGATTTAACCCCTCCAATTGATTGTCATTTATATGTTTCCACGATTTTATTGTGACCCCTTTCCCTTTGATGTTGCTTTTCCAATTTTAAAGCCATACGATAAGCCTCATCAGTTTTAATGATATGATGTAAGTTGAGTTGATCTTGGATTGGCCACTTTAAGCCATTGATGCATTTTGAAACAATTTTTTCTTCAGATTCTTCTAAATCGTTTATGGATTGAAGTTTATAAAACATTTCGGTGTATTCTTCAATGGATTGATTTCCTTGTTTCAAGTTATTAAATTCTTGGAATATTGTTCGAGCATGATCAATTGGAAAGAATTTTCCTTTCATTTTCTCTTTCATTCTTTCCCAGTTTTGGACTTTTTCTTTTCCTCTCCTAAGTCTATTATTTTGAAAGTTTTTCCACCAGGTTAAGGCATGACCAGAAAGTTTTAAGCTAGCAAAGCGAACTTTCTTATTATCAGGTATTTCTTTCCACTCAAAAAATTGACCCATCTTTTCTACCCATTCAAGAAATTGATCGGGTTGTAGCTTACCCTCAAAGTTAGGAACATCAATTTTAATTTTATAATCCCAATTTCTTTGTTGCCTACGTTGATTTCTAGGAACCTCTTCTTCACTTTCAGAAGTTTGAACATTAGATTAGCATTAACATTGTTAACATTCAATTTCTCAATTGCTTCAGCCATGGTATTAATTTGTTGTTGCAAATTATTCAGTTGTTGCATAAGACTTTGCCAATTTCCCTGATTATTAGCCATCTTCGAAAATAGAAAAGACCCACCAAACAAAGCCAATAAAAAAAACACACCAACCAAGGATGAGAACT
The DNA here is from genome assembly GCA_019514585.1 of Dendrobium officinale. Classification (NCBI taxonomy): domain Eukaryota; kingdom Viridiplantae; phylum Streptophyta; class Magnoliopsida; order Asparagales; family Orchidaceae; genus Dendrobium; species Dendrobium officinale. Next base: position 11,351,930 of record CM033699.1, on the reverse strand, counting down.
TGCTATGATACCAAACTTGATGCAAGCACACTAGATAAAAAAGCAACAAAGGAGAACAATGGGCAAAACTATAACCAAACTCGATTCAAATAGTAGCAATCATCTATTAACACAAAAACCGACGGATAAAAACTAGAAGAGAAGACAAAAGAAACAAAAGAAATAAATAAAAAAAAGTCGCTATCCTCAGAACAATCGACAGAACGGTTTCCTCACATGCATCGAAATATAGGTTAAGTAAAATATGTGCTTAGGGCTAGCAAACCGATGGTCCACCACAGCAAGATAGTCCAAACGTCCAATCCAAACTCCTCCAGCAAATGCTCCCAAATCAGCCAACAAACATCACCTCAGCTCAAGAAGAAGGATACAAATGGAGTGCAACTTGCGTAGAGAAGAAAGATGTAAGAAGCACAGACGAAATAGAGGAGAAGAAGTAGTGGACAAAGCTCTCAAGCTTTTCCAAGAAGAGAAAACCTCAGGATTTTAGAGACTAAGCTCAACAATTTTCAACAACCTTTCTCCTCAAAAAACATCTTCAATATATAGGCTAGAGAGGAGAACACAAAAGCCAAAGCACCACTCAATAAGCCAATAATATTAAGGGAAATGAAAGGCCAACAGCCACAATAACAAATCCCAAACGGTGCAGCAAAACAGAGAAAGGAAATCAACGGAACCAAGCAGGGAACCGCAAAACCGAGCAGCCCAGCACAGAACCAAGCAGGGAACCGCAAAACCGAACAGCCAACTACGGGAACCAAGGGGGCATATGCACGGGAAAACCTCCTAGCATAGGAAACCAACAACCATTCTCGGAAACCCAAGGGTCAGAGCACAGGAAATCACCCAGCTCAGGGAAATGAGAAGAAAAAGGGGAGGAGAAAAGACAAGTCCACTCCAAAATGAATCCAAGACTTAAGAGCATACCTTTTTAGATTAATGAGCTAGGTAGTTCAATAAATCTCCCAATGATTGAACTAAACTTCATCTCCACATTAATGAGCTAACAACTTAGAGAGTAAAGCTCAAACTAGGAACCATAAGCCAACCTGAGAACCATGAGCAGCTCAAGGACCTATCAAGCCCAAGCACAACCTACCATGATCATTGGATGCTTTCCCATCATTGGATAGCTAAAAAAATATAAAACTAAATTAAAAAACTAATGTTCAATATTCGAAAATGAAAATACAGAAATTATGTTTGCATCACTGTCTCTAAGAGTAAAACCTCTCATCCACCTGAGCATCCTCATCTATGCAAAACTTAACTTAATATTGCACTTCTCTTTTAATGGCCAACATTCTGCACCTTAAAGCATTGTAGGTCTCACCACCATCTTATAGAGTTTTCCTTTAAGTTTGAGGGGGACTTTTCATCATGACATACTGTCAAAATAAATAAATATCTTGTGATTGTTCATATTGTGATTGGAATTCTTTTGGCAACATTTGCTTTGCTCCTCAATTAGTTGAGGAAATGAGATCCTCAACTTGGAACTGAAGAAAGGCTTTTACTATCCCCATCCAAACTGATTGAGTGGATGCTTGCATAGTCCTCATATCCTCAATCAAGCTCCTTTCTCTACAACAAAGCTTCTTATTAATCAGTCCCTACTCTATCTTCATAACTCAGCCTGTCTTACTCTTTCTTTCTCTCTCTCTCTCTCTCTCTCTCTATATATATATATATATCTATCTCTCTATATATATATATATATATATATATATATATATATATATATATATATATATATATATATATATATATATATATATATATGTCCAAAAATTAACAAAGAGTATAAAAAAAGGAAAGAAGTTAAAAAAATGACAAGAAAAAAGAAATAAAGAGCAAGAAAGTTATTAAAATAGGTGTATTCTGTCTCTTTGATTTCTCTTTGCTTTTCTAGATAATAATGTGACAGTGAAAATGGCAAGTGGGAAATTGGAAAAATATGATCAAATGAACATTTGAAGTGCAATACATTTGTTAGAAGAGCATAGTGAGAGCTGAAATTAGACTTAAAATGAACTTGGCAATGTGCCGATGTCCATGAGCAGGATCTCTCTCTGAAATTTCGTAGCACTCAGAATTATGAACTGACCACTTCATTTGAAAATGACACATGTTAGAGCCTCTTTTAAAAACTATCCTCAATGGGGCTTATATGAACAAAGCGATGATTGAATGTAATGAATATAAAACAAATTTAACCATACATGTGCTCAAGTGAGTTTGCAATCAGATTCACAAACAAAGACAAAAAGATTACCAATATGCTCCTTAAAGATGTGTACAAAGACAAAAAAATGACCAATATGCTCCATAGGGATGTGTCATAAGACAAAACGTGTTCAAATAAGTTCAAAATGAAAAGTTACGCGTGCATTTCAAAAATAATGCATTTACCAAAAACTACGTTAATAATATGAATTGGACAAATTTAAGGTTATAATGCACGTACAATGCAAAATTTAATTGAATTATGATGACTCAGAAATCATACTAGCTTGCTTAAGGGCATGGACATCATTTAAATCACGCCCAGTTGCTAAAAGCAAGCTCTTTCGTGTACCCTAATAAGTTTGTTAATGTGAAAGATTAAAATAGTGAAAGTCTCAAATCGTTCTATGCTTCTCAATGAAAATCAAGATTGAATTACATTGTGGTATGGTAAAACAGAGAAATTTTGAGAAATTATTATGCCAAAATATTAAGCTTACATTTTGAAATTTTGGGCATTATAATCCACCCCTTATTAAAATTTCATCCTCGAAATTCGTTATCTTATCGATCATGAAACAAATGAGGTAATTTCAATCTAATGTCTTCTTCCTTCTCCCAAGTTGCCTCTAAGATTCAAAAGACATAGTCTCAACTAGTCTTTGAGTACTTGAATGATTCTTTCAGATTGACCAACAGTCTGAGGATGAAAAGTTGTGCTGATGTGTAGACTTTTGCCCAAGCTATCATGGATACTTTTTCACAGCCTAGATGTAAATGGACCATCTCTATCTGAAACAATAACTTTTGGATGCCATACAATTTGATAATCTCTTTCACATACAGATGTGCCAATTTGTCTATTGAATTTGTTTGTTTGATATGCAAAAAGTGAGCTGATTTTATCAGTTTATTAATAATCACTAAAATACTGTCATGTCCCTATCTGGATCTGGGAAATAACATAACACAATCCATTGCAATCTCTTCCCTCTTTTACTCAGGGATATATAGTGATTATAGTAGTCCACTAGGTTGCTGATGTTCAGCTTTCACAATTTGACCTGCTTCACACTTAGCTACATATTTAACAACATCTTTCTTCATACATGACGATTAGAAAATTAATTTCAAGTCCTTATACATCTTGGTACTGCCTGGATAAATTGTATAGTCAGAATAATGAGCTTCTTGCAATTTTTTTTTTTAAGTTCGAATCACTGGGTACGCACAATTGGAATTTATGCTTAATGATTTTATCAACATCAACAGAAAGGCATGTTCTTTTTCCTGCTTGAACCTATTTTAATTATATTTGGATACTTGCTATCAACTTTTTAAGCTTTCTTAATACGATCTATTAAGGTTGGGGTTACTGTTATCTGATATAAGTATTTCACATCTTAAAATCTCTAATCTCCAATTATAGATTCTCCTTTTCTTTGATCAACTTAATATCTTGAGTAATCATTCAATTCATCATTCCTGTGGATTTGCGACTTAAAGCATCACCCACAATATTGGCTTTTTCATGATAATATTGAATATCCACATCATAGTTTTTAATTAGCTCCGATCATCATCTCTATCTCCGATTTTATTCTTTCTGTGAAAATATATATTTTAAGCTTTGGTGATCAATAAAGATTTCACATCTTATTCTATACAGGTAATGCCTTCAAATCTTCCACGCAAATACCATTGCAGCCAGCTCTAGATCATGAGTAGGATAATTTCGTTCATGTGGCTTTAACTTTCTTGATGCATATGCAATTACTTTTCCGTGCTGTATTAGAACACATCTTAAACCCTTAAGGAAACATCAATGTAAATTTGAAATCCTTATGTTCCTGAGATAAGTGTCAATACTAGTGTTGTAATCAGATGCATTTTCAATGCCTGAAAGCTTTTCTCATATTCAGTAGTCCATTCAAATTTAATATCCTTCCTCATAAGCTTGGCAATGGCATAACAATTTGTGATAATTATTTAACAAACCTCCTGTAGTATCTAGCCAATCCCAAGAAGTTATGAACCTCTTTAACACTCTTTGGTGTAGGCCATTCCAAAATTGCTTTCACCTTATATGGATATACTTAAATTCCTTCACCAGTAATGATATACTTCAAAAAGGCAATACTCCTAAGTCAAAATTCACATTTGAAATATTTTGTATACAATTGATTTTTCCTCAAAGTGTTCAAAACTATCTTAAATGCTAAGCATGTTCATCATCAATACTTGAGTATACCAGAATATCATCTATAAAAATAATCACAAATTGATCTATATACTCCTTAAAAACTCGATTCATCATATCATATATATCCATAAAAATAGCATGAGCATTTGTTAACCCAAAAGACATTACTACAAATTCAAAATGGCCATATCTGGTCTTGAAAGTTGTCTTACTTACATGTGCTTCTTGCACCCTCACTTGATGATGTCCTGATCTTAAATCAATTCTGAAAAATACTGTGGCACTTGCCAACCGATCAAACAAGTCCTATGCAAAGGAGTGGATGTTTGTTCTTGATTGTCACTTTGTTCAGCTCTCTATAGTCAATATACATTCGCATGGATTCATCTTTCTTCTTAACAAAAGTTACAGGGCACTTCAGAGTGAGTTATTTGCTCTGATAAACCCCTTATCCATCAATTCATGCAATTGAGCTTTCAACTCATGCAATTCCTTTGGAGCCATTCTATAGGGGGGATTTGTAGATTACTGATGTTCTGTGTTGCAATTTGATGCCAAAGCGAACTTCTCTTTTCGATGGTAATCTATGTAATTATTTAGGAAATACATCTGAAAATTTTGAAACAATTGGAACATTCTATAATGATTGAACGTCTTTATTGAACCTTCTATTTTGGCTAAGAACACCAACTCACCCTTCATGAGATTTTTACTCACCTTCATTGTGTTAATAAGAAAGGATGTTGCATTCTTCTCACAGGAAAAGTAGATTTGCTCATTTGGCAAACTAAACTTTATTCTTTTCTTCTAACATTCAATTGTAGCAAAATGTTTAACTAGCCAATCCATTCCCAAAATGATATCAAAAGTTTTAATATGCACTAAAATCAATATTGTTGAAAATTTGTGACCATGAATATCCAGATTCATAAAACACATTCTACTAGCATGCAAACTATCCCTTATCGGCATCATAAAACAGAAGGCAACTGTAAAACATACGGTCTCAACATATAAATCAGAATAAAATTCTTCAGAAATAAATGAATGGGATGCAACATAATCAGAAAGTTCTTTGCACCAAATTTATTGAAATACTTAAAGTATATATATATATATATATATATATATATATATATATATATATATATATATATATATTAGTAGGCTTGTCATTAATGCTTGAAATAAAAAAAAAGAATTTAATGAAAATAGGCTTGACGTTTTATAGGGGTATGATCAAATAGAGAAATTTTGGAAAACGATTATGCCGAAATATTAAACTTACAATTTGAAATTTTGGATGTTCTCACTAGACAGCTGCAAGAGGTTGTACCCTGGTGTATGCTTTTTGTTGATAATATTCTTCTTATTGATAAGACTAGAGAGGGAGTTGAAGGTAAACTTAAATTATGAAGGTCAACCTTAGAGTCTAAAATGTTTCGTTTGAGTAAATCTAAAACTAAATATATGGAGTGTAATTTTAGTAATAATAGATCTAGTGGGAGGATTGTGACTTTGGGCAATCAAATCATTAATAAGAGTACACGTTTTAGATATCTTGGGTCTATTGTTCGAAGTTATGGGGATATTATTAGTAGAATTTAAGTTGGATGGTTGAAGTGGAGGAATGCAATGGGCTTGTTGTGTGATAGAAAAATCTCTTTCAAACTTAAGGGAAAATTCTATAAGATGGTAGTGAGACTTGCAATGCTTTATGGTGCAGAATGTTGGCCATTAAAAGAGAAGCATAATATTAAGTTAAGTGTTGTAGAGATGAGGATGCGCAGGTGGATGAGAGGCTTTACTCTTAGAGATAGGATACAAAATGAGCATATATGTGACACGGTTGGAGTAAGTCCAGTGGAATATAAGATTAGAGAGAGTCGCCTTAGATGGTTTGGTCACATAAAACGATAGTCTTTTGATGACCCGGTTAGGAAAGTAGATGTACTAGATTTGACTTATGTTAAGAAAGTTAGAGGCAGACCTAAAAAGACTTGGTTAAAAATATTAGAAATGATCTTTCTTTATTAGATTTAGATGAGAATTTGACTCGTGACAAGACAATGGAGAAAATGGATTCATTTAGCTGACTTCACATAGTAGGATAAAGGATTGTTGTTGTTGTTGTATAGGCATAAGGTTGACTAATATGTTGAACCTTACCATAAATACTTGTGTCCATTCCATTGAATATAAATTACATACTTTATGCTGCACCAGAGGGATGAAAAGATTGTGAAGAAAGGTTTTCATTCTTCTAGATGCTAATTAAACATCGTATGCAAAATAGGAAATTGAAAGGACCATAAACCCTAACAAATCATGTTTATTTCATTCAAAGTAGCAATGAAATAGTTCACAAGAAAAACTGAGAGCAAATAGAAAACTTGACAACAATCAATATTCAACATACAATGAAATATGATACATATGGCAATTAACAAAACCATAATATCAAACACACACCAACCAATTAACAACTTGATATAAAGAACATGGATGGCATTCCCCAAATAGGATAGCTAGGGCTCACATTGGTAGAAGAAGACTCATCTTGGACGCAATCGTCTAAACTATTAAAAAATTTATATCCAATAACACACTAGAATTGAGGGAAATTGAAAATTTTATTTTACTACTCAGTGTTCCACGAACTTTATGTGACTCGAGGTCCTAATTGACTATAAACGAACCAAAATTAGAAATTCCTTTTAATAGTTTATGTTCTGGTATTTTTTTTTTTAAGTTTTAACTCTCCCAATTTCAGAAAGTATAAATAAGCTTATGTTTTCATTGCATACAACCTTACAAATAAATGCAAAAGGAGCTGGTAAATAGTCTATAGGCAAGTCCTTGATAAAAGCATCAAGGGAACCCAGAGAGGAATAAAGAAATCTTATAAGCAAAAGCATAAGAAAAAATTTACATGGAAGTTCTAAGGAAGTACCATAAGCCGAAGAGTAAGAAAAAATACATATGCCATAGTTCCTTCTATGTCTCTCGATTATCAAGACTGTAGCATGTGATGTAAATAGTCAATGTTTTCGAAGTGCTTAGCATATTCTGATATATAATTATTTTTTCTGCTTAAATGTGCAAAGACCTAAGTGAAGCGAAGCTTTACAAACTAGAACATTTATGATTAGTTTGTCATGTATGCATATTATATGCATAGAATAGTCACTTTGGACACTTAAATCACATTAGATGTCAATTGTTTGGAAAATAGAATGATATCTTCAATAATATTAATTTTTATTCAAATCAATAATGATATAAATAATGAATTAATAAAAAATACTTAAAAATCTTGAATAATTGTGAGATTGAGTGAACAAATAGGATCCCAGAGGTAGAGGTTGCATGAAGTGAGATAGTGAAGATGTGGCACCTAAAAGCATTCTTAGGAAGAAAACTTGTGAGTAAGACGCTACCAATGTCAAAGAACCTTTGACAAAAAATTATAAGAAAATTAGAGGGAATGAATTAGCTAGGAGTGATTAGCTCCAGTGGAAGAAAATGTATAGTCAATGAGCAATGACTTAATGGCTATGAGCAACAATGAGAATAAGCGAACATATACACTTAGTTATTTTGTTGAAAGTTGATTTGAACCATGAGAACTAAACCAAGTTTTCATTTTGAGCTGGAACTTAGCATGGACAATTCAACAACGTGACACTTACACTTTGTTGTAAGCTTGCGCTTCAGCGGCAAGTGATGCATAGGGCTAGTGCATTGCTTCGCATTGTTCCCAAAGCACTCTTTTAACAAATTGCGAGCACATGTTTGAAAACCCATAACACATGTAAATTCTGTACCGAAGGCAAGTTATAACCTTTGATTTTTTCCAGTAATTGGTTTAAAACCAGAGGAAAGGAAAACTCAATAAGTAAAAAATGGATTGTTCTTTGATGCTTGTTGAATTGGAACCCTAGTGAACAATTAACCAAATTTAAAGAGGAAGTCAAAATACATGAAAGCATAACCTGTTTTTAATCGGATCAACATCATAGGCATATTTTGACATAAATTGAAGAAAAGAACAATGCAAACTAAATGAAAATGCGATGCTTGATAATAGTCCTGCTATTCAAGATTACTTTACATTTCAAAGAGTCTATACTTTTATTTATTAATCAAATAGTTTCTTTAATCTTTATTGCTAACTATTTTCTTTGAAAGTAGAATTCTGTTGTATGCGCAAGTTATATCATTTATTTTGATAATTAATCAGAAGGAAAATTACAATCCAGAACTTATGCTCTATAGACTTTGTGCCCGGTGATCCTAATTTTTACTTATTCTATGTGCAGTACTGCTTATTAATAAAATCGTTAGCTACAATGGGAGAGGAGTTGGCGGATCTATTGAGAGCATGATCAAAAGTGGACGACTGGCCACATTATCTGGTCTAAATATGCTTGAGGTATTTGTTGACAAAGTAGTTGTCATGGGCATTTGATATATGGATTAAATTGATAATTACCAACTGCTCTTCTTATTTAGCTCGTCCTCAATTTAATTTTTATTCTAGTTATTAAATGCATAACTTTTTTTGTGTGTGAAATGGATCTGTCTACATTGATACTTGCAAGGTTTATGATTGTTAAGATCATGCACTGAATTTTCATACTTTACTTTTTATTCTAGTAATAGAGCGCATTATTATCTTTTTTGTGAAATGGATGTCTACTTTGATACTTGCACGGTGTATGGTTAACGTCATGCAATTAATTTTTCACGCCATGTCTGTCTACATGTGTTTTCTCATGTGAACTATAGCTGCAATGAGTGAGTCTATAGTAGCAATGAAAACAATTGATGCCATGAATTTTGTAGAAACCTTATGATCAGGTAAGATACAGGTGCTCTTATGTCTTCACATTCAACTTCTTCAACATGTAATTATTTTCATTCCAAGATTTAAGGTTCCTTGGTTTTTTTTTTTCTAAAGAGAAAAAAAGTTGAGAGAAAGGTGCATAGTAAATTTTCTTTATTCTTCTTTTTCTCTCTTTCACATGACTATATGAAACAAAAATCCTCATGTTTATGTTTATTGCACTTGTTTCAATGCTTTTATCCACTTTTGAAAGTTAAAGAAGCACCAACCCAATCAATGAAAACAATGTGCAAGGATAGACAACCACTCTTGTCCACTTCATGTCTTTTTTTCATAAATTGAAGCTGTTTGGTCTCTTCAGTTAATCTTGGTGCATGATGTAGACAAATAGATTAAAAAACCAAAGGAGAACACTTAAGGCAAAAAGAAGTTTTCTCAATTCAAATTTTAGTAAGCCAACACCAAACAAACCTTAAAACAAACGAAAGTTAGATAAAAACGAAAACTAACAAAATATAAAAAAACTACCCTCAGAACAACCAACTAATGGTCACATCACATGCATCGAAAAAGTAGGGAAAATGTTTAGTGCTCAAAGACAGGCAAACTAGAGGTCCACCACAGCAACTTGGGCCAACGTTCACCACAAACCCCTCCGGCAAATGCTGCTAAACCGACCAACCGACACCTTCAAAAGCTTGAGAAGAAAGATACAAGTGAGGTGGAAACTTGTGGAGAGAAGTAGGTAAGAAGCCTGAGATGAAATCAAAGAGAGGAGAAGAGAAAGTGGAAATAGCTTGCAAGCTATCCAAGAAGAAACCCCTCAGGTTTAAGTAGTTTTCACTCACCAAAATCAGCTCCCAAATGTCACAAAATAGCCACAGAGGAAGAGAGGGAGCTAAACAGTCCAAACGACCGCCCATTCAAACCAATCAAAAAAGGGGAGGCAAAAGGCCAACAGGCAGCCGGCTGGAGCAGCACACGAAGGGGCAGCGGGACACAACCACTGATGTAGGCAGGGGGGACGGTTGGTCCGTTGGCTGCTTGGTGGCTGTTCGGTTCCTCTTTGGCTGGCCAGGTTCATTCCCTCTGTTTTGGCCCTTCGTTTCCTTTGCCTGCCCGGTTCCTTCCCCCTGGCACTGTCTGTTCGTTGGATGTGTCCTGCTGGCCCTTCGTGTGCTTCTTCATCCGGTTGCTTGTTGGCCTTTTTGTTTGAAACTGGATACTTATGTCCACTATCAATCCTATCCTCCATCAAAATGCATATCAATTTTTAAATTACACAAGCCATTACTTTGTTAGTTTATTCACTTATGTTTGAATCTTTCTTTGTGAAGTGCTTATCACTTGCAATTGCATATTTAATTGCCTTGTTAGAGTGCACTAATTTGATAACATTGACTTATTTTCATCTTACTTCAATAGAGACAAGGATTCACTATTCCTGCAGAGAGGCTCAACTATCTTCGTTTTATTTCACACTTTCGTTCTGTTCACAGAGGATCTTCTTTTGCTAAAATGAGAAGTACAACTGTTCGCAAATTACTACCAGAGTATGATTATTTTCATTTTTATAGTAGAACTGGAAATTTACTATCCACCTCAAAGTTTTTTTATTTCTTTCTTTGTCTTCTTGTTTTGTTCAGGTCTTGGGGTTTCCTTTGCCCGGTTCACACGCCTGATGGGACACCTTGTGGTTTGTTGAATCACATGACTTCTCCATGTCGTAAGTTTTAATCTATTTTATGTTTAGTTTTCTTCAACATTTTCTATATTTGCTAAGACCATAAATGATGGAAGTTGCATATGGTTGCCTTTAATTATGTGATATTGTGGCTATGAATTAAGTTAAAACTGCCTAGGAAACTAACTCATTTTTCTTTTTTATGAAATGGCCAATTTAATTATTGTGAGGGATTGTTATTGGAGTGGGGATAATAAATCATTTTTGATTCACATCTTTTAGATGAGAATGCTTAGGTGGATGAGTGGCTTTACCCTTAGAGATAGGATACGAAATGAGCATATACGTGAAAAGGTTGGAGTAGCTCCAGTAGAAGATAAGATTAGAGAGAGTCGCCTTAGATGGTTTGGTCACATAAAACGGCGATCTTACGATGACCCGGTTAGGAGAGTAGAGGTATTAGATTTGACTTATGTTAAGAAAGGTAGGGGTAGACCTAAAAAGACTTGGTTAGAAAATATTAGGAATGACCTTTCTTTATTAGATTTAAACGAGAATTTGACTTTTAGTAGGACACAATGGAGAAAAAGGATTCATGTAGCCGACCCCACGTAGTGGGATAAAGGCTTGATGTTGTTGTATCTTTTTAAGATAAATTTATAGGCTTTTTTAGTTTTCTCTTGCCTTGCTAATGTGTTAGGCCAGTTCAGCCTGAACCGGCCCAACTCCAGCCGGCCCCTTTTAATGGGTTGGTTCAGGTTTACAAAAGGATGGGCAGCTGTAAGAGAGAGGGAGAGAGAGGAGGTGGGGTCCACTAGAGATTCAAATGTTTGGAGCCAGAGGGGGTGGCAAGGACTAATCTGTCTTTTGGCTTTAATGATTAATTGTATGCTTTAAGTATGAGGGAGGAATTATGGCTAGGGTTAGGCTTTGTTTTGGTGGCTGATTTTCGGAATTCTTCTCTTGGTGTCTTAGGCTCTAGATTCGTCTAGGGATTATGAGAGAACGATCCTCCTCTCGAACTGAGGATCAATTGTATCTTGCTTATTTGTTTCCGTTGTTTGATTTCCACCATAAAAAAACTATTGTTTTGCATTTTTTTCAATTAGATTCGTGAAGTTTCTCGATGTTTTCATAAATCATGTTAGGGTTTATTTGAAATATTCAAGTATTTCCTATCATAATGCTATTTCTTTAGAGCTTTCTCACATTTCCAACATAATATTTCTGAGTCAGCATATATTTCCTTGCAAAATTGTTTTTTAAGTTTTTAGGGGCTGCGCTTATTATGTTATGGTTCTTTGAGTTGGAACATGAGTGTTGAGTGGTGCATTGACACTTGCAAACATTGAATTCAAGATGCGTTGAAATCTGTGGACGGGGCTTGTGAAATTGAAGGTTGGCCTTGAATTCTCAAAGATTTTGTAGTTAGCTGTGTTACATGCGGGTTAGTGACGAGTGCAGATAGTGTTAGGAATATTAGCTCACAAGAATGATTTGTGTGAGATGGATTGTTAGCAGCTACTACGAAATCAAGTGCTAATGTAAGTTGCATGAGCAAGAGTGGTGTTGGGACTAGGTGTACCTGAGCACTAGAGTGGAATGATAGCATTGATTTGGATTGCTGACAAGGTTTCTAGTGAGTCAATGGAACAAGATTGATGCAATAAAAAATTTGGGAGAGACCCAAATTTTTGATCATAAAAAAGAAACTCTTTCTAGAGAATAAAAGATTACAAGAACTCATAAAAACTAGACAAATTAGACAAAACAAACTTTTATATCATATAAAGACTTACAAACTTTTGACTCTTACAAACAACTCAAACAAACGACTCAAACAAAACACCTAAAGTTGCTTTCATCCATTAGAAGAAGGATACAGGTGGAGTGTAAACTTGCGGATAGAAGAAATAGATTAGGAGTCGAGACGAAGGTTGGAAAGAGCCCGCAGGATTTCCAGAGGGGATGAGAAAGAAGCTTAGAAAGAGCCCGCAGGATTTCCAAAGCAAAACCACTCAGGTTTTGTCCCAAAAATCACATTATCACACTTATTTTTATAACCCAACACATCTATTATATATAGGCATAAGAGGGGAACCAAACAGCCCAAGAATCCCCATAAATGGAATGATAAAAGCCACTAATTTTCCTGCACAGGAATCCCAAACAGCAAGGCAGAAAGTCACGGTTTCCAGCATAGGGAAACCAACAGCGCCAAGGCAATTAAAGGCCACGGCATCGGCACAGAGAAACCCCAAACGTCATAGCAGTTCTCAAGGGAAAGCCACAGTTCCAGCACAGAAAATTCCACACGGTTTCAACAATTCCAAAGGAGGGGCTTCGGTCCCAACAGCCACATAAAGTCACGACAACAAAGAAACCCCAAACGGCACAGCAAATCCAAGGAGAAGGCCACGGCCAGCAGCCAAGCACAGAAATCCAGCAGCTCTTATAGGAATCCCAAACATTACAACAACTATAGAGGAGGAAAAGGCCACGGAACCAGCATGTAATTAACAGATACATTAATTCATGGTAAAAGGAGAGCCAAAGCCACGGTTCCAAGTGGCTGATTCACAGATCCAACAGAAATTAATGCAAAGGCAGCCAAGCCAATCCGTGGGAATTAATGCAAAGGCAGCCAAGTGATAAACTGCAGCAGTCCACTCCAATAGCAGCCCAAGTGATAATAGGGAGATGAAAGGTCAAGTTAATGAAGAGAAAGAAGAGGGGGAAGGAGAAAAGACACAAGAGAAGAAACCTAAGAGCCACAAGGAGGAGGAGATTAATCTAATTAAACTTCAATTTATGAGCTTAAAACACTCTACTAAATATTAATGAGCTGACATTTAGTAGAGGATATTAAAACTCACCAAAAGTAAAACTCAACTTGTTTTGACCCCTCCCCTTGCCTACATCAAAGATCATATGGTATCTTGTTATAAAGTAAGGCGGTGGGAATTAAGCAAAATTATGGTCACTACTTTGGGTGCGGTTGACTGAACTTAAATGTGCATAATTTGAAGGGATTTGGATTTACAACTTTAATCTAAAGACACTTGTAATTTGTTTTTGAATATAAGTTGTTAATCCTTTTTTTTTTTTTGGAACAGACTTGTAATAAAAAATCAAATTGAGTTCAAATCTAATACTCTTTGGAACAAAACATTCAAATTCAAACAAACTTTATCCTAAAGGATGACTAAATTATATAAATCAAATAAAAAAAACATGAAATTGGTACACAATTGAAATTAGCTTAAAAATGTATGTAAATATAGTTGAGCTTTGTTGTTTATGGATTGATTTGGTTTGTTTATTTAATGCTAAGTTTTTACTTAACATTTTGATTGAGCGAGGGGTAGTAAGACAAAAAGCGGGTGAGGAAAAAGAGACATTGGGCGGAGCTCTAAGTATTGGTGTGAACGAAGTTTTGTGCCTATATGTTTCATGAAAAGAAAAATTGAACCTTTTTTATAATCAGTTATAAATGATGTGAGGGCTAGTGAGGGAGAGCCTTTAGTTATTTCAGGGTTGATAGTTTTGACATATTCATCTCACAACAAAATGTTTTGGGCTTTCCAATGATTTATTAACGAGGAATGTAAATGGTAAAGCTTACAAGAAGTTGTAGAGGATGGCATGAACCTGATTTATAAATGGGGACTGTTAACCTCAGGATGTGTCTTTACACAACCTATTCAAATGCGACAAAAAACGACGGATAATGGTCGTTGTAGTTGCACAAAGTCATGTTCAAGATACATTGGACAACTCAAAGTAATCTAAATGTTGATCATTTCATGGAACAGGGTACACCGATGCTCTGGAGCAATGAGGTTACTATGGAGGTACCTACTTTTAATCATTTCAATAGACAATGATGAAATTGTTGACCAACAAACTGAAAATATTGCAAGATTTGATCGAATTGTATATTCTAAAATATATTTAAAAAACATCTAATCATCGCTCAGATTGTTAAATGAAAGAAAAATACGAAATTAACATGCATTCAAGATGATGAGAAAGGTCGACACATGCAAGCAATGAAAATTTTGGGAGTTGAATTGATACACACATTCATTACAAGTTAATTAAAGCTAGATAACATAAATAATGAACTAAATTTAAATTTAAAGTTCCTAGTTTTAATTCTAATTATCTATTAAACAATTAATTTAAAAAATAATTATTAAATTATTTCCTCTTTTAAAAATATATATACATAAGTAATCCTATTATTAGTAATTAAAAAAGTCCTAGAAATCCTTGTCACAACCTTGAAATCTCTACCTGTCGTACACAGTCACACTCAATATGCCCATAGTTCAATGAAAAAAAAAAACACTATTCTTATAGGTCTTCTGTTAAACTAGGCCCTTTCACTCGTTTTCCTTCTTCTCCTTGCTTCCAAACCTGATCTCCCTCACGCCTGTAACCCCGCATGCTATACTTTTCCTCGTCGAAGTCCACCACGGTGAAGCTACTGCAGGCCTTTTGCTCGCACCTCCAGGCAACCAAATGAAATCCCAATCTCAACCACTCTCCCAACCTCTTCAAATCCCACTCCTTCACTCTTTGCAGCTTGCTTTGTCGTCGACAGCCTTACAAGCCTTATGGGTGCCGCAAACTCCTACCAAAACCACACCTTGCTGACAATCTCCTCATCTTTAGGCCTCTCCATCTCCATGAAACCGCAAAGCTCCCACAAGCTGCACTTATTTGTCACCTTACTACCTCTCTCTCTCTCTCTCTATCTTTCTCTAAACAAAGAGAGAATACCTTGTACTCTTTACCTTTTTTCTCTCTAAATAGAGGAAACAAAAGTTCTATCCCTGTCATTATATCTTTCATTCTTTTCCACTCTCAAACTGTCTTATACTTTCTCTCTAAAAAATTGTTAACAAAAGATAGAAAAGAAAACCCAAAAAATGAGAAGAAAAATATTTGACAAAAGAAATGAAAGATAAAAAAGATTAACTTTTTTAATCTTATCGCATCGTCATCATTGTCATCGCTTGGTGCGCATGCATAAAACACTTAAAACTCCCGAAGTCCGTATTGCGATGTGTTTGGCATGACTAGCATAACTTGTGCGCTTTTCTTATCACGGTAAGAGAAACTCGTAGACGATGCTTGCCTCATATAGAAAGAATATATTGTTTTGCAAATCTCATGTAGATACCCTATATATGCCTGTATTAGTGCAATGGGTTTTGAAAATCTTAGTCATATTCTTTGGTGATCTATCATGCGTGCCTTTTTTAGCATGGTCGGTAGGCATGGACCCTTATAGGTGCTCTAAATACATGGAAGATGATGGGAAGTTTTTGAAATGCAAACTGAATAAACTTATAGGGAATAAGAAATTAATGAATATTTTTTTGAGCAAAATATGATCAAGTGAAAGATCAAAATGCAAGAAGAACAAGATTTGAACATTTAAATATCATACAAGCAGGTTTTGGACCTATAATTCATCTTAAACATGAAACTTACGAAGGACTTGATGACTTGCCAATGAACACAAGCACAACCTCCGCTGTGTGTAGAGCAGTCATAAAACTCTGCAATGCTTGTAAGCGATTTATAAATCTAAGTGAATACAAAATGAATAACGATACCCCTCTTATTCATAGGGAAGGGAAGAATTTCTTTTGAGGTCCACCACGCAAAAAAATAGCAAGCGTGTATGCCTGCTAAAGAATGTGGGCAATATTCGTAGGTGCATCAAAAAGTATGCGAGCACATCAAAAAGCATAAAAGTGCACCGCAAATGCATCGAAAACATAGTGTAAGTGAAATATGTAGATGCTTCACGCAAGTGTATTTTGAATTATAAAATGTGTTTTTTGAATGCATTGAAAGTCGTGCATGACAACTAAAGAAAAAAATCAAGTTGAAATCAAATTACCTGCATGTTCTTTGATAAATGCATCAAACTCTTAAATTTGAGATCTTAGAATGTTGGGTGGGCTCAAATAAAAATTAACTTTTGACTATTCCCAAGAAGCATGCACGAGTACTTAAAAATTGTGCAGGTGTGCAAGCACATCTCACAAATTCATAGAGAACGAGTAAGCTTGTCATGCGAAGTTGCAAATGCATTGAGAAATGTGCAACTGCATTGTGCATCTGCATAAAAAAGCATGTAACTGTACTATGCCATGCATAAAAAAGTGTGCAAATGTAATTTGCAAATACATTGAAACTATGCGTATTTACTAAATTATTTTCAAGTCTTTAAAATTTATATTAACTTCCATGTTTTATGATAAAATTTATATTATCTTCCATGTACTTTGATAAATTTATCAAACTCCTAAAATTGAGATTTGAGGATGCTATGTGGGCTAAATAAAAATAAGCTTAATTTTTGACTCATCTTGAGAAGCGTACATGCACAATATGTAAACACACCGAAAATCATACAAATATGTATGTACACCGTGCAAATACACATAAACAACGTGCAAGTGCATTGTGTAGATGTATCGAAATATCTGTACTCCATCTAAAAAAATAAAGTTTAAATCAAAATACATGCATGTGCTCCAATAAATATATCAAACTTTTTAAATTTAAGGTTTGATAATACTACATTGGCTAAAAATAAGAACTTCGTTTCACCAACATGGAAGCGCACTATGTTGGCTCATCGAAAAGCCTGCAAATGTGTGAAGTGCATCACACAAATACATCAAAATCATGAAAGTGTGTCATACAAATGCACTAAGAAATAACAAGTGTATTATGCATCTGAATCAAATACGTGCAAAAGTACTACAATCAAAATCTCTGCATGTGCTTTAAAAAGGGTGTTAAACATCCAAACCTCATGTTTGAGATTGACTCGCAGACAATAAACAAAGTGAACTCAAATTTGATTCAATACTTTATGAGCGAATGAGTAGAGTTGATAAGGTCAAAAATAATAAAATGAAAGCACTCAAAAATCTCGATGATGTCCTTGTTGATTGGAAATCTCAATCGAAGGAGGCATGTTTATAAAATGCGGCAAATTATATAATCAATTATTGTAAGGACCAAGTACCTAAAAAGAAAAAAAAAAAATTACAAAATTCAAATAATTCAAGTTAAATATATCCTTGAAGCTTAAAGTGAATTCATCTATCCTCCTTAACTGTTTATTGATGGTGATAAGTTTGTTGATGTATTGTTAAGCGTATCACTGTGCTCACCCTCAAACAATCTCTCAATAATAAGATATTGTCATGTGTCCTCTAATAAGTGATTTTGTTATCAAATGACATCACATGTAAACAATTATGAATTGGGTCCTTTGGCTAAGTGATTTTATCACAAAATGATGCTATTACATTACAATTATGACCTATAAGTTCCCCATGGTTTAAAAACCTTGGAGTTGTTAATCATAAGGTACATTTGATAGAGCATAAAATACTGTTTACTGAAGTCAATTTAAATTTGTCCACTTACGTAAACATTCACCCCAAGTCTATAAGTTCTCTTGGACAATGAAATCTATGGCTAATAGTAAGAATCCTTCGATCAAGTTGGGTCAACTAGCTCGTTTAGTTAAGTTGAATATGGTCTATGACAACTTGTGATAATGGAACTATATGATCTTTATTGAGTTCGTTATCATCACCCCCCAATTCAATTTAAGATTTGGGTGGTAAATTTCTCAATCTAAAATTAAATTTACTGCTATTATACGCTAAACATTTAGTTTTTAACTATTAGCCTTGATTGGAAGTTTTTTCTCATCATAAAGAGGGGTAATTAACCATATAAGCACTTGCTCCTACGAGAAACCAGGAGCTAGATCTTAAAGTTCTTGTAAAATAAGAGAAATATTTGTGCAGTGTCTTTTATGCAATCTAATATGCCTTATGAAAATTTAACCTGGAATACTAATACTCTCTTGGTAGAGCCAATGCCCGAATTTTCGGAGCCCACGGGACAGGATTTTGGAAATTTTCAAACTAAAATATCCTGTTAAATCTGTTTACAAAAGGATAATGCTTTTTCATTTTGACTCTATTTTTTGGATAGTTCTCATTTCAAGTGTTACAAGTATGAAAACGGAGGGTTTAACCTTTTGGAAGCCTTGCATGGTACCGCCAAATACATAGTTGTTTGTGAATTTTCATGTTTCTTTTTAAATTTATTTTCCCGTCAAAATAAGAGTCCAACTAATTTGAGAAAAATTGCATTTTTTTTATTGGAAAGCTATTCAGGTTAGTTTTGCAAAAAGTTGCTTAACATTTTATTTCATATGTAGATTGGACATTTAATCTATGAAAATTCATGCATTGATGATGGCCAGGCATTGACGACTCTTTTGGAGAATAACTGATGTTTTCATCGGCAAATGTTGAAATCTCATTTATGATCATTTTATGTCTTCCTCTGAAATTGTTATCAGTTTTAAAATATTTGTTGATCTAGTGCTGGTGCGACTCATAGACATCTTTTAAGAACTCCATGCTATTTTTGTAACCTACATTTTCATCCAGTTTACTTTGCCACCAAAAAAATGTTTGATCTTTTTTTTTTGTCAAGCATAATTTTCTTAACCTTTTTTCAATTGATTTTTCAGGAGTTTCATCTTTCTATGACATAAATGGACAATTAAAAGATTTTCTTAAAATTCGGATGTCCATTCTAGCTGTTTTGATTGCACTTGGAATGACTCCTCTACAACCAAGGCTTGAGCATACCGGTCCTCCTGAAGTTCTTCATGTTTTGTTAGATGGTTGTGTTGTGGGTTTCGTTGCTTCTGCCAAAGTAGAGAAAGCAGTGATGCATTTACGGAGCTTGAAAGTTGCCTCATCTTCCGGTGTATGCGGATTAAAGTTTGTTTAATTTTTTTTTACATCTTTTTATCTTTTGGAATCTTATTCTTGTCAATATGTTGTTATAGATTCCGGATGATCTGGAAGTAGGATTTGTACCATCAAGTGAGGGTGGAGCCTACCCAGGATTGTATCTTGCTACATCTCCTTCTAGATTGATTCGGCCCGTTAGAAATATTTCCTGCACTCCTGATCGAAAAGCCGATATTGAGTTTATAGGCCCATTTGAACAGGTTAAACGGGTTTATAATATATTCTTATTACTAATTTAATACGTAAAGGGTGATATTTTTTGAATTATATGAAATATTTGCTGTTCAAATTGTTAGGCTTTCATGGAGATTAGTTGCCCTGATGGTGGAAATGGGGGAAGAAGAGAATTCTTCCCCGAAACTCATGAAGAGATCCATCCAACTGGAATGCTCAGTATTGTTGCAAATCTTACTCCGTGGTCTGATCACAATCAAAGTCCTCGTAATATGTACCAATGCCAGGTTTTATGTTCTGCTTGCCCGTATATCACCTAATCCTTGATATATTTTCTCTTAACACGCAGTTGACTCATATACCAGATGTACCCGTCTTGTTGCAGATGGCAAAGCAAACAATGGGATTTTCAGGCCAAGCGTTACAGTTCCGTGCAGATATCAAGACATATCATCTACAGGTCAGATTGGTAAAACTGTTACTTATTAATTGCATTAAGTTCAATAAACAGCAATGGCTCTTAAGAGAATTTCTTTTACTATATGCCTTTTGTGTGCTACCTACATATTTACTTGTGGCATTCTTAATAGTATTTTGTCACATTTCAAGAAAAACTTTTGGTCCTTTCTCATTTTTTTATGATTTTGTTTTATCTTACTGCTTGTGTTTAGCATTCCTGATACAAATCTTGAAATAAGCATATTTCATTTCATATGATAGAAATGCTTATGAAAGGAATACAGATCAACAGGATGCAGATCTTTAAACTTTATTTGTGTTTCGATGTTATGCAAGAAGGTTATTAAGTTTATTGAGGAGATTTGCAAATTCTTGTTTAAGGGAGAACTTGGATTAATTATTGACGGTTTTTCTATATTTTAAGAGGAATGTTGTTGATTCACAATTTATTCCTAAGCTTCCAAAGCATAAAGGAAATATCCTTTTTATAAGAACTCAATCGATTGTTAATTCTTTGTAAATTTTCTTCCCAAATTCACAATTAATTTTCTGTTATTTTATTTTATTTTTACCTCTGAAACTGTTTGACTCTTTTAACTTAACTTAGGCATATAGTAGTAGAGGCAAATGATTTTTTTTTTCTGTTGCTTTAAAGCACAACAGACAAATCATACACTTTAGTTAACTAGTTTAATTGCACGTGCATATACGTTTAAAATATAAATAAGAGCATAATAAAAATATAGTTTTATTGAGTATGTTACTAATATTATATTAAAATTAGTAATTATTTATTTATTTTCAAAAGAAAATAGGAATTAAATTGATTGGGCATATACACTTCTATTATTCGTGTCCTTATAACATAATTATAAATTTTCTTAATTTTTTATGTAGTTTTTTTTAACTAATGTTCTAGAAGTATTGTCTTTAGTTATTTAAAATTTAAGAAAAATATTTACTCACTGTGAAACAAAATATTCATTTTAAAAGTATTATAGATGATATAAATGATTGAGATTTATATGTAAATAATTATGCATTCCAATATTGTTTTATAGTTTTATCATAATTTTGGTTTTTCCCTCTTAGGAAATCTCAATGGAATTCATCTCTAGCGTCTTCACCTCCTCCTTAGACTAGGCATATATTTATATTACAATAAGGGGCTGTTTGGTTGCCTGAAAAGAAAATGCAGTGTAAAGTAAATGTAATGTAAAGTAAATGTAGTGCATTCTGAATACTTTAAGCATGTTTGGTTGTCTTCAAAATAAACGTAGGAGAATTATTTCCCTTGTTTGATTAGGTACATTCGGAGTAAAGTAAAAATATTTTTTTTTTGTAATAATTTATTTTGGAATTAATTAATTACTTAAATTCACAATAATTGTTTTTATTTAATTAATTAAATTTATTAGAATAAAAGTTTATTAACATAATTATAATCTAATTAACACAATCTTATCATAAATATATCCTATTTACTATATAATTAATGATGGATTATACCCTTATTAATTTAGTTATGCCAATCAACTATGTTGCTTAAAAAGTTATTCATTCAACAAACAATTATCGTAAGAAAATAAGCCTACTCACCAAAAGACCAGTAAGGCATCGGGACCGGCCTTCCGATGAGCTTCGTGTACTGGTCCATAATAGCAATCGGCGTCGGTCCGGCGAAGAAGTAGAAATCCAAGATACCACCAATCACTTTATAAGTAATAAGATTCCTGCTATAAAGCACATCAATCCCATTGCTATTAAGCAACAGAACGCTGTGAGCGGCTCCGGTCGGCGATCTCACGTCCATGTAGAAAGGGTGAGAACCATAAAGGTTCGCATTTGGATTCACGGCCGCGATGTTTGCGATCCAAAACGTTAACTTCTCGCCGGGAAATGGGGATGAGGTCTTTGATTTTAGTCGAAAGGTCCACGGAGTCGATCAGTATGAATTCGAGGGCGATGGAGACGGAGCGGGGAAGAACGTGAAACTCTCCCATCTTCTATGATTCGACGGAGCCGCTGGTTTGGCTATCTCTCCGAGTCTTCTCCACATCGCCCAACATCCTCTCCGCAATCCTCAGTTTGATTGCCAGCTTCGTCGCGCGATCGGTGGAGAAATCTGTTGTGGAGACAATTTCGTCAGCGTTTGATTTACCGATGGGGACGGCGACTCCAACGTCGGAGGTGGCCAAGGGACGGAGATCGTCAAGGAAGGTGATAATGATGGTGGCGTAGCGGAAAGCCTCGTGCACGGCCCGGCGGTGAGTGCCGAAGTTGCCGGTTCGGCGTCGACCAATGACATAGATTGCACCGTCGCTTGTCGGCTCCCTCGTCGTCGTTCGACTTCGTTCATTCGCGCGAGAGCTGGTTCTCGAGCAAAGAATTTGAAACCCGCTCATTTTGAGCGGCTTTGGAAGTCGCGGGATCCGCCTCTTGTAATACACGCCTAATGCTTTGGAGAATTTTCTTTTGTTCCGCTCAAAATTAACCAAACAGCCGAATTTAGTAAATACATGTATTTGTTTTACTTTACCCTCCTAATGCAGGCAACCAAACAGCCCCTAAGTCTAATTTCTTAATATAATGATTTATTAATAACGCAAATCAGACAATCCGTTAGCATAGGCATTCGGCATTTGGTAAAGGAGACATTGTTATAACTGATATTTAGAGATCAATTTCTTTTTGTGCAATCACTTCAGAGAAGGGAAGTGTTTGAGATTTATTTCTTCAAATAAAATCAAGGAAATAAAAGTAAAATAAGAAAAATCTATTTAACTAAAATGTTTGAAGGTAAAACAAATAAAACCCTATCACTAATAAAATAAATCATAAACAATTAGAAATTTTTTGACCATGATGGAACATTGGTTTAGGGTCTTAAAAAGTCATGAAAATAGGCCTGGTTTAATCTGTTGTGGCCTCATTTGACTACTTGCAGTGGCCTTTTGCCAGCTATATTTAATCATTGTTTAATGGACGATCTTATTCTACTGACCTTCCGATAAAGACAAATTTATATTGAAAAATAATTTTACCCTTGACAATTGATGAAAGGATAACCACGGCAAATTTCGGAAATAAAAAAGAAAATAATAATGGGAATGATATGTCACTAAAAAATTAAGCACCAATTGACTCTAAAACGGATGCATAAAGGTGGTGATCTCGCTCTACATAAATAAAAAAAGTCTATTCTTCCTCCCAATAATCCCATTTTGTTGAAGGCGTCCAAGAAGCCAAGTAATTTGTGCGATGCCTGTTTTTTTGTGAGAGAATAAATTTGCATCTTTTTTTTTTTTGGTAAAATTGTAATTCCGTGCCCAGTGTTTTATCATTTCACAAATCTTATTTTTTACTGCTGGGGTTATTTACGCCCTAAATAATGTGTTGAGTTTGAGAAATGTGCTTATTACTTTTTATTTTTCTAATTTTCTGTTCAGTATGCATCATCTTTTAATGTAGTTAGGATCTGTCATTTGCCTTTCCACACTGATAACCTTTATATCATTGTCTTCTGTCCCATCATTAATGTTTTCTGTAGACACCTCAATCGCCCATTGTGCGGACTGCTTCATATAATAAGTTCTGCCTGGATGAATTTCCAGTTGGGACTAACGCAATAGTTGCTGTTCTAGCTTACTCTGGGTAGATCCTTTTCCTCTTAATTTATGATATTAAATTTCCCTTCTGGGTTTTTTTTTTATTGGATTATTTGAACTTTTCAGCTATGATATGGAGGATGCCATGATTTTAAACAAATCCGCTGTTGAGCGTGGGCTTTTCCGTGGACATATATACCAGGCTAGTTTTTATCTTTATACCCTATTGTTTGTGAAGAATGTGCTACAAAATTTGACTTCCTACATACTTATTTTTACCCTACATGTACTTTTTTTATGAGCAAAGTATTTATTCCGGCCATTCTATGCCCGTGATTATGCGATTTATTGATACAACAAAATGTTTGAAATTTAATAACTGCATATTTTATTTATTTATTTACTTCTTTAAATATTCATTTGTCTAAAAAGACTTATTTAGTTGAACGATATGAGATACATAAAATTTTCAACTCTTTTTATAAAAGCATGACGTCATTTCCAAACTGCTCTGGTGGTACTATATTGTGAATTCAATGACTATTTAAAGGTTTTGGGTACATTGACACCCAAACTGAACTCATTATTCCAAGTTTAATTTGATAGCGAACTTTCTCTCCTGTTTTATTATAGGAAACACTTGGATTTCCAAGTGTTTCACACCAAGAACCAAGTAGATCTAGGATGAAATCTGCTGTCCACACAGGAAAACAGCCAAAAAAACAGTGGATTCGGAGAGAAAACGAAGGAGAAAACGTAAGAGAAACGAAGCAAACACTTTTATTTAATGAGAAATGAAAAGCACTTGCAAGATACAACTTTCCTTCAATTCGAGAGGAAGGAAAAACTCTCCAAATCTCTAGCCGTAGCCTAGAGCCCAAGAACACAAACCCTAGATCTCAAAAATGATTCAAATTCAAGATAACCCTCTCTTCCCCCTATTCCTCCTAATTAAACATGAAAGGAGGATTACAATTTACCTAATTACCCTTCTCATTCAAAAATTCCCTCCCAAAACTCAAAATACAACAAGTGGGCCCCCCTAGGGGTTTCCGCCCAGCTCCTGGCTGGGTTTCTTCCGCCGGGAGTAAGCCTTGACCGGTCCAGGGTGGACCGGTCCAGCCGGCCCAGGATGGGCCGGCGTAACATTTTACAATGCTTTTTACCCATAGCTTTGGTGTCTCAGACACAAAACATTTGAGGTATGTCTCCAAGCTCCTGTTGACTACTTCCGTCTGGCCATCCGTCTGCGGGTGGTAGGCTGTACTTCTCTTGAGTATTGTTCCTTGTAATCTGAATAGCTCCTTCCAGAAGTGGCTGAGGAAAACCTTGTCTCTATCTGATACGATCGCCTCTGGCACCCCATGTAATATGATCACTTCTCTGATAAAGGCTGATGCTACTGTTGCTGCGGTGTAGGGATGTCGTAAAGGAATGAAGTGGGCATACTTGCTCAGCCTGTCCACCACTACCAAGATCACAGTGAACCCCTCTGAGCGTGGCAACCCATCTATGAAATCCATAGAGATCTCCTCCCAAACTCTACCAGGCAAAGCTAATGGCTGTAGTAATCCTCCTGGTGACATCGCTAGATACTTATTCCTTTGACAGACCTCACATCTGGCTACCATCTCTTCCACATCTTTATGCATCCCCTTCCAGTATAATTCCCCAGCTAGTCTTCTGTATGTCTTATGTATGCCTGAATGGCCCCCTATTGCACTCCCGTGAAACTCATGGAGTATGTTTGGGATGTGGATCGACGTTCGGGGCATCACAAATCTCCCCTGATACAGCAGCTTGTCTCCCTCCAAGGAGTATCCTGGGTGGCTATCTGGTTCCTTCAGCAACTCAGTTCTGATCTTTCCCAAACTCTCATCTCTGGCGCTCTCTTCTCTGATGGCCTCCCAATCCAGCAGCATCCAAGGCACGGATAGAGCGACTGTCTGTAATTCCTCCATACATCTGGATAAGGCATCTGCCGCCTTGTTCTCCACTCCTGGCCTATACTGAATCTCAAAGTCGTACCCAAGTAACTTGGATAACCACCTCTGATGCTCTTCAGTCACCATTCGTTGTTCTAAAAGAAATTTCAGGCTCCGCTGATCAGTCCTGACAACGAAGTGTCTTCCCAGTAGGTCAGGCCGCCATTTCTGGATGGCCAACACGATGGCCATCAATTCCCTCTCATATACTGATTTCATCCTTGCCCGAGCAGTCAACACCTGGCTGAAATAAGCGATGGGCCTCCTATTCTGCATAAGTACTGCACCCAGTCCGTACCCAGATGCATCTGTCTCCACAATGAATGTCTGAGTAAAATCTGGCAAAGCTAGTACTGGCACTGTAGTCATTGCCTTCTTCAGGCTCTTGAAAGCAGAGGTGGCTGCTTCTCCCCATAGGAAACCATCCTTCTTCAGCTGCTCTGTAAGTGGCCAGACTATGGTGCTATACCCCTTCACAAATTTTCTGTAATAACCGGTCAATCCCAGAAATCCCCTCAGCGCCTTCAGACTTTTCGGTAGTGGCCACCTTAGCATCGCCTCAATTTTGGATTGATCAGCTGCCACTCCTTCTTTTGATACCACATGGCCCAAGTACTCTACACTGGCTTGAGCGAAGCAGCATTTCTTCAAGTTTGCCTTCAACTGATGCTCCTGCAGAACCTCTAGCACCGTTCTTAAATGTTCCCAATGTTCGACCTCTGTCCTGCTGTATATCAGGATGTCGTCAAAGAATACTAACACAAACCGTCTGAGATAAGGTTTGAAAACCTTGTTCATCAGGGCCTGGAAAGTAGCAGGTGCATTGGTGAGGCCAAAGGGCATCACCAAGAACTCATAATGGCCTTCATGAGTTCTAAAAGCTGTTTTGGGAACATCTTCCTTCCTCATTCGAATCTGGTGGTAGCCCGATTTCAAATCTATCTTGCTGAAGATCACGGTCCCACTTAATTCATCCAAGAGCTCATCGATAACGGGTATAGGAAACTTATCAGGCACGGTCTCCTTATTGAGGGCTCTGTAATCTACACAAAAACGCCAGCTGCCATCCTTCTTTTTTACCAAAAGAACGGGACTAGAAAAAGGGCTGATGCTGGGTCTGATGATCTCAGCCTCCAGCATTTCTCTAATCAACCGTTCAATTTCATCCTTCTGGAACTGGGGGTAGCGGTAAGGGCATACACTGATGGGGGATACTCCTTCCCTCAACACTATAGCATGCTCACGCTCCCTCTGCGGGGGTAATCCCTGAGGTGGCTGAAAAACCTCTGGAAACTGCTGGATCAGTGGCTGAACAGAGAGGGGTATATCTCCTCCCTCTTCCACTCCTTCCCCCTCCAAACTATGCAACTCCACCAAGTAGCCTCCTCCCTCCTGCTGAATGGTCCGGATTAGGGCTTTGAGAGAAACCCCAGCTTTTGTCAACCCTGCATCCCCCTGAATTGTTTTCCTTCTCTCCCCTATCACCAGTTCCATCCTCAATGTCCCCCAGTTGATCTTCGTCTCCCCTAGGGTACGCAGCCATTTCATCCCTAGGATGACGTCAGTACTCCCCAATTCCAAAGGAAGGAAATCTTCCTTCACCTGGATTCCCTGAATCTTCAGCACCACCCCTCTACAAACTCCTCTACTCATTTCCACCTTCCCCGTGCCCATCATCACCCCATAGCCGCCTGTATCCACCAGTTCCATTCCTAGCGACTCCACTATCTGAGTGGAAATGAAGTTATAGGTTGCCCCACTGTCGATCAACACCACCACCTCACGATCAGCTATCTCTCCTCTCACCTTCATAGTGTGATTCGGAGTGAATCCCACTACAGAGTTCAGAGAGACTTCTGCCACATCCAGGTGCAATTTCTCTTCCTCTTCCTCCTCAGTCCGGCTCCCACCTTCCTCCTCGTCTTCCTCGTTGTCACAAACAAGGAGGACCTGAAGAGTTCGGTCCTTGCATCTATGCCCAGGCATGTACTTCTCATCACAGCGGAAGCACACCCCCTTGGCCCTCTTTTCTTGCATCTCCTTCTCTGTCAACTTCTTGAACTGTCCCCCACTTCCACCACCACCTGATCTCTCCTTGGGCACCTCCCTCTGGTTCCCGGGGGCTACCCCTTTTGAGGGTAACACAGCAGTAGTCATCTTGTAGGATCCCCCAGAGTAGTTGCCTCGAGCTACCCTTTCCGACTTCTTTTGGTCTTCCACCAGTTTTGTCAATTCCATGGCCTTGCCCAAATTCCGTGGCTCCAGCACTCTGACGCTGTTCTTATCTCAGGTTTGAGCCCTTTCATGAAATTTCCCTCCAGGGCTGATTCCGAGATATGATCCAGACGGCTCGCCAAGTACTCAAATCGGTCTCGGTAGTCGGCCACGGTCCCCTCCTGAGTCAGAGCAAAGAACTGTTCATAGAAGTCTCCTCCCCCGTCGGCTCGGAAACGCTCTAATAAACAATCCTTGAACTCTCGCCAGGTCCTGATAGGCTCTCTTCTGTCTCTCCACTGATACCATGCCAGCGCCTTCCCCTCCAGACACAAACCTGCTGCCGTCAGTTTTTCGTCATCTGTCAACCCGTTGACAGCGAAATAACGCTCCACCTTATATATCCAGCCGTGGCCATCTTCACCCTCAAAGATGGGCATCTTCAACTTCCTCACCTTCGGATCCCTTCCGTTACCCCGGAACTCTCCATAACCTCCCATTCCTCGAAGAGGAGGTGCTCCCCAAGTGTCCCGATCCTCCCTCCGACGTTGGTAACCGAAATCTTCGTCATAATCTCCTCTTCCCCTTTCAAAATCAGCACCTCGACGTTGAAATTCAGCACCTCGACGCTGATATTCTTCTCTCCTTTCTCCAAAATCTGCACTACCTTCATATTCCACCCTCCTGCTTCCAAAATCCACACCTCGACGCTGAAATTCAGCACCTCGACGCTGAAAATCAGCACCTCGACGCTGAAAATCAGCACCTCGACGATCATTCCCCATGCTCATCTCCTCTCTAGAGAGTGGCTCTAGAGGTGGCATGTCGTCATCTCCTTCAAGAATCTCCACTTCCGGATTCCTCCTCCCCCGGATTGGGTTCGGATTTCCTCCTACGCCATGGCCGTCAGTGGTCTCTCTCACTTCCGATGTGTCTGGATGGGTTTTCATTTCCAATAATTTCTTCATCATTTCTTCCATCGCCGCGAACCTCCCTTCCAACCTCTCATTGTTGGTAAAGATCTCCAAGAATTTCCCCTCCAGATCTGTCTTCAGTTGACCAAACTCGCCTTCTAAAACTTCCACCTTCTTCCCGGCCATCTTTCTTTTAACGGATCCACAAAATCTTTTTCCGGAGACGACGATCTTGCTGAAATTTCAGAATTTCAGCCGCCGGTGGTCCCGAATCTGTGCTCTGATACCAATTTGATAGGAAACACTTGGATTTCCAAGTGTTTCACACCAAGAACCAAGTAGATCTAGGATGAAATCTGCTGTCCACACAGGAAAACAGCCAAAAAACAGTGGATTCGGAGAGAAAACGAAGGAGAAAACGTAAGAGAAACGAAGCAAACACTTTTATTTAATGAGAAATGAAAAGCACTTGCAAGATACAACTTTCCTTCAATTCGAGAGGAAGGAAAAACTCTCCAAATCTCTAGCCGTAGCCTAGAGCCCAAGAACACAAACCCTAGATCTCAAAAATGATTCAAATTCAAGATAACCCTCTCTTCCCCCTATTCCTCCTAATTAAACATGAAAGGAGGATTACAATTTACCTAATTACCCTTCTCATTCAAAAATTCCCTCCCAAAACTCAAAATACAACAAGTGGGCCCCCCTAGGGGTTTCCGCCCAGCTCCTGGCTGGGTTTCTTCCGCCGGGAGTAAGCCTTGACCGGTCCAGGGTGGACCGGTCCAGCCGGCCCAGGATGGGCCGGCGTAACATTTTACAATGCTTTTTAATCAGGATAATTTGTGGACATTCGAGGATTTTTAGAAGACTAGATATGTTTTGGCAAACGGGGTTATGTTTTTGTCAATATATTATTTTGGCAAGTGGGCATTAATTTTATACCAACTCGGAAGGCATCAATAATATTACACTAGCAGTACATATGGTTTATTTACAGAATCATTTCTTTTTGTTGGTTGCAAACATATCTGGATGAAAGCTGTCATTTGCTGAATGATTTTCTGAATTTTTATTAGCTAAAGCTTGAGAAACTAATGCAAAGTTTGTAAAATCTATTTGCTCAAGTATTAAATTTTCGTGGTATCGATCTTTTATAATTACAATATATGAATTGTATTTTATTAGATCTCCTTAAATTTTGCATTAAAGTTAAAAATTTAGGAATTTACTGAAATTAGTTGCAGGTCCCAGAGGTTGACTTCCATTTCATGTTGGTTAAAAAACTTACAAATTTCACTTTTTAAGGGTACGAGGTTTAGTCTTATTATTATTTTTATATGGGTCCCTAATGTACTGTTTTTATCATTCCCCTAAGAAATATCAACTGCTTAACATAACATATGCTCAGTGTCTCTACAACCAGATGATTTGAAGTTTTCAGATTTGCTGAATTTTTTTTGGCAGTTTTAGCGTATTTTGGCGGGGAATTTGGGGGTCATTTGGATATTTTGTTTGGCTCTTGATTGCAACAGCAGGTAGTATTGAGCTTTTTATATTTGGAATTAAGCCAAGGATTTGAAGCAACAAAGCAGAAAAAAAAAGAATTTTGCAAGCCATTGTATTTTAATTTTCAGAACAGTTCCTGAGAGAATTAGATTGAACGTTATGGAAAGGATTGATGGCTGAACTGTTGGCACTGTATTAAGGGCATGGAGAGGGTTGTTTTCTACGATGTACGAGGGAAATGAAGCTGAAAGTTGCACAGGGAAGGAAAAACAGATTATATAAGGTAATGGACTGATGTGAGAGTGGCTTTAGCTTTGGACAAGAGAAAAGAAGAAAAGAAGAATTTAGATAGTGGAATGGCCCAGAGGCCGAAAGTGAGTGAACAAAAGAGATATAATTTAAAGAAGATAAATAAAAAGCAACATCAAGCCTTTGTCCCATTATGTGGTGTCGGCTACATGAATCTTTTTTCTCCATTGTGTCTTGTTAAGAGTCAAATTCTCATTTAAATCTATTAAAGGAAGGTCATTTATAATATTTTATAACCAAGTCTTTTAGGTCTACCTCTACCTTTCTTACATAAGCCAAATCTAGTACATCCACTCTCCTAACCGGGTCATCGGAAGTCTGCAGTTTTATGTAACCAAACCATCTAAGGCGACTCTTTATAATCTTATCTTCCACTGGAGCTACTCCAATGTTTTCACATATATGCTCGTTTCGTATCATTTCTCTAAGAGTAAAACCACTCATCCACCTGAGCATACTCATCTTTGCAACACTTAACTTAATATTATGCTTCTCTTTTAATGATCAATATTATACACCATAAAAGGGGGCTTTTCTATCACACAGTAAACCCGATGCATTCATCCACTTCAACCATCCAACTTGAATTCTACTAATGATATCTCCATATATTTCGTCATCACTCTAAACAATATCTAAAATATGTACTCTTATTAATGACTTGATCGCCTAAAGTCACAATCCCCTCACTAGATCTATTACTATTAAAATTACACTCCATATATTTGATTTTGGATCTACTCAAACGAAAACCTTTAGGGTTTAAGGTTGACCTCCTGATGCAGGACTACATATCAATGCAATCAATTTATTAGGAAGTTGCATAATCCTTGATTAGAATAAAAGTGAAATAATTATTAGCAACTTAAACAATGAAATAAAACGAACAAGGGGTCACACCTGCTTAGGCTAAATCACATAATAAGAGCTTTGAAACCTTCAAGATAAATTAGAAAATAACATGATGCCGTAGTAGTAGCTTTAGATAAAATCCCTAATTTAACAATGAGAATTAATAAGCATAGAGGCATGCTCAAAACCCTACGTTTACTAAGCTTAGCAGAAGCAGGGAGAATTGTCCTTCGTAACTACAATCAAACACAAGATAAGGCTAGACTTAAGAAGTATGTTGGAGAAGGAAAAGGACAACCTTTGTCAAGGGTCGGTGGAGATCCTCCACTCAAGGCCTTCAAACTGCTCTTCAATCGCCTCCACCAAAGTGTCCAGAATACGCTCGATGTAATCCTCGACGGTGTGATCGATCCTTGTATTAACGTCAAAGATGGTAGACTGAAGAATGTCTAAGAAACCGTCTTCGCCGTAGGTGAGGCCGTATTCAGTCTCCGGATCCGCCATTCATAGGTGCTCGGTAGCAAGAATAGTCACAACTTGATGGTGCACTTGAAAGTAGTTGAAGAGAAAGAAGTTTCTTTTATAATTTGAGAGGGGGGAGAGCCAAGACAAAAATCTGAAATAAGTTTCAGATTTTGTAAAGGGTGGAGAGGGATTTAGGAGAAATTATCAAATCGTAAAAATCGGTGGAGAGTTAATGATAGAGAGAGGAGTTTGGAGAGAGGTAGGGTAGCGGGTAAGGGGATGGGGTCGGCGTCTATAAGGAGGATGGGGAGGGATTGGTGGGAGGTAATTTGAGTTTCTAGGTTTGGGTTTAGGAATTAGGAAAGATTTGATTAGATCCAATTTAATTTGAAAATTAAATTGAAATATATTAAGAAATTTTCCTAAAATAGATTCATACAAATAGGAAAGGATTTGAATCTCGAATTTAATTAATTTGGATTCCAAGTTGACTCCAAATTAATTTGAAATAATTTAGGAGATCCAAAGGGGGCAAGTGGGATGGGGGCCGGCGGTATAGCCTAGTATGACCTGCGGTTAGGAGAGAGATAGGGAGGAGATTTGGGGGAATTAATGAAGCTTTCTAATTTAAATTCATGAGATAGGAAAGATTGGATCAAATCCTTTCTCATTTAAAATTTAAATAGAAGCTCATTAAAGAACTTTCCAAAAATAGATTTAGTAAATTAGGAAGAATTTTGAATTTCAAATCAATTGAATTTGAATTTCAAATCCATCTAAATTTGACCCATTCTAAATTAGGAAATGAGGTTTGAAGGGGAAGAATTGGGGGGGGGGGGGGGCACGGGTTGGATGGGGAAACCGGGGGGGGGGGGGGGGGGGGGGGGGGTGGGACTCGGCCGTGAGTGGGAAGGGGGCTCAGGAAGGATGAAATCCGGCGGTTAGATGAAAGAGGGGAAGGAGGGGAAAGGTAGAGGATGGAACCACGAACCCGACTTATCTACGTTAGTGGGTATTGCTTTAATCTCCCTTTGCTAGGGATCTCTCCAAGAACTCTCAAACGCTCTCAAGCACAAGTGTAGAAAAATCTCATAATAATCATTCATTACTTGAAAAATAGAACATGGGGCTATAAATAGCCTAGTACACAAGACTCAAGAAATAAAAGACGAAAATGCTCTCTGGGCTTATAAACGACATCTCCCATTAAAGGGTACAATTGGAAATCTCATAAAAATAAATACACGACACTGAAAATGAGAAAATAACATAAATAAATCAAAAATACAAAGACTCGATCGTGGCCGTAGATCGGCGGCCACGCCTCTGATAGGCCTTCCACGAACTGATGTCCCCATCACCTCCATAATTCAAGTTTACCTTCAACTTTCTCTCTTGTCTTATGAACAAGAGGCATACATCATGGTACAATCTCTTGCAAATGTCTAGTGGGAACATCCATGACGAAAGCAAAAAGATATTGGCTTATGTCTGATCCTTGATGTAATACAACTGAAATAGGAAAATACTTGGTAACAACTCTTGCGTACATATCCTTAATGACTTGAATATAAGCATTATTAACCCCTTTCTTTTCTAGAACTCTCCATAGCTCTTCTCTTGGAACTTTATCATATATTTTCTCTAAGTCAATAAATATCATATATAGGTCCTCCTTATTCTCTCTATACTTCTCAATCAATCCTCAATAAATATATAGCTTCCATAGTAGACCTATTTAGTATGAATCCAAATTGATTTTAAGAAACATTAGTATCACGTCGTAACCTGTGCTTCATAACTCTCTCCCTTAGTTTTAAAGTTTGACACAACAACTTAATTCCTCTATAATTCACACAATCTTCTGCATCACCTTTATTCTTAAAAATAGGAATCAACACACTTATTCTCCACTTATCTGGCATCTTTTTAGTCTTCAAAATAATATTAAAAAAGTTTAGTAAGCCAAGTAATTTCTTCATCTCCTAAGCATTTTCACACCTATTGGAATATCATCAGATTTAGCATTTTTTTCACTTTTCATTTTCTTTAAAGCCTCTCTAATTTTGGTTTTACTAATATGTCAATAAAAATAAAATCATTATTTTCATTTAGGCTATTAAGGTCACTAAAGTCAGTCGTATTCTCACAATCTTCATTGAAAATAAAAGGTTGAAAAAATAGTGTTATCTTACCATGGTGTAAAGAAGCGGCAACCATTTAGGGCAAGCTTCAATCCATTCATCCATAATTTATTCTTATTTGAAACCCTACGATACCTTATTTGTGGGACAAGGTCCATGTCATAAAATGTATAAATCACCCATGAGATTAATTATAATGTTCATAATGAGTATTGCATAAATAGTGACTCTACAAATAATAGAATAGTGGTGTAATAAGGAAATAAAGAAAAAATGTCGCATAAAGAGAACTATTAATTATGGAACTATTTGTTTATCAATGCCATAATTCATTAAATTCACTAAGAGCCTGTTATCAATTTTATTAAGCTTCAAGGAACTTTTATTTTAAGAGTTCTTTTATTTAATCATGAGAACTTAATATATTGTACATAACTGATTTTCAAGTTGTTAACAAATGAAAGGTTGACTATATCTCCACTGAGTCAAAAGTTGTTTAACATCACCTTGATTACGACCACCACTGATGCATTTTAATATTTTCTTTGCATTATTATGTTTTGAATAATATTAGTTATATTTTCTATTTTTTTGTTTTATTTTTATGCTATCCAATGATGGTGGTAAATCCAATGATCATGGTAGGATAAGGTTTGGATTATGCTTACCTTGGGTTTGCTGGTTTTGGGGTCCACCTTGTCCTTTGGGTTGTTTTCTGGTTTCATGAGGACCTTGGCTGTTCTCGGTTTGAGCTTTAGTTGTTGAAGTTCTAGTGGTGCAAGCTCATTATTAACAAGTGGAGGTGTAGCTCATTATGAGCTAATGTTTAGTTATGAAATTAATGATTGGGAGCTAGATTTGGTGAGTGGAACTTCTTCTTTCATATTCTTCTTAAGGTGGGGCTGCTGAAGTTTGTCTCTTGGGCTGCTATTGCATTAGTCCCCTCGGTTGGCTTCAGGATTTAATTCTGTGGTCCCCCCTTTCCCGATTCCTGTTGGTTCCGTGAATCTGTTCCTTGAAACCGTGGCTTTGGCTCTGTATTTGGCTGGAACCGTGGCCTTTTCCATTCCCTGCTTTACCCGTGAAATGTCTCCTCGTTTTTTGTGCTGAAACCGTGTCATTGGCTCTGTATTTGGCTGGTTCCGTGGCTTTGTTCTGCTTGGAAATGGCAGTGACTCTTGGGATATCATGCAAGGTGACTTTTGGCCTTTCATTTCTATTATGTTTATATGGGATTTGAGGGGTTTTTGGGCTGTTAAGTTTCTCCCCTATTGCCTATATATATGAGATGCTTGGAGATGAATTGGGTTGGTGAATTATTGTGAGTAAAATTGCTATTGACCTGCGGGTTATTGGAAAGCTTGCGAGCTTTGTCCGTCTTCTTTCTCATCCCCTCCGGAAATCATGCGGGCTCTTTCCAACCTTTCTTCTCGGGCTTCTAATCTCTTCGTCTCTCCGCAAGTTCCACTCCACTTGTATCTTTCTTCTAGTTCCGTTGGTAAAGTTTGTTGGTTGTTTTGGTGAAGTTGTTGGCTGTTTTGGTGGCATTTGCTGGAGGAGTTTGGTAGGACATTGGAACCCCCTTTGCAGTGGTGGACCCTTGGTTTGCATATCTATGTGGGTCTCCGAAAGGTTTCCGCTCGTGTGGTTCGAATGCAAAGAATACGATCACACTATCCCGTAGGACAAAATGGTCGTAGGCCTTTACACTCGGCACAAGCAGGCCGATGGAAGAGCAGATGGAGTTATAGATACGATTAGCCATGGAGGATAGCGGCTTTCACCTACCAACCTCGATGGATAATAATATCTATAACCCAAAAGTTCACGAGATTTCCCCTCTTCGATACATCAGCATCGAATAGGGTTTATTTGATTGTGGGGATCGATGTCCTACGGGCGCAAGCCCCCGTAGTTAATTACATCCTAAGCCTTGACTTAGGAAAACTCTCGATTAAGGATGTTAGATTATCTTCTCAATTGGGTTTAGTGCAAAGGTGTTTCTAGGCTTTCCTAATCAAAGGGAAAGAAGGTCCCAACTTGGTTCAATCAATCACACAGGGTTCAGTCAACATTCGGCCAGCTAGAAGAAGTGAAAACTGGAGAAAAAGAAGAGAGGCAACGCATCTCAAGCAAGCACGAGAGAAAGAAGGAAGTGACGTCATCTGTGTGACGCAGATGGGTAGGATTTATAGCTTTCAGAAGGAAGGAAAGCTTACCCACCAATAAGATGTATAGTGGTTCACTCGTACCACTCACCTTTAGATCTTAAATCTATAAGAGGTGTAATATCGTACATACGATATTAACACCTACGGCCTAACTAATGCAGTCTGGACTTATTCCTTGCCTGAAAAAGGAAGCCAGCTAAAATCCTAAGCACAACCAATCGCCCTATATGTATGCAAGATGGGAATGCTCTATCTTAAAGATTCAAGGATTAATAGTTTAAAAGATTTCAATCAAGGACTCTACAATATGCAAACGAATAGACCTATCGTTGTATGATGGCATGAAAAGATGCATAAATAAGAAATGTCCTTAGATCCACTAATGCAATGCATGTATGTATGTAAAGTGCATTGTGGAGAAAAGTGTGTAAGAACGTATGCATGACATCCAGAGTACAGAAAAAGTAAATAAACATACCCTAAAGGTACCCTCCAAGCAAGGTACCCGCATAGAAAATCATTCAAACGGTGCCCACTGGCACAAATAGGTGGCCTACTCTACAGGCCTAAATGACCCTAATGGTCTCTAAGGCTCACAGAAAAAAAGAAAAAAAAGGGGAGGGTATCGTACCCAAAACCGGAAAAGGCCAAAATCCTAGCAGAAAAACCACGATGCCCACTTCGTGTGGGAAAACAACGATGCCAACCGGCATAATAGGTGGCCTACTCTACAGGCCTAAATGACCCTAATGGTCTCTAGGGCTCACAGAAAGGGGCAATCTTTGACCTATAGGGCCAAAGCTTCGTTAGTGAACTACCCTATGGCTGGCTACCTACACATGCTAGAATACCTATTAACAAATTGTGTGTGATGTGTAGCAATTCC
Source organism: Dendrobium officinale (assembly GCA_019514585.1). Classification (NCBI taxonomy): domain Eukaryota; kingdom Viridiplantae; phylum Streptophyta; class Magnoliopsida; order Asparagales; family Orchidaceae; genus Dendrobium; species Dendrobium officinale. Next base: position 11,314,396 of record CM033699.1, on the reverse strand, counting down.
GATATGTAATTAAGAGTTTAAGTTGCAGAAGTCATACCTGACCGTGGCGCAGCCACTTAATAGCTCCAAGCAAGTAAATGGTTCATTGATCCCTGATCGTGCAAGACCCAATGTACCTACTGTGGCGCTGCCACTTAAAAGCTTATAAGCGATTGACGCCGCTTGATCATTGACAATGCAACACCGGATGTACCTCGCAAAGTAAGACAAAAGAAAACATATATATAAGCGTAGATGCCGTTCAGAAAAGAAATGCAAGTAAGAAAGTATAACTGACAGAAAATGTAAGAATTGCATTTATAGAACATGTATAGGTAGTAAATACTGAATAGCAAAAGAAAAATGTAAACCTAACCTAGGACTAGAAGTAGTGTCCTAATCAAACCGGTCTAAGGTGTGTGTAGGCTATGCAGTTTTGGATAGATCCTATGTAGGATGATTTAGTTGAAATTGTTTGTATTTTGATTTGTTAAAGGGTCAAAAGAGATATTTTAATTAAAGTTTAAATATTAGTGGCTTAGGATTGATTTTAAAGCTTTCATTTTAATATTTGATTGATTACCACCTTTGTTTCACACCGAGGCCGTGAGGTTTATTTCACCCTCCTTGGGGCTAACTTAATAGCCTCGTAGGCCTGGGTTACCCAGTGGTAAACAATTTTGGTTGAATTATTAAGTTGGTTATAAATTAGAAAAAGAAAGGTAGATTAGGCAATTTATTATCACTTACGATTCGACTTAAACCAATTATGAAATTAATTTTTACAGTTTTGCCATTCTATTGAATCCATTCGTGGCGTTGTGCCACCAGGCTCGAGGAACCAGGCCTCCTTAGGACACTTAGCCCCGCAGCCCGGAGTAGTCCATCCAATAAACTTCATCTTTGGAGTGGTTGTTATGTATTAAGGGATTTGTTAATTGATTTTAAAGGATTACTCTATGTTTGATCTTTAGTAATATTTTATCCTAATGAGTTTAGTTTATAATTTAATCTCCTAGGGAAATCTACATCTTTTAGATTTTAGATTGGTTAAGAGTTAATTATTAGATTAATTAGAATTGGTTTAGATTTATATCTTAGACTTGAAGTTTAATAATTATAAATGTTACTAATAATTTGATTAAGAATTAAAGATTTTAATACATTTTAAGAGTTAGGTTATAAATTGTTGGTTGATTATTAATGGATTAAGGAAACTAGAACCTAGGAAGACGTGTCACTAAGTTTGATTTTAATGTTTCTATCCTATAAGGAGCATGCACCCTAAGTCTATATTTTTTAAGACTCGGTCCTTAATTTTTGTCCTTATGTGTCACTAAAGTTGTAGGGATAAAAGAAGGTTTTGTTTTCTAACCCTTAAGATTTTCGTACATGTGTCTCTAAACTTAAGAATCTATAGCAAAGCAGTAGAAAGAAAAGAATGAAAATTACAAATAAAAGAGATGTAGGCATTGTTGTTTTGGACACACTCCGTAGAAGCCAAGTGCATCCTATAATATCAACAATGCCCTTTGTTGTTCCCACTCCAAACGAGGCACTTGATATTTTTTTAGGACTTCTACCCACAACACACTACAAACAAATCTATATCTACTAATGGGATACAAATTCCCAACTCTAAATCCAAAGTAAGAGTCTTCTTTTATTTTGTATTTCTCTCAAAAATTCTATACCTCTTCTCTATGGAAGCTAATGTTAAAGGAATCTAAACCAGACAAGTGAGTAATACCTTATTCCCAAAAAGACACTAGAGGTTTTCTAACTCCAAGCTCTCTAAGATTCCAAACTCCAAAAATCCATCCTATGGAAAGAGACTCTAAAAGGGTCTAACCCAAAACTTCCTAAAGTCTAAACCTCCAATGTTCATCCTTAGCCATAACCACTAAAAGAATTTGATTCAAATAGGAAAGCATTAACTATTCCCCAAAGGATACTAAGAGATCCTACTACACAAGTTCAATCATAAAGTCATACCTCTTGAAATAACTTGCTAAGACTTTTCAAATGGGCTACTACGTGAAACCTCCTCAAAAGTTATCTACCAAAATCCCTTTTTGTCACAAAATCCTACCCCAAATAACCACTAATCAAGTGCCTCTCCTCTCATTTGGAGTGGGGTAGAAAACATAAAGCTTTCCAACTAGAAGGTTTTATAAGAACCTCTCATTGTAAAGCACTCATAAAATTCGTCGCATAAAACAAATCCAAAGCCACTAATAAATCATTCCAACCAAAGCAAAACAAGACATTTTTCAATCAAAAGCGACTTTACAAAACTAATTAAAACTTTCTATAAAGTCTCCGACAATAAAACAACTTGCAATGCTTTCTAATACGAAATCACTCTTGAAATTTTTTTTAAATATAAGACAACTTATAACATTTTTTTTTAAAGACGACTAATAAAACTTTAACATAAAAAGGTCATTTGCAAATTTTTTCAATCATGAAGCAAATCATAAATCTTCTCAAAATAACACAAATCATAAAGCTCGTTAATATAAAACAAATCATATAATTTCTCAATATAAAAAAAAAAAATACAAAACTTCTCCAACATGAGGCAGCACATGTATTTAATGTTAGAACCCAACATTTTCTACTAAAAAGGTAATGACAAGAGAGGAGTTTGATGCAATTTGCTCTTCCTATGCTTGAAAAAAGTATTTCAACATCATGAATAATGATATATAAAGATCCTTACATCATAGTACGTAAAAGTCATCTCATAAGAAGATTATATAAACTTGTGCTGATTCAAATCAAACTTATCACATTTCATCTCAAAAAGACTATAAGAAACTTCATATATTTCATACATAGAACTAGCATCAAATTTACTTGGGTTTCTCAAACGAATCATAAAACAAATTTTCAACAAAATGGATGATGCATAAAACTTTCCTACAAGAAGACAATTCATAGGACTTTCCAACATGAAGCGTGCCACCTTGCATTAGAATCATACACCTTTGGGAAAATTGAGACCAACATATAAAATGAATGGAATTTTCAATGAACCCACTAAGCTTATTTCCAACACAAAATTTACAACCACAGTTAGCAAGAAGATGTGGAACCACCATGATACTAACAAGAGAGAAAACAAACATGCTTCATATTACTAATCATAATTTAATGATTCAAGAACTTTGAGAAAGGAATAGCATTTGACAACATCAAGTATCTTGCTTGTCATATCCAAATTCAACTAAAGAAATCAGGAACCATCACACTTCACGTCAGCCAACAAAACAATTGATGCACTTAATGTTGAAACCCAAAACTTATAGGAAAAGAGATTTAATGTCAAGTTATTTTCTTCAACCATTAAAACAATATTCCACTAACATAGATAATAACGCATTGAGTTCATAAACCATTTGAGAATTTCTTTCTAAGCATGTATGTGGTACATAAATACTCACTAATCATGAATATAAGCATTTTTATCTATCACTTGATTTAGAATAAACATGAATCCCTTCCAACAAATTGTATTTTTCATGCTACATGCCACCAATGATTCCAAATAACTTCTCTAATTAAAAATCCATGACTTTACTCTCATGCCAAAACATATTCATGAAATCTTTCCAACAAATTCTCATAATGATGCCAACGGATAGTGTATGAGTGGAATAACAAAGATGTAAAAAAAAGCTCTAATTCAAGTCTTCCCACATATGATTCTTACAACAAGACGTTCTAACATAATCCCAGGTCATCCCTACTAAAGTATTGAAATAAACTCCACGTGTAACATGAATGGTAGAAGATGCACCTTATAAGTAATTAAGAATAATTTACGAGGAGCTCCTTTAATACTTCTCCAAAGATGCTCCATAGATGGCTCATTTCATTGGAGCACAAAACAGCGAGAAATATGCTCATAATGCGTTCCAAAATAATTCGGAAGCCCAAAACAGTAAAAAAACCGCACTCGACTTGCTCCCAAAGCAATTCGGCGCATGAAAAACAGTGAAAAACTGCACTCGTTTCACTTCTAAAGCAATTCAGAATATAAAAACAGTAAAATTCTGCACCTATCCGTTTACAGAAATAGCTTGAGATTCAAACCAAATCACAAAAAACTGCACTTGTATTATTTCTAACACAATTTAGAAGTCTAAAAAGTAAAAATTATGCATTCAACTAAATATAGCCAAATATCAAGCATGTGTATCGCCACAACACAATATAGATTTGAAATATGAGATTTATAACTATTCTCCAACAAACTTCTAGTTTCCAAATCTATAAGCTATCCAATATTTCAAAAGCATAAGCCTACTTTAATAGTACCAATCATATGATTTTGCGAGTACCTTAATGGGTGTCAACCACACTCTTTCCAATTTGTTAATGACTTTAACTACAAATTTATACTAATCACAAACTCATTTGAAATAATCTATTGGCTGCTTGAATACTCAAAATAACAAATAAGCTTTGATTATACAGATTGTTATATTTAAATACTTAATTCAGAAGCAACACAGTTGTTTAGAAGTTCTAGGTCATCTCTAAGTTGTCATGCCATTCCCATAAAAAAAAAAGTTCTATCAAGGAAGCCATGTATGGTGACGGTTGACATCCACCATCAACCCGGCTCTTCATGCTATGAACAGCACTAAACTTAATATAAGCATACAATTAGGACCTAATTGATTTTGACTGTAAAGTTGAAGCAATCGATAGTATTTATCCATAGCTCAAAAAAACTTTTGCCCTTCAAGATAGAGATTTTAAAGGTTCTTCTCAAAGCAAAATACAAACTGAAGAAAATGGGCCCTTGAATTTCACCAAAATGCCTTACATTCATATTTCGTTTCTCATTGTAACACCAAACCAACAACATTTTTTTAAAATAAGAAATTAGACAAATACATCCAGAAAAGGGATAAAAATAGCTCAATGCAAGAGAGAAGAACATAGAGAAATTACTTCTTCTTTTTTTTTAAGAAACACTTCATGAAGGAAAAGAAAATAAACAGAACTCAAATTCCATACATCTCACCAAATAAATAATTTCATACATTTTTTTTTTTGAAAGACCTTTAGGTGACGAGTCAGAAGAAACTCTTCCATAAACAAGACTGTCACATAAAGCTTTGATATAAGCCATGTAATTAAGATTTTTCTTTTAGAAACATTTCATCGAATAGTTAGTGTGCAATATTTACGATCACCCATAATCATAGAAGTGGAGAAAAAAACTTTCTACACACATGATTAAGATCACTACAGCACCATCCACATAAAACTCATTAAGACTTTAGAATGAAAAAAAAAAACAATTATAACCATCTAAAACTTACTATAGCATTTCCAAAATGGATTGCTCAAGCTCAAATGCACAGACAGAGACATTAATTTATGTCAAGATATAGATTTCAAGCACAGCATTTAAATCTTCAATGCTCGACCACAAGGTCATGTAAAAGTGAATTGAGAATTGAGAGGGAAGTAGAGGGAATGAGAAAGGAAGAAGAAAAGAACGTCAAGAGAGAATTTAATTCCAAGTTTTTGTTGAGCTTAAATCCCATTTTCCTTTCCAATCTTCCCATTTGAAGTTGACATGAAGAAGTCGCATAAGTGGAAAAAGAGGTAGGAAGAAGGAGAAGAGAAAATCTGGGAAAGGAGGGAAAAAAAAAAAGAATGGAAGAATGGAAGAAGAGGCAGAAGGAGAGCAAAGAAACAGAAGAAATAAAGGAAGAGGTTACCTGCCCTAGAGGAGGAGGAAGTCACTCAAAGGAGGTCGGCAAATCCGGCGTCTGGCCTGGCTGGGGGGCGTCGGGTTCCTTGTGAGCAGAGGAGGACGGGAGTTCTGGCTCTTCTGGCGAGAGTCAAAGGGGTTTCGGTCTAGACTTCCGCCTGGCTTCGTAGGTGAGAGATCGAGAAAGGGAGATGGAGGAAATCGGGTAGTTCCGCTTGGGCTGTGCGAAACTGAGAGGAGGCACGTCACCTGGGCCTCTGCGAGCAGGAGGGATCGAGAGAGGGTGAGAGAGGGAGCGGAATCCAGAGAGAGAGAGATCGCCACCCGTTAGAACTCTTTTTTTTTTTTTCGTATTCACTCTCTATACCCAAACATCGAAGCTTCGCCTCTGCCCGAGGCCTGCTCCCGTCTCAGCGAATCGTCTGAGACGCGGGATTTGGGCTGAAATGAGGATCCCGTTAAATCATAGCCGTCAAAGGAATTACTAGATTTAAGGAATGAATTCAAATTAAGCCAAAAGTGGATTGGAATTTATTTGAATTAATTTGAGTTGATTTGAATCAGATTTGGGCTCAAACCAAGCTCAATTCTAGGCCAAATTTAGGGTCGAGACGGTTCGACCTAGTCATCCGACAAAATTGCACCCGAATCGACATCAATTTGAATCAAATTGAACTCGATGCAATTAAAATAAATTAAATTGAGTGCGATCAAGTCTAATTGAAATCAATTTGGATCGATTCGAGTTTGAATTGGGCTCGACGAGGTCTAATCGAATTGATCGAGTGCGCTCGACGGTATTCGAGCGAAAAAACGAGGTCAACAATCTAAACCTTATTTTAATATATATTCCTACAATCGGTGCATGTGAGGAGTCCTCTAGTAGGATGTTCTGAGGATAGCTTTTGTTTGTTTTAGTTTGTTTCTTTGTTAACTTTTTTTTTGCTTTGGCTTTGTTGGATGATCGCCTCTTTTCTATTCTGAAATTTAGTTGTTTATTTAGCCTATTTTGTTCTCCAAGTGGTGTCTTAAATTTCTAAAGAGCTAGTCTTGAATTTCCTTGTTCTCTCTTTGGGTTTTTGTTTCAAGTTGCATACATCAACCACCACCACTAACAACAATAATATCAAGTCTTTATCCCACTACATGGGTCGGCTACACGAATTTTTTTTCTCCATTGTGTCTTGTCAAGTGTCAAATTCTCATTTTAATCTAATAAAAAGGTCATTTTAATTTTTTCAAACCTATCTACATGCAATGATATATGAGGATATCCTTGATATGAAAAAATGCATTGAGGAAACATGCAAAATTTAAATGTTATTGCCATGAGCTCAATTCATGCAAATGTTAGTATGACAGTAAGTTCAAGCATTTTTTGTTCAAATCATGCGGTTGGTGACAATTATATCAGACGCTCTCAGTATAAAATTTCCATAAGCATGTAAAGGAATGCAGTAAGTTTTAGTATATTACTAAAGTGTTTCCTAAGCATAGTCGTACACTTGAACAGAATTTTTTATTTTATAAAAAATTCAATCCAGACTTTCGTGTTGGAATCAAATGCACGAGTCGCAGAGGGTAATCAAACTTTGCTTGATGGGGTGAACTACAAGTCTGAGGCTGCATTCCATCTTGAAGCAGCAATTTGATGTAATGTGTGAGGAAGAACAAAATGTGGATGGGTTTCTGCATCATGTGTTCAGCCAAATGAAATATGAAGTTTTTCTGGCAGATTCTTGCTATTGGCCCTTCATTGGAAGACAGTAAAACCAGCAAAATCAGCGCTATAGCAGAAGGGGCTTGTTCATTGTGATAAAAGCAGTGGCAGCAAGTTTTTTCTTCTGTCGCAACGAGTAGTGGTTTTGCAGACCTGCTTTGTGTAATTGGTAGTAAGAAGGAATAAAGGAATGGAATTCTAAGATCCCCACTCTCAGGACCACTGTTCCCTATACTGCTACTGCAACCCATTCCTTCCATCCTCTTTTGGCTTCCATGCTATGATAAGTTTATGATAGGGTATAGTTTGGTTGAGTTTTCTTTAAGAGAAGTGGAAAATGACCAGGTTTGAAAGTTTTAATTCAAAATTTGAATTTGAATTTTGAAATTGAATGCCAAACTTTAATTCAAAATTTAAAACTTGAATTCAAAATTTAAAATTCATTGTGAATTGAAATTCAACTGGATAAGAATTGAAACTTTAGTTAAGGATGGGATTAGAATTTTGAACGAAGAAAGGAGTTTTATGGGGAGAAAAGTATGAGCAGTTTTGAGTTTGAAATTTGTTGGTAAAGGATCTTATTAGCTTAGAGAGAGGTGTACTTTTGGCCCGTGCATAGTTTTCTCTGGTTGAGGGTGGTGACTGATGTGGCTAGGTCGAGGCGATTGCATAAAGATAAAATGCCGTAAAATGCAGCAAGCAGATAAGAAGGCGTAAACAGAAGGAAAGAAGTTGTTTAGGTTCAAAAACAATATCAATTCAGCGCCTCACTTTAATACCAAATTGAAGCACTGAAGAAAGGGAGGCATCACAATAGCAATGCAAAAAAGATTGAATGCTGTTTTCGGGTTTGCATTTTTGGTTCAACAGTTAGAATGCTGAAACTTTGCAATCGGATGTTGTTTGGTTGCTGAAGAATTATCTCTGCTGATTTGACAGCATGTTAAATGTAGAAGTGTTTAGCAAGTCACGGTATTTAAATGCAAGTTGTATTGGTTGATTCACTGCATTCCTTCAGCCGCATTAGAAATTTAGAGCTATGCGTTGGTGGGTGGTGAAGGAACCTTATTGGGCAGTTAGATAACAACAATAGGAATGAGAGGTGAAGATTTGAAAGCCAGAAGAAAATTGGTTGGAAGAGGTGGAGGGTTCTGTGAAAGAAGAGGAGAGAGAAAGAGAGGGGTTGAGTAAATAGTTGGAGAGAGAAGGAATCGGTTGTAACTTATGAGAGGAAAAGCTGGGTAACGGAAATGCAGCCATCAATTTGCATTCCTTTCATCATTATCTCATACGTAAGCCCACGGGTTCCTTTTTTGGTAAGGAACCTAAAGGTGCAATTGCTATGATGTGCTCACTACTCAGAATAAAGGCTTGAAAAAGAAGAAACCAACTTCTAATACCTCAATGAATCAAATAAAGTGATAAATGAATCACAACAATCGATGTAGCCATCAACAAAGCTATCACAGCTTGTTGGAGACAGGAAAACTAGCAATTTCTGATTCCCTCCGCGTCTTTTATTTCTAATTCCAACACAAACACGTACCCTATTCTCTATTGTCTTGTGCCATTTTCTTTCTAGTATTCACACCAACTTATTGGGTTTAGAAAGGGTGTCTCCCCTCCCCCTCTCGCTCTCTAAAACCTGATGTTTATTTATTGCAGTGAAAACTGTAGCTATAGCTGCACCATCATTCTCTTCCATTTGTGTCTTGAACTCCTTATTTTTTGTACTTCTCCTCTCTATCACTGCCTTTATTATTTTCTTTCTCAGATAAATTTAGGTGGTGGATGCACACCACTTCTCTCTCTCCTCCCGATATTATTTTTCTCAAAAAATTATTCTAATTTGGAGTTGGCATTATAGTTATATAATGTCATAGTGTCTTTAGGGAACCACTAGCTGCTAGAAATTAGGATTTTAACCTTCATGTGACTGAGAGAATGTTAAGCAACCTATAAGATGAATACGATTTTTTTGTGGTCTCTTAAGTAGTTGATGATATGATCCATAAACTTCAAGTAATGTTTTATAATTTTTTTTTTGCATATGGGTTGTAATATCTCTTTCTACATTTTCTTTATAAAAAGTTTTGAGTAAGTTTATTTTGATCAGTTTTGAACTTGTTTGGTGACTCCAAAACCGTTAAAAGACTTAAAATTTATTTTCTATATTTTCATTGCATTATTCTTCTTCTTCATTTAGGTGATGTCATTTATTTCCTTAATATTTACTCATTATCTTAACCAAATTGATGAGCTAATATAAAATGAACAATTTTAGTTTAGCCTTTACGGCTTACTTGATTGCTTGCAAATATAAACCATATTTTAGAAAGTAATGATTTTATTTTCTTTAACTTATTATGAGTGCTAAAAAGAAATATTCACTTTTAAGGAATTTTGAAAATGTTTGTCTATGCTGATTTTTGACTACTTCCAACCAGATAATAGAATCTAAATAAATAATCATTTTTCAAAACATGTTTTCAATTTCAAGCAACCAAATGAAAACAATAAATGCAAAATAAACGATAGGCTTAACATGTAGCTATAATACAACCAATATTTTATAAGACCTTAAATATAATTTCTGAACTAGGACTTGAAAGAAAATTTTATTTTTCTATAAATTTAGCAATTGATATTAATGAGGATTTTAAAAGAAATTTAAACATCTTTGTTTTAGTTAGTTGCTATTCTTTTTGTAAAAGTAAGTTGTTGAAAAAAATATAAATTTGAGTGACTTGATTTCAAATTTAATTTTGGACTCAAAATCAATTTAGAATTTGCTCAGATTTGCTTGAATATGTACCTAGTCTACTCGAAATGATTTATATTAAAGTGAAGTTATAATAGAAAATTTTGATTTCAAGTTAAGCTAAACTTGTTTAAACTTGACTTGGTATCATTCCTATGTAAAGACAATCTAGAAGATTTCTTTTAGTTAAAATATATTTAAGGATCATAATTAGAGTTTTTCAAAATATTTTTCAAGAAAATAAAGAATTGTGTTGGCCATTCTTTATCCAATGTTGGTCTTTTTTATTTTGTTTCTTATGCTTCTCTTACGATATCAAAAGTTTTTTCTTGCAGACAGAAACTATTAACTTGGCAAGTAAGAAGGATAGTACAGAAAAAGTTTTAAAAATCTTTTCAAGAGGCCTTGACGCTTCCAAATCTATAATAGATTCAGATGGGCTTCCTTTTGTAGGACAAGTATGATTCAAGTTTTATAGTTTTGCAAATATATTCCTAGTTGTTCTTGGTTTTGGAAAATAATACTTGAATTTATATTTATTTTGAATGTTTCTTGCGTAGACGATTCATCCAAATGAGCCGAAGTATTGTACTTATAATGCACTTTCTAGTTCATCTTCAACGTTCAAACTAAAGGGATCTGAATCCGTGACAGTTGATTATGTTGCTATTGACGGTACTTCTTCAAAGAAATACATTCAAAAGGTAAACGATATTGTTGATATGATCCATATTCACAGTTCACATTTTTAAAAATAATTAGTCTTATTTGGTTCTTTTTGGTTAAAATAATGGTATAGAGCTCTTACTCTTTTTAGATTTTATTTTTCAGCTTATTATGTGTTGGTAAAGTTCTTTTGTGAGGTATTAAGTGGTTAAATAAATTGACAATGTTGGGTAAATTGTTGGCCTATATCTAATTGGGTGTATGGATTGGCATTTTTTAAATAATTGGTATCTTAAATAAGTTGATGTAAAGTATTTACTCAAAATATAAAAAATGAGTAATCTAAGAAAGTATAGTTTACAACTATGAAGTATAAGGAAAAGAAAGATTTAAAGTTGCTTTATATGTGAACTATTGTCTTAAGAATGTATGGGTATACGTAATCTTAACAAGCTAAGAATTCAAGTTTTGTAATACAAGTGTGACGAGAGTAAGAGTATAGAATAGATAAAGCCAAAGGACACATTATTTAAATGCTCTGACTTTTCTACCAAGCATACTTTCACCATATTCTTCCTTGCAAATTCCTCCATTAGTCCTTCGTTTCTTGGTGAAGCACAAATCCTCACAGTTTTATTTTACCAAGCACAAGAAGCGAAATCTCTACCCACTTTAATAATGTGGTTGACTATTCCGTAATAATTAGTTGAAATATTTCAAAACTGACTAGCAATAAGAATATTACTCAAGTAAAGAGGAGAAATATAACGAGTAGAATTATACATGATGTTACCAGCTTAAAAATTGTTTAAAGAAATCCTAGTAAAAATTGCTTTCAATATGAAGTAAATGATTGAACTTGTAGAAGCTTTATTTTCACCCGAAGTACTAAGTTCCTGGAACTTAGCTCTAGTTGCTTGAGGATATTGTTCTTCTAGTTCAAAATTATTTAGTTGAGGATATATAGAATTAGGCACAAGGAGCCTAAGGTTTTCTGAGTGAAGGTAATGTAATTGTAAGACGATGGATGTTGCTTTGCTCCTAAAGCAATGATCTCTGAGTATAACACTATTTTCTTGAAGATATGTAAGTTGGACAGAAGAAGCTTAAATGATGACTAGCATCAAACTGAGAAAAATGGCCTACAATTAAGAAAAAAAAGCTAAGCAAAAGAACACTGATCTTATTTTTTATCCAAAATAGATGAGCTCTTGGAGCTCAAAATCACAGCTTAATGAAGATTAGCTTCAAATTGAGAAAAAAATGTCCGACAATTAAGAAAAAAAGGTCAAGTAAAAGATACGATCTTTTTTTTTTATATATATATCCAAATAGATGAGCTCTTGGAGCATAGAATCACTTCTAAAGATAATTTGCAGGTGATGACGCAAGAAATGCTACCAAGAGCTTGAAGCAAGAGGAAGTATGTCGATTCAAAGTGCTGACTGGTGAAGAATATAAGCTATTTGGATGCTCTAGAAACTAATATGTAAGATGGATTTGGGGAAAATTAACAAAGTGAATGTAAAGTGATTAAATATTTAATTGCGGGCTCCAAAAATTCGGCCCCGGCCTTCGCTCGTTGTTGCTTTTATTCAGGGTGGGGGGGGTTTAACGGATTAAGTTCCGGGGAAGGCAGATGGGTTTGTAGATAAGACACTACCCAGAGATTTCGCCCTCATTTTGTGAGGACTTTATGATATGAGTTCTGGTTTTCTATAGGTGCAAGCCCCTATAGTTAATTACCCCTCCCGATAACAAGAGAGAACTTTCGATTAAGGCTAGTCGTCAATCATATACGTTGAGAATACATGTTATCTGGCATATAGTAGCAACATGGGTATGGATATTGGAGAATTTATATGTTTGATATTTAAAATAAAACGTTTCACCATCTTGCACTTAAAGTGAATGGTGGGGGATGGATGATGGACTCGATCAAGATCCCATGGTTCCATTGTTTCGGGCCATCGTGGTCCCTGATCTACTTAGTCAGAGGAGATAGTCGACCCAACCTGATAGAAGGATCCTTGTTGATAGCCATTGGTTGCTTCGTCCAAGGGAACCTATCGATTATATCTTATTAATTTATATCTCAAGGATTTGATGTCACTAAGGAGCGTATTTGCTTTGGTCATAACCGGTATCTCGTGGTGCCATTTGACGGCAAAACTACTCTTTTCAGAGGTCCCCGGGTCATAATCGTTTATCATGCGGTGCCATTTGACGACAAAACTGCGGTCAGAGGACACGTACCACGTCCTTATTGACAGTAGAATTTTTGAGAATGGATCCTTGTGATATTTTCAACTAGGCATTAACTCTATGTGAGCTAAAGTAAATTTCAATTTATCCAGCCAGATAAACTGTTGCGGAGGGTGGATGAATTTTGATTTAAGTGGTTGAATGAATTATTTCAATTTTAAATATTTTGGATTTGGAATAATTTTGGGATTTTAGATTTTCAGGTATGTTTGAGGAATCATTTGAAAATATTTGTGAATCCCTCTGATTGAGATAGACATTCAACATAGCCATCATCAGGGTGTTCGGGTCTATTTCTATTTTTATATTAAATCTTGTCAACTCTGCCGAGCTGTCAACAGAGGATCGGGTTTCGTAGGCTTTGTGTCTTTATGAGTAAATTCTCATTGTTATAGGCCTTAAAGGTCTAATATGAATATACTATGATAAATATAACGGTCGCCGCAACCATATATTTGTTTGATGGTTCGAACCCTATCGACTTCTATTGATCCGCATAGAAGGATCAGGTTCGAGCTTGAATTCACTTATCAACCTGCACAGCATCCCTAGACGTCACATGTATCCCTACAACATGCTCGTCAGGGATCATGCAGGTGTATGATTATAATTACCCATTGTTTGTACCTATGTGTATACAAATTATGTTGCATGTGCGATGGTATTTTGGACATTTAAGGGCCCTTCTACGATAGTTCGTAAATGTTTGTAGTCATTTGTATTTGTTATGCATCATCGGCTTATGTTGGTAGAGGATCAGTGTATTTGTCGCTGCCTTTTTACAAAAACTATATAAATATCTGAGTGCTTGTCGTAGGCTTCTTATGCCCTTCTTGTAGATGACATATTATGTGTGTGACAGAAGTTCTACCATTGCTAGTAGGAACTTGCATTTATTTTGTACTATCCGCCTCTGCTTGCATAAGACCGGTGTATTCACTTTATACTTTGTGGTGATCGATTACAAGATGTTGTTGCATTCATTCTCAGCCTTCCCTATGTGTGTGGATTGGAGAATTATTGCATTATATTATATGAATTTCAATATATGTGGGGATTGTTGCAAGTGCTTGTATATCGGTCATCGTCGGCTCTAGAATACCATACTATTCATTGTTTGCCGACGATCATCACTTGTAAATATGTTATTGCACTTACGCCAAACTTCTTGCATTCATCTTCGGCCTTATTGCCATTATTCCAAATCACCTTTCTGATGCAGGTCTGTATGAATGCAATTAATTTATTAGGAAGTTGCATAATCCTTGGTTAGATAAAAGTGAAATAACTATTAGCAGCTTAAACAACGAAATAAAACGAACAAGGGGCCACACCCGCTTAGGCTAAATCACATAACTAGAGCTTTAAAACCTTCAAGATAAATTAGAAAATAACATGATGCCATAGTAGTAGCTTCAGATAAAATTCCTAATTTAACAATGAGAATTAATAAGTATAGAGTCACGCTCATAACCCTATGTTTACTAAGCTTAGCAAAAGCAGGGAGAATTGTCCTTCGTAACTACAATCAAGCACAAGATAAGATTAGACTTAAGAAATATGTTGAAAGGGGGGAAAAGAGAAACTCTGTCATGGGACGGTGGAGATCCTCCACTCGATGCCTTCAAACTGTTCTTCGATTGCCTCCACCAAAGTGTCCAGAATACGCTCGATGTAATCTTCAGCGGTGTGATCAATCCTTGTATTAACGTCAAAGAAGGTTGACTGTAGAATGTCGAAGAAACTGTCCTCGTCGTAGGTTAGGCCTTATTCAGTCTCCGGATCCGCCATTCATAGATGCTAGGTGACAAATCTCCTCCCGCCTTGCTAGGGCTCTTGAGTATAATTGAAGAGAAAGAAGTTTCTCTTGCTAAATGAAAGAAGGAAAAGCCGAGACATAATTCTGACTTAGAAGAATTAAAGCAAAAGATATATCTTGAGAAAAAAAAATTTATTGAAGGAGATTTAAATGGACATGTTGGTAGAGAGGTAGATGATTTTAAAAACATTCATGATGGCTATGGCTTTGGAGCGACTAATGAAGGTGGTAAGATCAATTAGATTTTTTTTAACTTATGATTTTGTAATTGCTATTGCTTTTTTTAAGAGAAGATATGAGTATTTCATCACTTATAAGAATGGATATAGTTAAATTCAGATTGATTATTTTCTTATAAGAAAAATAGATCGTGTAGGTTGCAAAGATTGTAAAAAGTTTATTCCAAGTGAAAGTTTATGTACCCATCACTTATTAGTTTTGGACTTTAAGATGAAGGAGCGGAAATAACAAATAAAGTAAAACGTTGTTCTAGGATTAGATGGGGGCTTTTAAAGAATATTAAAAAAATATTTTTGAAATTAAGATACTAGATCTTAAGATTTTGTTTGTGCATGAGAAAACTAATATTATATGGGGAAAAATAGTTAGTGATATTAAGAATGTTGTAAAAGATGTGCTTGGATTATCAAAGATAAATGCTCATAATTGTAAAAATAGTTGGTATTTGAATCAAAATGTTCAAGAAAAGATAAAAAAAGAAGATTTGTTATAAAAATTAGTTTAAATGTAAATTTTTTGATAATTATGAAAGATATAAAGAGGCCTGTAAGGAGTCTAAGAAAATAATATGCGATGCAAAGATTTAACTTTTAATGATTTATATAATAAATTAAATACTGAGGGCGAAAGATATACATATAAGTTAGCCAAACAAATAGATAATAGTTGTAAGGATTTAGTTCAAATGAAGTGTATTAAGGATGAAGATAAAAAATTACTTTTTTTATTCTAAGAAGATAATCAACAAAGGTGCATGAGATATTTTTATAAACTCTTCGATGAAGATTATAAGAATGCGATTGACTTTAGTTACCTTAGCACCCTAAATGAAAATAAAGATTTTTGTTTTTATTAGTGTATTAGTAAAACTGAAATTAGATAGGCTTTAAAGAAAATGAAGTGTAGAAAAGTTGTTGAACCTGATAATATCCCAATAGAGGTGTGGAAATGCTTAGGAGAAGGGAATTTCTTTGCCTACTAAACTTTTTAATATTATTTTGAAGACTAAAAAGATTCCAAATGAGTGGAGAATGAGTGTGTTGATTCCTATTTTTAAGAATAAAGGTGATGCGCAAGATTGTGCGAATTATAGAGGAATTAAGTTAATGTGTCATCTTTAAAACTATGGGTGAAAGTTATGGAGCATAGTTTGTGGGCGTGATACTAACATTTCTCAAAATCAATTTGGATTCATGCCAGGTAGCTCTACTATGGAAGTTATACATTTATTGAGAGGTTTGATGGAGAAGTATAAAGAGAATAAGGAGGATCTACATATGATATTTATTGATTTAGAGAAAGCATGTGATAAAGTTCCAAGAGAAGTGCTATGAAGAGTTCTAGAAAAGAAAGGGGTTAATAATACTTATATTCAAGTCATTAAGGATGTATATGCAAGAGCTGTTACTTGTGTTCAAACACAAGGTGGTTTGACTAGGTGGTTTGCTATTTCAGTTGTATTACATCAAGGATCAGCCTTAAGCTCATATATTTTTGCTTTAGTCATGGATGTTCTCACTAGACATTTGCAAGAGGTTGTACCCTGATGGATGCTTTTTGCTGATGATAATCTTCATATTGATAAGACTAGAGAGAGAGTTGAAGGTAAACTTATGGAGGTCAATTTTAGAGTCGAAAGGCTTTCGTTTGAGTAGATCTAAAATTGAATATATGTAATGTAATTTTAGTAATAATAGTTCTAGTAGGGGGATTGTGACTTTTGGGTGATGAAGTCATTAATAAGAGTTATACGTTTTAGATGTCTTGGGTCTATCGTTCAGAGTGATTGGGAAATAGATGAGGATATTATTAATAGAATTTAAATTAGATGGTTAAAGTGGAGGAATGCATCAGGCTTGTTTGTGTGATAGAAACATCCTTCTCAAACTTAAGGGAAAATTTTATAAGATGGTGGTTAGACTTGCAAGCTTTATGGTTCAAAATGTTGGCCATTAAAAGCTAAGCATCATGTTTTTTTTTATTATTCCATGAATTTTTCAGCATTCAATCATTGGGATGCTTGAAGTTTTTCTTATGACGTTTGGTGGGTTTGTTCAATGCCATAATATGAAATTCAATTTTTAAAACATCATAATATACTTCTTCGTTGTATGTGAAAGATTACAAACAATTGGCTATTGAAATCGGCCAACGGTAGTATTTTGTATGTTTGTTCTTGTAATCTTTGTAAAATTCTATTTTTTTTAACCGTCTATAATTTACTGGTTTATTTATTGTACTTTCCTATATTAGACTTAGTTTTCTTCGTACTTTGTTGAATGGTAATGATAATTGATAATGTATCCTTTTCCTTAACTATAAGTTTTTAAAAAATGACACCAAGGTTGTTTTTGGAATCGCTAAATATTTAATAATCTCTTTTATTTATTTCAAAACTAATTTACTAAGTTCTTTTTGATTTATTTATCAATGCTGTTGGCAGAGTATGATCTACATTTATACTTTTCTTGGTCAAATTGGAAATGATTAAATGTCTGTGATAGCACTATGAAAATTTATTAACATGCTCAGCCAATCATTTCTCACCACCTGAGCTGCATTATAAAGTTTTGTTATGGATGGTTCCTATAGTTTAATGATTTATGAAGTTAATAGCATTCATCATTGGGGTGCTTGAGGTTTCTAATTATGTCACATGGGCATGGAAGTAGCACTAAATTAGAGATGAAACAAGGGTTGAGTTCTTTAATATATTGGCAGTGGCTCTTATCCATTAACTCAAGCTATTGAGTTGATGGGTTCATCTACTATTTTTGTTGAGTTCAATTTGTCCCTGTTGTGTTTAACCCTCATAGCAAATGGTATCAAAGTAATGGCTTGGCTGGGATAAAAAAATTAATGCAATTTGTAGCTCACATTGGGTTTAACAGCTTCGACCATGGCCGGCTATCCTTAAGAGTATTGCTTCTCATGTATGCTCCTCGACACAATTGATCTGGCTCGAGCGCATGACACTTAATGTTGTTAGCAAATGTTGTTGTAAGAGACTGATGTCTAATATGGAGGATTTTCATAGGAGAGGGCAAATGTTGAGATTAAGATGAGATTGGAGAATATTTCAACATTAGATCAAAACAAGAGTTGATTATCTTATGCTTTGGATTGATGGGCTTCTATCTACTGATTATTAGGCTCAATTTGGGCCCTTCAGGTTTCATCCTCTTATCAAGTAAACAAACCTCTAGGACTGAAGTTTCTTCAAGCACCAGATAATATTTTACTTCTATTTATATCTACTGTATGGCATGGCTTTGACTTCTAGAAGTCTGCGTGGTAATTGTAGGATGTGTATGCCAGAATTGGTTGGTATAATTTCTATACTTAAAATAAATTTAAAAATTTTCAACTATTCTGTTAGTGGTCATGGTAGTTTATATATATGTATACCAAAATTCATGTAAAAGATCTCATAACTATATTTGGAAATGTTATAGTTTCTTCATTTTTTTCTCACATCCTATTGTTAATCTGCTTACTTATACTTTGATTTATTCATGGTTATTGAAGGAGTTGGTGCAGAGTTAGGTTTTTGTGCATTTACCTTTACCCCAACTTTATTATAAAGCTTAGAATGGGGTTTAGTATTTTAGAATTAGAAGGAAAGTAGAATTTTGCCCAATTATAGCTAATTGATCTTACAGAGATTTACATCTCTCTCTCTCTCTCTCTATGTATATATCTATCTTTCTCTTTTATACATATATTCACTCATGATGCACAGGAATATCTTGTTGCGAGTTGCACCCATATTGTGGTTATTGTAGCTCTTCCCAGGATAGGCTTTTCCTTAGCATGTATCATGCCAAGGATTCTTGTCTTTTCACAAATTTTATCTTAATTATATTTGTAGATTTCTTGGTGTATTACATGTATATAATAATCATTTTATTTTGTAGGTAAATATCCGTAGCCGGCGTGTTAGGAATCCAATGATTGGTGACAAGTTTAGCAGCAGGCATGGACAGAAAGGTGTCTGTTCACAATTATGGCCGGATATTGATATGCCATTTTCTTCAGTCACAGGAATGCGACCAGATCTCATCATTAATCCTCATGCATTCCCTTCTCGAATGACTATTGGAATGCTTCTAGAGTCTATTGCAGCAAAGGTACAATTTTTGCATAGGAGGTTTATTTATTTATGTTAATTTTGATATTATTAAAGTTAAGTTCCTTATTAGCTTATTTTAGTAGTTTTTCTTTTTGATATGTGTTTAGAATACTTTTATTTCTCCCAATGTTTAAAATTGCGTATTCGAGTATTGAGGCGTTTTTTTTCATTCGTGAGGCGAGGCGTAAGCCTTAAGGCGTTTTGAGGCGTAAGCCTCAAAATCAAAAGATTGCGTAAACATAAAATGTTAAATTTTTATATACTAATGAGTGAATAATATAAAACATTAAAAAAAATATAATATATAAAGTGAAATCAAAATATCCCAATAATAAGACAACATGAAATATAGTTCAACTTAAAATTCTATCTTTCCCAAATCACAGTATTCTTTTCATTAACATATAATTCCAATTTCCAAAAATAAATAGCAATGACATATCACATAAGAACTTATAAGTCATCAGCACTATCATCACTGAGGGGTTCTTCATTTGAATCATCATTATGATGAACTGCTCTCTCCGCTTCCTCCTCTCCTATAGAGTCCAATGTCGGGCATTTACTTCATGATTTATGTAAGTTTTAATATATATAGCGTGAGGCGAGGCGGGCCTCAACCAAGTTGAGGCGCAAGCCTCATAAAAAAAACTCGAGGCGTAAGCATCGAGGCGTTTTTTACTGGAATTGCGCAAAGGCGGGCCTCAAGGCGAGCCTCATATTGCGCAATTTAAACCATGATTTCTCCTAGTTAATTGGGGATGATCATTACTGACATGCTTAATTGATATTAATTTTTTTAATGGAGCAATGGATATAATTATATAATATTTACGCTCAAGGTTGATCTCTTGGGTGTTTGGAATCTCGAGTAAATTTGTACATGTAACACACACTTGTTTGTTTTAATTGTTGAGTGTAGAATGCAAAAATAAAATTTTATTTGTATATACTTGGCTTCAAGATATATGATATATAATTATTTCCTGTAATATTAACCTTCGATTATAGCTTTTTTAATGTCTGTTTCTTTTTTTTTTTAATATGTGGATTAAATATCAGTGGTAGTATAATCATAATTGAAATGAACCTTTGATCAATGGGTAGCAACTTCATCCAGTTGTAGCTTCTTTAAATAAGCTTGATTGAGCTTTCACAGAAAAATGTCTATCCCATGGTTTTACTGTTTCTAGTTTATTCAAGTAAAAATTATTTGTTTTGGTTATTAGGGATCTTACATTGTTACTAGGTGACCTGAGCTTATATTGGTGGGAGACATGGATTTCCACTCTAAATATTGTCCCTAACCCAAAAAAGGGTGATTTATTTATTTATATCTAATATTAAAGCATATTGATGGAACAACAATGCCATATTTTCTCGATTTTTTTTTTGTTTCTTTTATGTTATTTTCTTAGTTGTTTATATAACTTATTTGTGAGGTGTCATGATGTCATGGGTCTTTTAAGGATACCCTTGTTATGTTAATGTGAAATTCTTTGAGATTTTCTTCATAAGGATACTCAATTTAAATAGATGTTGAAGGGGTTAAATAGAGGTTAAAGGGTTACGTAACATTCATTTTAATTTTAATGAAATTAAGATTCTTTTGCATAGCTTCCTTCACCTCTTAAAATTTGTTCCGAAACTCCTCTTCCATTTCTTTTCTTCCCGTTTTTCTCTTTGATCCATAGTTCAAGGCTTGATCCTTCTTGCTCCTCAGTTGTTGAAGGCCTTCACAAGTAATGCGCTTGCGATTCTCTGATAAATTTGCTTTGCAGCCCAACATTATGTTGAATCAATAACATAACTTGATGAAGAATTGCAATTAAGATCAATGATTAGATTGACATTCATGGAGTACTTTATTGTGAACACTTTTGGCTACTTGTTCCTAAGTGGCTGACTAACAATAATTGTTTTAGCTTTTTGATAAAAACACTTTTTTTGCTTGCGTTAAATCTAACCAAAACTCTAAATAAAACCCAAAGCCCGTTCAACATTAGTCCCCCAAAACCACAAATTGTAGCTTAACCTTCTTAATTTCCTAAACTCCTAGTAGGAGCTCTTTCTTTTTGTGTAAAAGAAAAACCTGTGTGCCTATAGCTGTGCACTCGTCTAGCTTAGTTTATCACCTTTTCCCATCTTTTTTTCTTTAAATTTCTTTAGAATCACTTTTTCTTTAATGAAAACTAGGGTAAACCCATTCTTAATAAAAGAAGAGAGAGAATATATCCACAATATTGACTTCAAAACCCAAGCCTAACTTTATTTTCAAACCGATTTTTTTAATATTCCTCCTTTGAGTGGAATACAGTTCTTCTCCTAATTTTGTATGTATATTCTCTTCCTCTTATCTTTCAGGAGTACCTATCCAAATAGAACCCCTCCCACTTTTGCTCATTTGTTAAACACCCTCTCCCTCTAAGAAATCAATCAAAATCTCCTTCTTTTTCCTTATTAATTTTCCTAAAATAATTTGTTTGAAATTTAAATGAAAGGGAAAAACGTTTTCCTGCACTTTGCAATTCTCCTCAAAACTTTTACTTACATCCCATATAAAATCTATTTCTACCAAAAATTTCTACCTTCCATTCAATTCATTCATTTTGACTTCATGAGATGATATTCCACCTCTTTTTCGTGCGGAGTTTGATTATTTCAACTTCTACCTTTTAAATGGATTTTCCTTTATATCTTCTTCCTTGGATTGATTTCTCATTCGGATGAATTCGACTAACTCTGCATTATAGTAGAAGACTTTCAAATTATTCCTTTGTTACCTTTCAAATACCCAGTGTAGAGTTATTTGTACTTTTAAAAGAGTTGATGGTGGACCGAATTTATGTCATGTGTTGTTATGTAATATCCATAGCTGCTTTATTTGAAATATATAGGGTAATAGGCCATGTGTCATCTTAGGATTTTTTTTATAAATTGTTGAATGCAGGGTTGCGTTTGCATCTTATGATTGTTTATATTTATTATGTTAGATGTTGATTAGGTTTTCTTGTTTACTTGGACCATCCATTATAAGTAGAAGTTTAAAGGGTATGTAATGTCTTATTTTGAGTGGTAATATGGTGCTTTGTATGGATCCTTTTTCTTAGATCGTGTGCCATAATTTTTATTCCGTTTTCTGCTTTTTGTTCTTTCTAGCCTTCATTGTTCAAGGCTCTACTTTTCCTTTCTCGAAGGCTATTTAAGATTTTCATTAGAAATCCTTCATTATGGATTGAATGAGACACACAAGTAGAACTTTAGAACAAAATTTATTGTGCGCAATACATGTTTTAGACTATTTTAATTGTTATAAAAAATTCGCTTAAGAGTTCATTTTACAGTAATTTGGGAATGAAATGCCAACATTATTGTGAAGCGTCTCCAACTTTCAAGACAATGGAATTCAAAGAAAAAATAATCTTGCATATTGCGACAAAGATATCAAAATTTATGTGATTCAACTTTAAATAAAAACTACGCCCATTGGTAAAAAAAAAATGAGCTAATTTAATAAAAGGTACTCTCGAATTGTAGATGATCTCATTTTTGTTCAATTAACAATAATATTCTGTTATATTTTTTCTTCCCCAGGGTGGGAGTTTACATGGTCAGTTTGTTGATGATGCAACTCCTTTTTCTAGTTCAACTCGGGGAAAAAGGTTCAGAAAAATCATCAGAAAAAAGATCTATGATTGATGAAATAGGTCCCATGTTAACCTCCCGCGGATTTAATTATCATGGAGTAGAGGTTCTCTACAGTGGCGTTCTTGGTACGGAAAATGAAGTGTGAAATTTTTATGGGGCCTGTTTATTACCAAAGGCTTCGACATATGGTATCTGATAAGTTTCAGGTTAGTATTTGCGTCTCTTCATTTTTGTTCTTTTGGTCAGTAGTTTCTTTTTGTTATAGATTTATATAATATATTTTTAGAGAATTAATCTGCCATTTGATTTTTGTGCAAAACTATAAAAATTTATTCTTTTCTGGGCTCCGAAGCCTTTTATACGCTTCCAAATGATATATTTTGCATCTTCTTATATCATATGAACATATTTTAAGTCCAACTTCCATATTATCGGTACATTACCTTGTTTTGGGGGTGTTTTAAAATATGCTCTTTTCTTTGTCCTAGTCCAATATGAACATTTCATATGAATTTCGAAAAATGCTTTGATTTATTCAATCACAAGTTCATAGATTAATAAAAAGAAACATATTCAAGGAAAAATTCCCTTGAATAAAGAAAGCACACAATGAAAATCATGGAGAATATAATCCCTTATGCTATCATCCAACATGATGGAATATTATGATTTCATGCATGAGCATGATTCATGGCATGACGTGGGCAGAATCATTTCCGGGTCAACCCAAACCCGATTCGAAACTCAAATCGGGTCAAAATTTCGAACTCAAATCCATCCGTTTGTTAACTGGGTCGACAACCCGAATCCGGATTTTTTCGGGTCGTGTCAAAATTTGACACCCCTAATTCATGCATTTCGTGTTGCAGGTGCGATCAACAGGTACTGTGGATCAGATTACCAGACAACCAATTGGTGGAAGGAAGCGAGGAGGAGGTGGCATTCGTTTTGGAGAGATGGAGCGTGATTCCATTCTTGCTCATGGAGCTGCTTATCTTTTGCACGACCGTCTCCATTCATCCTCTGATTATCACATTGCAGATGTCTGCTCCAATTGTGGGAGCCTGCTCACTGCAACTGTGGTTGAGCCGCGAAAGAGGATGACAAAGGATATCAAAAGAAACCTTCCTCCACCACCAAGATTGGCAAATAATATAATATGCCGTTCCTGTAAATCAAGCAAGGGAATGGGAGACTGTTGCAATGCCTTATGTTTTCAGATACTTGGCTGCTGAATTGGCTGCAATGAATGTAAAGTTGGATTTGCATTTGAGTAACAAGATCGGAACCTAAATCTTTCTATTTTAGCTTGCCAAGATCAAATCCTCATTCATCAGCTACAGTACTAGAAATCTCCCAAAGAGCAAAGAGGTCAACATTCAAAATCCTCCTGAAATTAAGAAGGTATAAATTATTTTTTCTTGTTAAATTAACTGTTCTATCTTTAAATTATTATTTGTTGTGCTTTTTCTATCGGCTTCAGCTTTTGAATTCAAAATACATTATGTATTTTATTTTGAAATTGAGTGGACTGTTAATATTTTTTTTATGCTCATGAGATACTCCATGACTTTCTTGCCTGTGTGAATGACCGTTATTTTTAAATCTTTTAATGAATTTGCATTGACATATCAAAGGATATTCTAAGAAAAAAAAACCATTTTTGTTTCAAGTGAGCCATCATAATTTTGCTATTTTCAAGTTGAATGGTGCACGAACTTCAAAGTTGGTATACCAATACTACCAACTTCGGTATAACAAATTTAAACGTTTCCTAATTAGATTAAAAAAGACGGTGGAATCTGTATTCAAATTAGATTAAGGTCTCCTTTGATACAATTTTCTTCGTGCTTTTTAAAGCAGTTTTTCAGTACAAAAATTTTAGAAACTAAAAGTTTTTATATTAAAAAATTGCTTTAAAAAGCATTAAAAAAATTTTGTCCCAAATAAAATCTTAGTTTGGGACAAATTTTTAATGCTTTTAAAAGCAGTTTTTTTAGTATAAAAATTTTGTACAAAAAAAATTATTTTAAAGAAGCAATAAGAAAATCTGTTCGGAATGAAGCCAGTCTAAAATGATTATTGCATGCAGTTGATTATTCTCTCATTTGGGGTTTTGCATTTTTTCTTTTATTTTTTATTCTCCTATACTTCCATTATAATGTGAAAGTCCTAACAAGTAAAAATTGAGCCATCTATTTTTTCAAAAAAAGTCCAACTCTCTGTCTTCCTCATATGACTAGTTTATATAGTAATTTTCTAATCGCATTTTAATTATTATTAAAGTTTAACTACTAATTAACTAACATATATAAAATATTTGTATAGTCATTTTCTAAGAAACACGCAATTAATATACAAGACAACATGATAATGATGATATTTGATTATGATCATTAATAATTCATAATTGCATGAGTTTAAGCTTATATTAAATATTTTGGTGTTCATTAACATTCTTTCTTTATTATGAGTTAATATGATTTAATTAAGGTTTGTGTGGACACTGAGTGTTAACATTTCAAGTAAAGTTTTTTTTTTTTTTGGGGGAGAAAAGTAAAAGTTCAGAAAGCAATTAGTTTGATATGGACGTTCAAAAACACAATAAATGGTTAGGTGCATAAGTGTGGGGCCGACCCGGCTTAAATTTAGGGTCTTTTCCCCTATATATGGTGAGATTATTCTGTGCGGGCACCGGACCGTCTAGAGGTGAAATAGAGCTCATAACGTCACCTGATACATAGTAGTACGCAGCCACAGTACACAACAAAAGGGTTACGTGGTGTGTTCTGATTCGACTTTGGATTTGATGTTTTAAAGTTCGAAAGTTCTAGCTTTTTTTTTTAAAATCTTTGGAGCCCTATATTATTATATATGTTTAAATGCTGAAATCGCTAAGATGATCAACGCACACGTAAAAAAAGTGATCGTAAGTAAATCTAACATAAAAAAAAAAAAAAGAAAAAAAGAAAGATCTTAACTGATTGTACTGTTTGATTATGGATTGTTCCAGATAATCAATCAAAATTAAAGAATCTCAAAGGTTTGATCAGATTATAGGACTATGGATTGTATAGCATGATTGGTTTTAATCTCAAATTACAGCTAGGGCATTCTTGTTATTAAAAAGACATTGATTAATATGAATTAATCTAAATATCATATATATTATTTCAATATAATATTAACATGATTAGGTTATATTTAGTAAGATAATTTAAAATGTAAAAACTAATGTACATCATATTATATGATCAATATGAGATTGAAATAATCAAAAATTTTTTTAATATGATTAATCAAAATTTGACAATATGATTGGTTCAAATTAAATTGCATTAATCATTTGAAATATATTATGATTTTGATGATATTATACTATCTTGGTCAACCAACAAAATTTTCTATATTTTAAGTAGCCTTAGGGTTTCATTTGATAATTATACCTTTAATATAAAAATATATGCTAAATAGAAATAACAAAAAGAGAGTTGTTGAAAATACATATGCCACCTCTTACATCTACAGAGAGTTTCTGTACAAAGAGAGGTAAATTAAGTGTCTTCTAGATTTTAATTTCACTCTCATGATGCACTTAGTCTTTACATAGATTGCAAATTAATAAAATAAAATACTTAAATTCATGGAAAGCTACATTAACTCCAAAATCTTATATGCATAACCAAAGTATATTTATCATCACACAAAAAAGCTATAGATTGTTAATCTTATAATTAAGCTTAAGCTTATATTAAATATTTTAATTATCACAATTATAAATATGCATGAGTTAATATAGTCTAAATTAATATTGCTCATAATGTTATGGGTGTTAACATTTTTTTAGGTACAAATTTGTGAAGAGAAATTCATGAGACAAGGATGCTAAGCTAAGAGATTTCAAAATAGGTGCTCATAATGGTATGGGTGTTTGTTTTTCTAGATTACATATATATTATTATATTATTTTAGGGGTTGAGATTGCCAATATGACCAACATTCACATAAGAAATTGAGCATAAATAAAATCTAGCATAATATTATAAAAATTCTTAATTTATTGTACTATAAGATCATGGATCGTAATATAAGATCAAATAAAATAAAAATTTGAAAGATTTGATTGGACTATACAATCATGGATCATACTGAATGGTTGGATTTACTTTTAAATTAAAGATTATAATATAAGATCAACTAGAAGTAAAAATTCTTAAAGATTGATTATACTATGCAATCATGGATCATAATTTATGATTAGGTTTAATGTTAAATTATAGATCGAGTACAAGATCTATTAGAATAAAAAAATTATTAAAGATTTGATTGGATTATACAGTCATGGATAATGAGTTAAGACATATGATAGTGCTTGTATAGATCCAGAAATTTTTTAGTTAGTAGAATGGACCAGATTTATAGAATTTTATTTGGTAATACCAGCACCCAAGTATGATGTGGGCTCTAGGTATTCTGTGAGCTGGAGGAGAACCAATGATGAATTAAGTATAGAGAAAGTGTCAATGATTAAAAAAAAACTATAGTGATTCGAGGGGATCTAGATGATGTCATCTACCGGCGGCTGTAGTGAATATATTCATTATGCAATAAGATAATAAGGTCAATGCTACTTTCTAATGAGATGAAGTTTTCAAAGTGGACAGCAAGGACACAAAGTATCAGATTGTGTAGAGAGGATTTGGAGGTAGAGCTAATTTTGGAGCAGGATAATCTAGGGAAACTGAAGGACCAAGGATTGCAGGATCAAGAACATATAGTGAAGGATCTATGACTAGAGCTGATGATAGAGTTGTAAGTGGTCCTGGTGCATTGACAGTACCTACTCTAATGATGCAACAAGTGTACAACGACAGTATCTAGAAGACTGATAACAATATGAGAGTTCAACTTGAAGAAATTTATTTTAAATGATTGGCTGGCATAACATTTATTATAAAAATGAATGACATGTGAGTGAATGAACTGCCACTACAGGAAAATCATTGATTACCGTCGGAGCTTTCGGCAAAAATATATATGCCAGAACTTAACGGCGTTTTTACCAACGTTTTATGCGGCGGTAAAATTATGATGGACTTACCAGCGTATATTATGCTGGTAAGTCTCTGATGCCTTTTCCACCGTTAAAGGCATCGTAATCTGTAAACTCATAAAATAATGTGGAATATTTTATGCTGGTAATTTTCAACATACTAATCGACGAGATATTACGCGGTGAATTTAAACACAATGAATAGTTACCAGTAAAAAAATACATCGAAAAAAAACCACCGACGGCTTATCCGCTGGAAAAAAAATGGTTCAAAACCCTATTACTCTCCTGAGCCCGTCTGCCTTATTATTTCATTCAGCGTCGTTTTCGTTCGCTTAGCTCGCCTCCGTCACCCCAGCCCGAACCTCACCGCTACCAAGACCAACTCGGACTTTCCACCAAGCTCTCTGATGTGCACCGCCTCAGTCGCCGCGGAACGCCGCTGTTTTGAGGATAATCCACCGTAAGGTTTTTTTTTTCATTGATTTTCTCACTAGAAATTTGCACAAGGATGTACCTTGTGTATGCTTTTTGCTGATGATATTATTTGTCATTTCCATTTGCTCAGCTCGCATCCATCGCCTCAGCCGAATGTCATCGTTATCGAGACTGACCCTTCACCCAACGGACTTCAACCTAGTTTTTCAATATTCACCACCTCAATCGCTGACTTCCACCACTATTTTTTAAGATAAGCCATTATAAGTAAAGCTATTGCATATAACATTATCATTGGAGGTTTATAATAACCCTTACGTAGAATGCTATGGAATACAAACTAGTCTATCCCCATGAATGATGCTCTTTGCCCCACATCTTCATTCTCCTACTCTAGTTGATGTGGCCAAGATACTTGATTGGATTTATGCTATGAATAAGGGTTATTGAGGTGGAACAAGAGAAGGAATCTAAAATTGGCATGCATAGGGAATTATGACTAAGATTAATTTTTTTCCTATAAAAAAATGGTAGTGATCCAAACTACTATGATTGTATGCATGACATTTGATACTACAATTTAAAGGATCTCTCTCAAAGACTTACGTGACAAACAAGTAATGTTCATGGTGGTGCATAAGTTGTAAAAAAGTGACGCCATATGCTTCTTGAAATGCAACTCTACAAAGAAAAGTGGATGGACATGCATCTGCATGAACAAATGAACCTATACCTACAATTTTGGTTCTATATCTAACATCAATAATATGAATTCTCTATAGAAAATCAGTACATTTTTTTTTTATAGGAAATCTAGGCCATTTAAGGCAAACTTGAGACTCGAACCTTAGACCTCTTAATTGGAAGCCTTATTCAACCAATAGGAGAAGTTGTGTTTGCACCTCCGCCTTTTTTATTACATATGAAATGTTTCTATATTTCTGCAAAATAGAAGCTATAGCTCCTTAGTTTCCCAAAAGTACTAGTGTTACAATATAATTAAGGAATCTTTATAAATAGTTCATAAATCAACTAATTAATGATGATGAAATAGTAAATAAAAATTTACTCTCAATAGTGGTTTGGGGTAGTAAATAGAAGGAACCTTGGTTGGGTGCACTAAATAATAAGAAGCTTAAGATTTGTACTAATATATGCCCTAGTATACCTCACCATAATCATGATTGACAATAAAGGTGGCAATTGTTATATGCATGGTTGTAATCCATGGTTGTAATCCACCCATCACATACCTGCTTTACCACTAGGCATTCCTAGACTAAAATCTACCTTTATTGGATCCATACATATTACCAATACCTCACCAAACAGTCACATCACATGATAAGGCAAGTGTCACTTTACTCATTTCCTGCTAATAAGTGGTAGACAAGCTTATCCCATCTCTTTCCCAATAATGGATAAATCAAAAGGCTCATATCCAAGTATGGTGACTATACCACACCCATATCACTTGAGTTATGAGCACATGTTAATATCAACCAAATCAATTTTCTTTTTATAAATGAGTTAAATTTTTGCGTACTTAGATTTTTAACAATTCATCGGTGGCCTTCCGATGACCCTGGTTAGAAAAATAGAGATATTAGATTTGACTTATGTTAAGAAATGTAGAGGTAGACCTAAAAAGTCTTGGTTAGAAAATATTAGAAATGATCTTTCTTTATTAGATTTAAATGAGAATTTAACTTTTAACAAGACACAATGGAGAAAAAGTATTCATGTAGCCGACCCCATGTAGTGGGACAAATGCTTGTTGTTGTTATTGTTATTGTTGTTGGAAATATCATTAGAAAATCGATAAAAGAATCATTTAAAATTTATCTATTTCTCTTTAAAAGATTTTCAAATAATTTCTAATAGCTCCATATTATATGTAGATTATATTAAAGATATTAGAAATCAAAGAAGTTGAATATATAACCAATTGACGCAATGACGAAAGACATTAATTGATGAAATTTATTAATGGGGTGAACATTTTCATTCAAACAGTGAAACAACTGCCCAGCTTCATATCAGATGCAATGTTTCAATGTCCATATTCTAAAATATAAAAATCAAGGGCACCTAATAATAGATGATCTAATATTGATTTGTATCGTAGAATGTTCATGGGCCACAATATTGGTATTGTACTTCTCAAGGTGAGTACAAGCCATATTTTGATTCTTAATGCGGTCCATCTACAAGTAGTAATATAGCTGAGGATGAAAAATATCCAATCAAATCTTGAGGAATTAGTTCAGGATGCAACTGGAACACAATCTGAATAATATACATAATAGTTACCAAATAAGGAGGACAAAAATTTTTATGATTTGTTATATTCTACCTAACAACCAATATGAAAGGGGTGCACCACTCACTCAAAGTTTTTCATTGCTGTGAAAATGTTAAACATCAAAGAAAAATATAATATTTCTCGTGAATATATTAAATCAATTTCATTGGGCCACTTAAGGAAACCATCCTGGCAGATATAATAATTCTTACTATCTAAATCGGACAAAGAAGTTAGTTTTTTTTTTTTTTTTTTGGACATTATAGTCCATTTAAGCAAACTCACACACAAGACACAACAACATAAACACATAGACTCGAACCTCCTGAACATCTTAGTTGGAGCCTAAGCACTCAACCATTAGGCCAAGGAGAAGTTAGTTTTCAAAACTAGTTTGACATACAAAAAAATAGATTATTGTGTCAATGGATGCATTGTTACTACTTTAAGATGATTTATCAGAAATTACATATCGTTTATTGCAATGCACCAAGATTTAAATTTAAAGTCTGAAACGAAAAAAAGTTGAAGGAAGTCCTGCCAGTAAGGATATTTTACTTAACCAATAGTCATACACTATAATGGTTATATTCATCCATGAGATTTACTACACATAAGATGGCATAATGACCACCTTCCCGCAAGAAGGTGTATATTACACATCCATCAAAACATGAGCTTGAAGACACTTTGAATCATACACATACCAACCTTCACGAGCAAAAACCAAGATTATTTTATAAAAAAATTCAATCCAGACTTTCGTGTTGGAATCAAATGCACGAGTCACAGAGGGTAATCAAACTTTGCTTGATGGGGTGAACTACCAAGTCTGAGGCTGCATTCCATCTTGAAGCAGCAATTTGATGTAATGTGTGAGGAAGAACAAAATGTGGATGGGTTTCTGCATCATGTGTTCAGCCAAATGAAATATGAAGTTTTTCTGGCAGATTCTTGCTATTGGCCCTTCATTGGAAGATGAAGACAGTAAAACCAGCAAAATCAGCGCTATAGCAGAAGGGGGCTTGTTCATTGTGATAAAAGCAGTGGCAGCAAGTTTTTTTTTCTTCTGTCGCAACGAGTAGTGGTTTTGCAGACCTGCTTTGTGTAATTGGTAGTAAGAAGGAATAAAGGAATGGAATTCTAAGATCCCCACTCTCAGGACCACTGTTCCCTATACTGCTACTGCAACCCATTCCTTCCATCCTCTTTTGGCTTCCATGCTATGATAAGTTTTATGATAGGGTATAGTTTTGGTTGAGTTTTCTTTAAGAGAAGTGGAAAATGACCAGGTTTTGAAAGTTTTAATTCAAAATTTGAATTTGAATTTTGAAAATTGAATGCCAAACTTTAATTCAAAATTTAAAACTTGAATTCAAAATTTAAAATTCATTGTGAATTGAAATTCAACTGGATAAGAATTGAAACTTTAGTTAAGGATGGGATTAGAATTTTGAACGAAGAAAGGGAGTTTTATGGGGAGAAAAGTATGAGCAGTTTTGAGTTTGAAATTTGTTGGTAAAGGATCTTATTAGCTTAGAGAGAGGTGTACTTTTGGCCCGTGCATAGTTTTCTCTGGTTGAGGGTGGTGACTGATGTGGCTAGGTCGAGGCGATTGCATAAAGATAAAAATGCCGTAAAAATGCAGCAAGCAGATAAGAAGGCGTAAACAGAAGGAAAGAAGTTGTTTAGGTTCAAAAACAATATCAATTCAGCGCCTCACTTTAATACCAAATTGAAGCACTGAAGAAAGGGAGGCATCACAATAGCAATGCAAAAAAGATTGAATGCTGTTTTCGGGTTTGCATTTTTTGGGTTCAAACAGTTAGAATGCTGAAACTTTGCAATCGGATGTTGTTTGGTTGCTGAAGAATTATCTCTGCTGATTTGACAGCATGTTAAATGTAGAAGTGTTTAGCAAGTCACGGTATTTAAATGCAAGTTGTATTGGTTGATTCACTGCATTCCTTCAGCCGCATTAGAAATTTAGAGCTATGCGTTGGTGGGTGGTGAAGGAACCTTATTGGGCAGTTAGATAACAACAATAGGAATGAGAGGTGAAGATTTGAAAGCCAGAAGAAAATTGGTTGGAAGAGGTGGAGGGTTCTGTGAAAGAAGAGGAGAGAGAAAGAGAGGGGTTGAGTAAATAGTTGGAGAGAGAAGGAATCGGTTGTAACTTATGAGAGGAAAAGCTGGGTAACGGAAATGCAGCTATCAATTTGCATTCCTTTCATCATTATCTCATACGTAAGCCCACGGGTTCCTTTTTTGGTAAGGAACCTAAAGGTGCAATTGCTATGATGTGCTCACTACTCAGAATAAAGGCTTGAAAAAGAAGAAACCAACTTCTAATACCTCAATGAATCAAATAAAGTGATAAATGAATCACAACAATCGATGTAGCCATCAACAAAGCTATCACAGCTTGTTGGAGGCAGGAAAACTAGCAATTTCTGATTCCCTCCGCGTCTTTTATTTCTAATTCCAACACAAACACGTACCCTATTCTCTATTGTCTTGTGCCATTTTCTTTCTAGTATTCACACCAACTTATTGGGTTTAGAAAGGGTGTCTCCCCTCCCCCTCTCGCTCTCTAAAACCTGATGTTTATTTATTGCAGTGAAAACTGTAGCTATAGCTGCACCATCATTCTCTTCCATTTGTGTCTTGAACTCCTTATTTTTTGTACTTCTCCTCTCTATCACTGCCTTTATTATTTTCTTTCTCAGATAAATTTAGGTGGTGGATGCACACCACTTCTCTCTCTCCTCCCGATATTATTTTTCTCAAAAAATTATTCTAATTTGGAGTTGGCATTATAGTTATATAATGTCATAGTGTCTTTAGGGAACCACTAGCTGCTAGAAATTAGGATTTTAACCTTCATGTGACTGAGAGAATGTTAAGCAACCTATAAGATGAATACGATTTTTTTGTGGTCTCTTAAGTAGTTGATGATATGATCCATAAACTTCAAGTAATGTTTTATAATTTTTTTTTGCATATGGGTTGTAATATCTCTTTCTACATTTTCTTTATAAAAAGTTTTGAGTAAGTTTATTTTGATCAGTTTTGAACTTGTTTGGTGACTCCAAAACCGTTAAAAGACTTAAAATTTATTTTCTATATTTTCATTGCATTATTCTTCTTCTTCATTTAGGTGATGTCATTTATTTCCTTAATATTTACTCATTATCTTAACCAAATTGATGAGCTAATATAAAATGAACAATTTTAGTTTAGCCTTTACGGCTTACTTGATTGCTTGCAAATATAAACCATATTTTAGAAAGTAATGATTTTATTTTCTTTAACTTATTATGAGTGCTAAAAAGAAATATTCACTTTTAAGGAATTTTGAAAATGTTTGTCTATGCTGATTTTTGACTACTTCCAACCAGATAATAGAATCTAAATAAATAATAATCATTTTTCAAAACATGTTTTCAATTTCAAGCAACCAAATGAAAACAATAAATGCAAAATAAACGATAGGCTTAACATGTAGCTATAATACAACCAATATTTTTATAAGACCTTAAATATAATTTCTGAACTAGGACTTGAAAGAAAATTTTATTTTTCTATAAATTTAGCAATTGATATTAATGAGGATTTTAAAAGAAATTTAAACATCTTTGTTTTAGTTAGTTGCTATTCTTTTTGTAAAAGTAAGTTGTTGAAAAAAATATAAATTTGAGTGACTTGATTTCAAATTTAATTTTGGACTCAAAATCAATTTAGAATTTGCTCAGATTTGCTTGAATATGTACCTAGTCTACTCGAAATGATTTATATTAAAGTGAAGTTATAATAGAAAATTTTGATTTCAAGTTAAGCTAAACTTGTTTAAACTTGACTTGGTATCATTCCTATGTAAAGACAATCTAGAAGATTTCTTTTAGTTAAAATATATTTAAGGATCATAATTAGAGTTTTTCAAAATATTTTTCAAGAAAATAAAGAATTGTGTTGGCCATTCTTTATCCAATGTTGGTCTTTTTTATTTTGTTTCTTATGCTTCTCTTACGATATCAAAAGTTTTTTCTTGCAGACAGAAACTATTAACTTGGCAAGTAAGAAGGATAGTACAGAAAAAGTTTTAAAAATCTTTTCAAGAGGCCTTGACGCTTCCAAATCTATAATAGATTCAGATGGGCTTCCTTTTGTAGGACAAGTATGATTCAAGTTTTATAGTTTTGCAAATATATTCCTAGTTGTTCTTGGTTTTGGAAAATAATACTTGAATTTATATTTATTTTGAATGTTTCTTGCGTAGACGATTCATCCAAATGAGCCGAAGTATTGTACTTATAATGCACTTTCTAGTTCATCTTCAACGTTCAAACTAAAGGGATCTGAATCCGTGACAGTTGATTATGTTGCTATTGACGGTACTTCTTCAAAGAAATACATTCAAAAGGTAAACGATATTGTTGATATGATCCATATTCACAGTTCACATTTTTAAAAATAATTAGTCTTATTTGGTTCTTTTTGGTTAAAATAATGGTATAGAGCTCTTACTCTTTTTAGATTTTATTTTTCAGCTTATTATGTGTTGGTAAAGTTCTTTTGTGAGGTATTAAGTGGTTAAATAAATTGACAATGTTGGGTAAATTGTTGGCCTATATCTAATTGGGTGTATGGATTGGCATTTTTAAATAATTGGTATCTTAAATAAGTTGATGTAAAGTATTTACTCAAAATATAAAAAATGAGTAATCTAAGAAAGTATAGTTTACAACTATGAAGTATAAGGAAAAGAAAGATTTAAAGTTGCTTTATATGTGAACTATTGTCTTAAGAATGTATGGGTATACGTAATCTTAACAAGCTAAGAATTCAAGTTTTGTAATACAAGTGTGACGAGAGTAAGAGTATAGAATAGATAAAGCCAAAGGACACATTATTTAAATGCTCTGACTTTTCTACCAAGCATACTTTCACCATATTCTTTCCTGCAAAATTCCTCCATTAGTCCTTCGTTTCTTGGTGAAGCACAAATCCTCACAGTTTTATTTTACCAAGCACAAGAAGCGAAATCTCTACCCACTTTAATAATGTGGTTGACTATTCCGTAATAATTAGTTGAAATATTTCAAAACTGACTAGCAATAAGAATATTACTCAAGTAAAGAGGAGAAATATAACGAGTAGAATTATACATGATGTTACCAGCTTAAAAATTGTTTAAAAGAAATCCTAGTAAAAATTTGCTTTCAATATGAAGTAAATGATTGAACTTGTAGAAGCTTTATTTTCACCCGAAGTACTAAGTTCCTGGAACTTAGCTCTAGTTGCTTGAGGATATTGTTCTTCTAGTTCAAAATTATTTAGTTGAGGATATATAGAATTAGGCACAAGGAGCCTAAGGTTTTCTGAGTGAAGGTAATGTAATTGTAAGACGATGGATGTTGCTTTGCTCCTAAAGCAATGATCTCTGAGTATAACACTATTTTCTTGAAGATATGTAAGTTGGACAGAAGAAGCTTAAATGATGACTAGCATCAAACTGAGAAAAATGGCCTACAATTAAGAAAAAAAAGCTAAGCAAAAGAACACTGATCTTATTTTTTATCCAAAATAGATGAGCTCTTGGAGCTCAAAAATCACAGCTTAATGAAGATTAGCTTCAAATTGAGAAAAAAAAATGTCCGACAATTAAGAAAAAAAAGGTCAAGTAAAAGATACGATCTTTTTTTTTTTATATATATATCCAAATAGATGAGCTCTTGGAGCATAGAATCACTTCTAAAGATAATTTGCAGGTGATGACGCAAGAAATGCTACCAAGAGCTTGAAGCAAGAGGAAGTATGTCGATTCAAAGTGCTGACTGGTGAAGAATATAAGCTATTTGGATGCTCTAGAAACTAATATGTAAGATGGATTTGGGGAAAATTAACAAAGTGAATGTAAAGTGATTAAATATTTAATTGCGGGCTCCAAAAATTCGGCCCCGGCCTTCGCTCGTTGTTGCTTTTATTCAGGGTGGGGGGGGTTTAACGGATTAAGTTCCGGGGAAGGCAGATGGGTTTGTAGATAAGACACTACCCAGAGATTTCGCCCTCATTTTGTGAGGACTTTATGATATGAGTTCTGGTTTTCTATAGGTGCAAGCCCCTATAGTTAATTACCCCTCCCCGATAACAAGAGAGAACTTTCGATTAAGGCTAGTCGTCAATCATATACGTTGAGAATACATGTTATCTGGCATATAGTAGCAACATGGGTATGGATATTGGAGAATTTATATGTTTGATATTTAAAATAAAACGTTTCACCATCTTGCACTTAAAGTGAATGGTGGGGGATGGATGATGGACTCGATCAAGATCCCATGGTTCCATTGTTTCGGGCCATCGTGGTCCCTGATCTACTTAGTCAGAGGAGATAGTCGACCCAACCTGATAGAAGGATCCTTGTTGATAGCCATTGGTTGCTTCGTCCAAGGGAACCTATCGATTATATCTTATTAATTTATATCTCAAGGATTTGATGTCACTAAGGAGCGTATTTGCTTTGGTCATAACCGGTATCTCGTGGTGCCATTTGACGGCAAAACTACTCTTTTCAGAGGTCCCCGGGTCATAATCGTTTATCATCATGCGGTGCCATTTGACGACAAAACTGCGGTCAGAGGACACGTACCACGTCCTTATTGACAGTAGAATTTTTGAGAATGGATCCTTGTGATATTTTCAACTAGGCATTAACTCTATGTGAGCTAAAGTAAATTTCAATTTATCCAGCCAGATAAAACTGTTGCGGAGGGTGGATGAATTTTGATTTAAGTGGTTGAATGAATTATTTTCAATTTTAAATATTTTGGATTTGGAATAATTTTGGGATTTTAGATTTTCAGGTATGTTTGAGGAATCATTTGAAAATATTTGTGAATCCCTCTGATTGAGATAGACATTCAACATAGCCATCATCAGGGTGTTCGGGTCTATTTTCTATTTTTATATTAAATCTTGTCAACTCTGCCGAGCTGTCAACAGAGGATCGGGTTTCGTAGGCTTTGTGTCTTTATGAGTAAATTCTCATTGTTATAGGCCTTAAAGGTCTAATATGAATATACTATGATAAATATAACGGTCGCCGCAACCATATATTTGTTTGATGGTTCGAACCCTATCGACTTCTATTGATCCGCATAGAAGGATCAGGTTCGAGCTTGAATTCACTTATCAACCTGCACAGCATCCCTAGACGTCACATGTATCCCTACAACATGCTCGTCAGGGATCATGCAGGTGTATGATTATAATTACCCATTGTTTGTACCTATGTGTATACAAATTATGTTGCATGTGCGATGGTATTTTGGACATTTAAGGGCCCTTCTACGATAGTTCGTAAATGTATGTAGTCATTTGTATTTGTTATGCATCATCGGCTTCTGTTGGTAGAGGATCAGTGTATTTGTCGCTGCCTTTTTACAAACTATATAAATATCTGAGTGCTTGTCGTAGGCTTCTTATGCCCTTCTTGTAGATGACATATTATGTGTGTGACAGAAGTTCTACCATTGCTAGTAGGAACTTGCATTTATTTTGTACTATCCGCCTCTGCTTGCATAAGACCGGTGTATTCACTTTATACTTTGTGGTGATCGATTACAAGATGTTGTTGCATTCATTCTCAGCCTTCCCTATGTGTGTGGATTGGAGAATTATTGCATTATATTATATGAATTTCAATATATGTGGGGGATTGTTGCAAGTGCTTGTATATCGGTCATCGTCGGCTCTAGAATACCATACTATTCATTGTTTGCCGACGATCATCACTTGTAAATATGTTATTGCACTTACGCCAAAACTTCTTGCATTCATCTTCGGCCTTATTGCCATTATTCCAAATCACCTTTCTGATGCAGGTCTGTATGAATGCAATTAATTTATTAGGAAGTTGCATAATCCTTGGTTAGATAAAAGTGAAATAACTATTAGCAGCTTAAACAACGAAATAAAAACGAACAAGGGGCCACACCCGCTTAGGCTAAATCACATAACTAGAGCTTTAAAACCTTCAAGATAAATTAGAAAATAACATGATGCCATAGTAGTAGCTTCAGATAAAATTCCTAATTTAACAATGAGAATTAATAAGTATAGAGTCACGCTCATAACCCTATGTTTACTAAGCTTAGCAAAAGCAGGGAGAATTGTCCTTCGTAACTACAATCAAGCACAAGATAAGATTAGACTTAAGAAATATGTTGAAAGGGGGGGAAAAGAGAAACTCTGTCATGGGACGGTGGAGATCCTCCACTCGATGCCTTCAAACTGTTCTTCGATTGCCTCCACCAAAGTGTCCAGAATACGCTCGATGTAATCTTCAGCGGTGTGATCAATCCTTGTATTAACGTCAAAGAAGGTTGACTGTAGAAATGTCGAAGAAACTGTCCTCGTCGTAGGTTAGGCCTTATTCAGTCTCCGGATCCGCCATTCATAGATGCTAGGTGACAAATCTCCTCCCGCCTTGCTAGGGCTCTTGAGTATAATTGAAGAGAAAGAAGTTTCTCTTGCTAAATGAAAGAAGGAAAAGCCGAGACATAATTCTGACTTAGAAGAATTAAAGCAAAAGATATATCTTGAGAAAAAAAAATTTATTGAAGGAGATTTAAATGGACATGTTGGTAGAGAGGTAGATGATTTTAAAAACATTCATGATGGCTATGGCTTTGGAGCGACTAATGAAGGTGGTAAGATCAATTAGATTTTTTTTTAGCTTATGATTTTGTAATTGCTATTGCTTTTTTTAAGAGAAGATATGAGTATTTCATCACTTATAAGAATGGATATAGTTAAATTCAGATTGATTATTTTCTTATAAGAAAAATAGATCGTGTAGGTTGCAAAGATTGTAAAAAGTTTATTCCAAGTGAAAGTTTATGTACCCATCACTTATTAGTTTTGGACTTTAAGATGAAGGAGCGGAAATAACAAATAAAGTAAAACGTTGTTCTAGGATTAGATGGGGGCTTTTAAAGAATATTAAAAAAATATTTTTGAAATTAAGATACTAGATCTTAAGATTTTGTTTGTGCATGAGAAAACTAATATTATATGGGGAAAAAATAGTTAGTGATATTAAGAATGTTGTAAAAGATGTGCTTGGATTATCAAAGATAAATGCTCATAATTGTAAAAATAGTTGGTATTTGAATCAAAATGTTCAAGAAAAGATAAAAAAAGAAGATTTGTTATAAAAATTAGTTTAAATGTAAATTTTTTGATAATTATGAAAGATATAAAGAGGCCTGTAAGGAGTCTAAGAAAATAATATGCGATGCAAAGATTTAACTTTTAATGATTTATATAATAAATTAAATACTGAGGGCGAAAGATATACATATAAGTTAGCCAAACAAATAGATAATAGTTGTAAGGATTTAGTTCAAATGAAGTGTATTAAGGATGAAGATAAAAAATTACTTTTATTCTAAGAAGATAATCAACAAAGGTGCATGAGATATTTTTATAAACTCTTCGATGAAGATTATAAGAATGCGATTGACTTTAGTTACCTTAGCACCCTAAATGAAAATAAAGATTTTTGTTTTTATTAGTGTATTAGTAAAACTGAAATTAGATAGGCTTTAAAGAAAATGAAGTGTAGAAAAGTTGTTGAACCTGATAATATCCCAATAGAGGTGTGGAAATGCTTAGGAGAAGGAATTTCTTTGCCTACTAAACTTTTTAATATTATTTTGAAGACTAAAAAGATTCCAAATGAGTGGAGAATGAGTGTGTTGATTCCTATTTTTAAGAATAAAGGTGATGCGCAAGATTGTGCGAATTATAGAGGAATTAAGTTAATGTGTCATCTTTAAAACTATGGGTGAAAGTTATGGAGCATAGTTTGTGGCGTGATACTAACATTTCTCAAAATCAATTTGGATTCATGCCAGGTAGCTCTACTATGGAAGCTATACATTTATTGAGAGGTTTGATGGAGAAGTATAAAGAGAATAAGGAGGATCTACATATGATATTTATTGATTTAGAGAAAGCATGTGATAAAGTTCCAAGAGAAGTGCTATGAAGAGTTCTAGAAAAGAAAGGGGTTAATAATACTTATATTCAAGTCATTAAGGATGTATATGCAAGAGCTGTTACTTGTGTTCAAACACAAGGTGGTTTGACTAGGTGGTTTGCTATTTCAGTTGTATTACATCAAGGATCAGCCTTAAGCTCATATATTTTTGCTTTAGTCATGGATGTTCTCACTAGACATTTGCAAGAGGTTGTACCCTGATGTATGCTTTTTGCTGATGATAATCTTCATATTGATAAGACTAGAGAGAGAGTTGAAGGTAAACTTATGGAGGTCAATTTTAGAGTCGAAAGGCTTTCGTTTGAGTAGATCTAAAATTGAATATATGTAATGTAATTTTAGTAAT
Source organism: Dendrobium officinale (assembly GCA_019514585.1). Lineage (NCBI taxonomy): Eukaryota > Viridiplantae > Streptophyta > Magnoliopsida > Asparagales > Orchidaceae > Dendrobium > Dendrobium officinale. Next base: position 11,273,215 of record CM033699.1, on the reverse strand, counting down.
AATAGTTCTAGTAGGGGGATTGTGACTTTGGGTGATGAAGTCATTAATAAGAGTTATACGTTTTAGATGTCTTGGGTCTATCGTTCAGAGTGATTGGGAAATAGATGAGGATATTATTAATAGAATTTAAATTAGATGGTTAAAGTGGAGGAATGCATCAGGCTTGTTGTGTGATAGAAACATCCTTCTCAAACTTAAGGGAAAATTTTATAAGATGGTGGTTAGACTTGCAAGCTTTATGGTTCAAAATGTTGGCCATTAAAAGCTAAGCATCATGTTTTTTTTATTATTCCATGAATTTTTCAGCATTCAATCATTGGGATGCTTGAAGTTTCTTATGACGTTTGGTGGGTTTGTTCAATGCCATAATATGAAATTCAATTTTAAACATCATAATATACTTCTTCGTTGTATGTGAAAGATTACAAACAATTGGCTATTGAAATCGGCCAACGGTAGTATTTTGTATGTTTGTTCTTGTAATCTTTGTAAAATTCTATTTTTTTTAACCGTCTATAATTTACTGGTTTATTTATTGTACTTTCCTATATTAGACTTAGTTTTCTTCGTACTTTGTTGAATGGTAATGATAATTGATAATGTATCCTTTTCCTTAACTATAAGTTTTAAAAAATGACACCAAGGTTGTTTTTGGAATCGCTAAATATTTAATAATCTCTTTTATTTATTTCAAAACTAATTTACTAAGTTCTTTGATTTATTTATCAATGCTGTTGGCAGAGTATGATCTACATTTATACTTTTCTTGGTCAAATTGGAAATGATTAAATGTCTGTGATAGCACTATGAAAATTTATTAACATGCTCAGCCAATCATTTCTCACCACCTGAGCTGCATTATAAAGTTTTGTTATGGATGGTTCCTATAGTTTAATGATTTATGAAGTTAATAGCATTCATCATTGGGGTGCTTGAGGTTTCTAATTATGTCACATGGGCATGGAAGTAGCACTAAATTAGAGATGAAACAAGGGTTGAGTTCTTAATATATTGGCAGTGGCTCTTATCCATTAACTCAAGCTATTGAGTTGATGGGTTCATCTACTATTTTTGTTGAGTTCAATTTGTCCCTGTTGTGTTTTAACCCTCATAGCAAATGGTATCAAAGTAATGGCTTGGCTGGGATAAAAAAAATTAATGCAATTTGTAGCTCACATTGGGTTTTAACAGCTTCGACCATGGCCGGCTATCCTTAAGAGTATTGCTTCTCATGTATGCTCCTCGACACAATTGATCTGGCTCGAGCGCATGACACTTAATGTTGTTAGCAAATGTTGTTGTAAGAGACTGATGTCTAATATGGAGGATTTTCATAGGAGAGGGCAAATGTTGAGATTAAGATGAGATTGGAGAATATTTCAACATTAGATCAAAACAAGAGTTGATTATCTTATGCTTTGGATTGATGGGCTTCTATCTACTGATTATTAGGCTCAATTTGGGCCCTTCAGGTTTCATCCTCTTATCAAGTAAACAAACCTCTAGGACTGAAGTTTCTTCAAGCACCAGATAATATTTTTTACTTCTATTTATATCTACTGTATGGCATGGCTTTGACTTCTAGAAGTCTGCGTGGTAATTGTAGGATGTGTATGCCAGAATTGGTTGGTATAATTTCTATACTTAAAATAAATTTAAAAATTTTCAACTATTCTGTTAGTGGTCATGGTAGTTTATATATATGTATACCAAAATTCATGTAAAAGATCTCATAACTATATTTGGAAATGTTATAGTTTCTTCATTTTTTTCTCACATCCTATTGTTAATCTGCTTACTTATACTTTGATTTATTCATGGTTATTGAAGGAGTTGGTGCAGAGTTAGGTTTTTGTGCATTTACCTTTACCCCAACTTTATTATAAAGCTTAGAATGGGGTTTAGTATTTTAGAATTAGAAGGAAAGTAGAATTTTGCCCAATTATAGCTAATTGATCTTACAGAGATTTACATCTCTCTCTCTCTCTCTCTATGTATATATCTATCTTTCTCTTTTATACATATATTCACTCATGATGCACAGGAATATCTTGTTGCGAGTTGCACCCATATTGTGGTTATTGTAGCTCTTCCCAGGATAGGCTTTTCCTTAGCATGTATCATGCCAAGGATTCTTGTCTTTTCACAAATTTTATCTTAATTATATTTGTAGATTTCTTGGTGTATTACATGTATATAATAATCATTTTATTTTGTAGGTAAATATCCGTAGCCGGCGTGTTAGGAATCCAATGATTGGTGACAAGTTTAGCAGCAGGCATGGACAGAAAGGTGTCTGTTCACAATTATGGCCGGATATTGATATGCCATTTTCTTCAGTCACAGGAATGCGACCAGATCTCATCATTAATCCTCATGCATTCCCTTCTCGAATGACTATTGGAATGCTTCTAGAGTCTATTGCAGCAAAGGTACAATTTTTGCATAGGAGGTTTATTTATTTATGTTAATTTTGATATTATTAAAGTTAAGTTCCTTATTAGCTTATTTTAGTAGTTTTTCTTTTTGATATGTGTTTAGAATACTTTTATTTCTCCCAATGTTTAAAATTGCGTATTCGAGTATTGAGGCGTTTTTCATTCGTGAGGCGAGGCGTAAGCCTTAAGGCGTTTTGAGGCGTAAGCCTCAAAATCAAAAGATTGCGTAAACATAAAATGTTAAATTTTTTATATACTAATGAGTGAATAATATAAAACATTAAAAAAATATAATATATAAAGTGAAATCAAAATATCCCAATAATAAGACAACATGAAATATAGTTCAACTTAAAATTCTATCTTTCCCAAATCACAGTATTCTTTTCATTAACATATAATTCCAATTTCCAAAAATAAATAGCAATGACATATCACATAAGAACTTATAAGTCATCAGCACTATCATCACTGAGGGGTTCTTCATTTGAATCATCATTATGATGAACTGCTCTCTCCGCTTCCTCCTCTCCTATAGAGTCCAATGTCGGGCATTTACTTCATGATTTATGTAAGTTTTAATATATATAGCGTGAGGCGAGGCGGGCCTCAACCAAGTTGAGGCGCAAGCCTCATAAAAAAACTCGAGGCGTAAGCATCGAGGCGTTTTTTACTGGAATTGCGCAAAGGCGGGCCTCAAGGCGAGACTCATATTGCGCAATTTTAAACCATGATTTCTCCTAGTTAATTGGGGATGATCATTACTGACATGCTTAATTGATATTAATTTTTTTAATGGAGCAATGGATATAATTATATAATATTTACGCTCAAGGTTGATCTCTTGGGTGTTTGGAATCTCGAGTAAATTTGTACATGTAACACACACTTGTTTGTTTTAATTGTTGAGTGTAGAATGCAAAAATAAAATTTTATTTGTATATACTTGGCTTCAAGATATATGATATATAATTATTTCCTGTAATATTAACCTTCGATTATAGCTTTTTTAATGTCTGTTTCTTTTTTTTTTTTAATATGTGGATTAAATATCAGTGGTAGTATAATCATAATTGAAATGAACCTTTGATCAATGGGTAGCAACTTCATCATCCAGTTGTAGCTTCTTTAAATAAGCTTGATTGAGCTTTCACAGAAAAATGTCTATCCCATGGTTTTACTGTTTCTAGTTTATTCAAGTAAAAATTATTTGTTTTGGTTATTAGGGATCTTACATTGTTACTAGGTGACCTGAGCTTATATTGGTGGGAGACATGGATTTCCACTCTAAATATTGTCCCTAACCCAAAAAAGGGTGATTTATTTATTTATATCTAATATTAAAGCATATTGATGGAACAACAATGCCATATTTTCTCGATTTTTTTTTTGTTTCTTTTATGTTATTTTCTTAGTTGTTTATATAACTTATTTGTGAGGTGTCATGATGTCATGGGTCTTTTAAGGATACCCTTGTTATGTTAATGTGAAATTCTTTGAGATTTTCTTCATAAGGATACTCAATTTAAATAGATGTTGAAGGGGTTAAATAGAGGTTAAAGGGTTACGTAACATTCATTTTAATTTTAATGAAATTAAGATTCTTTTGCATAGCTTCCTTCACCTCTTAAAATTTGTTCCGAAACTCCTCTTCCATTTCTTTTCTTCCCGTTTTTCTCTTTGATCCATAGTTCAAGGCTTGATCCTTCTTGCTCCTCAGTTGTTGAAGGCCTTCACAAGTAATGCGCTTGCGATTCTCTGATAAATTGCTTTGCAGCCCAACATTATGTTGAATCAATAACATAACTTGATGAAGAATTGCAATTAAGATCAATGATTAGATTGACATTCATGGAGTACTTTATTGTGAACACTTTTGGCTACTTGTTCCTAAGTGGCTGACTAACAATAATTGTTTTAGCTTTTGATAAAAACACTTTTTTGCTTGCGTTAAATCTAACCAAAACTCTAAATAAAACCCAAAGCCCGTTCAACATTAGTCCCCCAAAACCACAAATTGTAGCTTAACCTTCTTAATTTCCTAAACTCCTAGTAGGAGCTCTTTCTTTTTGTGTAAAAGAAAACCTGTGTGCCTATAGCTGTGCACTCGTCTAGCTTAGTTTATCACCTTTTCCCATCTTTTTTTCTTTAAATTTCTTTAGAATCACTTTTTCTTTAATGAAAACTAGGATAAACCCATTCTTAATAAAAGAAGAGAGAGAATATATCCACAATACTGACTTCAAAACCCAAGCCTAACTTTATTTTCAAACCGATTTTTTTAATATTCCTCCTTTGAGTGGAATACAGTTCTTCTCCTAATTTTGTATGTATATTCTCTTCCTCTTATCTTTCAGGAGTACCTATCCAAATAGAACCCCTCCCACTTTTGCTCATTTGTTAAACACCCTCTCCCTCTAAGAAATCAATCAAAATCTCCTTCTTTTTCCTTATTAATTTTCCTAAAATAATTTGTTTGAAATTTAAATGAAAGGGAAAAACTTTTTCCTGCACTTTGCAATTCTCCTCAAAACTTTTACTTACATCCCATATAAAATCTATTTCTACCAAATTTCTACCTTCCATTCAATTCATTCATTTTGACTTCATGAGATGATATTCCACCTCTTTTTCGTGCGGAGTTTGATTATTTCAACTTCTACCTTTTAAATGGATTTTCCTTTATATCTTCTTCCTTGGATTGATTTCTCATTCGGATGAATTCGACTAACTCTGCATTATAGTAGAAGACTTTCAAATTATTCCTTTGTTACCTTTCAAATACCCAGTGTAGAGTTATTTGTACTTTTAAAAGAGTTGATGGTGGACCGAATTTATGTCATGTGTTGTTATGTAATATCCATAGCTGCTTTATTTGAAATATATAGGGTAATAGGCCATGTGTCATCTTAGGATTTTTTTATAAATTGTTGAATGCAGGGTTGCGTTTGCATCTTATGATTTTTTATATTTAATGTTAGATGTTGATTAGGTTTTCTTGTTTACTTGGACCATCCATTATAAGTAGAAGTTTAAAGGGTATGTAATGTCTTATTTTGAGTGGTAATATGGTGCTTTGTATGGATCCTTTTTCTTAGATCGTGTGTGCCATAATTTTATTCCGTTTTCTGCTTTTTGTTCTTTCTAGCCTTCATTGTTCAAGGCTCTACTTTTCCTTTCTCGAAGGCTATTTAAGATTTTCATTAGAAATCCTTCATTATGGATTGAATGAGACACACAAGTAGAACTTTAGAACAAAATTTATTGTGCGCAATACATGTTTTTAGACTATTTTAATTGTTATAAAAATTTCGCTTAAGAGTTCATTTTACAGTAATTTGGGAATGAAATGCCAACATTATTGTGAAGCGTCTCCAACTTTCAAGACAATGGAATTCAAAGAAAAAATAATCTTGCATATTGCGACAAAGATATCAAAATTTATGTGATTCAACTTAAATAAAAACTACGCCCATTGGTAAAAAAAAATGAACTAATTTAATAAAAGGTACTCTCGAATTGTAGATGATCTCATTTTTGTTCAATTAACAATAATATTCTGTTATATTTTTTCTTCCCCAGGGTGGGAGTTTACATGGTCAGTTTGTTGATGCAACTCCTTTTTCTAGTTCAACTCGGGAAAAAGGTTCAGAGAAATCATCAGAAAAAAGATCTATGATTGATGAAATAGGTCCCATGTTAACCTCCCGCGGATTTAATTATCATGGAGTAGAGGTTCTCTACAGTGGCGTTCTTGGTACGGAAATGAAGTGTGAAATTTTTATGGGGCCTGTTTATTACCAAAGGCTTCGACATATGGTATCTGATAAGTTTCAGGTTAGTATTTGCGTCTCTTCATTTTTGTTCTTTTGGTCAGTAGTTTCTTTTTGTTATAGATTTATATAATATATATTTAGAGAATTAATCTGCCATTTGATTTTTGTGCAAAACTATAAAATTTATTCTTTTCTGGGCTCCGAAGCCTTTTATACGCTTCCAAATGATATATTTTGCATCTTCTTATATCATATGAACATATTTTAAGTCCAACTTCCATATTATCGGTACATTACCTTGTTTTGGGTGTTTAAAATATGCTCTTTTCTTTGTCCTAGTCCAATATGAACATTTCATATGAATTTCGAAAAATGCTTTGATTTATTCAATCACAAGTTCATAGATTAATAAAAGAAACATATTCAAGGAAAAATTCCCTTGAATAAAGAAAGCACACAATGAAAATCATGGAGAATATAATCCCTTATGCTATCATCCAACATGATGGAATATTATGATTTCATGCATGAGCATGATTCATGGCATGACGTGGGCAGAATCATTTCCGGGTCAACCCAAACCCGACACGAAACTCAAATCGGGTCAAAATTTCGAACTCAAATCCGATCCGTTTGTTAACTGGGTCGACCCGAATCCGGATTTTTTCGGGTCGTGTCAAAATTTGACACCCCTAATTCATGCATTTCGTGTTGCAGGTGCGATCAACAGGTACTGTGGATCAGATTACCAGACAACCAATTGGTGGAAGGAAGCGAGGAGGTGGCATTCGTTTTGGAGAGATGGAGCGTGATTCCATTCTTGCTCATGGAGCTGCTTATCTTTTGCACGACCGTCTCCATTCATCCTCTGATTATCACATTGCAGATGTCTGCTCCTATTGTGGGAGCCTGCTCACTGCAACTGTGGTTGAGCCGCGAAAGAGGATGACAAAGGATATCAAAAGAAACCTTCCTCCACCACCAAGATTGGCAAATAATATAATATGCCGTTCCTGTAAATCAAGCAAGGGAATGGAGACTGTTGCAATGCCTTATGTTTTCAGATACTTGGCTGCTGAATTGGCTGCAATGAATGTAAAGTTGGATTTGCATTTGAGTAACAAGATCGGAACCTGAATCTTTCTATTTTAGCTTGCCAAGATCAAATCCTCATTCATCAGCTACAGTACTCGAAATCTCCCCAAGAGCAAAGAGGTCAACATTCAAAATCCTCCTGAAATTAAGAAGGTATAAATTATTTTTTCTTGTTAAATTAACTGTTCTATCTTTAAATTATTATTTGTTGTGCTTTTTCTATCGGCTTCAGCTTTTGAATTCAAAATACATTATGTATTTTATTTTGAAATTGAGTGGACTGTTAATATTTTTTTTATGCTCATGAGATACTCCATGACTTTCTTGCCTGTGTGAATGACCGTTATTTTTAAATCTTTTAATGAATTTGCATTGACATATCAAAGGATATTCTAAGAAAAAAAAACCATTTTTGTTTCAAGTGAGCCATCATAATTTTGCTATTTTCAAGTTGAATGGTGCACGAACTTCAAAGTTGGTATACCAATACTACCAACTTCGGTATAACAAATTTAAACGTTTCCTAATTAGATTAAAAAAGACGGTGGAATCTGTATTCAAATTAGATTAAGGTCTCCTTTGATACAACTTTCTTCGTGCTTTTTAAAGCAGTTTTTCAGTACAAAAATTTTAGAAACTAGAAGTTTTTATATTAAAAAATTGCTTTAAAAAGCAATAAGAAAGCCGTACCAAATAAAATCTTAGGATGGGACAAATTTTTAATGCTTTTAAAAGCAGTTTTTTAGTATAAAAATTTTGTACGAAAAAAATTATTTTAAAAAGCAATAAAAAATCTGTTCGGAATGAAGCAGTTGATTATTCTCTCATTTGGGGTTTTGCCATTTTTTCTTTTATTTTTTATTCTCCTATACTTCCATTATAATGTGAAAGTCCTAACTAGTAAAAATTGAGCCATCTATTTTTCAAAAAAGTCCAACTCTCTGTCTTCCTCATATGACTAGTTTATATAGTAATTTTCTAATCGCATTTAATTATTATTAAAGTTTAACTACTAATTAACTAACATATATAAAATATTTGTATAGTCATTTTCTAAGAACACGCAATTAATATACAAGACAACATGATAATGATGATATTTGATTATGATCATTAATAATTCATAATTGCATGAGTTTAAGCTTATATTAAATATTTTGGTGTTCATTAACATTCTTTGTTATGAGTTAATATGATTTAATTAAGGTTTGTGTGGACACTGAGTGTTAACATTTCAAGTAAAAGTTTTTTTTTTGGGGAGAAAAGTAAAAGTTCAGAAAGCAATTAGTTTGATATGGACGTTCAAAAACACAATAAATGGTTAGGTGCATAAGTGGGCCGACCCGGCTTAAATTTAGGGTCTTTTCCTCTATATATGGTGAGATTATTCCGTGCGGGCACCGGACCGTCTAGAGGTGAAATAGAGCTCATAACGTCACCTGATACATAGTAGTACGCAGCCACAGTACACAACAAAAGGGTTACGTGGTGTGTTCTGATTTGACTTTGGATTTGATGTTTTAAAGTTCGAAAGTTCTAGCTTTTTTTTTTAAATCTTTGGAGCCCTATATTATTATATATGTTTAAATGCTGAAATTGCTAAGATGATCAACACACGTAAAAAAAGTGATCGTAAGTAAATCTAACATAAAAAAAAAGAAAAAAAGAAAGATCTTAACTGATTGTACTGTTTGATTATGGATTGTTCCAGATAATCAATCAAAATTAAAGAATCTCAAAGGTTTGATCAGATTATAGGACTATGGATTGTATAGCATGATTGGTTTTAATCTCAAATTACAGCTAGGGCATTCTTGTTATTAAAAAGACATTGATTAATATGAATTAATCTAAATATCATATATATTATTTCAATATAATATTAACATGATTAGGTTATATTTAGTAAGATAATTAAAAATGTAAACTAATAATGTACATCATATTATATGATCAATATGAGATTGAAATAATCAAAATTTTTTTAATATGATTAATCAAAATTTGACAATATGATTGGTTCAAATTAAATTGCATTAATCATTTGAAATATATTATGATTTTGATGATATTATACTATCTTGGTCAACCAACAAAATTTTCTATATTTTAAGTAGCCTTAGGGTTTCATTTGATAATTATACCTTTAATATAAAAATATATGCTAAATAGAAATAACAAAAAGAGAGTTGTTGAAAATACATATGCCACCTCTTACATCTACAGAGAGTTTCTGTACAAAGAGAGGTAAATTAAGTGTCTTCTAGATTTTAATTTCACTCTCATGATGCACTTAGTCTTTACATAGATTGCAAATTAATAAAATAAAATACTTAAATTCATGGAAAGCTACATTAACTCCAAAATCTTATATGCATAACCAAAGTATATTTATCATCACAAAAAAGCTATAGATTGTTAATCTTATAATTAAGCTTAAGCTTATATTAAATATTTTAATTATCACAATTATAAATATGCATGAGTTAATATAGTCTAAATTAATATTGCTCATAATGTTATGGGTGTTAACATTTTAGGTACAAATTGTAAGAGAAATTCATGAGACAAGGATGCTAAGCTAAGAGATTTCAAAATAGGTGCTCATAATGGTATGGGTGTTTGTTTTCTAGATTACATATATATTATTATATTATTTTAGGGGTTGAGATTGCCAATATGACCAACATTCACATAAGAAATTGAGCATAAATAAAATCTAGCATAATATTATTAAAAATTAATCTTAATTTATTGTACTATAAGATCATGGATCGTAATATAAGATCAAATAGAAATAAAAATTCTGAAAGATTTGATTGGACTATACAATCATGGATCATACTGAATGGTTGGATTTACTTTTAAATTAAAGATTATAATATAAGATCAACTAGAAGTAAAAATTCTTAAAGATTTGATTATACTATGCAATCATGGATCATAATTTATGATTAGGTTTAATGTTAAATTATAGATCATAGTACAAGATCTATTAGAAGTAAAAAATTATTAAAGATTTGATTGGATTATACAGTCATGGATAATGAGTTAAGACATATGATAGTGCTTGTATAGATCCAGAAATTTTTTAGTTAGTAGAATGGACCAGATTTATAGAATTTTATTTGGTAATACCAGCACCCAAGTATGATGTGGGCTCTAGGTATTCTGTGAGCTGGAGGAGAACCAATGATGAATTAAGTAGGGTTAGAGAAAGTGTCAATGATTAAAAAAAAACTATAGTGATTCGAGGGGATCTAGATGATGTCATCTACCGGCGGCTGTAGTGAATATATTCATTATGCAATAAGATAATAAGGTCAATGCTACTTTCTAATGAGATGAAGTTTTCAAAGTGGACAGCAAGGACACAAAGTATCAGATTGTGTAGAGAGGATTTGGAGGTAGAGTTAATTTTGGAGCAGGATAATCTAGGGAAACTGAAGGACCAAGGATTGCAGGATCAAGAACATATAGTGAAGGATCTATGACTAGAGCTGATGATAGAGTTGTAAGTGGTCCTGGTGCATTGACAGTACCTACTCTAATGATGCAACAAGTGTACAACGACAGTATCTAGAAGACTGATAACAATATGAGAGTTCAACTTGAAGAAATTTATTTTAAATGATTGACTGGCATAACATTTATTATAAAAATGAATGACATGTGAGTGAATGAACTGCCACTACAGGAAATCCATTGATTACCGTCAGAGCTTTCGGCAAAAATATATATGCCAGAACTTAACGGCGTTTTTACCGACGTTTTATGCGGCGGTAAAATTACGATTGACTTACCAGCGTATATTATGCTGGTAAGTCTCTGATGCCTTTTCCACCGTTAAAGGCATCGTAATCTATAAACTCATAAAATAATGTGGAATATTTTATGCTGGTAATTTTCAACATACTAATCGACGAATATTACGCCAGTGAATTTAAACACAATGAATAGTTACCATCAAAAAATACATCGAAAAAATCACCGACGGCTTATCCGCTGGAAAAAATGGTTGAAACCCTATTACTCTCCTGAGCCCGTCTGCCTTATTATTTCATTTAGCGTCGTTCGTTCGCTCAGCTCGCCTCCGTCACCCCAGCCGAACCTCACCGCTACCGAGACCGACTCGGACTTCCACCGAGCTCTCTGATGCGCACCGCCTCAGTCGCCGGCGGAACGCCGCTATTTTGAGGATAATCCACCGTAAGGTTTTTTTTCATTGATTTTCTCACTAGACATTTGCACAAGGATGTACCTTTGTGTATGCTTTTTGCTGATGATATTATTTGTCATTTCCATTTGCTCAGCTCGCATCCATCGCCTCAGCCGAACGTCATCGTTGTCGAGACCAACCCTTCACCCAACGAACTTCAACCTAGTTTTTCAATATTCACCACCTCAATCGCTGACTTCCACCGCTATTTTTAAGATAATCCACTATAAGTAAGCTATTACATATAACATTATCATGGAGGTTTATAATAACCCTTGTGTAGAATGCTATGGAATACAAACTAGTCTATCCCATGAACGATGATCTTATGGCGCCACATCTTCATTCTCCTACTCTAGTTGATGTGGCCAAGATACTTGTTTGGATTATGCTATGAATAAGGTTATTGAGGTGGAATAAGAGAAGGAATCTAAAATTGGCATGCATAGGGAATTATGACTAAGATTAATTTTTTCCCATAAAAAATGGTAGTGATCCAAACTACTATGATTGTATGCATGACATTTGATACTACAATTAAAAGGATCTCTCTCAAAGACTTAGGTGACAAACAAGTAATGGCCATGGTGGTGCATAAGTTGTAAAAGTGACGCCATATGCTTCTTGCAATGCAACTCTACCAAAGAAAAGTGGATGGACATGCATCTGCATGAACAAAGGAACCTATACCTACAATTTTGGTTCTATATGTAACATCAATAATATGCATCCTCTATAGAAAATCTGTACATTGAACCTCCACTTTTTTATTACTTATGAAATGTTTTCTATTTCTCTGCTAAATAGAAGCTATAGCTCCTTAGTTTCCCAAAAGTACTAGTGTTACAACATAAGGCATCTTTATAAATAGTTCATAAATCAACTAATTAATGATGATGAAATATTAAATAAAAAATTAATCTCAATAGTGGTTTGGGGTAGTAAATAGAAGGAGCCTTGGTTGGGTGCACTAAATAATAAGAAGCTTAAGATTTGTGTGCCCTAGTCTACCTCACCATAATCATGATTGACAAAAAAGGTGGATAATTATATCTATGCATGGTTGTAATCCACCCATCACATACTTGCTTTACCATTACCATTCACTAGACTAAACTCTAGCTTTATTGGATCCATGCATATTACCAACACCTCACCAAACAGTCACATCACATGATAAGGCAAGTGTCACTTTACTCATTTCCTACTAATAAGTGGTAGACAAGCTTATCCCATATATTTCCCAATAATGGATAAATCAAAAACTCATATCCAAGTATGGTGACTATACCACACCCATATCACTTGAGTTATGAGCACATGTTAATGACAACCAAATCAATTTTCTTTTATAAATGAGTTAAATTTTTGCGTACTTAATTTTTAACAATCCATCGGTGGCCTTCCGATGACCTGATTAGAAAAGTAGAGATATTAGATTTGACTTATATAAAGAAATGTAGAGGTAGACCTAAAAAGTATTGGTTAGAAAATATTAGAAATGAATTTTCTTTATTAGATTTAAATTAGAATTTGACTTTTAATAGGACACAATAGATAAAAAGTATTCATATAAACGACCCCATGTAGTGGGACAAAGGCTTGTTATTGTTATTGTTGTTGGAAATATCTTTAGAAAAGCGATAAAAGAATCATTAAAATTTATCTATTTCTCTTTAAAAGATTTTCAAATAATTTCTAATAGTTCCATATTATATGTAGGTTATATTAAAGATATTAGAAATAAAAGAAGTTGAATGTATAACTGATTGACGCAAGAACGAAAGACATTAATAGATGAATTTATTGATGGGGTGAACATTTTCATTCAAACAGTGAAACAACTGCCCAGCTTCATATCAGATAAAATGTTTCGATGTCCATATTCTAAACATAAAAATCAAATGCATCTAATACTAGATGATGTAATTGTTGATTTGTATCGCAGAGGGTTCATGCCATAATATTGGTATTAGACTTCTTATGGTGAGTACGAGCTATATTTTAATTCTCTATGCGGTCCATCTACAATTAGTAATATAGCTGAGGATGAAAATATCTGATCAAATCTTAAGGAATTAGTTCATGATGCAACTGGAACACAATCTGAATAATATACATAAGAGTTACCAAATAAGGAGACATAATTTTTATGATTTGTTATATTCTACCTAACAACCAATATGAAAGGGGTGCACCACTCACTCAAAGTTATTCATTGCTATGAAAATGTTAAACATCAAAGAAAAATATAATATTTCTCGTGAATATTTAAATCAATTCATTGGGCTGCTTAAGGAAACTAGCCCGTCAGATATTATAATTCTTATATATCTATATCGAACAAAAAAGTTAGTTTCTAAACTTAATTTGACATACACAAAAATAGATTGTTGTGTCAATGAATACATTTTATACTTTAAAGATAATTTATCAGAGATTATATGTCGTTAATGCAATGCACTGAGATTTAAACTAAAGTCTGAAATGAAAAGAAAGCTGAAAGAAGTATCTGTCAGTAGGATATTTTACTTACCAATAATTTCTAAACTATAACAGTTATATGCATCCATAAGATTTGCTGCACATAAGATGGCATAATGACCACATTTTGTAATGTGTTATTACACATCCATTAAAAGTAGAGGCTTGGAGACACTTTGATCATACACATCCCACCTTCACGACATAACCAAGAAATATAAGATTAAGTTTATGCGCAGATGATTTTACTCTGTTTAGTCAGTCTGCTTCACCTTACTCATGTTTGCCCGTGATACTCACCCCTTATAATCTTCTTTTAGAGTTGTATATGACTACTCCTTATATGTTTCTAATACTTATCATTCTAGGGCCACATAATCCAAAAGTAAAGATTGATGTATTCTTACAATCGTTAATTGATGATTTAAGTTTATTATGGGAAGAGGGAGTAAGTACATATGATATATTCACCAAACAAAACTTCATTATGAGAGCAGCATTACTTTGGATAATTAGCTAGTGATTTTCCTGCATATGATATGCTTTCAGATTGGAAGACTTTCGAAAAAAAGGTATGTTTATATTGTTTGGAACATACAAAATTATTCACTTTAAAGTATAGAAGGAAGAACACTTGGTTCGATTGTTATCGCATATTTTTACATATAAGTCATCCTCTTAGGTGAAAAAGGATGCCTTTACTAAAAATAAAATGGTGATATTGCAACCTCCTCCAAGATTAAGTAGTGAAGAAATATTTGAAAGAGTAAGATTCATACCCACAATAATGGATTATCCAATATTAGTTGTGTACAAATTATCAAGATATGGTGTCAACCATAATTGGACCAAGAAAAATATTTTTTTGTCATTATCATATTGAAGAACAAACTTGATTAGACATAATTTGGATGTCATGTATATAAAGAAAAATATTTTTGATAATATTTTCAATACAGTCAAGGACATCAAAGATAAATCTAAAGATAATATAAAAACAATGATGAACTTAAAGAAGATTTGTAGGAGGAAAGCATTAGAATTAAAAGATGATGGAGGTGAAAAACTTCTCAAACCAAAAGCTCATTTTACATTCACTTTAGAGCAGAGATGAGCAATTTATGAATGGGTAAAGATCATAGAGGTACCTGATGGATATTCTTCTAATCTAAATAGATGTGTTGATATAAGATCAAGGAGATTATTTAGATTGAAAAGTCATGATTGTCATATCTTCATATAATATCTACTATCATCTATCTTTAATTATCTATCATATCAAATTTTAATGCCCTTGATCGAGCTAAGTGTATTCTTTAAAGATTTATACTCTTCTAAACTAAATGTAGAGAACTTGATTCTTATGGAGTAGTATATTTCTTATATTCTGTCTCAACTTCAGAAAATATTTTCTCCAGCATTTTTTAACTTTATGGAGCATCTACCAATGCATTTATCATATGAGGCTATAATCGATGGACCTGTTCAGTATCGATGAATGTATCCTTTTGAGAGATATTTAAATAAACTTAAGAAGACTACTAAGAATAAAGTACACCCCGAAAGCTCAATCTATGAAGCCTATTTAATGTGTACGAAACAACTCGGTTTTGCTCGTATTACTTTGAAATAACATCACAATCATGTAGAAGTTCTACACCTCAAAATGTGGGTAAATCCTAAAATATATATGTATTCAGCGAAAGTGGTGAACCTGCAAGTGCTAGCATCGTGCGTTATTTGATCGATAAGGAGATAAGAGTTATCACATTGTATATTTTATTTAGCTGTGATAAAGGTGAGTCGTATCTCAAGTAAGTTTGAGTTACCTTATTCATATATTTATTATTCATAACTTTATTCTAAACCCTAAAGTTTGTAGGAGGTTCATTGATAGTTTAAATACATCAGAATCATGAGAAGTCTAAAAGATTATGGAGAAAGAATTCACTACTTGGTTTAAAATATGGTATATTTCTCGACTATTAATTTTGAGTAATTTGTCTTAATTAGTTAGCACAACATGCAATAAACATGCTAATAATATAATCTGGTTCATTGAAGGGTTCACACTGAAGATAGTGATTCGTAGTATAAAGGGCTACTTGAAGTAGCTTGGGGACTAAATAGATTAGTTAAATGTTATCAAATATTTTTGGTTAATGGCTATAAATTCTAAATAAAAAATTGGTGTGAAGGTAGGAAGATAGAAAATTATGGTGTATGTATAAGAGGGAACACCCATACATGGGATGATTTTGAGTACTAATGGATATTACATGAAATATTAGAGGTTGGATATCTCAATTACAGGAATATTATGTATCTATTCAATTGTGAATGATTTGATCTAGTACAAAATAAAGGCACAAGAGTGCAATCTAATTTATGGTACAATAAAAGTAAAGCAAGATATGGGATATGTAAAGTTTGACCCATTCATTATTGCTAGTCAGGCAAGTCAAGTTTATTATGCTAACTATCCAAACATATTACGAGGAAAATAGGATTGGCTTGTAGTTATGAAGACCAAATCAAGAGGAGTAATTGAGAAAATCACTTCAATACCATCAACACATCAAGAAAAGTTTATGTAAAATTAAAAAAATCTTCCTATTGATGTGGATGAACAAATTCCAATTAATGAGAGTGAGTTGCAGTTAGAGGAAGTAGATTTAAACATAGAAAAAAGTTATGAGGAATCTGATAGTGGTGGAAATGTATCATCATATGAAAGTGAATCAGTAAATGATGAGTTAATATAATGTACAAAATTTTTGACATTTTAATTTTATTATTATTGAACTATATATATTTTATTATTATATTATTTTATATTAAATTTTGATTATAATTTATGTTTCTAATATTTTTTATTTTTTATGTATAGATGACTTCAGGTGAATAGCCTAATAGAGGATTGATCAAAAATATTTTAAATATGCACAATAAGAAGATGATTGGTGGACCATCTAGGTCTGTATATACTGAGGGGACCTCTTCATCTCAGCCTATCACTCATAGTTAGCCTATCACTCATAGTCAACTATCACTCATAGTCAGCCTACCACTCATAGCTAGCCTACCACACTTTTACCCACTCCTTAAGCCTATAGCCCGCAGTTCTACTCATCAGACCTCGCTTTCCTTCATTAGACGCCATACATAGTACCCCCGTCTACCCTTACTACCCACCCCCACCTTATGGTGGCCCTCCTACTTATACATATCCACCATATTTTTTCCATAATATCCCCCACCACCCTCTCAGCCTGCTACAGGAAGACCTTCGACCCCAGCTGCAGCAGAGCAGATAATAGATAGTCGAATGTTGATTGAACTTGACAGTGACACGTACGTACATATGATATTGTTAACATCCAACTAAAATTGAATAAATATTTTACTCATCTAACATATTTTTTATAGGTTCCGCCCATCAAAACAACCAACACATAAAGTATGGGACATAATAAGAAGCTTGTATGATGCTCTTATGTTTTTTGGAAGAAAATCTCAAAAGAAGTTAGGGATATGTGATTTAGAGAGTTTGATGTATATGTGTTTAATATTTTTTATGTTATGTCTAAATAAATTATATATTCTTTTTTACTTGAGCTAACAAACATATATATTATATATTGTATATTTTTAAATGTAGAGAGATTTTTATTGGTTGCCCAGCACAATGACAAAATTAAAAAGCATGGGTCCACTCAAATACGTAATATGTTTATAGACATTAGAAAGTCTGGTGAGTAGCCATTATGGATTGGAGAGGCTATATGGGTTGAGCTAAATAGTGCTTGGGGCAATATAGAGTATAATAGGGGATGGATCAAAATTGATAGAACAGAGCTTCTGATGTTAGGGGCATGGGTAGTTCCCTTCATACTGTGGGCTCAATTTCACATATTGAGCACATGCAATGTTTGGTAAGGAATTATAAAAGTTAAAAAAAAATAATATGAATATTAATGGAATTCTATTACAAAAACAGATGCTAGGTAGAGAACCAACTCCTGTTGAATTGCATAGTCACACTCATAAGCGATAGGAGGACCAACAATGGATTGATGAGCGAGCAAGAAAAGCCCATGTAAGTATATGTGTTTAATATTTTTTATGTATGTCTAAATAAATTGCTTAAATTTTTATTAACTTTCATAGGGAGAGTATACACTGCTTCGAGAGATCCAGGCTGCAGTAGGTGAGGGTTCTTCTGGAAGCTCTGTAAAGTATTATGAGTATCATATCTGGTCACAAGCGATAGGAGGAATGCAACATAGAAGGGTTTATGATTTAGGTTTGCAAGCCCAAGCACATGAGGGTATGACCTCTAATGGATCCAGCTTCGCAGCAAGATCACAGGAGTCCTTATATAATCAACATATAACTGCCCTTCAAGCGTAGCAAGAACAAGTAAGGAAATCACAAGCTAATTAGCAAGTGCAGTTGCAGGCACATATACAGATGCAGATGCAGACGCAACACAATCCGTTGTTGGATGAAATGCAAAAAATAAGGGAGCAGTTGAGTGGAAAGGATGTAGTTCCAGCGGAGGATGAGTCGACAGATTCAGAGTAGTTGTTTAGTTTTTTCGGTTTCATATGTACTTTTTTCAATTTCTAAATATTTAATAAAGTTTAAGAATATTTGTTGATGCTAATGAATAATTTATGATGTTATTGAATATTTGGTGATGTTCATGAGTAGTTGTTTGTTAGTATACTAAATGTAATTAATTGTTGATGTTTATGAATATTTGCACTAAATGTAGTTATTTGGTGAAGTTTACTGTAGGTTGTGAAAATCTGATTGTTGTCTGAGACGATTATTTTTTTGTTAATGCTACATGTTTTCGGTGGATAAAATACTGATAATCCACCAGAAACGACGATACAATGAATTAAGTATCAATTTCTAGCATATTTATACGTCGGTTTTTTCGGCATTCAATGTGCTGGTTCTCTTCATCATTTAGTTTGCGGTGTTTGTAGTGACAGGTTTTCTGTCAAAATTACCGGCTTAATAATACGCCAAAAATTCCGTCGGATTTAACGCCGAAATAAGGGAAGAGAAAACAACGTAACCACTATCTATTTTTCCGCCGGTTGTGCACCAAAATGTATGCCGAAAAGGTTTTAAGTGCATTATATACGTCGGAAGGTTATAGTATTCTTTTATGTTATAATACTGATTATTCTAAAATTTTGATTAGTTGATTTCATAATTTTTCTAGGTAAAATGAAAGTTATTGTATTTTGTATGATTTATAAAGAATAAAACTTTTAGTATTTTTATACAAACATACTCGTAATACAAGCATTTTGCAGGAATTTGAGCATGTAATTGGGTAATAGTTAGTTGCTATTTTTGCATTAATATTATGATAATAGTATACATGAGAATAAGTAAAGGCTGATTTTACTAAAGTTGGTTGGAGACTGACTGATATATACAAAATGGTAAGCTGAAGAACTTTCATTTTAAATACTGTGATTTAGTGTTACCCTCTACTGATTCAAGTAATTTACTGATTGAGAGTTAAAAGGAGTCATTATTATATCGATGTGTAAAGAGTGATGACTTGTTTATTGAACCTACGATGACTGATACTAAACACTGAAAAAATATCATGTAAGCTAGAATTACTATTACTGCATTTCTGCCACTGTAATGCTTTACTATTCTATTAATTACTGTTAGTATTATAATATTATTTTACTATTAATGCTATTGATTTTATAAATATTGATCTTTTTTTTTTTTAATTAAAACCCACGGAGGGGCCTACGCGTTAATATCAAAAAATTGGTTACAAAGTCCTTAAAAAGAACCTCCAGCCCTCTACTGCTCCAAAGAGCTACAAGATTAAAAGAAATAAAACCTAAGAGCCGGTGGTTCCTTGATCTAAGGTTACAAAAATAATAAAGGAAAAAACTCGGGCTGTAAGTATACAGCACCCAAAAAAGGAAGATCCTTAAATCAGCATTCAGCACCATCTTCCTGCAAAATTGAAGAAAACGACAGAAAACCGCAAAAAAAACTAGAAATAAAGAGTACCTTGCAGTTCTTCAAAATGCCCACTTGATCAAATAGTAAAAGTCTAGCACGTAAATAGGCACCCAATGAAATGTATCCTGCAAGGGAATCTCCAAAAACACTATCAGTCATGAACCAAAATTGTATAGGATACCAACTTTTGAAATTAAAGCCCATTTTGCAGCTTAACATACTGTGACAGCTCAGCCACAACCAAACCTTGAAATTCAACTGAACAACAGCCCTCCCGATCTCAAAATACTTACCCAGAACCTTGAACTTCAAGTGAACAACAGCCATCCCGATCTCAAAATAAAAACTCAGGCACAACAACAAATTCAGCCGCTGTGAAGGATACAGCAAAAATCGGCCAACAAAATGAAGAAACAGCAAAAACAAGAGCTAATTAAAACGAATATACAGAATGCTCGATTTATCCAGGTTAACCAAACCTTTAACCAACATAGGCAAATTTTCCATATCAAATTCCCTCTCTTCCTCCAGCGTGCTGCCAAGCTTAGCTAAAGCATCAGCACAGGCATTACCCTCTCTAAGCAGATGAGCCAAGGTAAAATTAAGATTTGACAA
Source organism: Dendrobium officinale (assembly GCA_019514585.1). Taxonomy (NCBI): domain Eukaryota; kingdom Viridiplantae; phylum Streptophyta; class Magnoliopsida; order Asparagales; family Orchidaceae; genus Dendrobium; species Dendrobium officinale. Next base: position 11,252,570 of record CM033699.1, on the reverse strand, counting down.
GGCAAACTTAATTTCTCTAATGAGATAAAAAAACTGCGGGTAACAAATGTGGGTATTATTAATAATTTGAATAACGTTTAAAGCATCCACCTCAATCTCAACATAAATGAACCCTCTCTTATGACAAATAATCAGCCCTTTTAACATACCCATTAACTCAGCATAAATGACCATACACGGAGATAAAGGGCCCGCATAAGCCACAATAACTTTGCCAAAAGAATCCCGGATAATACCCCAAATCCAGCAGAAAATCTATCAACAGACCCATCAGAATTCAACTTAATGGCCGGTGCCTTCGGTTTTAACCATCTCACAATCCTCTCCCTCCTAATAGTGTCCTCAACGTGAACACTCATACCCAGCTTAACACACAAATCCTGACAATTGGACATATTATTAGAAGTAATAAGCTTAGCATTAAAAGACTGAAATAATCTATGATTGATATTAGAGATAATAACAGTATCTTTCATTTTAATCTCATCATGCTTAGCCTCATTCCTGGCTTTCCAAAGAAACCAAAGAATGGAAATAGGTAGAATATTAAGAACATTTCCTCTAACATTAGACATCCAGTCAGTTAAAACCGACAACACCGTCACCTGATCAGAAGAATTTAAATCAGGCACAGGTTTATTAACCAAAAGAGCATAATACCTCCACACTTTTTGAGCAATCTTACCAAAAAGAAAAACATGTTTAATATCTTCAATGTCAGCACAACAATGGCATTTAGAAGGTAAGACAAAACCTTTGCTCAAAAGCCTGACATCCACCGGCAGAAAACCCTTCAAACACATCCAAGTAAGGATAGAATACGACATAGGGATATTATTATGCCAAATATTAGCAAAAATCCTAGAAGACTCCTTAATGGTCCTAAAATCATTCCACACCTCTTTAATGCTAAAAAGACCATTAGTAACAGTTTTAAATAAAATCCGATCGTTCTCAAAAATATTTAAAGGGATGCTAAAAATTTGATTAACAATAGCCTCAGGTAAAAGAGGTCTCAACATATTAACATTCCAAGAACCTCTGTCAATGAAAAAACTAACCTTGGTAGAGCAAATAGTATGAGAAGAAATCAAATTGTCAATGGAACCCATACGTAACCAATTATCTTGCCAAAAATAAATATCCCCTTTACCCAAGCCCCATTGGATAAAAGGCTCGGCTAACCTCCTCACCTTCATTAAACGCTTCCAAACAGAAGAATCAGAAGCCCTGACAGTACAAATAGTAGAATGCATATCATGACAATACTTAGCATGCATGAATTTAGCCCATAAATTAACATTAGATCTAAAAGAGAACCACAATTTATAAGAGAAAACATTAGCCATATCAGAAATGCTCTTACAATTTAGTCCACCTTCCTCATAAGGGCCACAAATATTCGACCAAGAAGACCACAAAATGCAAGACCTGCTATTATTAGAACCCCAAAAAAACTTATTGATAATTCTTTCCAATCTAAGACAGGTAGAAGAAGCAGGGTTAAGGGTATGGAAAATAAATATAGGAATTGAATTTAAAACACTTTTAATCAAAATGAGTCTACCACCAAATGAAAGAAAGTTAGTAGACCAATTAGTAATCTTATTATGAAAAACCGTCACCATATCTTCAAAAAGAACACTTTTCTTACGCCCCTTGAAAATAGGAGCTCCCAAATACTTGAAAGGCAAAGTAGAGCAGTTAAACCCACAGACCCGTTTAATATCATTAATCTTCCCTTGACTAGCATACTTAGAAACAATAAAAGAACTTTTGTTCTTATTGATAGAAAGCCCACTCATGTTTTGAAACTCCTTTAAATGCTTTATAAGAAGCTTAATATTAGTCAAAGAACTATTCGTAAAAATAATAAAATCATCAGCAAAGCATAAATGGGTAATGGGAATACCACCCCTCGTCCGGTACAATAAATTAGGATGACTTTTATAAAGCCATTCCAAACTTCTAGACAAATAGTCAGCAGCAATTATAAATAAAGCCGGGGACAACGGGTCACCATGACGCAACCCTTGACTAGATTTAAAGAAACCGTTTCTTTTACCATTAATGATGATAGAAAAAAAACAATGCTCAATGTTATTCTTAATGAGGGAAATAAATCTATCACTAAAACCAAATAGAGAAAGCACTTTATAAAGGAAATTCCAACACAAATTATCATAAGCTTTAGTAATGTCAAATTTGAAAATGATATTACCACCTTGAGCTTTCGTATTAATATCATGTGTAAGTTCTTGAGCCAGCAAAATATTGTCAAAAATACTCCTACCTTTAACAAAGCCAGATTGATTCTGAGAAATAATTCTATGAAGAATATTAATAAGTCTAGTAGAGATAATCTTAGATATAAGCTTATTAAGAAAAGAGCATAAACTTATAGGTCTAAAATCATTCCAGTTGTTGGTAGCCTCCTTCTTAGGAATTAAAACAAGATTAGTAGTAGAAAAAAACTTAATATAAGGATTACCCGAAAAGAAATCACAAATAGCATCCAAAATATCTTTTTTGATTATATGCCAAGTTTTAATGAAGAAAGTAGTAGTAAAACCATCAGGTCCTGCAACAGAATCACTATTTATAGCCTGCATTACCTTCCACACTTCATCCTCAGAAGGAACCATAGTAAGATATAAGTTATCATTATCTGAAATACCACAAGGCACAATATAAGGGTTTAAAGTAGCTTCCTGATTGATCTCCTTATTAAAAATATTGAAAAAATGATCAACCCCGGACTGTAAAATAGCCTCCTCCTCCTCCAAAATACACCCATTAGCATTAGTAATTTTAAAAATATGATTTCTAACTCTTTTCTTATTGGCTAAAGAGTGGAAGAACTTTGTATTTCTGTCACCTTCAACAAAAAACTTAGTAGAAGCTTTTTGTTTCCAATACGTTTCTTCTTGATTTTGTAACTATAATAATTTGATTTTAGCATTATTGAGCTCAGAGATATTGGCACTATCAGGATTCAGCATAACAACATTTTCAAGATCCAAAACCTCATTTTCCGCAAGCTTAATATTAGAAAATAAATTTCTAAAAACATTCTTGTTCCACCATTTCAAGACTTGCTTCAATCTACTAAGTTTATTCCACAACTTAGCCATACCCGAAATATCATCATTCGGGAAAATAGGAGCAAGCCAATTAGTTTCCACCACATTCATAAAATTATGATGAGATAACCACATATTTTGAAATTTAAAAGCAAAAGGAATATAAGTATTAGAAGCAGTAATAGTAAGCAATAAAGGAGCATGATCAGAAACAGTTCTACTAAGGTGTTCGACATGAGTCATTTGATATTTAGCCATCCAATCATTATTGAACAGAATTCTACAAGTCTTTGCCACAAAGTGCCTCTACTCCAAGTAAAAGCATTACCAAAAAAACTTATATCATGTAAACCACAGGTAGAAATCATATCATTAAAATCATCCATAGCATGGACATTAGGGCTATTACCTCCCAACTGTTCACAAGTATTAGAAATAATATTGAAGTCCCCACCAACACACCACGGGCCAGAACTGTTAGCAGCAAAATCCTTTAATTGATTCCACAAGTTCAAACGACCAACTCTCGTACAAGCAGCATAAATAAAGGAAGCCTTACACTCGAAATTAAACATAGAAATATAAACATGAACAACTTGAGTAAAATCATTCAGAATAGTAATAGTAATGACATTGTTCCAAAAAATCCAAATCTTATTGGAGCAATTAGCAAACTTGTTAGTAAAGCCTAATTTAGAAGCAGTTTTATCAAGCTTAGTCATGCAAATTAAAGGTTCAATAATAATCAGAAGTTGAATATTGTGAATCCTGCAAATATTTCTAACTCTATTAATAGAGTCATTCCCACCAATGCCTCTGATGTTCCAAACAAGGGACTTAACCATTAGAACTATTAGATTTAGTTTGGGATTTATTAAGAACCTGCAAATAAGAAGAAGGTTCCTTAGCCTTTTTACCTTTTTTCTTGGTAACTTTAGTAAAATTTTCTTCCCCCAAGTTATGCAAAGAAGAACAATCTTCCGAGTTTTTGTACCCTTTAGCTTTTCCCGCTTCATTTTGTAAAGCTTTGCCTTTCTTAACATTAGAAGGTAAAATTTCTCCTTCTTCACCATTTTCTCTGTATTTAGCCTCAAAATCTAGAGACTCAGTAGCAACCAGAGGAACTAAGGTAGCAGCCGGGGGAACTAAATGATCATGATTAGTATTTTGTAACATAGATTCAATAGAAATAAATAAATCAGGGGATTTTTCAAGGACATTACCAACATTATTTTCAGCCCTTCCAGCCTCCGAAACTATATTTTTACCTGGCACATTAAAATCTGCCACCGTTTCCTTCATCGTCTCACCCTCATCCTTTGAAACTTCTTTTTCCAACTCATTTTCAGATGCTGCCACAATTTCCTCTACAATATCACCTCCTGCATTAGAAACATCTTTTTCCAACTCATTATCAGAATCAGAAACATTAATAGGTGAGTCCGCTTTATCGTTAACCTGAATTGAACTCTTTTTTTTAAGTTCAGGATGTAATCTAAAACAGTCAGACATCGCATGACCATGTATCTTACAGTGAGAACAAAATTCAGAAACCTTTTCGAACTCAACCTTTTGCAAATACCCAAAAGCCTTTGACCCGACCCAAACCTCTTTAGGATGCTTCTTAGAAATGTCCACTTCCACAAGAACCCGAGCTACTGACTGACGAGTCCTGGAGGCCGTCGCCTGGTCGGTTTGCAGCGGCCTTCCAAAAACAGAACCAATAGCATGCAAGACTTGAGGGTTAAAAAAATGCAAACGCAAATTAGGGAACGAAATCCAGATCGGAACTATAGGCGATTCTTCATGCACATCAAAAAATGGAGTCCATTTTAAAACACGCATCTGACAGTTGTTTATAAAATATGATCTCCTAGCAAAGACTCTACTGTAATCCAAATCGTTAGACAACTGAATCGCAACATGTTTAGAATCTAACAAACCTACGGAATAAAAACCCGAAAGCTTGAGATTTGTAAAAAAAGATCGCATAGATTCCAGATTAGGTCTACGCAGAGCAAATTTTCCAACCAAAGTAAATTGAAAAGGTGAAGCTAATTTAAGAACATCTTCATCCGAAATAAGCACAGTCGGGACTCCATTAACAATAGATTGGGTAAACTTAGGAGCGTTATCACCTTGGCTTAAGTTTCCAGCAAGAACATCTTTAAAGGAACGAGAAAGAGATTTTGAAGCAGATTCATCAAGCTCTAAAAAGCCTTTCCTTTTTCCATCAGTCGGGCTGGACGCCTTCCCCCAAACATTGGACGAAGTCATCCCCGCCAACAATCAACCTGCCTCAACGAGGCCAGGAACCCCAACGAGACCAGAGTCGAAAAACGGAGGAGTATCGAAGATAAATCGAGAAGAAAATGATCGCACGAGGAAGGAAATCGAGGAACCCTAAAATCGCCAAGGGAGGCGGCTAGGGCGAAAAAAAAAAATTTGATGATACTGTTATTGATGATACTAATATTGTTATTGATACTTCTACTGATTTAAGCTATTTTATATAACTTTTAGAGTATGAATACAAATGTATATTGATGTTTTGATTAATAGACTTATTTTTCTTGTTATTTTATATTAAAGATAAAAAAAAATTAGATAGCTCTAGTGATTGTTGTTATTATAAAAAGATTAAAAAAAAAAAAAAAAGAATTCTTCCAAATTTAATTACTTGGCATTGCATTAAGACATGCTAAAATAATAGTGAGTTTAAGTGTAACAAAGATAAATATGACTTTATGATTAAAATTTCTTTTAAAATGATATTACCTTAATTAAAGGCTTAAATCATAAAAATTCATTGATTTATTAGGTTTTCATTTCATGATTTTTGTACCTATGAAAACCTAAATTTGGATGCTTACTATATCTTTAATTAACCCCTCCTAAGGCTTTATTAAGGGTCATTTTCTAATCAATTCTCATTTGTTTTTAGAGACTCACAATCTTTTATATTTTCATTTCAACCTATTACTTTTTCTTTCATGATCTTTTGATAAAAGAAAATTTATATATAACTTCTTCTATAGTGGAGCATATAGTAGAGCTTGAAGAAGGAAAGAAATAGAGAGATAGATTGAAGAGTAAGTTGCACAAGAGGGAGTAGAGGAGCTAAGGCATCTTAATTATACTCTTGCATGATTTTTTTAAGATATTTGAATTTAATTATAATTGTTAAAAATTAGTAATATATTTAGTACACTTAGGCATCTTTCTCAACTATGGAAGCCAAAACCCCTAACTATGAGGACACAAAGCCTTACGTTCATATTGTTAAGTGAAAAGAAGGATGCTATATTAAATTATAAGATGTATTTAATAATGCATATCAATTGACAATTAAATTTTTATATATTTCTATGCTAATATAAAAAATTAAAATTTATTCATATCACACTATTTTTAAAAAATAATAATAATATTAACTTATTTAAATTAATATACACTTTAATTCATGCATATGTTTTAATAAAATCAACATATTAAAGAGTAATATAAATAACTTAAAATTTTAATTTTTAAATATACAAATAAATAAATATTTTATTATATATACATAATTCTCCTTTAAATTATCATTTTTTTAGTAAATTCTTTAAATTACAAATCAGATTAATTCGACTTGCACATTCTCTTCCACATTGGTTCTTTTGTGTAATTATGTAAATGTTATGGCTCAATAAGTACTACAGATATTTAAAATAAAGACAGAGAAATACAGCCCGAGCACAGTAATATGTGGATTCTGATAAGAAAAGACCTTGAGGTCTCACGCAGGCCTATCGACATAGAGCCCCGCCATGGCCAAGCCACCTCTCCTCCGTCCTCTCGTTCCATCCCGAGATCCACGCAACAAAGATCGACCTCAACAAAAAAATTTTTTTTTTCTGAATCTCTAATATTATTCGCCACCTCACTAAGAATCTAATCTCAGTTCCAAACTCCTACATTTTCTAACTTAAAACAGATCTGACACCCAACCCTTTTCTTCCGCTGCAGATCCCACTGGCACTGATCTCTCTCTCGTCTTTCCCAAAACAAATCATACTTTAATTAATCTGTTTTTAATCTCCAGCAAGTCAGTACTGCACAAAAAAATATGAAAGAAACCAAATTTATAAAGATCTGTACTCTTGATTTCATTTTTTAAACGATTTTATCTGATCAAAACTACAGCAGCAGCTTGCTGCTTTCAACGAGAGAAAAGACTTTTGTTTTTTCTTTGGACGCTGATGACTGTACTTTGATGTGGATGAGATGAAAGAAGAGAAAGATAAATAGTACAATCCAAAGATAAAGAACACAAAATACAAATATGAACAGAAACTGAGCATCAAATCATAATACAAAAAGTGAGAAATACAGAAGAGAATCACAAGGTAGAGAATAAGAGAGAAAAATGATTTCTAATGATACATTAATCAAAATTTGATGTATAATCACATTTCATTTAAAAATTCTATCTTGAATATTAATTTTTTAGTTATCAAAAGCAACTTTTCTTTCATATTCTCAAAATTTTAGCTAATATATATATTTTATGATTTGTGATTATTGTTAACATTGATTAAAAATTTAATCATATTTTTAATAATAATATGATTAAAAATTTTAGATGCAATGAACAATAATCACAACTAAAGAAAAAGCTAAAAGAGGTTAGAAATAATGACAAAGAAGTTGCTTTTAATCATAATTCTTCAAAAAACATAACTAAAAGAAAATATCAAGCTATTTCTTAAATAAAATGTGATTATAACTCAAATTTTTTTAATGATTCTTGTTGCTGCTCATTAGTCTTCTAGATGAAAAATTATTAAGTGAACATAACTCATAATTTTAATATATTGTATTAATATTTTTATTCAGTATTATTTTGTATTGTTATTGTACTAATATCAATACAAAATATACAAAATAAAAATATTAAACAATCATTAAAAATCATTAATTATGCTCACCAAATAATCTCTCCCTTCCCAATCCCAAGCATCCTTTAGATTTGAATTCAAAAAGTGTCCATACTCCTCCATTGGGCTTTGCACCCTCCTATTGTTTGATCCTCCAAGAAAAACTCATTATTGCTGTTCATAAGAATCTGCTTAATCTCGTCAAATCCATAGCTTGAGCACTCCTCTAATGGCGCAGAACTCTGCAGTCCACTGAAGTCCTGAAACCCTGTGCTGCCATAAAGCATAAAATTATCAAAGCTCATATTTTGGCTGATTTGAGTGCAGCTTCCAGCTTGATCACCACCAAACACCAAAACAGCAGAGCTCCTGCTCTCCTTCAGTTGGTACTGAGAAGCTTGGAAGAGAGAGGAGAAGAAGAAGTGGAAGAACCACTGAAGGCTTCTGGTGAGATTGGGACCAAATTAGCTTGATGATTGAAGCCAGAAAGGAAGGGTTTGTGCAAGGGAGTAGTAGAAGTAGCATTTATATTAATGTAGGGATTAGAAAACAAAGATGGTGATGGTGATGAGAAGAGAAGCTGCTGGTTTTGCTGCTCTTGATGATGAATTGAACTTTTCTTTGGGGAAGAAGAGATGCCAAGGAGTTTCTTCTTGAGTTTGGTGTTCCAGTAGTTCTTGATATCATTGTCTGTCCTCCCTGGCAGCTGAGAAGCTATGATGGACCACCTGAAATTTTTTTTTTAATTTTTTAAGAAAAAGGAAATCTTTTCTTTTAATAGACAAGCAAGGAGGTACAAAAGTTATGGAAAGTTTCTTTTTTCTTGGGGGAAAATAAAGTTGAGGAAAGTGAGAACGAGAACAAACTACACTAAGTGGTTATGGTTGCATGCTGTGAGTAAATCTAAGAGGATTCTTCTCTCCAAACATGCAAGATTTTGCTAATAAAGGATAAAAAGTTGTGGATTTTGATCACTCTCCACAGACAGAGAAGTTTGTGCTTTGATTTTCAGATGTGAAAATAATAGAAAAATGTGATCTTTGGATAAATTTAGTTCAAAGTAAATCAGACTTATTCTTGAAGGCCATGATTTCTATTTTTGTAAGGCAATTTTTAGTCCTGAAAAAATAACCATCTATAAATATTTATGTTGTTGAATTGCTAAACAGATAAGCGAAATTTTACGATTTGATGATAATATATTGTTTTTTTTTTTTAATTTTAAAGAATAAATGTTTTGCATCCAAGAAAAACTTAGCTCAAAATACACTCATCTAAGTTTATTTTTTCAAAGTAGTTGGAACTCACCTACTCCCAATGCTAGCAAAGAGAGTGCAAATAGTCCTATCTTCAGCATCAGAAAACTCCCCATGCTTGATGTTGGGCCTAAGATAGTTAAGCCATCTCAGCCTGCAGCTCTTTCCACACCTCTTCAACCCTAATTAATGCCCACAAGTTATGTGAGTAAGTGAAAGAGAAAGAAAGAAGAAGAAATAATGAGGAGGAGGAGTGAAAGAAGAAGAAGAAGAGTACCAGCTTTGTGAGGAAGAGCAATCCAATTGCCACCGGTGCCATACTTCTCAATGAAGCCCTTGAGTTTGGAGTCCTCTTCAGCAGACCAAGGGCCTTTCTTCACGTTTGCCTTATCACAGCAAGGAGCCCTTCCCATCCTTTTCACTTGCAATTGAAATCCAAAAAAACGAAGAGAAACGAAGGATTATATGACGCCTCCAAGGAGGAAGAAGCACGGAATGCCATGGGATATAAATATATATATGTATATATGACAAGGGTAAGGACTTCAGAGGCAGGGAACCAGAGAGAGAGAGAGAGAGAGAGAGAGAGAGAAAGAAGGTGCGTGTGAGTGATAAAAAAGAAGTCAAAGGAGTGCTATCTGTCTAGTTTCCATCACCCCTCTTTCTCTTTCCTTTCTTCCAGGATAAAAGTCTTTACGGTAGTGTGAGGCTTAAGTGAAAGGGATAGATGGCTAGTGGACCCTTGCATAAGGTTTTATTATTATTATTATTATTTGTGTGTCAAACGGTTGATTAATTTTTTAACAATTAAATTACCGTATGCTTAAAATTTAAATTTATTTTTAATAATTTTTTATGACTAAAATTAAAGAAAAAATTATGAGGTAGGAAATTTCATTCCATTGTCCAAGTAAATAAGCATAAAGTAACCCACTTAAGATCAAGCACCATTTATAGAAACTTGAAATGATAAAATATTGTTATCATTTGAAGGAAATTTTTACTTTATATAGTCCATAATAGATTTGATTGGCCGAACATTCTAATTCTTTTATTATTTGAAGAAATATATCTAAATGTTCATTTTAGATCAAAATATTCCTACATTAGTAAAAATATAAGTTAAAATCCTTGACTCAAGAAAGAGATGAAGAACAATTATTTGCTAGTGAGTCCATACATTCCTCTAATCAATTGAAGCATCCTTTTGTATTATAAGGAGGCTTATGAACAACCGACTCAAATTAGAGATTAATTAGTTAAACTTAGAGCAAAATTTAGTATCTAGAGTTTTATGAAGAGTGATAAATGAAAATAAAGGTGTCGATTATGTCATATATGAGTGAAAAAAAATGGAGATGGTGATGAGGTCCTTACCACTAACTCATTCATATTAAGGTTGAAAAAAAGTGGGGAAGGATAAGGAGGATATGTTAAAATTCATTGCCATTGATTCTACCATTAATTCCTTTGGAGATTCGGGATGAGGTGGTGTACAAAGCAAAAGATGTTAGCTAATCTTTGGTCGGTGAGCCAAGAGACGTTGATGTACATAGAATTAATATATTATCAAAAAAGAAGAATGAAGAATAATAAGGTAGGGATATCTATGAGAATTTTAAGGATGCCTTATATGGGAGCTTCTGAACGGAAATATCCCACCCATTTAGATGGTTAGGTCATCAAGGATTAGCTTGAAGAAAACTTGTTAACATGTTATCACATTCAAAGATAAGATAAAAAATAGTAAGTTTGGCAAAATTTGAAATTAGGATTTAGAAATTTGGGATTTGAGCCTATGGGTGCACAACTTAGCCATCATTTAATTGGACTCATATTTGGAGTAATATTAGAATGTATTTCTCCATGATTCATTATGAAAAAGTATGTTTGCAGCTATTCCAATTGGCTCCGGTCCTTTTAATTGATCAAACACACCATAGTCCTTTTTATGAGGAGGTAAGATGCATGGGAATGTAGATCGTGCCCAAAGCGATTTGAGAATATATTATGTAATCATATTTGGATTTGTAACTTTTTGGTTTCTTTTATGTAAATGACCAAACCTCTAAGTCTTTGGTTAACTCTTTACTTTTAATTTTTATCATAAATAAAAACATAAGAATGTTTTTCTCTAAATATTATTTTAGTACTCTCTTCTTTTGAGAATATTTGACATTTGAACTTGCAATTACCACCCATATCGCTAAATCACTAGGGATAATCATTTGGCTTTGACTTTTAACAATATCTAGCGGTTGATTAGTCAAGTCAAAATTAAAGGGTTAATCAGTCTGCTAAAATACATTAATTTTTTAAATATAATTAAACTTGACGACATCTTGAAGAGATACTTCAAATAAAAGAAATATGCTTTTATTTTAATTTTTTAAGTTAACATCAAAGGATATACTATACTTCAAGGATTATCATTGAATTAAGTAGGATAATTAATTCTTTATGACAAGTAAAGTAACAGGGAAGAGGATGAATGCCCATAACCTAGTGAGATGATTATATCACTATATTGATGATATTATGCAATGACAATCATTAATTTTCCAAAAAGTCAACTGTAGTGAAAGACTTAATAGAGGTGACATTTATTGGTATGAAATCTATAAATGGTAGAAATAACTTAATTAAGATTCCATTGATCTATCATTCTAAGTTATTAAACCTTATATCACATAGCCAATTTGGCCCAACATCCTTGTTAAATATAAATTGTATATTGTTTATGTGTTTGAATTTAAAAAAAAAATGCATTATTTTAGTTAAGTTTGAAGTAGCACAGCGGCACCAAGCATATTACGTCGCTGCATCGAGTTCAATAACGCTGAGGCGCTAGTTTTTGACATTGCAGCACTAGTTTCCAACGTTGCAGTGCTAGTCTTCTCTATTTTTAAATGTCGCAACGAAACCATAATAAGAGTTGCGGTGTTACAGTGTTGTTGCGCCATACTTCAACACTATAACACTGAGTGCCTTGTGAAAATAAATGTCGCAATGTTATGCCTTTCAACGCCTCAGGGCCATATTCTCAATTTAAGCACCGCAGCATTTAGGGTTTAGTAGCAACAATATTGAGCAGTTACCAATGCAAGGAGCCATGTCGACTCAATAAAAAGATGCATTGTTTCAATCAATAACCATGCCACATCAGTTAGCATCGTAGCAGAGTAGACTTTATAGAGCCAATGCACTAATTCATTTTTCTCTATCGTGATGCCACCCTATCGAGCACTGCGGTGCTTAAGCTCGTTCATGTGATTACTATAAATAATTTTTTAGTTCTTTTATTAGAGAGTTATGTCACTGGAGTGAAATCCTATATGTGTAAGTATGTTTCTTTAGTACACGACCCCTTAGATGAGTAAAATCTAATGGAGGCTAGGAAAGTGTAAGATATTTTTATTTTATGGAGATATTAGCTATAGCCTATCTGTGTAAGCAACTATGTGATTGATGGAAGAAAAGTGGAAAAGATCTTTTGATCCTTCCTAGTAATAATTTTCTTATTACTTATTTTGCATCTCTTCATTGAATAAATTGATAATAGAGTTTGCTTATTATTTCCTTCATATTTGGCTAATTCTCTAGTTTAGGTTTAATAATATAATAAACATAATATGTACTAATATAGAATATTGTGTTTTAATGAAAGTTTTGATATTTTTAATATCTCTCATTCTTCATTTAATACATGCAATGATCATATATGTAGTTAAAATCTAGTGTGGTATATAGTCTCGATAGTGAAATGCTGGAATAATTAGGAGTATTGAAAATGAAATATGGGCATATCTTGATATACGATGTTTGAATATTTTAGGTTTTATAGAGATAGAAAATTTATAGGAAGACCATAAATCTTTCTTCTCGTACCCCTAAAAGCTCGCACTACAGGAAAAACTTGTATTTTCGGCAGCTTAAATCCACCAAAAAATGAGGAATTCCGTCGAAAATTTTGTATTTTCAATTGAGAAATGCTGGAACAATGACTCAAGGCTGCTTGTTGAGAAGTTGGAGTCATCAGATGTATGCCCCTCGTATGCATAGACTAACAAGAATAAACTATAAACCCAGCCTTTCTGTATTCCATCAATTGCTTATGACCAAGTGCGGTAGTCAGAATAGTATGTTGATCCCCTATAAGATCCCTCACTTACTTCAACCTGGCTCTCTTGAAGTTGTATATACTCTTCTTATAAAAGTTAACATAAGATTAATCAATTTACACATGAAACTTAAAATTTTAAACTTATATACTCATGTAGGGTTTCCTTGCTTGTTCATCAACCCATTGTTGGTTCTCCTATCGCTTATGAGTATGACTATATAACTCAACAACGGTCAACTCCCTACCCAACAACTCTCTGTAATACACTTATATTATATTAGTATTCATAACTAAGAAAATTATTAAAAAAAATTTAAAATTTCTTACTAAACATATTCATATATTTGCTCCACTTGTGGGTATAACTATGTAACTCAATAATAACTCTGATAAATCATCTTTATAGTATAATACATTAACACAACAATCTATTTTTATATATGTCAACCCAAGTTTAGACTCTTAGTCGGATATAAATCTATATAAATTATATTATCTGTCGGGTTGGTTTCCGTAAGCTATCCAATGAATTGATTAAAATATTCACGGTGGACATTATATTCTGTCTTGATGTTTAATATCTTCACAATAATAAATAATTCTGAGTGAGTGATGCACCCCTTTCAAATTAATTATTGAGCAACATGCAACAAATCATAAAAGTTTTGTGCATCCTTATTTTGTGACTCTTATGTATATTATTTAAATTAAGTCATAGTTGCATCATAATTAAACTAAGCCCTCAATAGGTCAGATATTTTTTTCCTCAAGAGGTCAGATATTTTAAACTACCACTATGAATTGCTACAACAAAAACTGGTTTTTCTAGTAGTGACATCTTAGCTTGTTGGCTAGTAACTTAGACTGCCAACTAAGAGGTCTCAGTTTTGAGGCTTGTATCTATGGTGTGTGTGAGTTTGAGATTTAATTCAAAAAGGTAGGGAAGATGTTGGGCTCTCTCTTTCTCTCTTTCTAAAAGGATAATAGCAACTCTCTCTCTCTCTCTCTCTCTCTCTCTCTCTCTCTCTCTCTCTCTCTCTCTTCTTATATAAATAAATACACACACGCCAAAGCCATGGATTCTCCCATGTAGAGTAAGATAATGAAACTGAGTGATGTGATTTGTTCTGCATAAATATATCATTCAAATGCTTTGTTTATGTGGTAGTTATCCAAAAGATGCTGAGCTTCCCAGCTATGCACGCGTGATTATTCTTCATCAACTTCGTCCTCTTTCCAAGCTTAAACATTTTTAACCATCATCACCAATTTTTCAAAGTCATCAACGAATGCTTTATATAATATATATCAACTTGATCAAGCTTTATATATTTTCTATACACCCACACGCTGTGTATCAATGCGACCTCAGTTTATACTGAATGTTTCACATAAATTACTTGTCCTTTTGTGTATATATACATACGTACGTACGAGAGGATTTCTGTACGTGTGCGTATGCCGTAGCAGAATCTTCTTTGTGAGATTTATGCCTGTGTAGCTGACCTCACTCGTGAATATTTATTTATGCTTGCCGTGTGGCTGCAGCATAGGAATCTCATGCAATGCTATGCGTTCTACAACTGTTATTGCTAGTCAAATTTGATTTTATATGTCATATAATGTCTCATATATATATATATATATATATATTAAGGAAAATACATTTGAAAGTTTATTTTGGATCAAAATATCCGACTTTTAATTGCAGAGTATTTATTTAAGACTTCATTTGGGACAACTTTCTTATTACTTTCTAAATCAGTTTTGTGGTACAAAAATTTCTAAACCAACACGTCATAATTCGGGTCAACCCGAACCTGACCTAAAACTTGAAACTGGCCAGATTTATAGACCCGAACCCGACCAATTTTAAAATTGGGTCAGGTATAACCCGAAAATTTTAGATTAGATTCGGGTTGAGTTACCATGTCGTGTCAATTTTTGACAGCCCTAACCACATGTATATGAGCTAGATGTTGGATGAATAAGAATATATCATTTAAGAAATAGGGAGCGTGTGCGCGGGCGCGCGTGCGTGTGAACAAGAGGGAGGCCCCCTTCATAGCATCTAAAAATTCCCAGCCTGAGAAGCACAATCACCTTCAAAGCTGCAAGTCATATATAAAAATCTACTAAGTAAATAACTAACATATAGCAACTCATTCAAGCCATCTACCGTAATTGACCAAGCCAAAATGGCTTCCTTCCTCATTGATTCGCCGCAAGTTTTATCCAAAGGAGACAATTTGGAAGCTGGATTTTCCGCTCCATATAGTGGATTATATAAGCGGTCGGTGCTCCCATTTTCCATCATTGAAAGCAACGGCTAATTTAAAGCCAAAATATGTCTCTATAGACTTAGTCATTATCAACAATTCAGCCTTCCTTTGAGGTCGCAGCTCCTAAAAGCCCCATATAATGTTCTCTTTTTGTATGAATATAAATATTTTTGTTATATGATTTATTTAACACAATTAAAAGCAACGTGAAATCAGTAGTCAAATGAAATTATGGTTATTTTCTGAAAAGCAAAGTAGCTAAAAAGTTGTCCTAAATGGGAAAAATTATTTAATTTGTGCGATCACCGGACGGTCTAAGGATGAATCAGGATGTACTACATCGTCTGATACATAGCTATTACGTGCTAGAATATACGCGGCGGTAAAGTTTGTAAATTTGTGTCCTAGCGTTGCACGAGTATTCCGCACACAAATAGAAAAGAGAAATGAACACCAGGGTTTTTATGTGGAAAACCCGAAATAGGGAAAAAACCACGGGGCCTCGCCCAGTTGCAAAGTTCCACTAGTATTTGTTTGAAGTACAAGGGTTGATCCGCCTTACAAATCAAGACAATCAATTTACAATCAACTTCTCACAAAGTTACAAAGTTCTGCAAATTCCCGGCGTTTCCCGGAAATCCGGCAGAGTTCCGGCGTCTTCAGGTGGCAGGAAGAGCTCCGGCGGTGGTCGATCGAGGAGGAGCTTCTTCCTTCTCCTCCTTCTTCTCTTCTTCTTCTCTCTCTTCCCTTGAGTCCCTTTGGTGTAGAATGAGAGCTCTATTTATAGTTTTTCTGGAGTGGCATAGCCCGTAAATAGGCGTGAGATCAGGGGAGAATTAGGAGTGTTTTGAATGGACGGCCGATATCGAATCTTTTGATCATGCACCGTTCGTTGGGCATTTGAAGGCCTTAATGATGTTGGAATTCGGCAATCTTGGGCTCGTTAGATTCGTCTCGTCGAGCCGTTCGATTCGAGTATAATCTCGTCAAAATCGGAGACTGTTTGGTAACTCAAATTGCGGTTTGAACCTTCCAACAGCGCTTTGAGCCCTTGATTCGGACTCATTTGGGCTCGGATTGGGTTGATCTTGGTGTCGTTGGGTTCGTATTTCCGGGACGCTCAGTTTGACTATAAGCTCGGTGAAATCGGAGTTTGGGTGCTTCCAAAATTAATTTTTGAAGTTTTCAACTAGCTTTTGCCTCGAGATTCGTGCCCGATCAAGATAATTTTGTGATGTCGTATCAATACCGAAAAAGTGATGTGGCGCATCCTGATCTGCCTCTGGTGACCGCACAAAATAATTTCTCCCTAAATAGAAATAGAAGTATAAATAGAAAATAGTCATTAATTAAAGAAAACATGTGTTAAAAGTCTTAATATTTTTTTAAGCATTTTGTTTTTTTCCCATTTATTCGAAGCCCATAAATCAAATTAGATTGTAGACTATATCCCCAACAGAATGGGTAAAAGTATAAAATATTTTTCATGCAGCTTTGAGCCTTTGAGTCAAAAGAAAATATCCAAACCAATTTGAACTAAATTGAGGCAATTGATCATCTCAAACATATAATCTTTAAATCATTTTAAAAATATCACTAATATTAACTTATTTATAATAAAATACATATTTTTATGTATATATTTTGATATAATTTTAATATTAAATATAAAAATACGCATTTAAATTAAGTCAAATTCATACATACATCACATACGCAAGAGTTAAAAAAAATCTTTTAGTTGATAGTCAAAACTCTCAACCAACATACCTCCGAAGAGAGAGATTATTATGTGCAGAGTCCGGATATAGAAAACCGTTTAGTTTTGTGATTGTGAATAGTAAAAACGCAATTGTTGTTCACCAATGTGCTTTTACTGTGTTTTACTATTCACAGTTACAAACCGAACAATTTTCTGTGTCCAAACTCTGCACATAATTGTGATTATGTTTAATATTTATTTACTATTAAATGATTTATTTTAAAAATTTTGAACCGACCGGTTTTAAAAATCGGGACCGGTTCACCGGTTGAACTAGCGGTTCATGCCAAAATAGGGTGGTTTGAACCAAAGGCGGTTTTGAGGTTGAACTGGACCGGCCTTTAGACCGGTTCATGGTTGAACCGGTCGGACCGGCCGGTCCGGTCTGATTTTTAAAGCCCTTGTCAAAACTCTCAACCAACAGACCTCCAAAGAGAGAGATTATTACGTGCGGAGTCCGGATACAGAAAACCATTTGATTTTGTGACTGTGAACAGTAAAAACGGAGTTTCTGTTCACCACTGTGCTTTTACTATATTTTATTGTTCACAATCACAAACCGAACGATTCTCTGTGTTCAAACTACACACGTAATAATCTCTTCCAAATACAAATAACTGAAAATCATTGAATGTATGGGACCAAATGAGCTACACTTCTTGTAGGAGGTCATTATTATATTCACATAAATATATATGTGACCAAGCCCCGTACGAGTTAGAGTAGCAAAGCCATCTACTTATTACGATATGAAGAGAACTTTCCAATTAGATATTTCGTTGGTTGGTACTAAGGACGGTGGTGCTTATTTGTTGCTCTCATCGATATAACGTGTTATTATTGTAGTCTTACAAAGGGAAAAAAATTTATTTTATTATGGTGTCGTGCACCGCCATCCAAGCCTTTATTCTTGTTAAGAATATTGATCAACCAATCATTAAAATAAAACTGACTAATATGAAAGCATTTCACATTTATCTAAGGGATTGTTTGGTTGGAACACTTTGTTTTTCATGGACTTTAATTATGGGGGGAGTTGGGGTACTAAATATTCAAAGTGAATTGAATGATGAGAAATGAGTATATGAATAATGTATGAACTTTATAAATTATCATAAATGATACAATTTTACATATATAATGAATGAAAATATACTTGCAAGTATGTGTGTCATAATCGGGTTTTGGATCAAGTTCGGGTCAAATCCGGAACTGACTCGGGTTCAAACTGGTTGATCCTAACCCGACTGACTCGGGTTCAAACGGGTTTCGGATCAAGTTCGGGTCAAATTCGAAAGTTTAGACCTGAAACCGACCCCTCAGGTTACCAGGTTGACCTGACGCTACATGATTTTGTAAATCCCAAGATGGCTGGATGGCGGAGCTCACGTCAACAACAGCAGGCGAGGCTAATGTGAGATAGCGGGTAGACGCTTAGAAGCGTCGGGTATGCACTCAACGCGACACACCGACGGCGGGCAGACTTGGACTCGACGGGCGAGTAGACATGGTCAGCTCATTTCAAACTGGTTAACCAAGTTTGAGTTCGGGTTTCTGGGTCAACTCAAACGCAACCCATTTTTTCAGCAAGCATCCAAGAGGGCTTGGTTAGCCAGCAAGTGGATGCCTTAACAACAGAGCTAAGGCAAGTTCAAAAATCATAATCGGACATGCAAATGCAGCGAAATTAGATAATGGAGGAGCTTCAATGAATCTTGGAGCAGTTTAGTGGAAAATAGCCTACATCGCCCTAGAAGAGTGAGGATATGTATTCAGAGTAGATTATCTGTGGTTGTAAATATTTTATTGGTTTTTGAATATATAAGAACTACATGGTTATTATAAAACTATATGGTAATTGTAGAACTATTTTAGTGCTTGAGAATAGTTTGAGTATAGTGTAATTAATACTTGATTAATATTTTTGTGCAATGCTGAAATATTAGCCTAGCTAAACTGTTTTAACTATTTGATATTAGGTTTATGTTATATTGCAGAATAATTGAAAGGAGAGGGTGTTTTTTTTTTAACTATGCTACATGTTTTCGGCAGATTTTTCGCCTAGAAATCGTTACGACGAATTTTGTGTTGAGATAAAGGTGGAATTTTTTGTCGATTATTCTGTCAGAAATTTCGACCAAATTTTCCACCGGCATTCCGCCGGAAGTCCCCCCAAAAATAGCATTTTTCCATTCTCTAATCTGTCAGAAAACTTCCAGAATGTTTTCTGATGGAAATATTCCATCGTTAATTCGTTTCTGATGTTCGATTTACTGTCGGATCAAAATTCCATCGGAAATCCATCGGACATATCGATTTCTAGCAAATTTCCAAGGTTTTTTAGCGGATATGTCTGCCAAAATTTACTAAATTTCCTATCTCTCTTATGATGTTGAAGCCGAGTCATCCCTTGGATGTTTGGGTTGTTCCTTCTAATGTATGATGAGACATTTTATTTAATTTCATCATTATGTTGATGTCATTTACTACTCTGATTCATTTATCCCATTATGGGGCCCTTGTATGCTTGATTACTACTCGATCAAGCCTATCAAGCCTATCTCCTTCTATTATGATTGCTTCTTAAATCTCCACTTATGTTAAGTAAGGAACATTAAACAACATTCTTATTGAGAGTTTTCTTAGGTAATTCACCTGAGGTATAATTATTTACAGGGTTTATTTAGGTAATTCTTAATAATTACAGGGAAATCAGTACCCATAATCTTTAAATCCACTTTGACATTTCTCATCTACTATCATTTTTCAACCTTTCTGGTCATACTATGTAACATATCTCCTTAAATTATATTGGCTCCTTAAAGTTAACATATACTGACAAATATGTAATTTATTCTATCTTTGATATATATTCTATCTCTTTAATAGACATTGCTTGATCAGCTTTAACTTCATCATTTTCCTCAAATTGGATATGTTCAAATTGGCAATGCTCAAACTTAATGATACTACTTCATGGAGGATCCAAGATCCAATTTAGTATATTACTTGGTATTTACTTCTGATACGGCATCGCAAAATCATCTTGATCGGGCACGAATCTCGAGGCAAAAACCTAGTTGGAAACTTCAAAAATTAATTTCGGGAGCATATGAACTCCGATTTCAGCGAGCTTACAGTCAAACTGAGCGTCTCGGAAATACAAACCCAACGACACCAAGATCAACCCAATCCGAGCCCAAATGAGTCCAAATCAAAGGTTCGAAGCGCTGTTGGGAGGTTCAAACCACAATTTGAGTTACCAAACAATCTCCGATTTTGACGAGCTTATACTCGAATCGAACGGCTCGACGAGACGAATCCAACGAGCCCAAGATCATCAAATTCCGAAATCATTAAGGCCTTCAAATGTCCAACGAACGGTGCATGATCGAAGGATTCGATATCGGCCGTCCATTCGGATCACTCCCAATTCGCCCTTGATCTCACGCCTATTTACGGGCTGTGCCACTCCAGAAAAACTATAAATAGAGCCCTCATTCTACACCAAAGGGGAGGGAGGTGAAGAGAGAGAAGAAGAAGAGGAGAAAGGGGAAAAGGAGATTCCTCACCTCCTCGACCACCGCCGGAGCTCTTCCTGCCGCCTGAAGACGCCGGAACTCTGCCGGATTTTCAGGAAATGCAGGAATTATGCACAACATCCACATGATGCTGAAATCCTTCCCAATTAAGAACAGAGTTCCCTCCTGACGCCGAAACTCCGCCCAAGTGAAGCCGAAGATCTCCTCTGCCACCAAAGACGTCAGACTTCTACCCGACGTCGGATCTACACTCTTCGCTAAGTTTCTAACCGACGCCGGACTTCTACCGGTTATCGGACTTCGTTGGACGTCTATGCGAAGATGCATTTGTTTCTATTGCTGGACTTCTGCCTGACGCTGTCATACTGATCTTCGACGTCAGACTACAGTCCTTCCGACCCCCGTCGCCAGCCGACTACGGTCCTCCTGACTTACGTCGCTCGCCGACTACAGTCTTTCCGACATCCGCCGCCCGTTGAATACGGTCCTCCTGACTTACGTCGCCCGCCGACTACAGTCTTCCGTCGCCAGCTGACTACGGTCCTCCTGACCTACGTTGCCCGCCGACTGCAGTCCTTCTAACAAAGCGAACATGTCAATAGTGATTCTTTGTATTTACATCATGTAATGTACTCCATAAGATGTACATCAAGCTAACCCTTTCCACCAAGGAAGGGCCTCATTTGTAATCGACTGCAATACTAGTGGATTCGTTCAAACTGGGCTAGGCCCCGTGGTTTTTCCCCCCTTTTACAGGGGTTTTCCACGTAAAAATCTTGGTGTCTCATAAATGCTAGACCCTCTCTTCTTATCTGCTTGTGTGCTGGATCTTCGTACAATGCTAAGACGTTAAACTATATATTTCTCTACCGCCGCGAATATTCCAGGACGCAACAACTTCCAATCATTTAATTTATTAATTGAATATTTAGATATTTCTACAATAATCTCATATTAAAATTTTATATATTCTCCTATAGAAATAAACGTTTTATTTTTCATTCTTCAACAAAAATACTCTATTAACTCGACTTCACTATTATATTCTATTTTATTTTGTAGGATTATTTAGCCCTTAAACTCTCTCTCTCTCTCTCTCTCTCTCTCTCTCTCTCTCTCTCTCTCTCTCTCTCTCTCTCTCTCTCTCTAATATATGATGTTCATGTGTATTAAATATTAAGCATTTTATAGTAATTATAAAATCTAATGTTATTATACTCATTCAAATTTCAACAATATCATACAATCCTTATGATTTTCAAGTCAACATAAGCATGCATGTACCACCTATGATTGGTGTTGCTTACCAACCAGCTGCCCCTTCATTCAAAACCTGCCACATTAGCATGAACAATGCAATGATGTTCATAAAAACCACATAGTTCTTCATAATTCAAACGCCATCATAAGCTCAAAAAAAGCTTAGCAAACTTGTCTTTTTTAATAGGCAAAACCTATCCAAATCAAGAAAATTGAAGTGAATGTTCAATACACGCTAAAACTGAGAAGTTTGTAACGGTTTATCAAACATTTATGATATGATGAACTGAATGCTTACATGCAGAGTTGCGTTTCAAGCTTTGCTTCTGTTCATATAAATCAAACTTTAATAACTCGTTTTGCAAGTTCTCAAAAGCTGTATTTTCTCTTGGAAATAAAGGGCAGCAGGATTTTATATATAAAAACTTTAATTCATAGAAATATATATACTTAGCATGCATGAAGATATAAGAGTAGAATAATTAGAGGTGTAAACGGATAAATCGAGCCACGCCCGAGTCACTCTTGGCTTAAGATTGAGCTTTAGAGTTTGAGCTGGTTCACAGCCGGCTCGTTTATTGTAAAATAGAGAAAATGCTTGTGATTTAAGCAATTATTAAAATAAAATAATAAAAATAATGCAAAATTATAAGAAAAATAATAAAGAGTTATGTAATATAAAAATGAGATATAATCTTTAAATATTTTTAAAAATTTTGTACTTAAAATTCTGAATCATAATATATTTTAAGTATATTTTTTAAATAAATTGGTTTTCGTACAAGCTAACAAGTCGAGCTGGGACTAGCTCAAATTTGGCACTCATTAGTTCATCAAGCTCGACTCATGAGCCATTTATCAAGTCAAGCCCAAGGTGCTTTAAGAGTCAGCTTAACTCTTACACCCCAAAGATCAAGTAACTCTTAGGAAGAAGTTTTTTTTTTCTCTCAATAGAATAAGCATTCTAATTAGTTTTTCCACCTCTTCTCTTATCAAATGCATTTGCCTAAAATTCTTCTATGTCATCTTGAAGATTATATACGTTCCGAATATATCATCAAAAAATTATCTTGATCGGGAACGAAATCTTGATGCAAAATTGAGTTGAAAGCTTCCAAAATTAAATTCGGGATCATATGAACTTCCATTTTAGAAAACTTATAGCCGAACTAAACGACTCAAAAAATCGAACTAAGCGACACTAAATTCAACTCAATCCAAGCCCAAATGGGTCCAAACCAAAGACTCGAAGCACATTTGTAAGGTTCAAACTATAATTTGGATGACCAAACAGTTTTCAAACGAAACATGTTTATATATAGTCGAATTGTGCGACTTGACGAGACGAATATAACGAGCCCAAGATATTCGAATACTAATAGCATTAAACATTCAAATGTCCAATAAACGGTCCACAATCAAGGGGATCAACATCGATCGTTCATTCAAACCACTGCCAATTAACTTACATTTGATCTTCCTCCTATTTACTGAGCATGTCACTCTTAGAAAACTATAAAAAGAACCCTCATTCCTCATGGGGAGGGGTACCGGGACCCCAAGCAAGGAAGAAAAGGAAAAGAGAGAAACTAGAGTTCTCGTGTCACTAGACTCCTCGACCACCGTTGAGCTTCCATCCGGCCATCGACCGTTGAACTTCTGCCCGACCGCCAACTGACGCAGGACTTCTGCCCGGCTACCGAGTGACACCGTACTTACACCCGGCCACCAACTAATGTTGAATTTATGCTTGGCCACCAACTGAAACGAGACATTCACCTAACTGCTGACTATGGCCCTTTCAATCTCTATAGCCAGATAATGATCTTTCTTACTAATGTCACCCACCGACTATGGTCAATTCGAACTCCGTTGTCAGATAATGGTCTTTTTTACCACTGTTGCCCGCCAACTACAGTCCTCCTGACCTCTATCACCCGCCGATTATGATCCTTTTAACCTCTGTACCATACTAAGGTATTTCTAACCTCCATCGTCAGACAACGGTCTTTTTGACCATTGTCGCTCATCAACTATTATCCTTCTGACCTCAGTCTCCACACAATTGTCTTTAACCACTGTCTCCTGCCGACTACAGTCCTTCTGAATCTATTGCCTACCGACTATGGCCTTCCAACCTTCTTTTCCAAACTAAGGTATTTTCGACCTCCGTCGCCAAACTATGGTCTTTTTTACCATTGTCGCTTGGCAACTACGATCCTTTCGACCTTTGTTGCCAGATAACTTTTTTTCTAACCACTGTCGTCTGCCTACTACGATCCTTTCGACCTCTGTTGTCAGACATATGTCTTTCTGTCCATTAATTGTCGCTTGCCGACTACGGTCTTCGACCTCTCTGAAGAAAATTTGTTGTTTATCGGCAGTAATATCGACGGTCATTTGACCGCCAGAATTAATGGCAATTAAACTGGCGGTTTAACCGGCAATTTTTAATAATAAACCACCAGAAATGCCGGCTGTAAACTTGGTCGCCATATATTATGGCATTTTCAATGGCCGGTACACCACTGATAATTAACCTGCGACAGCCGGCAGTATACCCGGCGGAATTCATTTATTGTTTTGCTGCCAGAAAACTGCTGAAAATTGGTCTTCATAATTCCTTTCCTACGCGGTTTGTTTCGTCGGTTTGTGAAACACTGAAAACCCATCGAAAAATTTAGAAACCGCTGGAAATCTTACCTCAACCATCGAAACAAGATGTCGGTAATTGACAATTTTTCTGTAATGCCTCCATCGTCAGATGTACAATCCTTCCAATCCGACCTCTGTCACCACACAATGATTGTTCTGACCATTATCGTATGCAAACTACGGTCCTTTTGACCTCCATTGCTAGATTATGATCCTTTGGATCTCCATCATTAGATAATGGTCTTTCTGGCAACTGTCACCCATCGACTATGATTCTTTCGATCTATGCTGACATATTATGATCCTTCCAATCTCTGCCACCAGACAATGATCTTTTTTACCACTGTCATCTGCCGACTACTGTCCTTCCGACCTCTGTCGTCATACTATTATTTTTCCGACCTTCGTCGCCAGACAAAGGTCTTTCTAACCTCCCTCACCGCCGACTATGATCCTTTCGACCACCGTCACCTGACTAAGGTCTTTCCGACCTACATCGCTTGCTGACTATTTTCCTTCTGACCAAACGAACACATCAATAGCGATTCTTCCAATTCCCACCATGTAATGCACTATATATGATGTATATAATTTGTTACATCAAGCCAAGACCTTCCCTCTAAGGATGGGTCTCATTTGTAATCAACTGCAAATACTAATGAATTCATTCAAACTGGGCCAGGCCCAGTGGTTTTTTCCCTTTTCAGGGTTGTACACGTAAAAATTTTTATGGCTCTTATGAATGCTACACCCTCTCTTTTATCTGTATGCGTGTTGAACCTTCGCAAAGCTAAGACATTAAATTTTATATTTCTCTACCACCGCAAATAGTTAGGACGCAATAGTTCCAATTCCATTTGCTTACCCTCAAAAGAGAGGTGGCTTCCGCCCTTAACACACCCCTAATATTCAAAGCAAAAAGAGCAAACTTTCAACAATTAACAATAATTGAAATCTAACATTTTAATCAAAAACTCAATATAAAATCATAATATGTATGACACCACCACAAATTTCTAATTACTTCAACACAAATAAGCATTTTCTTCAAAATAACAGTATCTTTCAGCTTATCATATGAAATTTATCAATGAACCTCAGCCATATAAAGTCAATGATACCTTACGTAGTTCCTTCTTAATTCTTATATATGTTATATGGATTATTCTGCAACAATGATGCAATAATTTGCTCATCAATTTTACTAATTATTTTCTTATAGCACTAATTAAAAAATAATTTAACATTATTATTCAGTCACATGGTGATTTAATTCGGGTGATCTTTCGTCCACTCATGCAAGACCGTGCAGATGTTGATATGCTCTATTTGCAGCTTAAATGACGGGTGGAGATGCACAGTCTTCCCTACCAATCATACTTTAATGACAGCAATAAATACTGAGACCAACTTATCAACACAGAAGTTGAATTCCTGAACATAACAGAAAATGATTGAACATCACATCAATAACAACAAGTTTGAACGCAATTGTAGAGCTAACAATCATCTGGACAGAGATCTTTCTGTAATAGAAGAGATGAGAACTTCCTTCTGAGCTGGAAGTTCTCAGCCTTGTTTGGAAAAATTATTAAGTGTGGATATCGGACGTAGAGATACGTCCGAATATTGACTTAAAATTTGACACGTATAGTGTACTTTTTGGGTTTATTTTTTACTTTATATATTTATTGTGTCCGTGGAACTTTTGTCAAGCGCATCAAAAGCACAGGTAAAGCGCAGTAAAAAAGCGCAATAAAAACGCAGTCAAAGCACTATAAAAAAGCGCAATAAAATAGCAATCAAAGCGCAACTAAAGTGCAAGTAAAGTACAGATAAAACGCATCAAAAAGAGCAACCAAAGTGTAGTCCACGTGTCAAATTTTAAGTGGATGTCCGGACGTATCTCTATGTTCGGTATCCGCACCTAATAATGTTTCCTTTGTTTGAGAGAAAAAAGTTCTTTTTTTTTGTTTTCAGTCTATATCTGGTCTGAAAATAATGAATATGTGTGGTTGGAGTAGAAGCTTCAAACTCCTATTTATGGGAGGAAAGGAAAGCACAGAAAAAGGAAGTGGAAAAGCGTAAGAATAGTACTCAATGATTGTTAACTGCCCATATATTTATTTAATGATTTGACATATAGATGTTTAGGATGAGAGAAGAAGACTCGAGCCTAAGCAAATCCTACAAGAAATCTTCATGGAAGTACTAATTCGTGAGCATATCAAATGAGCTTAGATAAGATCAAAGTTTACTTAGAGTCGTTATCATGGTTGTCAAATGTATGAATTTTCATCGGTGGATAATTTTTTTGTCAAATCTATGGAAATGGATTTTTACAAAAATAAATTTCAGTTTGGCTATCTAGAAACAAGCTTATAATTTCATTCAATACTTCAAAAATTTTAGATAGTGCCTTTAACTACAAAGCTTTCTTCACTGTTTCTATTGTTGCGATATATTTGGGTTTTGTTGGGGACGAGTTTCTTAATGTTTCTTAAAGCAATTTTTAGTACAAAAATTAAAATTTTTATACTAGAAAGTTGCTTTAAGAAGCAGTAAGAAAGTTGTCTCAAATGAAACCTTAATTTTAGCAGTAGATAAAGTCTGAAACGTCCACAAATAAGATTTCCAATAGATTTTACCTCCACATAACATAAAGAACTAACTTTTTATTGAACTTCTTCAATCCATATTTCTTGCATAATCTTAATCAACATAACCAAGGAAACATATATTTATATTATTTGTACTTCAAATTTTAATCATACATCCAAAACCTTTTAATACATCTTAATGGTCATTTTAAAATATTTCTAAGGTCACATTGTACATGCTTAATTCACTCACTTCATCTACTAATCTAGACTTGAACAAAACACAGCTTATAATTAGCAAAGAATCAATTGCACTAACACAAGGAATTTGTGCCATTTCCTACTTCCTTTCGTTTGAGCAAGGATATTGGGCATTTGGAAACTTAAAATGATTTGATAAAAGTGATTGCCTAGGGTAAGCATTTTTCATTAAAAAATTTGGACAACTTTCATCAAATTGCTCTTTTATGATGATAAGAACAAACTCCTTATTTTCCTTACCTCTGAAGAATATTTCCATCCCTACAACCCTTTTGTTGATAAAAAAGTCTTTAATATCAAAACATACTCGAAAGATTCCTTAAATTTTTTGGATTTAATTCTTATGTTTACAAGCAAAAAGTATATCATCATCAGATATCAACAAAAATAGCTTAAGATTGATTTCAATACATGGTAATAGACAAAACTATCATAACTATTTCATCTAAAACCTACATTATGTATAAAGGTGTAGCTAAAGAAGTAATGAGAGAAGTTCTAAGCTTTACATTTACTATAGTTCTAACATTTTCTCTATCTATGCCCCTTGCAACAATGCATACAGAATGTTTTCCTCTCATAACCCTAGCACCATGAGAATAGTGAATAAAAAAGAATCCCTTAGTGTGCAAGGACACAAAATGTAAGAATATGACAAAACACTCCATAATGTTGTATATGGTTCCCCTTCCAATGATCAGTACCAAAGGGTCTTGGCTCAAGCCTTATACTCCATAGTTTCTAAAGTATTGGTCTAGAATTCGTGATCAATCGTATATAGTATAAGGATATTCTCTAACTCTTAATGTGAGTTTAACTCTATAACTAATCTTACTCACACGTTATCTTAAATAAAATATATTTCTATCATTGAAAAAAAAACATGAAAAAAAAAAACCGTCATCTCCCTCTCTATATATGGTAACGTCATTTTCACTTTCTCTCTAAATTATCTTCTAATGTCATTTATTCTCTATCAACTAAATAATTGAACTCAAATACTAAATCCATTGAAGGTTCCAATCACTTTCCACAACTTGTCTCAAACAAAGCAAACATGCAAAACCGTGTTAATCAGAAAGACATCTCATAAACTAAATAGAAACAACAAAACTTTTTAATGAAATCTCACTTTCTTATTTAAGAGAACTCAATCCAAGCCTTCACATATTTATCCTTACATACATCTAATGATTGCTAAGTATCATCAATAGCAAGAAGCATAATCAAAGCAATATTTCAATTAGAGGGGATGGTCATGCACCAATAATTGTCTCTCTTAGGTGGCTTCCAATGCTCTTTGAAATCAATGGAGAACCAAATAATTTAAAGAAAGTCTACAAAGCGACCTACCCAGTTATGGTTGATGGGATAGAGAATCTCAGTTCTTTGTTATATATATATTTTTTTTTAAATAAGAATCTTCCAAATAACTAATTTGAAAGAAACTCTATAATAAGATAATTTTCATATATGAAAAAAAAAAAAAAAATAAAATGCATCATAGCCTACATTGACTATGCCATAAGAAAATAATGCTATCACAATCATCAATTTATATAGTTATTTTGGTTGTGATTAAAGAAGTGATTAGCTAGCAGCTGTCTCCTGCTAAAGGAAAAAAGAAAGGTTCAAAGAGTGCCAAGTGTTAGTAGAAAGTTGATTTTTCAGGGAATCAATGTCTTACCTATGCATTGTTAGGTTAATAACAAAGTATTTATAATAAATGCGAGTTGAAAAGACTTTTTTTGTAATATGACGGGTCCATTTGGAACGGCTCCAGCATTTTGAAAAAGTGATTGTGAAGTTATTGTTGAAAAAAAGAACTTATTTGAAAGCTGTTATGAATATTATAATTTTTTTTACCACGCATCAACAATTCTAATTATAAAAACTAGTGAGAAAGTTTTGCCAAACAAACCTTATAATATAATATATTTATTGTAAAAAATAATAATAATTTAATTTAATTTATATCATATGATGATAATTTTAAAATTAAACTTAAGATTATTTATTTTTCAATTTTAATTAAATTTAAGTGTGAAGGTTCTATGAAGACTTAAAATACTAATGGTAATTAGTTTTTAATTCAAAATGAAAATTGAGATTATTATATGCTTGAAAGATGCATGCATGTTTGAAAAGTCTTCAATTGATTAGGGTTTTCGTACAATAATTAATTGAAGAATCAATAATTAGGCCACTAACAAGATCATCTTTAGAGATACTAACATAATTAATATATTTGATGAATGGTTTAATTAATTTTAATTAAGAATATAAATGAGCATTTTGGTGAATGAAGATATTGATCTGCTGTAGTCTCTCCAATTCTCATCTCAGGAGTTTCAATTTCTGTGAACTTTAATTTTGTTCATGGTGACGTTTTTAGGATGAATTATTCCGAGCGAATACCGGATGGTTCTTCTCGTCCGGTTTGTATCTGTGACATTAAAAATACAGTGAACTACGTTTTTATTGTTCATACTAAGTTTTCACTATTCACAAAAACAAAATAGAACATATTCTTCCAGTCCGATGTCCTCTCAGAATAATCTCTCCATTTTAAGATAATATACTTTTTTAAATTATTTTATAAGAGAATAATGTATGTGCACAAAATTAATTATCTTGCAAAAATAAAATAAAGATAAGATGAGCAATAATGCTTTGCTATTATGATTTTTTTATGAAAATAAGATAAAATAGATTTTAACCTTTTTTATATTAAATAAATATAATGCACATTTGGAGCGTATTAGGTCGGCGAGAATATATTATTGAAGCTATTTGAAGATTTAGACCGATTTTCAGTGGCCTTGATATAAAATTCAGAGTAAACATGAACCAACTTCTCCATAAAAAATTATAATATGATGAAATAAAGGATAAAAAGAAAAAGTTAAAAGTCATGTAATTAAGTATGTTTTATGAAATTATAACTCTTCCTTTAATTTATTATTTATTATGCCAAAAATTAAGTTAAGTGTTGGGAGATAGGATACTTAAATGGATGAGTGGTTGCACACTAGACTTAGGCTTTGTTTGGGACGCCTTTCTTACTGCTTCTTAAAGCAGCTTTTTAGTACAAAAATTAAAATTTGTGCACTAAAAAGCGGCTATTATAAGCAATAGGAAAACCGTCCCAAACAAAGTCTTAGGCTTCATTTGGGACGGCTTTCTTCCTGCTTCTTAAAACAACTTTCTAATACAATAACTAAAAATTAATTGAAGAATCAATAAAACAACTTTTTAAGAAGCAGTAAAAAAGCCATCCCAAATGAAGTCTTAGATACAAAATGAGACTGTTTTTTTTTTATTGATTCTTAAAGAAGCTTTCTTTTAAAAAAAATTAAAAATTTCGTACTAAAAAGCAGCTTTAAGAAGCAATAAGAAAGCAACCCCAAATGAGGCTTCGTTTGAAACACCTTTTCTAAACGTTTAAAGCAACTTTAAGCAGTTCCAAACGAAGCCTTAGGTGTCTATGGTCACATAAAATGTCGGCCTTCCGATAAACCTATTAAAAGAGCAGATGTATTAGATACAATCTATATTAAAAAAACAAAAATAAACATAAAAAAACTTAATTAGAAGATATTAAAATTGAATTTTTTTATTAAATTTAAATGAGAATTTCACTCTTAATCAGACAATGAAAAAAAAAATTCATATAACCAACCCCGCATTCTTGAATAGAGGCTTTTAGTTGTTGGTGTTGCATATAATTTATTATGTTTTATTATTCATGCAAATCCTATGAATAGATATAGAATGTTATGTTATAAGGCACTATATTTTGAATAAATACATTTAAGATTACTTTCTTTTCTTTCCAAATTCTGTAGACATCAAATACTACTTACTATTATCTGTTTGTACACTTCAACGTTACTAAGCCCACTCCGCAAATGTGAACGATTAGGCTTTTTCATGAAAGCCCATCGAAATGCCTCTGATTTGAGCAAGCTTCTCTTTCATTTGAGAATTGAGACAGCTCAAGATGCAACGGTTCATTGTTTAGGTGCTTCGCTGAATCTGTCTACCGAACAGTTTAAGATCTGCTTCCTTGAGTTCCATGTACTTGCCTAGTCTGAAACGGTCAATAACAGCCAAAATGCCACTTAGAAATAGCAAAGAATAAAATAAGTGTTTTGTATTCAAACAAAGCTTCAAGAACGAAAAAAAAAAAAGGAAAGTAATCAAGCGCATCACTAATTAGCTCCTCAAATAGAAGTTTCAGCCTCCTCAGAAGGTCACTTGGTCAGTTATAATTAGGAGTGCAAACCAGTCGAGTCGAGTCGAGCTCGACTGCCAGATTCCGAGCTCAACTCGTCTCACGATAAGCGGCTAGTTGAGCTCCATCCCGAGCAGGCTAGCAGCACGTGAGCTCCGTCGTCCCCGAGATCAAACAACAAGCCTCGTCAGCTCTGTCGTCGTGCTCCGTCAGCTCTGTCGTCCCGAGGTCAACCGCTCGACTCGTTTGCTCCATCATCGTGTTGTGTTGTCCCGAGGTCGGTCGTCCTGCTCCGTCATCGTGATTTCATTTCCCTCATCGAGATTTCGTTTTCCCCGCCCACGTCGTCCTACGATTTCCTTTTCCCGCCAGAAATGTCACATCCGTGAGCTACTCGATAAGCTGATGAGTCGAGCAAATTTATATTCGAGCACGAGCTCGATAATCCATCGAGCTCGAAATCATGTTTGAGCTCAATAAGCCATCGAGCTTGGAATCATGTTCGAGCACAACCCACGAGCTCGATGAGCTCGACTCATCGAGCTTGTTAACAAGTTGAGTTTGAACCGGCTTGACTCAGTTGCACCCCTAGTTTCAATTAACATACTACATAAACTTATGAGGTAAAATAAAAGACAATTTCATGCCTGCTCAAAAAACAGGATCAAAGTGAAATTTGACGCAGATCAAAGTGAAATTTGACGCAGATCAAATTTGGTTTTGAGTTCAAATGGGCCAGAAATAAGATCAAATTTGGTTTTGAGTTCAAATGGGCCAGAAATATATATATATATATATATATATATATATATATATATATATATATATATATATATATATATATATATATATATATATATATATATATATATATATATATATATATATATATATATATATATATATATGTATGTATATATATATATATGTATGTATGTATGTATTACTAATATATTTTCTTTTATTTTACCACATAACTAAAAACTCAATTTTTTTTTCTACAACTAATTTTATGGACAACCACAGCCATCCCAGATCAACTAAAGTGCAAGAGGAAATCTAGCAAATCACAGGCAAATTTATTAAGACAAAAGTGCATATTTAAAAGTAATAAGCATGGCAAGTTAGAACATGTGATAAGCCTCTCCATAATGACAGTGGAGTGAAGATTCTTAAAGATTGAATAGAAGAGGAACTAGCAGATTACTGTAATAAAAGTATCCTATAAAAAGCAAACTGAATTACCCTAGGTATGATGGAAGCCGGAATCCACCAATCCTCACTCGTTTTAGTGAATGAATCTATCAGAATATAATAACAAAAAAATTAGTATAACAAGTTACTGAAGGAAGCAGTAATTGAATATTTTTGTATAGTACTTGTGTCCATGCATGAATGAACAGTTTTGAAAAGTGAGCTTTTGAAGAGGAGAAATTCTACAAAAGGAGCTATTATTCTGTGCGGACACCGGACGGTAGAATTGCCCGGTTTCGTGCTCGGTATCGAGCGCGGTACATTTTTGAGATGCCGTGGCACATTTTTATTGGTCTCCGGATGCTCCGGACTCTGCACAAAATAAAAATTCCTACAAAAGGGGTTTAACCTTCAAGCTTCAGTGACACCATAATTGGATACAAAGAAGGGCAGGATTCACTTTACTCCTAAGGAAAGCTTATTCTTCCTTAGCCTTAATTCAGAAAAACCGAAGTTTTGCTTGCAGATAAGCGGACATCGAAGATGGCAAGAGATGAAGTGGAAAGGCATAAGTGGGATGTAGGAGGCAAATGCAATTAGCAGTGTTATAGTAGGGCTTTGAGATTTGTTAGATAGCAAAATTGGTTCCCTGAGATCTTGCAGCTTCAGGCAAGGAGAGAAAAAGGAGAAGTTCCGCCAGTATTAATGAGGAGCAGAACCCCGGTAATCCATCTCAATCTGGAGTCGAGCTCAGAGGATGAACTGAATACTGTTCGTGAACCCGCTAATCCAACTAGCAAGAAGGCCAAGTTCGAGATTCCACTTGAAGCAGACAGTGATGAAGACATAGCCCAAGACAAGAAGGAAGGTCAAGATAAGTTTGAGTCTTCAATGTATGAGAGGGTAGAGAGGGTAAACCAGTACGTGCGCACTTTAGCCTTGACCCCACTAACCTCTGGTACGGTGGGCGAGTTACAGGTCAAAGTTGCACCTCAACTGGAGGGCTCAAATAAGCTTCCAAAGAGTGATTGGCATTTACCATAACAAAATGCCTACTTTAAAAAATGACTTGCTCGGAATGCTATGCGATGAGCAAGCACTCTTCTTATTATTTGGTGGGGATGCTACTACATGCAAAACCAAGCTAAAACGACATATTCTAAGTACTTTCTAAAAAAAAGAAGAGGTTCATTTAACTTTAACCTGAAGTCCAGCATTTTTTATCAATTCACGCACTTCATGATTCCTGCCTTCATGAACCTGCCAAAACAACAATTCACTGTAGCGACCACTAAAAATATTTCAATAGTAATAGTCCTAGAGGAAACATTTTCAAAAACACACAAAAAGGTTGTTGATCAATTTGGATGTATCATGATATCCACATAAATTCGAAATGCAGGAGGATAGAAGATGTCTTGAAAGCTAATTAAACAACCAACAAAAAACAGGAACAAGCAATAAATTTAAATAATCAGATTTTCACTTTTCATAATTTTGCATATTTCACGAGGTTGTTAATGGAAATTTGAAGTTTTATACTCGGAAATTCTGTATGTGAGCAGTAATATGAGCTCGTGGTAGTGGTTTGTGTTGCTTTAAATTTATTTTTTTTAGGTTTTTTATTTCTTTTCATTCATAGTAAGCATGCCTATGATGATTGTGTTTATGATAATGACGTATTTTCTAATATTTAGATTATCTTGATGGGTCAGATTTACTGCTTCCTTCATCAGATTCCCGGTACGCAGCTGATTTTGAATCCTCTGTTCTTAGCACCTAGGTTTCCTCTGTTTGCCCACAATGTAGGTGGTGATGTAGATTGAACGCTTGCCATCTGCCGCCTTCGAATGCTGTTACTGTTAATTTGCAGCTGATTTAGGGAGTATTGTGTGCTTCACAAGATTTTAAATCCACCGCATGTTACCTAAAATAGATTCTTCCTTACTTTCTGCAGTCCAACTTCTATTCAGCTTTCCTGATGTAACAGTGATAAGATCATGCATGAAACCCTTTACATAAAAAAAGCTAAACTCTTAAACATTGGTGTCTTTTGGTGTAATTGTTGAAATTTTATTTAAGAAACTCCGCAGTTAACCGTGCTCATCCCAGATCAATTATGGGATGGGTGAACTATTAAGAAGTTACACTAACAAGACAAAACTGTGAAGATCTTAGGCCAGAACGGACAATATCTCGATAGGTAAAAGTTTGGGTTGTTACAAATGATATCAAAGCAATACACCAACCGGGAGATAGGAACTAAGTGTCATACAAGACAAAGTGATACACCAACCTCTTGAACCTTGTATGGGACAAAGTGCTACATTACGGGAGTGTGGGCTCCAAAAATTCGGCCCCAGCCTCCGCCCGACTGTGCTTTTCTTCGGCGAGGAGTTTTAATGGATTAAGTTCCAGGGTAAATTTTGGAAGGCGGATAGGTTTGTAGATAAGACATTACCTAGAGATTTCGCCCTCATTTTGTAAGGACTTTATGATCTGAGTTCTGGTTTCCTATAGGCGCAAGCCACTATAGTTAATTATCCATCCCGATAACGAGAGAGAACTTTCAATTAAGGTTAGTCGTCAATCAGATACATATAAACACTGAGTACCCAGCATATAATAACAATTTTAGAGAATTTAAAATTGGATTTTTGAGAATTTTTAAGATTTGAAATTTATCACCGCACACTTAAAAGTGGTGATGAGGGACTGATGAGTGGCCCGATCAAGATCTCATGATTCTGTCATCCCAGGTTGTCATGATTTTTGATCTACTTAGTCAGAGGAGGTAGTCAACCCAACTTGACATATAATTATGGATATAATTTTGATTATCTATTTCCTTGTTCTATTCTCATTAATGCATATTTGTAGGCCCTTTTATATGTCAATAACACAACTTTTATTTTCTCTCTTTATATCTCTCAACATGATATCAAAGCAAAATTGAAAGCCATTGATCCCCTTCCATATCATATCCACAGCCCTATTACCTCGCTTGGGCACCATCCCATCCAACAGCCCCATTTGCGCTCAATCTCATACACTCAAAGAGCTCATCCTTCTATACACCAACTCCCTCACCTAGCTACTGCATCATGCTTCAGTGCTAGAACCTCCCCTTATCCCAAAAAATCCACTCACACGCAATCATCGCCACACTAACTTGCTTCACAACTTGAATCACACTCATCCCATCAACATTAATCACCTCACCCTCAGTATTAGGGCTATCAAAAAAGCTCACCATTCACAACAACTTTATTTATATTACTAGAGTCCAAAAGGCAAGGAGCAAAAATTGGTGGATTATCGAGGACACCAATAAGAGCATTTGAAATAGCAAGCATGATTCTAGGCACCATGGGGCCATATTTTTTAATAAAAAGTCTATTTTCACATAGCAATGGATGCCATAGCATCATTTTGGATGCTACGGACAGAGTAATGGCACCGACTCTAGCAGTGCAGCACCAGATTTGGAACTGCTACAAAAAATTTTGCAAATTAGCCCAAAAATATCTAAGAATTGATGAGGTTTAAAATAAAAACCTTATGTAAATCAATAAGGGTGAATTTTTAAGGTTTTGAGGATTTTTGGAGGACTCATTGCTGGAATTTGGAAAAAGAACAAAAAAAGGCGTAAACACAAAAAAAATAAATAAGCAAAAAAACTTTTATAAAATTTTCTACTTTTTTTTTCTTCATGTCTGATACTTTTGCAATGAGATTTCCTTTTTTTTTTTAATATGTTATAAACTCTATTTAGAGGGATTAGATAAAATTGTATATTAGATATTGGTCTTATTTTTAATTTGATCTATTATTATCTTTTATTTAAATTTAATGTCAGATATTCCAATCCGTTTTTATTGTTCATATATTTGCTAGATTAGGATGTTTGTTTGAAATCAAGGGTAAAAATTGAGTTCTTCATGGTTGACATACCATAATTAATCATAAAATAAAGATACCTACACTATACCAACAACAACAATAACATCAAGCAATTCAAGCCATTATCCCACTATGTGGGGTCGACTACATGGATTCTTTTTCTCTATTATGTCCTACAAAGAGTCAAACTCTTCTTTAAATCTAATAAGAAAATTTCATTTATAATACTTTCTAACCAAACCTTTTTAGGCCTACCTCTACCTTTCATAACATAGATCATATCTATTATATCTACTCTCATAACCAGGACCAAGGGCAGATCCAGCTTCTTTTTTCAGGGTGGACAAAAAAAAAATTTGATGGGGGGTGGGAAAAGACGCTTAGGATTGATAAAATTAGGGCAAAAAATTTTTTTGAGAGGGGGCAAAATACCCAAAAATATCCAAAATATTTCAAAATATCCTCTCTAAAATTAAAAAAAAATTTTGAGGGGGGGCAAATGCCCCCCCTCACTACTATGGGGATCCGCCCATGACCAGAACATCGAAAGGCCGACATTTTATGTGACCAAACCATCTAAGGCAACTCAATTTAATCTTATTTGCCAATTGAGCTACTCCAAGCTTTTCGCATATATACTCCTTTCACATTCTATAACTAAGTGTAGTAAAGCCACTCATCCACCTTTGCATCATCATCTCTACAACAATTAACTTATTTTTTTGTGTTTCTTTTAATGGAAAATATTCTCCGTCATAAAGCATTGCAGGTCTCACCACCATCTCATAGAATTTTATCTTAAATTTGAGAGGTACTTTTCTATCACACAAGAGGCCCGATGCATTCCTCCACTTTAACCATCCAACTTGAATTCTACTAATAATATCTTTTATCTATTTCAACATCATCATTTTGAACAATAGACTCGATATATCTAAAATGTGTACTCTTTTTAATGACTTGATCGCCCAAAATCACAATCCCCCCACTAGAACTAATACTACTAAAATTACATAAAATAAATATAGTTGCACTGTAGTTGTATAATTCTTGAGATCCCAATTTGTATTTAAATTTATAGCATTAAATTTACTTTGGAGATGAAGATAGGTTGTGTTTAGTAAATTAATTTCTCTAGATTTTCAAGAGGATAGTAGAATGCAAAAAAATCTATTTTCAATTAATCAAATTTAACCGGTGAACCAATTACATACATCTTGGTGAAATCTAACCCCTAGATCTACTCTTCATTGCAAAACCCTCATTTTCAACTTTCAAGAACTTGCTATTAGGAACTCTTAACTAGAGAAATTTAGTTTTCTTGTTTTTATTAACATATCAATTTTTAATCCTCAAATAAACTTTTGATTAATTTAATTTCGGGTGAGTGAAAATCAATATTGTAGGATGATATTTGTTTCTCATCACTCTTTTACAAGTTCAATCACACTCTTACATGTGCTGATTTTCATGGTCAACACATTAAACACAATTTCTGCATATGTTTATATCAAATTGGATGACCACAAACCACAAGCCCAAGTTAGTACCCCAAGTTTGAAGTTCAAAGCGCATCAAGAACAGAAATGGTAAATTACAAATTGATCTTCAAAAAGGTCATGTATTCATGATCTAATCTTAAAACATAGTAGCCCTTGAGATGTTTCCCTATGCTGAATTACCAAGTTGCATTTAACCAATGCTTAAAAGCATGAGAACTAGTAATGCTTCCTCAATCAAAAACACAAGAAATACCTTTCATCAGTTTTTATATCCTTATACAATACCATGCTAACCATCACAACTCTAGTGGCCAAAATAACACCACAAAAGCACTTTAACAATCAACCAATGGAAATACGAGAAAAAAAACTATTCAAGTTAGATTCAATAGAGATAAACTAACAATACCACTATGCGAAGTCTAGGTCTTGGGGCATCTGGCTGTGCAGGTAGAAGTTCCACATAATCAGGCACACAATGCACGCCTTCAACTTCTGTGCCTTCACTTATAGCAATCAGGTGTCTTCGATGAATAGCACCTTCTATAGTTGCGATATATCTACAATTTAAATTGAAAAAGAATATGAATACAAAAGAGAAAGCTTTCAAGTATCTAAGATAGCTTTCTAGAAATTTACTTGATTATCTAAGATAGAATTTAATCAAATATCTAGAAAATTGAATTTCAAGCCAAGTCAGCCCAATTCAAGTCAATTCAACTCGATCTACTTGACAAACTCAAAAGGAACTTGTCAAGTCTACAAATGAACACACCTAAAGCATGCGACTACAACATGCGAGCTCGCCCCATGTAGGTGAGTATAACCTATCAAGTCGGTCATAGCAAGACTATTCAAGTGGGCGACTCTCATCATATAAAAAAAGTATTGATTGGATATTCGACTACTCATCTACAAATACATGTCAAACCAAAAACTTATTAACAGCTCGACGGACGACTTCTACAAGTCATACTTTCAATCGTGCTACACGATTATTATATTTTTCTCTTATTTTTTGCATGGTCATGTGGGTACTCAATTTTATAATGTTCAAGCTTCAGCCCAAATCTATAAATAGGTTGTTGAAGGTTGACCACAATTTGCACAATGTTTTGCACTTAAGCTCATTTAACAAATCTCAGAGCTTTTTAATCTATAATTATTCTCTATGTATTTATCTGCTCTCTTTTTACTCAACATTCTCAATACAATTGGGTGTGATTCACGAATAATTTTGAATTTAACATCCTAAAAGGTGTGGTGAGTGTACAGCATGCCATTAACTAGAAGAGTACTTAGCAAAGTGAAGGAAAATCACAATGAATTCATCACTGTCAGCCAACTTCTTAAATTTGAAAAAAGGGTGATGAGAATGATCTAGAGAGGATTTCCATAACCATTTCAAGAGTAGAGCTCCCAGCAAGATCCTATGATTATGTTGTGAGGAGAAGGAGACTCTCCGAAGTTAAAGCTTTAACCTCTACTCCAATTATTGATGAAACCTACTAGAGACAATGAGAAGTCAACGTCAACTATTTGTCGAGAAGAAAAGCAGACATTCAAGAGGAATTTTCCATTGGTGAATGCATTCCAAAGGGAGATTACTGGGGCCAAGCCTCCAGCAAAACACAAGATTCCTCACTTGGATTCATACAAGGGGAAAACCGATCTAGTTGACAATGTCACTTGTTTAGAGTCAATTGTCTCATTGCTAGACATTAATAATGCATTAAAGTGTAAATTGTTCTTCACTGCCTTCAAGAAATCACCTCTGTGGTGGTTCTCACATCTCCCATTTGGTGTAATTAAATCCTTCATTGAGTTTAAGAGAAAGTTTGTCACTCAGTTTGCCATAGTGTAAAGGACATTAAAAAATTCTCAGGAGCTTTGGCAAATGAGATAGGAACCATGTGAGTCGTTGAAGAGCTTCATAACCTAGTTCCAAAAAGAAATGATGGATGTGAAGGACTTAGAGAGTGGGTTGTGGCTCGAGTCGCTCAAAATCAAGGTTTATGTGAGGGACCTTTCAGGTATGCACCCGACTTATGGCAATGTGGGCATTAGACGAGTTGCTAGAGGTCACCAATAGTCATATCAATGCCGAGGAATATAATACTGAGAGTAGCACCGTTGTGACGGCTAGGAGGAAGGAGAAGGGTTATCAGGAAGGGAAATTTTGGTAATTTTCTAAAGACTAAAAAAGTCGCCTGAGGAATTATGGACAACATTATTATGATGTAATGACCTTTAGTTTGAAAAATGTAGGTGTATTATAAAAGAATGATGGCTATATTTATTTTAGGATAAAAAAGGTGCAATGTAGAAGATTTTCAATATCTCTTAATCAAAAGAAAAACTCCTGAATAGCACATTTCATCTGAAAAATAAAAACTTTTTTAACTATAAAAAATATAAAATAATGCTAAATCCTCTAAAATATATCTTGGGAGCCAATTCTGATAAATTCTTGGACTTCTTGTTAACTCCAGAATGTGGTATAAAGAGGAATCCAAAAAAGGTGAACACGATTCTTGAAATGCCGTCTCCTCAAAATACAAAGGAGTTGGAAAGGTTGACAAAGTGACAAGTGCTTGTCATTCTTCATGGTTCTAAGAAGTGGCAAGCACTTCTCATGAAATAAAGAATGTGAACTCACCTTCCAGCATATGAAGCCACTCCTATCTTTACCACCTCTACTTCAAAGTCCACAAACTAGGTAGGATTTGTTCTTATATCTTAGAGTCAGTTATGAGGCAATGAGATCGATCCTCATCCGCGAAGAAGGGGTGAAGAAATAGTGAATTTATTATATCAGCAAAATTTTGAGAGGGGCCGAGTTGCGCCATTTGATTATGGAGAAGCTTGCACAAGCATTGATCATAGTTGCACAACGAGTTCGTCCTTATTTTCAAGAGCATTCTATTCATGTTGTTATTGATCATACCA
Source organism: Dendrobium officinale (assembly GCA_019514585.1). Classification (NCBI taxonomy): domain Eukaryota; kingdom Viridiplantae; phylum Streptophyta; class Magnoliopsida; order Asparagales; family Orchidaceae; genus Dendrobium; species Dendrobium officinale. The sequence goes on along the minus strand of CM033699.1, from coordinate 11,211,042 downwards.
GTATAACTCAACAAGTTTCAAATCTCATATACACCAAGGACCACTATCAAAGTGCAAGTGCTAGTAGATGTCTTGGCCAACTTCAGTTTACTCAATACTAAAGAGGAGGCAACTATAAAAAAATACCTAATGTAGACCCTCTATGTTGATGGTGCTTCTGATGTAGGAGTCAGCAGGGATTATTCAGAAGATAATCAACCCTCAAATCTACGCTTTTCAATTAGAAAATCCTTCCTAATTAATCCCTTCCTTAATTCCTCTTCTAACGTATGTAATGATAGGTTTAATGGGCCCCACATGGGGGGCCAAAATTCCTTGCCCTTTTTGACCCGCCTTCTCCCATATCACATACATAAAGAACTTAAGAATCGGCTCAAGACAGTGTAGTGTCAGTGCATAAGTCAGTCTGTATTTTACAAAGTTTGTATTTTTCATTTTTTGAGTTAATTTATGTATTAGGTATATTTTGGCTTAGCAATCATGTACACACACAAGGTGGAATAAAATTGAATATTTGAATTTTTTTCTTATAATCGTACTGTACGATCCAATATCATACTTTATGATCAGGTCAAACAAAAATTAATTCAAATGTTTAATTAAAATAAAATTAAAATTAATTTATAACTAATCGTAATATACGATCACCACCACCTATAGGACGATCAGCTATTGTAAGAAATAATGTCGTCGAACCGTGGTTTCTTAAATTTGTCAAATTTGAATTTTAAAATTTGTACTAATTGTATTGTACAAATGTGTTCATACTATACGATAATTAATTAAAATTTTCTAATTTAATCCTGAGGATTAATGAATCAAATCAAATATAATCTTTATTAATGATCATATTGTACAATCATCGATCTTACTAGACAATCACCAGAGAGCTCTTTTGAATATGTTATTCAATTCAACTAATCATATTGTATGATATGTATATTGTATTGTACAATCAAAAGGCTTAAAATTAACAATTAGAATTTTTTTAGAGCCTACTTTTAAACTCTTGAAATAACATGTAGGCAAAAGTTTTTAAGATTCAGAGACGTCTTTTTTTTTTGTAAGTGAGCTTGGAGAGAGTCCACAACACAAAAGAGAGAGAGGGGGTAAGGTTGAGATAGTGAGAGCACCTTGAGAGAGTTGAGGGGTGGGGTCCTCCAATTGTGTTTTTTGTGAAGCTCTTGGGGGAGAGCTCTGGGAATGAGAGTCTTTGGAGTGAAAGACTCTCACTAGCCGAGTACGTCTCCATCGAGCCAGGAAGCTAAAGCAGAGATCGACAACTTCATCGGAGAGAGGAGCTAAAGGAGGGATGGCATCTCAGCCAGGCTTGGAGGCAAAAAAGAGGGATCGGCATCTCCACCGGGCCAAGGTGAAAGCAGGTACGGCATCTCCGCCTGATTGAGGAATGAGGAGGCGAGAGGAGAGAGATTATTCGTAGATTGAAGAGTCTGTAAGGGTCATTTTTCGACTAATCAAGACAGAAAGTCTTCTCCATCTAGATGTGTGCTAAGGGAGAGCCACGTTTAGTGCAATGCCCAAATAGGAGGATCTTTGGGGAGTGGATATAGGTCAATTCGACCGAACTACTATATATTTGGTTTACGTATTCTTATTTTTTTGCAGTTTACTTTTCTTGCAATTTATATTACTGCACTCTATTTTGGTTTTTTATTATCTTTGTAAAATAATTTGGGTGAATCTCTAGTTGAAATTTTCAATTTAAAATTTTTGTTTTATGAAAAAGTTTATAAAAACAAAAAAAATTGCATTTGGTTTTCATTTTAGTTTGAATAATATTATATTTTAATCTTATTTTTATTTTAAAAGCATAAGATTTTTAGAAAAATACCAAAAAAGATTTTAAAATACTAATTCAGACCAATCTTGGTGTGCCATAAACACTTTCAATTGGTATCAAAGAGGGTTTCTTACTTTAAATTTAAATATCTTGAGTTGATCCACATCGCAAAATAGTTGATTCACATCGCACATTTTGATAATCATAACACTGTGGAAGCGTATTATATTACCCAACCCATTTTGTTTGATCACATTCCATTTGATTTTTAAAAGATTTGTATGTCCAGGTTTTTACAATCGATTGATTTCTGTACGTGGCATATAATTCAATCTGGCTATGATTTACCATTTCGTATTATGAATGGAGTTAAAATAGAGATTTTTTTACTAAATGGTCCTTAGCGAATCGTGATCTTGAGCAACTGAATGCCAGATATTTGAACTGTTTTTTATGTGCCTTAAAATCTAAATATTACATGCCTATTTCTACGTGCACTTGTGAAAAGGAAATATAGAATAGAGTCTATATTACTTATAAAGGCACAAGTAAAGTTAAACAACCTCGCATGAATCTACTTTTACATGAATACAAACTCTTTTGCATGCAACCAAGTGAATTAATTTTCAATATTTATACTAGGTTTACAAAAATCATCACATCATTGTATGTTTTAGGTATAGATATTTCAAATTCTGCGAAAGTTAACAAAATTTATGCTTTTTGCTTAAATCTTGGGCTGCAAAAGTTATTGTCGTTTATGAATCTAAAGACTTAAATGCATACTCTATTGATAATCTACATGTCTCTCTAATTGGCTACAAACAAAAGGTGAGTCAAAGACATGCAGGTTCAGGTGAACGAAAAAAGAAAAAGAATAGGGAAATTTACATACATACCACTTTATACCATCCTATTTACATATCTAACACCCAAAACTTTAATATTACATATATACCACTCTATATTATTTTAATATCAAATATGCCCCTCATATTTCCTTCCTAGTACTCATATATTTCATTTCTACCACTCATATTTGATATGAAAATGAACTAAGGGTGGTATGTATGTAATATTAAAGTTTTAGGTGTTAAATATGTAAATAGAGTATTATAGGGTGGTATGTATGTAAATCTCCCAAAAGAATAACAATGTTAAAGGCTGACGATACAGAAAGCAATGATTCAGGAACATATGAAAATGATGATATTACATTAATGGCCTAACAGATTGAAAAGTTTCCTGAAATGCATGGAAAAGTGCCACTTTGATAAGCATATATGTAAATTTGCAAAATCAAATAAGTTTTCTACTAATGTGATTTGTTATGTGTAAAAAAAAAGCCAATACATGTTCGATCCGATTGCCTAAACATTAAGAGCCACCCATCTAAGGGTAACGGTGAGGAAAAATGCAATGCATAGAAGGGCAAATAGAAGTTTCAAAAGGTTTTTTTGAGCAAACTCAAATTTAGAATCATCAAAAACTAAGCTAGAAGAGGAGGTAATCAACTGTGCTTAATGGCTAAAATAGCATTGGTGACTCCAACAATGATCAGGTATGCGACTTATCTTATGATGAATTATTCTCGTTATCACATGATTCGTATAAAAAATTAAGAAGTACCACTCACATCTTAAAACAGAATATTCCACCTTGAAAGATGAGCATACAAATTTAATTAATAATTATTCAAACTTAAGGAATGATCATATTGCATTGGATAAAAACTATGAATCATTAAGTAGGAGAGCCCTAACCTGAGAGTGAGCTCAGTTTATGCAACTGTTTTATATTTAGGCTTATTTTACAAAAATCTTAGAGCATCTCTCTCTAGAATTATTCTCACTCTATTTCACTAGACTTTTTTCACTTAATATTCTCAATATAGTTGGGTGTGATTTAAGGAAAATTTTGAATTCAATAGAAAGCTATGATGCACCGACACTTTTCCTCAAAGATGCATGCAATGTTCGATGCATATTTGACACGACACGCGTCTAACTCACCTCTGACACGTGTCGGATACACCGAAAACGTGTCAAATAAAAAAACAATTAAATACAAATTGAACACATGTGTTCGACACATGTGTCTTAAATATTTTTTGAATTTTTTTAATATAATTTCTTGTAATTAATTTTTTTATGTATTTAAAATATAAAATTTAAATTTCTTATTACCTATCCAAAACACCAAATTAATCGCTCGTGTTCAATACCTCATTCATAGAATATTCACATTTTCAATTCTTTTTAGCAGGTCGCGACTTTAGTTTCAAAATAATGTTTGATGTCATCTCAACATCGATGTCTGACATCATTACAATATCGATATTTCAAAACAATCTCAACATTAAAATCTGACATTGTCTTGAACTTGATGCTTAACGCTAGCAATTTCTATGTCCACAACTTGACAACTCATCTTTGTCCTACGTCATCTTAACATCAACAACCAACGCCCACTCAACATCAACAAAAGACGCCGATACTTATTGCATAACATTGATGCCTGACTCTCGACAGCATTGTCATCTCCTCTTTCGATGCCTAATACATAGCATGGACAGCCGACTCTCGACATCCTAATATTAAACATTTTAAGCACAAAATTCAATTAAATGACTTATTATATCTAAATTATTTTTAATATTATACTTATTCAATTTTTATATACTATTTTTAAAATATAAAAATTATAACACCATGTCCAACCAGTATCTGTATCCTATATTTTCAATAATTGAAATGTCTCATGTCCATGTCGTATCCACGTCACCGTGTCCGTATTTGTGCATCATAGATAGAAAGTCTTTTTACTACTATTTACATGATTATGAACAATGATTATTAGATGATAATGAGGCCTGATAAATTTATAAACAAAATTTCAAAATCATAATGATTAATGTATAAACTTACTCTTTTGTAAATTTAGATGAGGGATGAGAAATTTGTTGAGCAAAATCACCTGATAAAAAAAATCTGGCTATAATAAGATATATTTTTCAGTATATATATATATATATATATATATATATATATATATATATATATATATATTGCATTGTTGTTTTTTCTGAAATAAAAGAATATTAGTACCATCATTGGTAACGATAATCAAGCCAGTAGTTGCAACATCCAGCCGTCCAGCAGTAAACAATCGGGGCCTTGGTAAGCCAGGATTTGTTTTATTCTGTTGTAACAGAGAAAAGCTTCACCAAATAAGTTTCAAGGGAATAAAAAGTGCATCATGTGATAAACAGCCTCCAAGTTCCAGAAGTTTTGCGGTTTTTGAAATGTGTAAAACATGTCTATCTACTTGTATAACACAGTGCACGTACCCAACTCTTCCAGTAATCATCAAATAAGGAAACTACGGATTTCGGTTCTTTACCATTCGAGCAAATGTACCTGTTTATGCAATCCAATATTACGCAATTCTCTTTACAAAATCTATGCAGGTTGACGGAACTCTGAACCATCAAAGAAGATGACAAACTTATGTAGAACGGAAGAAAAAACTGACCCTTTTGGCTTGTTAAGAGCAAAATGCAACTTTGGAGGCAGCCTTTTAGAAAGACGGTTCCCATTAACATAGATTGAATCCTTTGAAAGGTCAACCCGTGTCTACATTTAACCAAAGACAAAAATATAGATAATTTATTTATTAATCAATAAAATTAGTATATCTCAGCAAGCTTTACAGTTCTTTATTTCTGCAGTATAATTTCTTGATAAGGGATTTTTTAAGAAAAAATGTTCTATTTATTCGATTAATTCCATAGTAACATGCTTCTAAATATACACCGTCAAGAACAAAATAACAGCTCCCAGATCCATCCAGGTAAACTACATGAAGAAAAACTAAGTGCGCATTTATCTGATTGAATGTTTGTAAGGCTAAAATAGAATCAAAGGACCATTTATGTAGATAAAATATGATTCACTAAATAAGAGATGGATTAAAATCCCCACAAGCACTCTACGCTATAAATCTTAGCCAAAGTTGAATAAATGAGAACAAACATACCTGTGGAGAAGTGCACACAGATCCATTAACTGACACTTTCCCTCCAAATATCAACTCCTCACTACTCCTCCTGGACGCCACTGAAACATATAGACGGACAATGTAAAATTCCCTAATCATTACAACCAAATACACAATAAGTACCTCCGGCAGCGGCAAGAACTTTGCTGAGCCTTTTAGATTCTTTAATATTCTGATTATAAAACCTCCTTGCCGCCTTGGACTGCTTTGGCGCCGAGGCAAGCTCCTTCTTCTTCTTTTTCTTGATTGGAGATAGCTTGGGCTCGGACATTGCTTGAAGGAATCCGGCGGGAGGAGTGGCCTGAAGCTTTAGATTGCCATTCTCGTCGCGGACGATCCACGGTATGACGAGGGGTAGGGGAGGGGCCGAAGGGTTGTGTGGGGACGGATCCGGAACTAGGGATTTGGTGGAGGAGGGAGCGAAGGAGATTTTGAATTCTGTGGAGGAAGAGGAGGAGGAGGATGCTGAGATGCGGAGTAAAGAGAGGCGGCGGAGAGGGAAGAGAAGGAAGGCGGGTTTGGAGAGAAGAGATGAGGGGCAGAGGGTGAGAAACCCAGACGAGGCCATGGGAGCAATCGGCGAAGCGGAGCGCACAGGCGGCGGGGTTTAAGCGCAGGAGGCAATGAGTGGCGGCCGATGAAATAACCTTTGGGGAAGGATTATTTTTTTCTTAATTTAGATTATGAAAGTGTAAATTTAATAAACAAATATGAAATATCCAATCTTTGGAATTTGATAGCAATTTTTTCTTTTTTTATCAACTAAATTAGCTAACACCTCCTAATATATTTTACTAAATTCAAGCTAAGAAATTTTATCCAAGTTCTTCATACATATGTATATTTCATATAATTTATGAAATAATAGAATTTTACTTCAAAATAATAATCATTTTAAGTGTTGTACTATGATATTAAAAAATTATTTTGCATTTTAAATAAAGATCTTTTATTTTAATAAATTATTATATGCTTTAAATATACATATTTTAAAAATTGTATGATAACTCATAAAATATATGACATGATTCATAACTTTGAAGACAGATTATTTCACAAATAAATATTTTTTATATCCAAATATCTCAAGCCTAATTTAGGTGGTTGATTGGTCAACTTATCAATTTCACGTTGGCGAATGACTGATAGGTTGACATGTTGATTTCAACTTATCGATTTCATCTTTAATGTGGCTAACTACAAACAATTGAAGGATTGACTCGCTAAATTCCTACTGGATGACTTGCCAACTTTAGGCAGTTGAATGGCTGATTAACCAACTTTAGGCATAATAGTAATGCTATCTAGCTCAAAATATAGCCTTTCAAGTAGAGTTGTTAATAACGATCTAATTTCAAGCCAATTTGATCTCAACTTGAGATCAACTAGAAGTCATTCGATCCTAACTCGATCGAACCAAATCTAATTATAAGTTCACCTGATATGCTATTGATTGGAGCTAAATATGTACGATTGATTCTGATAAAATCCCGGTTTTGATCTTGATTCATTTTAAATCTCGTAAGAAAAAATTTATAGCCTAACACATATACACTCACTCGAAAAGTTCATCCGATCGCACAAATTCTGACGAAAATATTTGAATAAAAATGTTTGAATTTGACTTTACCGAGTACCCTAAACCTGGAAATTTAGAATTTATTTCGAATTCTAAAAACGAGATAGCTTATCTTTTACCTTTAAAAAAAAAAAGATGAAACAAAGAACTATAGTGCTCATGCAATGGGATCTTCATTGTGATCATAATCCATCATGCATCACCCCTGCGCTCATTGTGAGCAGCAGGGCAGGGCAGATGAGCTGAAACAATGTTATCAGCTATTGAAGAATTTTTACAAGGACAAATGTTACATTTACATGATAAATGGATATATGCTACAAGCTCAAGAGCAGCAGCAAATCTGTACAGTAAGGACAAATTGCTTCCATCAGTTTCTCTACAAGAAATCCCATTGCCAATAGACTTTCTCCACTATGCCTCCGCCGCTCCGGACGGCAAATCGCAGGGTCTCGGAAGCTGGAGGAACTCCCCATAGCAATGGCACTGCAACAGTCATGGTCAGTTTCTCTTGTAAACCTTCATTGCTTGCCTTCTCTGCTGTAAAAACCTGAAAAAGATGGCAAAATGTTGGTGCAGGGACTTGTTGAGGCTTCGTTTGGGACAGCTTTCTTATTACTTCTTAAAACAGTTTTTTAGTAAAAAAAAAATTAAATTTTTTGTATTAAAAAACTGTTTTAAGAAGAAGTAAGAAAGTCATCTTAAACGATGCCTGAGTTTCTGAAAAATACTGTCTGAAGTCATCATGAAGAAGGAAACTATAGTTTTTCATTTGAGTGGAAGGACCATTGGGCAATGGGTTATAGGAGAAGGTTTCTATGCCATGGATTCAAGTCACATAACTTGAGAATTTTCGCTCACTATTCTTAAAAAACATATAAAATTCATTTGATGGGTAGGATAAGATTGAAGTTGAAGAGTTTTATTAAAATTTTGTGATAATATTTTGATAGTAAATGTTGAATAACGCAGTCAAGGGGAGGTCACATCAGCAATCTATGGGTAGTAATTTGAGGATTGCAGTTGGAGATCTGTGAGCAGGGCTGTAGTTGGAGATCCGTGGGCAGTAATATGAGGGTTGCAGTTGGAGATCCGTAGAATTTGATTATTATAATTAATTAGATTAATATCTTTCCTTTTTATATTTATTCTCCTAATATATATATATGTATGTAAAGATTCCAAAAAATAAAATAGAATTTGAATTTCTTTCTGAATAATTTCTTCAGTAAATATATTACTATCTACTCTTTTGTAATCCTCGTAGCTTTCTAGTACTTGAAATGCATCACCCCATCTCTATTTGGCATCCTAATCAGCATACATATAGAAGGATTAATCTCTGAATCATATAAAAATTGAGTTTCTTTTCATCTTATGATTTCTCTTTCATTCATTCGCTTTTATTCTTAGCAAACAATGAAAATAATTTGCAAAATAACCGCCTGTTGAAGAAACATAACATTTGATTTCTAGTCATAACAGAAGCCATTCCTATTTCTATGTTAAATGCCCATGGGCTCAAGGTTTTGCCTGGATAGAAGCAAAGTGGAGGAAATGGAATGCAATCCAAACATTAAGAGGTTGATTATGAATCTTGAACAATTGATTTAAGTTTTTTTTTTTTTTTTTTCAACCTTTATCTTCATTTCATTTCACTCAAATTCCAAACATCCAAACACTGCTTACATGTTCTTCTGAACATCGGCACCGCATCCAAATGCAGCTTAAATTCTCTTATGTAAGTAGGAACTGATAAGCTATGTGATAAGCTCTCCGTTTGATCAGTACTCTCCTAATCACCAACTACGTAGAAAGGCTTCTCTCCACTCTACTATGCTACCACTCCACAACATAGCGGCTGTCATCTTCAACTTGCTAATTAGTCCAGAATATTCTCTACACTGTCTAGCTATTTATGTATACATTTGGCAATATATGTACTAGTAGTTGTCCTTTGTATTTAATATATGTGATTAATGCATTACGGGCTTTCTACACTGCTTCTACCTTTCTCTGCTCTACCATCTTATCTCCTCCATCTTCTTTCATGGTATCAGAGCTACCTAAAACTTAACAGCTCCTTATTCCTTGCTTCTGGGATCGATGTCTGAACCTTCCAGCGCTTCCAACATTGCTTCTAGCTCGCAAACTGAACCTATCAACATGACATATATGCCTATTCTATCGTCTCTCAAGTTTCTCATCACCAATAACAAAGCCATCGTACACATTCAGCTTAACAACATTAATTATCCCATATGGAGATTGCATATAATCAAAATGTTCTCAGAAAACAACTTTGCAGGCTACCTCACAAGATAAACCGTTTGCCCTCCAAAATATCTTCTCCACCTCTCCTGAACCCACTCTCAACCCTACATACACCACCTAGACCTTCCTGGATCAAAATCTCTCAGCAGCACTCTTCTCCACCATTTCCCCAACCGGATCCCTACATCCTCAACCTCCCTTCATGCTATGACATTTGGAGCACCCTAGAAAAACATCTACAACCTACCAATAGCTCAAGAGTCATTCAACTCAAAAAAGAACTCCACAATGTCTCAATGAATGACCTTACAATGACTCAACACTTATCCAATGTCAAGTCCCTCATCGACAGCATTATTGCAGCTAGATCTCACATCGATTCAGAGGATGTCATTCTATACATCCTCAACAGCCTTCCTCACACCTACCAATCCTTCAAAACTGTCATTAGAACTACGCAAACTCCCATTAGCCTTGATGGCCTCTACTCTCTCCTTTGCAGTGAGGAGATAAATCTTGCAAACAAGACTCTAAAACTCTCTCAATTAGATACGATCCAGTACGCCTTATCCGCTTCGAGAGGGTGGATCAACAGATACAACAGAGGTCTCTCAAACTTCCACAAAAAGCAATTTCACGAGTCCCCAGATTGTCAAAGGAGCTCCCAGTGTTTCCACATCCAACCAAACACCCTATCAGATCTGCAACAAAATTGGGCACACTGCACCAACTTGATGGCACCGAAGAAACCTACAGTACTGACCCAATCCACCTCCTCAGCTAGCTGGTTTATACTCTCAACAGCAACCAACTTCAAATGATTGGTTCCTGGACTTTGGTGCATCTACACATCTCAGCATAGACATCTCCAACCTTTAGCATCCCATCCCATATACAGGTCCCGACTCAATAGCAACCAGTAATGGAGCAACTCTCCCAATTACCAATAGTGGCCAGGGTCTACTCCCGACACCTTCTTTGCACCGTAAGCTACATCTAAACAATATTCTTCATGTCCCTGTTAGACTGGTCCAGCCAGTCCTGCGGCCGATCCGACCGCAGGATCTAACGGAGCAACTTTGGAAGGTTTTTTTAGGAAGTTTAGGAAGGAAATTAAATGTAGGGACTGCTTAGAGATTTCCTTTTGAATTGTATGCATTAAATATTTTGTTTTCCTAGGGTTATGGCATCTTGAATTTGGCTGAAATTTGAGATCTCTTAAGTTTTTTTGGGCTCTAGTGGTGTCTAGAGATTTGGGAGAGATAGATCCTCCTCTAGATAGAGGATCATTTGTATCTGGGTATTTTATGTTTCCATTTCATCAAATAATACAAATTATCTATTGTTTTCGTGATTTTGTGTGGACTTTTGTGGAGAAATCTCGTTGTTTTCCGAAGATTTATAAGAAATACTTGAGATTTACAAGTGTTTCCTACAGTCCCCTCTATCTTTCATAAGTTGATCTCCATTGACAAGCTCACATCTGATAATCATTATTCTATCTCATTTGATCCCTCTGGTTTTTGCATCAAGGACCTTCTGACCAATCAAGCTCCTCTTCAAGGGACCAACTGTAATGGTTTGTATCTGATTAGGTTTGTTCCTCCAATGCAGCGCTCTACAGCTCTTCTCTCCCAACCCACCTCACTTCAACTATGGCATGCTCGCTTAGGCCATCCACAACAGTCTACACTACCTCGGCTAACAAAATTGCTGAAAATTCCTAGATCAATTTCCAATATTTCCCTATGTACTTACTGCTTGTAATCTAGCCAAAAGTCATAGGCTACCTTTTAATTTGAAAGAATCGCCTACATCTAAATGTTAGAACTTATTCACACCAATGTTGGGGTCCATCACCCATACGTTCTCTCAATGGCTATATATATTAAGTGATTTTCATTGATGATTTTTCTAAATTCACTTGGCTTTATCTGATACATATCAAAGCTGCCAACAATCTCATTAACTTTATAACTATGGCAGAAAATCAATACAACTCTAAAATAAAAACCATTCGATCCAATGGAGGTAGTGAATATCTCAGTCTCAACTTAACTACTTTACTCAACCAAAAAGTAATTTCACACACCTTCAATTGTTCATATACTCCGGAGCAAAACGGAGTTTCTAAACGTAAGCACAAACATCTACTTGAAAAAACACGTATCTTACTTCATGCAACTCACCTCCCCCTGCATTTTTGGCTCGAAGCATTACTTACCTACACTTATCTTATAAAAAGAATTCCTTCTAAAAACACTAAAAAGAAATCTCCATATCAGCTACTTCACAAAAAGCTCCCCTCATATGATCACCTAAAAACCTTTGGGTCCCTTTGTTTTCCATGGATGCAACCACTCACATCAAACAAGCTAGCTCCACACTCCACCGCATGCCTCTTTATCGGCTACTCCAACATTCACAAAGGTTATTGCTGCTACAATCTCCAAAGTGAAAAAAATTTTATCTCCCGTCATGTTATATTCCATGAAAATACCTTTCCTCTCACCTCACACCTCCACCTTAACCCGAGCCTACTACCTCTCCTCCATTACATGTACCACACTCTCTTACTCATACTACCACTCCACAACATTCCCCATATAATCTATAATCCTTCACACAACAATTTGATACATCCTCCTATCCACAACCCATACAAACCACAACCCAACCTTCTGATACACCCAACAACACATTCCCTTCACATTCTAAGTCTCATGTCCACCCACCAACACCCATCACATGCAAACCCGAGCAAAGACAAAACATCTAAAACCCAAAACAGTCCTCAACCTTACAGCTTAGCTCATCGTTCCACCAACCCTAACTTGTTACTCTCAAGCATCAAAATATCCCGAATGGCGCAAAGCTATGTCAATAGAATTCCTTGCTCTCCAACGTAAAGGAACTTGGTCCCTTGTTCCACCTCCATCCAAACAACAAATCTTGGGTTACCACTTGACCTACAAAACAAAAGTAAAATAAGACGGCTCAATTGATCGCTTCAAAGCTCGCCTTGTGGCTCAATGCTTCAAACAACTATATGGAGTAAACTATTCATAAAACTTCAACCCAGTTGCAAAAATGTCCACGATAAGATTACTTCTTGCAATTGCACTTCATCATCAATGGCCAGTCAGACAACTGGATGTCTTCAACGCTTTTCATCATGTCAAGCTAGATAAAAAGGTATATATGCATTAACCCGTTGGTTTTATTGATTCCCTTCATCCCAACCATGTTTGTAAACTCCACAAAGCAATCTACAGCCTTAAACAATCCTCTCACCAATAGTTCAAAACATTCTCCACTCTCTTCTTTTGTCACGTGGCTTCAAATTCAGCAATGTTGACCCCTCCCTACTCATTTACTCAACACAAAGCATTCAAACATTTTTACTGTTATATGTTGACGATATCTTGGTTACCAGCAATAATGAAACCTTTCTTTTGACTCTCATTGCTAAGCAGCAGTAGCAAGTCTTCCTCAAAGACCTTGGTCGGATCACGTTCTTTCTCGGCAATCAGGTAACCTCCACACCTACATCATATTTCCTTAAGCAAACAAAGTATGTCAATGACCTGCTACTCAAATTTGGCTTTGTTGAATGCAAACTGCCACCCACTCCACTATCCCCTAAGCCTCCCACTCCAATTGACAGCAAAAAATAGTTCTCCCAACCAGCCCTCTACCGTCATACTGTTGGATCCCTGTAATAACTCACCCTCACATGACTCGACATTGCCTATACCACAATCAACAGATGAAACGCCTCCTGCGATACATTAAAGGAACAGTGCACTTTGGCCTCCCAATAACTTGTGGCAAACTTTCACTTCACTCCTACACATACTCTAATTGGGCCTCAGATACTCTTGATAAAAAATCAACATCTCATCATTGCTCCTTTGTTGGTCCCAATCTCATATAATGAAGTGTAAAGAAACAACCAACAGTAGCTAAATCCTCTATGGAAGCAGAGTACAGAGCACTTGCATTAGCTGCTTCGGGCATTGTTTGGCTCCATCAACTCTTAGCAGATTTTTCGATCCCCTCAATCACACATACTCCTCTTTATTGTGACAACATATCAACAACAATTTAGTTTTTCACGCTCGCACCGAGCACATCGAAATTGACTACCATTTCATTAGAGATCAAATCAGATTAAAAGAAATAGTTGTTCAACACATTGCAACCAAAGATCAACCTACTGATATCTTCACTTAAGCACTCTCAGGAACACAGTTCTATCAGTTACTAACAAATTGTCTGTCCAAACTCTTGGCCAATCAATTTTGAAGGGCGGTGAAAAGCTCGCCATCTGATCAGTACTCTCCTTATCATCAACTACGCAGAAGGGCTTCTCTCCACTCTGCTATGCTACCACTCCACAACATAATGTTTGTCATCTTCAACTTGCTAATTAGTTCAGAATATTCTCTACACTATGTCTAGCTATTTATATATACATTCCACAATATATGTGCTAGTAGTTGTCCTCTGTATTTGATATATGTGATTAATACATTGCTGGCTTTCTACTCTACTTCTTCTACCTTTCTCTGCTCTACCATCTTATCTCCTTTATCTTCTTTCAGGCACCGCATCTGAATATTTACAGTAGCATGTGTTAGACCGGTCTAGCCGGTCCACGCGGGACCGGCCCTGAAACGAAACGGCGGAAGTTTCTGCTTGGGCGGAGGCCGCGCGAGCCGCTCGCCTTGCGGAACTGTTTTAGGAAGGAATTTTGAGGAATTTTAAGAGGGAAATTGATTGTAGGGACTGTTTAGGGAAGTCCTTTTGATTTGTATGCATTAAATAATTTATTTTTCTAGGGTTTGGGTATCTTGAATTTGGCTAAAATTTGAGATCTCTTAGAATTAGGTTTTCTTTGGGCTCTAGCGGCGTCTAGAGATTTGGGAGAGATCGATCCTCCTCTCAAATTGAGGATCAATTGTATCTTGCTATTTTATTCATCGTCTAGTGGAATACGAATCTTGCTTGGAGTTTTCTTTCAAATTTCCTATGAAAACTGCGGTTAAACTGCTGTAAATAGCAGTTTTGCTGTTTTTCTGCTGTGGACAGCAGCCCAGTCACTGTTCTCGCTGTTTTTCAGAAGATCTACAAGTGATACCTATCAAATTGGTATCAGAGCATCGTTTTTGGGACCTTAGGTGGCTGAAATCCTGATTTTTCAGCAAGCTTTTGGCTTCCGGAAGTGATATTTTTGAGATCCGTTGGGAAGAAAGATGGCCGAAAAGAAGGTTGACGTCTTGGAAGGCGAAGTCGACCAATTGAAAGCCGATTTGGAGGAAAGATTCTGCAACTTTCAAAATCAAATCACCTCCAACAATGAAAGGTTGGAGGGGAAGTTCACCGCGATGGAGGAAATGATGAAGAAACTACTTGAAATGAAGACCAATCCGGCGACATCGGAAGTAAGGGAGACTACCGACGGCCATGGCATGGGAGGAAATCCGAACCCCTAGAGGGGGAGGAGAAATTCGGCGGTGGAGATCCTGGAGGGGGAAAACAACATGCCCCCTCTAGAACCGTTTTCTAGAGAGGAGATGAGTAGGGTATACGACCAACGGGAGGCTGATTTGGTCGGAAGGAGGGAAGAATTCAATCGTCGAGTTGCTGAATTTGAAAGAATTCAGCGGCGAGGTGATGAATTTGAAAGGGGAAGGGAAGAAATTCATCGCCGAGGTGCTGAATTCGAAAGGATTCAGCGTCGAGGGGCTGTTTTTGAAGGAAGAAGGGAGGAACGTCATCGTCGAGATGCTAAATTTGAAGGAATTCAGCGTCGAGGTGATGATTTCGAAGGAAGAAGAAGTGAGTATGAAGAGGGATTCGAATATAACCGTCGGAGGGATGATCGGGACACTTGGGGGACTCTTCCCCTTCGAGGAATGGGAGGTTATGGAGGGTACCGGGAAAACAGAGGAGACCCACGGGTGAGGAAGCTAAAAATGCCCGTCTTTGAGGGCGAAGACGGCCATGGCTGGATCTATAAAGGGAGCGTTACTTCGCTGTGAACGGGTTGACAGAGGATGAAAAATTGACAGCGGCGGGTCTGTGTCTGGGAGGGAAAGCTTTGGCATGGTATCAGTGGCGTGATAGGAGGGAGCCCATCCGGAGCTGGAGAGAGTTCAAGGATTGTTTATTAGAGCATTTCCGAATCGATAAGGGAGGAGACTTTTATGAGCAATTCTTTGCCTTGACTCAAGAAGGGACTGTGGCAGATTATAGGGATCGGTTTGAGTACTTGGCTAGCAGATTGGATCACATTTCAGAGTCAGCCTTAGAAGGGAACTTCATGAAGGGGTTGAAACCCAGTGATCCGAACAGCAGTCAGGGTACTGAAGCCGAGGAACCTGGGAAAGGCTATGGACCTGGCGCAGTTGGTAGAAGATCAGAAGAAAGCAGAAAGAGGGGCTCGAGGAAACTGCTCGGGAGCTCTTACAGGACGACAACCACTCTTCTAGCACCCAAGGGGCATGCATCAGGCAACAGTAATGAGACCACCCAGGAGAAGCCAGTAGGAGGAGGGAGTGAGGAAAATTTCAAGAAGCTAACAGAGAAGGAGATGCAGGATAAGAGGACAAAGGGGTTATGCTTCAGATGTGATGAGAAGTACATGCCAGGGCATAGGTGCAAGGGCTAAACTCTTCAGGTTCTCCTTGTCTGTGAAGACGGGGAAGATGAGGAGGGAGGTGGGAGCAGATCTGGAAAGGAGGAGGAGAAGTTGCACCTGAATGTGGCAGAAGTCTCTCTGAACTCTGTAGTGGGATTCACTTCGAGTCACACTATGAAAGTGAAAGGAGAGATAGCTGACCTTGAGGTGGTAGTGCTAATTGATAGTGAGGCTACCCACAATTTCATTTCCACTCAGGTCGTCAACCAACTGGGAGTGAAATTGGTGGACACTGGTTGTTATGGAGTGATGATGGGTACAGGAAAGGTTGAGAAAGAACAAGGAATCTGTAAATGAGTGGTGTTGACCATCCAGGGGATTCAAGTAAGGGAGGACTTTCTCCCACTAGAGTTAGGAAGCATGGATGTCATCATGGGGATGAAGTGGTTGCAAACCTTGGGGGAAACCAAAGACAATTGGGGAGCACTCACGATGGAATTAATGGTGGATGGGAGAAGGGTGATCATAAGGGGAGATGCAGGGCTATCCAAAGCCATCACATCACTTAAGACCATGGTTAGGGCCGCCCAAGAGGTTGGGGAAGATTATCTGGTGGGACTACACAGGCTGGATGCGATCAGATTGGAAGAGGGAGGGGATGCTCCTCCTTCCGTGCAGCCCTTGGTTCAACAATACAGTAAGGATTTTCAGTCACCTCAAGGATAGCCACCTCCACCGGAACACGAGCATATCTCTATCTTGAGGACAAGGTGGATTTTTGGGAGGGGAGTATTGTTAGACCGGTCCAGCCGGTCCACGTGGGACCGGCCCAGACACGAAACGGCGAAAGTTTCCGCCTGGGCGGAGGCCGCGCGAGCCGCTCGCCTTTTGGGACTGTTTTAGGAAGTAATTTTGAGGAAGTTTAAGAGGGAAATTGATTGTATGGACTGTTTAGGGAATTCCTTTTGATTTGTATGCATTAAATAATTTATTTTTCTAGGGTTTGGGTATCTTGAATTTGGCTGAAATTTGAGATCTCTTAGAATTAGGTTTTCTTTGGGCTCTAGCGGCGTCTAGAGATTTGGGAGAGATTGATCCTCCTCTCGAATTGAGGATCAATTGTATCTTGCTATTTTCTTCATCGTCTAGTGGAATACAAATCTTGCTTTGAGTTTTCTTTCAAATTTCCTATGAAATACTGCTGTTAAACTGCTGTAAACAGAAGTTTTGCTGTGTTTTCCTGTTGTGGACAGCAGCCCAGTCACTGTTCTCGCTGTTTTTCAGAAGATCTACATGTGATACCTATCAGCATGCAAAGGTTCTGGTCTTGATGATGTACGTAGAGACTGATGAATAAGTAAATAAAGCTCAACACTTAAATCTGAGTTGCTAGCTTAGGGTGTTCCAAAACAAATTGGAAATAGTGAATAATGGAATTGTTTTATTGTCATGAAAAGGAAGAACAACAATAACAACAACAGCATCATCAAGTCTTTGTCCCACTATATGGGATCAGCTACATGAATCCTTTTTTTCCAGTGTCCTGTTAAAAGTCAAATTTTCATTTAAATTGAAAGATCATTTCTAATATTTTCTAACCAAGTCTTTTTAGGTCTACCTCTACCTTTCTTAACACAAGTCAAATCTAAAACCTCAACTTTCCTAACCGGATCAACGGAAGGCCTCCATTTAATGTGACCAAACCATCTAAGGCGACCCTCTTAAATCTCATCTTCCACTGGAGCTACTCCAACCTTTTCACGTATATGCTCATTTGGTATCCTATCTCTAAGGGTAAAGCCACTCATCCACCTAAGCATCCTCATCTCTGCAACACTTTTTTTTTCTTTTAATCTCTGCAACACTTAACTTAGTATGATGCCTCTCTTTTAATGGCCAACATTCGGCACAATGAAAAAGAAGAAAAGTCTTGCAAAATATAGTTTAGATCCAAGCAAACGAGAAATAGAGGTATCAAGCCAAGTACCTCGCCGCCATGCTCCAAGACGGTGTCTTCTACAACATCACTTAGCATCTCAATGGAACGGCAAAAACCAAAGATGCATAGCCTTCTTCCCATGTCAAGTCCCTAAATACATATTTTAACTTTGCGTAAATTCTAAAGCAAAAAAAACTTCATACATTAAAATAAAAGGGCCCACTAACATTTGTAGCTGCAATATCAAAAAGGGCACCGAGACAAAGGACTTGATTAGGATCCATGTAATAACTCTCTCGAAACCTCTGGGACCTTTGAGAAGCCTTTGACGTCCTTCGTCTCTTCTGCTCAAAGGATAAAGATTATTAAAAACTTAACGGGAAAGCAAATACAATTTTCTTCATCACAAAGTAAAGAAATTCTGTAACATCAGGGAATATTTATGTTATTCTATCCAACCCACTTGCAAGTTGCATCTGAAAATGCTGCAAGTGGAGCTGAAAAAAGGTAACAGAAACATTTAGGAGCAACAATATTTGATTGTTACATAGTCCCTATCTGGGAAAGAATCAACGCTACAGATCAAGCTTTAGAAACATAATAAAAATAGCTTTATTAAGCTACTTACAAAAAACAACAATACATCTAACAGACAAAGAACAAGCTGCAAACTAGCATTGGTGTCACATTCACCAATCGAACAAAAGCCCATTGGTTGCACAGAAATCAAATAAGAATAATGAAAAAGCTTATGGAAAGTAATTACATCTGAAGTAGGAAAGCGGCGAGGAACAAGGGAACCCCCAATTTGAACAAGTCCTTCAGAGGTAAAGAGAGTAATTTTATCTTCAGGAATCCATTGGAAAGCTGCAGGTGTTTAGAAAAGTGTCAGATTTTCATATCTGTAAAAAGGAATGTGGACATGAACTAAATAAAAATAACAATGAAAACTGAAATACAGCTGCTATTAGATATGTGATCCACATAATCATCAAGCATGAATGAGCACCAACTATTTCCTTAAATTGCTAATGAAAACTAATGGGGGTATTGAAATTTCATAATAAGTACCTTAAGATAACTTGCATTGGAGACATCGGAATAAAAGATGGATTACTAAGCTTCGGCAGGTCTTAATAATATTAGTTTAGGTTTCAAGAATTAAAATATCCTTATGTCTAGCTTTGAAGATGAAGAAATAGTTATTAGGTCAACTTTGCACCAACGACACTGGTATAACAAACAAAATCCAAGGCATGAAACACAATTAACACCTTTCAACTTTAGCCTTGCTTTCGATTTAAACAATACTGCTACAACTTAATAACATATTAAGATTGATGAGGACATCGGAGATCAATAACGGCTACGATCTTGAGCTATTTATTTATATGTTTTTGTACTAATTTATTTCATATTGTTGTTTTTCCCTTTATACCCTTAAGGGTGGTCATGTAGTGTTGTAGCCCGAAGGGCATTTCAGTCTTTGTTATTTTTCTTCTCATGAGGCCTAGGCTAGCTTTCTTGTATTGAGATGATGATTATTGAATGAAAATTTTTGCTCTTGTGTTCTCTTTGTGAGTTCCCTCTTGAAGATCTCTTAGTGAGTTCGTTTCTCCTAGATCTCTGTGTGAGTTCTAGGGAAAGCCCAAGGTGAGGGCAAAAGCAATACCCGCCAGTCATTGGAAGCATCCTCAACTCGTGGTTTATTTTATCTTATTGTTTTCTTCTCCAAATCTTGTTTTCCTCCTCCCCATGCCAAGCCCTACCCGAGATCCCATCATCCACCACGTTACTCATTAGCTTCCTCCACCACAACCCAAGCTCCATCAAAAAATCCCCAAACCCGATGGCAAGCCTGATGCCGGACTACTTAAATGAAATGTTTAGGAACTTCAATTAGGCTTTGCACAATTCTTCGATTAGAATAATTTTAGAATAATAGTTACGAGCAATTCTCAACGAAGATTCAAAATAAATAAAGAGGTACTTTGCTTAGGCATAATCACATGCTCGGAGTTTTGAAGTTTTCAAGATAAATAAGAAAATATAACAACACAAAGTAGTAGCCTTCAAAATAATCCCTAATCTAACAACGAGAGTTAGGATGCAAATAAAATACGCTCGATTCCTATGATTACTAGGCTTAGCAAGAGCATTGGGAGTAGCCTTTAGCGAGTACAATCTTAACCAACGAGAATTTAGATTTTAGAAGACTTTGAATGCAAGTGGAGAAGGGAAAAAACCGTTGCTCAAAGAGTTGTGTAGATCCGTCAATCATTATCTTCAACGGCTTTGTCCCTGACTTCCCTTTGAACCGATTGGATGCGTCTCTCGTCCCTTGCAATCTGAAAATAATTCCAGCTTGTCAATCCCGAAAATCTGAGAAGTTTTCTCAGATTCTATTGGACCAAGGTGGGAAAACCAAGAAGAAAAAAAAACTAGCCTTAGTGAGACTAGTGCATGAAAACAAATCTCCCTACAGGTTTAGGAAGAGGAGACTTAATTCATGCATTCAAGAGAGGGGAAAGGTGGTGACGGGGAAGTGGATTTGGCGGGCTAGAGGGGAAGAGGGGTGGGAGGCGGTAATGCAAACAGAGAATCAGAGAATTAATTCCTCTTCCCAGCCGTGGAATTAACGCTCAGGCCCATCAATACGGGTGAGGGAATTTCGGTCCAGCAGGCATTAAAAGATTTCAAATTATTTCCTTAGTATAGTATTATGAATTAGGAAATAACTGAAGAAGTCATTAACAGGTGGAGGCGTGAAGTTGGCAGCATACAGGGAGGATGGGAGGGAAACTTTTGAGAGCAAATAAGTTTCCTAATTGAAATTCATACAGTTGGAAAGAAACGAGTCATTCCTCTCTTAATGAAAATTCAAATAGGATCTCAATTATGAACCTTCCTAGTATGGACTTTATATATTAGGAAATATTGTGAATTTCAGATATTTGAAATTTGAATTCAAATACATCCCAAAATAGAATCAACCATAATAGGAAACTAATAAAATATGGAGGGATGTGAGGTGGCAACCGGTGGATCAGGGAAGAGGTGGCCGGCGGTGAGGGAGGAGGTGGCCGGCGGTTTAGTGGAAAAGGATAGGGGGATCGGTGAGGTGGCTGCGGGTTTCGATGGTGGAGGGGCGATTGGTCGGAAGATGGGAGGAAGAAGAAAACAAAATAATTGGCGAGACCACGAACCCAACTTATCTAGGTTGGTGGGTATTGCGCGAATCTTCTTCCTCTCCTAGGAAGCTCTCCCCATTAGAACTCTCAAGCTCTTAGTGCTCATGCAAGAAGTAATTTTCCTCATCAATAATTCATTAACCTCCAAAATAAAACAAAGGGGCCTTAAATAGCCTCATACAAAAGACTCCAAATAAAATGACACCATTGCCCTTAGGCTTACACATGACAATTCCCATAAAAAGGGGTACGACGGGAAATACTAAAATACACATAAGCAAATAATAAAATGCATGAAAATAAAATACATCGACTCAAAAATATAAAGACTCGATCGTGGCCGTAGATCGACGGCCGCGTCTCTGATAAACTCTCCATGATGATCTGATGTCCCCATCAAAGCCCCTCTTCCTCCTTTGGCCGCCGGCCACCACCTTGCTCCAAGCCATGATGAAGATGTCAATCATCATAATGGCTCCTTGATTGTGGCCTAGCAATAAATAAAGAAGTTACCGATTTTTGAATTTCAAATTTGAAATTCAAACTTTCCATATTTACAAAATTCCTAAAAAAAGGAAAGTTTTCAAATTGATCCAATCCAAATTTCATGACAAGTGGAATTATTAATTTTTCATCCTAGGTGGCATCGACTCAATTGGAAAGCTCCTAATCTCTCCCTAACTCCCTCTCTCTCTCTACATGCCGCCGGCCACCATGTGGTTTTCTTCCCATTAATGCCCAATTAAAACATTAATGGCCTCTTAATTTGAAATCAATTTTCAAATTAAGTCCCCCCCCAATTTCAATCAAAACTGAAATTAAATTCAGATTTTGAAAATTTGAAATTCAAATTCATGAGCAATCAATTCCTACAGGATCTGTTTCTTAAATCATTCCCCATCCGTTGGAAGCAATTTGAAGCCGCACCTCTTGGCCGAAACTCTCAAGGCTCCACCTCTATTAATTGCTTCCAAAGCTTTGATTGGAAGAATTAAGTTCAGTTTTCCTTTGCTGGTCGAAAACTTCCCAGGCCATCACGTGGGAACTCCTCCACTAGAAGCTCTCCGAATCCCTCACAATACTGAGCCCGCTTCCTCCCAAAGCTGCAGCCAGTGATTTCCTAGCTCTTCTTACACCTCTAGAGACGTGAATTGAAGTTTTCCATCTCAGATTTATGAGAGGAAAATCTGAAATATTTCAGATTCCTTTAAAGAAAGTTTCAGCTTTTGTGGAAGGACTTGGAATTTTGGAGAAGAGTGTTGACAAAACTGTTGTCCAGAGAGTTCGGCATCACTTCCTGCTATCCCGGAAATCCCTGCAGCCACCATCTGCTGTCCACGTTTGTGGGGAAATTTAATCTCGGCGAAGTGCGAGGAGGTTCGTGGTTGCTGCCCACTTCATTCCCAACTACCATACAACTTTGCCGGAGCGTGTATCTCTCTTGCCTTTGGGTAAAATCGACACCTGACTCTCTATCTTCATAGTTGTATCCTTGAATGTGAATTTATTATCTTCATGAAGATCATATTAACGCTTCTAAGCTAAAACCTAGTAATTGGATGAGTTGTGTGAGGGATCTTCTCATAGCAACTAATCTTATTGTTAGTATTGGAATTTCTCGTTGAAACCACTCATGTATGTAAAGTAAGACTTAGTTGATTATTTAATGATCTCAATCTCTTGCATGTGTTTAGACCTAAGCTATTTTATCACCTTAATGTTCTTATCGTTTACATCAATAGAGGATTTTGCTTAACATTGTTCTCTAAAATTTACAAGTGCAAACTTCCTTAAGCAACTCATCTTTCGCATGGATTGTTTCCCATCAAAGATCCTTCTAATTTTTACATTTAGATTCTATAATCTGAAGCAACCAGTACTTAATATAGCCACTTGGTGATATATTACAATATCTATATCAACCCACTCAAATTAATTAGGGGGTTCATAAGATATAATTTATGTTAAATGCAAAATGCCTCATAAATGATAATATGAAGAAGTAGAACTTCTATGTTGTCATCCATAAAATGAAGCTTACTTCAGACTTCATTATGAACATCACTTGAAGAATATCACCATCGTAAGCTTAAATTAGTTTGAACATTGTGAATGTAAATCACGAAGAAAGAGGATGGAAACTGCCAAATTCAATACAACAGAAAACACAATTCCCACACACACATGAAGTTATTCATTATCTATCATATTTTAAACAAGTTCAAGTTTTTATTTTCCTCATTTGAAGAAGTTCCATCAGATAAAAATATAGTTTTTCTCTCACATGGCAACTGAAATAAACATCCAAGTATACTCTACTACAACATTCTTAGGTGAACTGAATATGATAACGCATGCTAATTCAAAACTACATTTATTTATCAGCATTCTGGAAACCATTTTTTTGCCCAATTAGATAAACATTTTACCAATCATCCACACAACTTTTTTGGTAAGAAAACTATTGTCTACTCAATGAAGTTAAGTGACATCGGCCACAAGCGCTATACTGGTGATAAGTTTAATAGTATCTTCAAAATAATCACCCCAGAAATTCACAGATACGATTTCCAACTTGCTCCTTCATATACCAGCAAAATGATCCGCATCCCTTCACAAAGCAAAACAATTGGAAACTCCTAACCACTTAACCCACAAAACGAAAACATGTCATAAAACCACAACAGATTTTGATAACATTTGTAAACCATTCTATAACATTATACAAGAAGAGGAAGAAGCGGCATAAAAACATAAGTAAATATGAGAAATCTGATTTCATTCATTTCTTCTCCTTGTTGCTTACAGCACAGTGCAAAGCTTATACATGAATGGCTAAGCACATCCAATGGCGAACCTTCCTAGAGGAAGTTACAAATGAACGGCAGTATAAAAAGCAGAACGTGCGTCAGAGAAAGTGGAATCTGCTGCAGGTATAATACAGCAGAAAATTGTGAAACAATAATGCACTATATTAAAAAACTTTATCTATCTTAACAGAGCCCTGCAAATTGACAGTTCGGTCGCGAATTGTCAAGTTGGAACAAAGGAGTCGAAATTTAGCATGCGAGAGAGAATTGGTAAATATGTTAGCAATTTGATCATGAGTAGAAATATGATGCACCGCCATAGTTTGATTTGAATAAAATCGCGAATAAAGTAGTGATCAATTTCAATATATTTAGTTCTAGCATGAAACACAGGATTTTGAGCAAGAGCTAAGGAAGAAATATTATCACAATAATGCGAGGTTGGTGTAGTAAATGAAATATGAAACTCTTGCAAGAGTCTTTGTAACCATATGATATCAACAACAACTGAAGAAAGAGCCTTGTATTCGGCCTCAGAAGAAAAGCAAGCAATGGTAGATTGTTTTTTAGCTGACCATGAATGATTGTAAGTCCAAGGAAAATGCAGCATCAAATTTTGGACTTCCTATCAACGGAATCCCCCGTCCAGTCAGAATCAGCATACACCAAAAATTGCATCAAACCCGAAATTATTGGCAAACCATACTCTAAAGTTCCTTTAAGGTATCGAAGCATGTATTACCTACGGGGAGTGCATAAATTGACAAAGTTTGTTTACAACAAAAGAAAGATCAGACCGAGTAATGCTAAGGTATTGGAAAGAACCTACCAAGTGTCAATATAACGTAGAATCAAGAAATGGATCTGAACCATTGGGAAGGATAGTAGGTTTTAGCGGGAGAGTCGTGGCAACGAGTTTGCAATTGCTCATATTGGCTTTGTCGAGAAAAGTGGCAGCATACGTAGACTGATGTAGCGGAAATCCAACTGTTTAGACATAATAGAAATGCCTGACAACTGTGATGGAGAGCCCAATAATTTCATTTGAAATCTGCTATTAAAGTCATAAAAAAGTGCTGCAATTTTGACATAATTATTTCCATTCACAAGAATATCATCAGCATAAAGAAGTAGGTAGATAGAACTAGTGTGTTGGTGATAAATAAACAGTGAAGGATCATCATAACTCGACTTAAAACCTCACCGCACCAAATGTGTAGTAAACATAGTGGGGTGCATGTTTTAAGCCATATAACGCTTTGTTCAATTTACAAACATGAGAGGGATAAATAGGATCCTTAAAATATTGAGGTTGCTGCATGTAGAGAGTATCCGAGAGATCATCCAATAAAAATGTATTAAATACATCCGGTTAATGAACAACCCATTTAAAATGCAGAGAAATGCACATAAGCATACATATAGTGGAAATTTTAGCCACATAACCAAACGTATCAATAAAATAAATGCCAAATACTTGTTTGTGACATTGAGCCACAAGTCAAGCTTTATGTCGAACCACAGATCCATTGGCATGATATTTGGTATTAAACACTCATTTGCAGCCAAAAAATGTTTCATTAGACGGACGAGGAACCAAGGTCCAAGTGCCATGATTTTGTAATGCCTGAAACTCCTCCGACTTAGTCTAACGCCAATGAGCAAATTTAACAGTAGCAGAGCAACAAGTTGGATCGCCAACAAAAGATAGAGAGTGATATAGATTAAATATCGTGTGCGGTTTAAGGTGATTTGTCTTAGCACGAGTAAGCATAGGATGAGATGGGGGCAAAGGTGGAGGCGTAGCAGCAAGTTGAGGAAATGGAGAGGTATTTTGGGAAATTGTTAGTGAGCCAGAGGATGGCAGTGAAGGGATAGAAGAATATAAAAAAGAAGATGATGTTGGAGAACTGATAGACTGCTAAGGAGAATAGGAGCGGAGGACGAAAACTAAAAATGGGAAGAAGGAACCAGAAGTAACGAAGGAATGATAACTTGTCTTATTAGGTTGACGAAGGAATGATAGACTTGTCTTATGAGGTTGACATGACCGGGGAGGATGAATGAGTTTGCTTAAACGGGAAGACATGCTCTTGAAAGATAACATGACAAGCAATTATCACTTTGCCTGAGATTGGGTTAAAGCAGTTATATCCTTTGTAAGAGTCAATATCGCCAAAGAAGATAAAAGGTATGGCTATTGTTGAGAGTTTATGCTTGACATGAGGTGGTGAGAGGGGATAACATCGACAACCAAACACACGCAAATGATTGTAAGTAGGAGTTTTCCTATATAGCAGTTCATATGGGGACTGCGAGTGTGTAGTGGGATTAGGCATGTGATTAATGATATAAATAGCAGTTAAGGCAGCAAAGATCCAGAACTGATAAGGTTGATGAGCATCAAGTAAAAGCGTTCGAACAGTTTCAATTATATGTCTATATTTGCATTTGGCAAGACCATTTTGTTCAAGAGTATAAAGACAACTATATTGATGAAGAATGCAAAGTTTAAAAGGAAAATAATTAAACATAGAGCTAGTGAATTCACCACCATCATCAGTTCTTAGAGTCATTGTTGAGTGACTAAATTGTTTATCCACCAAACACTTAAATTGATGGAATTTAAGAAATGTGTTAGATTTATACAACATAGGATAGAGCCAACAATAGTGAAAGAAATCACCCACAAAAATAACATAATAACGAAAATCATGAATATAAGCAAAGAGGGATGGGCCTCAAACATCCGAATGTATTAATTGTAATGATTTACAACTAATAAATGTAGATGAAAAAAAAGACAACTTATGACATTTAGTTAGATTACAAGTATGACATGACATAACTAAGCTAGGATGCAATTTATGAGCATGGAGATGATGGTATGATGGGGTTGACCTAAGCGCTGATGCCAAAGAGAAAAAGAAGCTACAAAACTTAAGAATACATCAGAAGGAGATGAGTTGGACGAGAACTGAAGAAAAAGGTCATTATGGTTGCAACCATAGAGAAGAAGCTGATGGGTCTTCGAGTCCTTGAGTAGAAAACCAGTGGAGTCAAATGTGATATAACAACTATAATGAGCAAGAAGTTGTTGAACAAATAGAAGATTATGAGAAAAAGATGGCACATGATATAAATTAGGAAGGTAAAGCTTATGTTCAGGTGTTGGGAGAAGGCTTTGGCCAGATGCTGCAATGGGTAGTTGTTGGTCATTGCCAACTAAAATATGTTGCAAAAAATAATATGATTGAGCATTTTGTATGTTAATGATGTCTGGAGTAATGTGAAAAGACGCACCAGTATCAAGGAACCAATTTTGAGAAGATGAATCATCAGTTGCAAGGGCAACAAAGGCAGCTGAGGTAGAGGAAGGTGTTTGATAAGTAAGATTAGCCTTGAACTAGCAATTAACTGAACAATGTCCCTTCTTAAGACAGATCTGACACTCAACTTGAGATGCTGAGGATCTAGCAGATTAGTTGAATGACAAACAACCACCACGAGAAGCAAACTGACCGCCGATTGTAAGAAAAAGAAGCCAGACCTCTTGAATGGCCACGGGTTGCAATAAGAGCAACTTGATGAGAAGAACTGTCAGAAAGATGAATATCACCTAAAGCATCTTTAGCAATATTAACTTCTTCACAGCATAAGAGGGAATAAAGAACATCCAAACTAAGAGGTTGAAGATTTGTGTGAATTGCTATTTAAAGGCATTGTAAGATGGTGGAAGTCCATTTAATGTATAGATAATGACATCCTCGTGTCGAGAGGGATGCCAACAGCAAAATGACATCAACTTTGGATTTGACAGTAGACAAATATTGTATTATCGATTGATCTTTCATGGCTAAATCATTCAGTTCACCCCTCAATTGAATTCTATGAGAGAGATTTGATGATTGAAATCATTTATCAAGGGTGAGCCAAACACTACATGTGGTTAGATTCAAAACATATGGTAACAATGATGATGAAATTACATAATTGAGAGCAGAGGTCAGATTCTAATCTATTAACAGCTACTGAGTATAAGACGGATTAGGTGCTGGAACACCATCAACAGCAGCGACGAACATGGGAGGTTGAACAGAAGTGTCAGTTAGAAACCCGTCAAATCCATAGCAATATCACAGAAGCCTAGTTGGTCAACAACAGGAACTAATGGCATGGGCTTACTCGGTTCATCGGAAGGGGTAGAAGATTCCCATGGATACGGGCCATAAGTGTCCCCCCCGAAGCAGCCTCCCTCGCCGGAATCCCCAGATCGGCATCGGATAGTGCGAACCGAACGAGAGCGAACAGAAGAGGATGAAGAAGAGGCGAAGTTTTGCTTCGGGTATAATGGATCTGCCGGCCGGCAGAGAACCGGTAGAAGATGGAAGCTTGACGAGAAATAGAGCGCTGCTGATTCCGCCATGTCCAACATCCAACAATGGAGAGAGAGACAGAGAGAGGAATAAGGTATAGGCGGTGGAGGAAGAAAAGAGAGCAGGAGTATTTTCCGTGGAAGAAAAGTAAAAAAGTCAGTTGTAGCCGTTCCTGTGGCCGCTCAAAGTCGAAGACTTATTTGCGCGGAAAACTTCGTGCAGGCTTGGGGTTACACTTCAAAAATCAAAATAGCCCAGTAGCCCTCAGAATATTCATATATAATAAGGATTTTTTTAAGAAATTTGTTATTACTTTATTTTAAATTATAATTACAATTATTATTTAACTATTATTTTTTATTATTTTTGATAAATCTTTGTGTAAGAAATTATTTTTTATAATTGTTGCGGACTAGAATATACGTGGCAATAGAGTTAAAAAACTTCCGTCTCAGCGATGTGCGGATATCTAGCACATACACAGAGGAGAAATAGCAACACCAGGATTTTTACGTGGAAAACCTTAAAAGGGGAAAAACCACGGGGTCACGCCCAGTTAAAAGAGTTTCACTAGTGTTTGTTTGAAATACAAGAGGTTGACTCGTCCTTAAAATTTAGGACGATTATATTACAATCAATCTTTTCAGGATGAAAATCAGTTACAACGTCGAGCAGAGTTCCGACGTCACTTGGAGATTGGGTGGAATTTTGGCGTCCTTCGGAGGTCAGGTAGAATTCCGACGTCATTCAGAAGTTGAGCGGAATTTCGGCGTCGAGGAGAACTCTAGGGTCACTTGAGCATCGGACAGAACTCCGGCATCGTTCGGAAGTCAGGCGAAATTCCGACGTCCAACAGAACTCTGGCGTCGTTCGAAGGAGTCCCCTCATCCTTCTCTTTTTCGTTCCTCCTATTCCCCCCCCCCCACCCCCCAGGAAGTCCCCCCCCCCCCAGCATTCCGGCCCTCCCCCCCCCCCCCCCCCTCTGGCGGTGGTCGAGGAGGAGTTCTTCCCTCCTATCCTTCTCTTCTTCTTCCTTGGGTACCCCCCCCCCCCCCCCCCCCCCCCCCGTCATGCGAAATTAGAGGTCTATTTATAGATATTATGGAGTGGCATAGATTATAAATAGATAAGAGATCATGGGTAAATAGGGAGTGGTCGAATGGAAGGACGATATTGAATCCCTTGATCATGTATCGCTCATCAGACATTTGAAGGTCTTAATGATGTTGGAATTTGGCGATCTTGGGCTCGCTGGATTTGTCTCGTCGATCCGCTCGATTCGATTATAATAATGTCATATTTGGAAATCGTATGGTAACTCAAATTATGGTTTGAAGTTTTTGATAGCGCTTCGGGTGCTTGAATTGGACTCATTTGGGCTCGGATTGAGTCAAATTTGGTGTCATTGAGTTTGTATTTTTGAGAAGCTCATTTTGACTATAAGTTTGCTGAAATCGAAGTTCATGTTATCCCGAATTTAATTTTTGAAGCTTGCGACTTGATTTTGCCTTAAGATTCGTGTCCGATCAAAGATAAGTTTTTTAGAATATATAAGTTGTCACCCTATTTTCGGACGTCCAAGCTCCATGAGTCCAAAAATACGCGTCACAAACTTGGGTGAATTTTCCATGTGATTCAAAATCTGATCTTGCGTGTAGGAGCCTCAAATGGATTTAAAACTGTCGAAATTGAGTTTGTAACGTCAAAAACGGTCCCGGGGACCCCAAAAACGTCAAATTTGGTCTTTTAAGATCAAAAATCGGTCCCATGATTGTTTAGGAAGATGAACCGACCGGCTGGCCGCCCCCGCCACTATCGGTGGCACCGAACCCACCGGCCAGCGCCCCGGGAGGCCTGGGGCACGTCTAGCCCGCTCTGCGCCTGCCTAGGGCTCTCCTGGGCCCGCTCCGTGCCCTCTTGGCCCGCCCGATTGAACCCGCTTCGTGCCCACTTGGCCCGCCGCCAACGCTTGTCCCTCGCGGTCAGGCGCCAGTTCAGGCCGGCAGTTCATCGCCTCAACCGACTTAAAAAATATTATTTTTATTATTTTTTTATTTGTAAAAAATCCAAAAAAAAATTTAGTAAATTTTGGAAAATTCTAAAATGATTGAAACTCTAGAAACTTCCCTCTTCTCCCAAAAAAAATATAAATAGACCCCTAAGGCCAAGAGAAAACCTGAACATTCTCCTCTTCTCCCTCTGGCTCTCTGATAGTTGAGGCTTTCCGTTGTTTTTCAGTAGGTGACTTTCTCTACTTGATTCGGCACCCCTCCTCTTGTACAGAAGTTAGAATTTTTTTTCCTCCTTTTCTCCTTCTGGCTTTTTTACAGTTGAGGCATTCTGCTATTTTTCGTAAGTGACTTTTCCTACTTGATTTGGCGCTCATCCTCTTGTACAAAAGTTAGAATTTTCCTCTCTTTTTCTCCTTCTGGCTTTCTTACAGTTGAGGTATTCCGCTATTTTTTATAGGTGACTTCCCCTACTTTATTTAGCGCCCCTCATCTTATACAGAAGTTAGAATTTTCTCCTCTATTTCTCCTTATGCTTTCTTATAGTGGAGGCGTTCCGTTGTTTTTCGTATATGACTTTCCCTACTTGATTCGCGTCCCTTCTCTTGTACATAAGTTAGAATTTCTTCTCCTTTTTTCTTCTTTCTCCCCCATTTTTCTTCCTGCTCTAGAAGCTTTCCGCTATCTTTCGTAGGTGACTTTCCCTACTCAAATTTAGCGCTCCTCTTTAGTGTTGAAGGAAAAAAAATTTTACTTCTCGTTCTAACTTTCTAACAGGGGAGGCATGCCGCTATTTTTGGTAAGTGGTTTTTCCTACACAAAATCAGTGCCCCTCTCCTCGTATAGAAGTTGGACTTTCTGCAGCCACTTCTCTTCTTCCACCTCTCTCTTGAAGATCCTGCGGTCGAGGAAAAATCAATGATTATCAGCATACAGTTGGAAGTTCAATGAAAGTCTCAAGACGAGTAGAATTCCATCAACGGGAGGAAGCTCAATGTCGGGAAGAATTCTGACAAAAGTCCCGCGGTGTTTAAAAGTCCTACGACAGGAGGAAGCTAAGCGTCGGGTGGAATTCCGACGAAAGTCTAGCGACGTGCAGAAGTCCTGTGATGGGAGGAAGCTCAGCGTTGGGGGAATTCCGACAAAAGTCCAACGATTTGCAGGAGTTCAATAACAGCAGGAAGTTCAGCGCCGGGTGGAATTCTAATAAAAATTCTGCAACGGGCAGAAGTCCAACAATGGGAGGAGAACCATAAGTGGTGAGTAAACAAGGAGGATTTTGATGTTATTTGAGAAAAAGTTCATCGGCAGTCAACGGACGAGTATAGGGCTAAATGAGAGAGTTGGAGGATATGTTGTTATCATTAGTTGAGCAAGAAGATAATGACTGATATAAAGTAAAGGACCACCGGCATACAATAGATGAATGGCCGATGATGGTGAGTGTTCAATGGCATTTTGCAAAGGCAATATACATCCATACGGGAGTGTGCTGTCATCATATATCTATGTATATATGATATAAATGTATTTTTTGACTTCAACTTCTAGTGAGAATAAATATACACTTGAACTTGATGTGCAATTTTGCATTGTAACTTCAATGATATTGTATATGAAGTTGAGATTATTGTATGAACTCGATGCTTGTATTTCATTTGAAATAAACTCGTACTCCAAAAAAAACTAAATTATTTTATGCCACTTTGACATATGCTTTGATAAATATGCCTTTCGTGCTTTTTGAGGTTTTTTAGCCTTCCCAGATTTTATATTCATGTGTGGAAGAGGCTGAGAGAATCCACTAAGGATGTAAAACCTATCTGAGGTTGTATGTCAGAGCCCTGCTCGATGACATTTACCTGTGTGAAAGAGGTCGAGAGAATCCACCAAGGATGTAAGACCTATCGGAGGTTGTATGTTAGAGCCCTGCTCGATGATGTTAACCTGGGTAGAAGAGGTCGAGAGAATCCACCAAAGATGTAAGACCTATCCGAGGTTATATGTTAGAGCCCTACTCGATGACATTAACCTATGTTAAAGAGGTCAGAAAAATCCACCAATGATGTAAGACCTATCTGAGGTTATATGTCAGAGCATTTGCTCAATGACATTAACCAGTATGGAAGATGTCAGATCAAATTCCCCTACGATTGATCATCCAGTGATTGAGATACAATAAAGATTGTGTATTTCTCAAATTACTAATAAAGAGATTATATTAATCAGTAATTTTTTATTGTCATTTTTATAATTTTAAAATGTGACAATATTAAAATGGAGTGAACAACACATTACTATGTCATATAAGACAATACAATAAGTCCCTAGTATGACTTAGGGATATACAAGTTACACTATACTCAACATATAAGATATACATACAAGGATAACATAATGTTTAACTTTGAAGAAAATATTAGGGATATCAAAGTGACACCCTATTTAATAGCATGAAACAAGATAAGTAGTATTACTAATACAACTGCACGAAGTGTGCGGTCATTCAATCTCACCAACCATTGGAATATTATTCAATGGTTACCTTTGTTGTTGATTTTGTCCCCCAGCGGGACGAGCTCCCTCTTGGGTAGGTGGATCTCGAATAAATTGTTGAAGATAGCCCTGACAGATAGGTCTTTCAATCTCATCCTTGAGTTGCTTACATACTTCGATATTGTGACCACGACTACGATGAAAGTGACAGTACTGATCTGGATTTCCTGTGTTTGACTTTAAAGGATTCGGCCATTTTACTATATATTGATCTTGAACGGCCAGCAATAAATTTGTTCGGGATGTGTTGAGTGGGGTATACTCCTTCTCATATCGAGGTTTCCATCGTAGTAATGGAGGTCTAGGTGGTAGATTATTCTTCCCTTACTTTTTCTATTGTTAGGATGAATTGTCCATTCTAGGTGCACCTTTGTGCTTCTCATTGGTTTGCTCAAAATGCTTCCTGTGAGCATTTATAATTTCATCAACCGAGATTTGTGCCTCCATATGATGAATCAGGTCGGCAAATGAATGAACAGTATCGCGCATGAGTGTCGAATAGAAGGGGCCAGGATGATGGCCTCCAAGAAAGACCCCTCTTAGTAATTCACGATCTACTCCAGGAATTTATCGAGCCTCAGTGAAAAATCGCTAAAAATACTCTTTCAAAGATTCTCCTTCATTTTGATGGATCCCGGAGAGGTAAGAAGAATTCTAACCAATTTTTTGATTGGCCACAAACTGTTCGACATACACTTTAGCTAATTTGACAAATGAGAGAATCATTTTGGATGGAAATGAATAGAATTATGTTCGAGCATGTCCCTTAAGGGTGGCAGGAAAAACCTGGCAAAGGATTGCGTCTGAGGCTCACTGGATATGCATGATAGTTCTATAGTGATCGATATGCTCGTATGGATCAGATGTCCTGTCGTATGACTCGATGCTTGGTAGTGTAACGACCCGACCCGATCCGGGATGGATCCCGCTCGCACCGGGCCGCGACCAAACCTTTTATCCAGGATCTGGCTTTGGAATTTGTTTACTGAACTGAATCTTCCAAATATTTCAACTCAAAAATCAACACACAGACACAGACACAGAGCTACTATGAATCGTCAATTGCAGCGGAACAAAACATCTATATTTTTCTTTCTTTTCCTCAAAACAATCTTCTACAAATACGGTACATGGCTAACAGAAGAAATACAGAAGAAAAGTCATGACCGTACAAAAATCAAAAGTACAAAAGTACCTATCACAGATCGGACTCTGAACTCTAGTCCTGGACTTCCTTTCCTTTCCCAGAACCTGAAAACCACCAGAAAATGAGGGTGAGCTCAACAGCTCAGCAAGACAACAAACCTCCAATCAAAACTCTTAGAATCCAAAACCAAACACATCAGACAAATCCGTACAGAAATCAGAACAGATTTGCTTACAGAACAGATACGGAAATCAGAATCACATCAAAGCAGATATCATATATTTAATTCATAGCTAAATGCCCTGACACTGACGGAATCTCTACGGATTCCGGCCCCTTATGCCTTCCTTCCCAGACACTGACTGAATCTCATAGGATCCAGGCCCCTTATGCCTCCCTTTGTGCTTACGGCACCAGAACAGATGTGCTTATAGCACCAGAATACATATATAGTGCTTATAGCACCTAAACAGATTTCCTCGGATCCGGAACAGAATAGATTTCTGATTGAGCTCATTTTAGATTTCCCAGACACTAACTGAATCTCATAGGATTCAGACCCCTTATAACTCCCTTTGTATAGCATATACAGATGGCATATCGATTCAGAGAAATCCAGACAAAATCAGAAATCAGACAAAAATCGGGCAGCACAACGGCAGTATACGGAATTTACATAATTTTTCCTGAAAATCACAAAATACCAAATTTGCACAGAATATAAATATCAACATTTCAGAACATTTATTCTACTGGACAGATAATTTTCAATTTCACAGAAAAATCCAGTCGACTAAAAACTCCGTCGAATCAAAAATACCCGGATAAAAATCTTCAAAATATATTCAAAATGTGCACACCTGGCACGACAACAATATACAAAAAGTTACGCGGTAAAAACTGAACCAATCAAAAGATACGGACGAAAATCGCTAACGAAAACAAAATCCGGACAGAAAATACCGCCAAACACGACGGTTCTGAAAATTGAGAAAGGCGAAATGTGCCTTACCTTGCGTACAGCAAAATCCTGAACATTCTCGTCGGACGAAAACGGCTCCGTGTCGTCCGAAAATCAACTTTTCCAAAAATGCCCTCGACCTTCTCTCTCCTCAAAATCAGATATTTTATTTTTTTGATTTTCTCTCTCTTCAAAACGACTGATTTCTGCTTTATAATACTCAGATCGGCCCGACCGATCGCCAGATCGTCCAAGGACGATCAGACCAAATTTGATCGTCCTTGACGGTTCCCAGGATTATTTTCCGGCCGATATTTTCTACAGTGCCAATCGGCCTGGCCGAAGTCCTCGATCGGCCTGGACGATGCCTACAGAAAATCACCTGTAACAAATCTGAGCAAATTCTGGAGCAAATTCTCAACTGATCGTCCCAGGACGATCCCAGATCGTTCTGGACGATCCTGGAGCAGATTTTGATATTACAATCTCCCCAACTTCAGAAAAATGTCGTCCTCGACATTATCCAATCCAAACTCAGTCAGAACAAGTACGGGTACGACTGTCTCATGTCAGACTCCTTCTCCCAAGTCGTTTCCCGTGCAGTCTGGTGCTTCCACTGGACTTTAACCATCGGAATCTGTTTATTTCTTAACTTTCGGACATCGTACACCAAAATCAACTCTGGCTCTTCCTTGTATGCCAGATTCTCCAAAATCACAACTTCATCAGCTGATACCTTCTTCCCAGAGTCGGACACCCACTTCCTCAGAGTGGATACGTGAAACACATTATGCACGTCAGGCATCGAATCAGAAAGCAACAGTCTGTAAGCAGATTTTCCAATCCTTTCCAGGATTTCAAAAGGTCCAACATACCTCGGACTTAGCTTGCTCACTTGGCCAAATCTGCTCACACCCTTCATCGGGCTGACTTTGACATACACAAAGTCACCAACTTGAAACTCAACAAATCTGTGCTTCTGATTGTAATACTTCTGTTGTCGATCCTGAGTTGCTTTTAATCTTTCCTTAATCAAACTGATCTTCTGAGCAGTTTCATCAGCAAAAGTGGCACCCAAAATCTGTCTATCTCCGATCTCAGTCAAAGTCAAGGGAGTACGGCACTTCCTGCCATACAAAGCCTCGTACGATGCCATACCGATATTGGACTGGAAATTATTGTTATAAGCAAACTCAATCAAAGGGATATGATCTTCCCAGCTTCCGCCAAAGTCCAGAACACAAAATCTCAATAGATCTTCCAGCACCTGAATGGTCCTCTCAGACTGTCCGTCGGTCTGAGGATGAAAGGCTGTACTGAAATGCAGTTTCGTACCCAAGCCTTGCTGAATACCCTTCCAAAGTCTGGAAGTAAAACGTCCATCTCAATCAGAAACTATCACTCGAGGCACACCATGCAATCTGACTATCTCCTTCACATATATCTATGCCAAACGATCCACCGGATCGGTCTGTCTGATCTGAAGAAAATGGGCGGACTTCGTGTCCTTGTCTAGATCGAGGAAATCTCATCGCAAAATCCATCGTCACCTCCTCACACTTCCACTCAGGGATAGACAACGACTGCAACAGTCCTCCTGGTCGCTGATGCTTTGCCTTCACCAACTGACAGGCGTCGCATCTCGACACAAACTCTGCCACATCTTTCTTCATTCCAAGCCACTAGAACAAAAGCTTCATATCAGCGTACATCTTACCACTGCCTGGATGAATAGTGTAGCCTGAATGGTGATATTCGTACAGAATCTCCTACCTCAAATCTCCAGACACAGGTACCCACAACCTGTTCTTACAGAAAATAGCACCAGAATCAGAAATTTGAAGTTCAGGAGTCTTACCGGATCTAATCTGAGTAATCAACTTTGAATAGTCAGAATCTGACTTCTGGGCTTCTTGAATCCTTGGAGACAAGGAAGACTGAATACTCATCTGAGCCAAGTCCAAACCATTGGAGGGAATCACCTCCAACTGCAAACGCTCCATGTATCGAATCAGAAAGTCATCACAAGTAAGTTGCAAACCTGATAGTCTAGAAGACTTTCTGCTCAGAGCGTCGGCTACCACATTCGCCTTACCAGGCTGATACTAAATGGTCAACTCATAGTCCTTGATCAACTCGAGCCACCTTCTATGTCTCAGATTCAGATCCTTCTGGGTGAAAATGTACTTCAGGCTCTTATGATCAGTAAAAATCTCACATCTGACGCCATACAAATAATGACGCCAAATCTTCAAAGCAAACACCACTGCAACTAACTCCAGATCATGAGTCGGGTAATTCTTCTCATGTGGTTTCAACTGTCTCGAAGCATAAGAAATTACCTGACCATGCTGCATCAGGACACATCCCAGTCCTTTCAGTGAAGCATCACTGAACACCTGAAATCCTTCCGTACCTGACGGAAGTGCTAACACTGGAGCTGAAGTCAGACAATCCCTCAATCTCTGAAAACTAGCTTCACACTCCGGTGTCCAAACAAATGCTACTGACTTCTGCGTCAGTCTCATCAGAGGAGTCGAAATCTGTGAAAATCCCTTCACAAATTTCCTGTAATATCTGGCCATGCCCAAGAAACTACGTACCTCAAATACCGTAGTCAGCCTTGGCCAATCTGCAACTGCCTGAATCTTCTGGGGATCCACAGAAATACCTTCTCCGCTCACCACATGCCCCAGAAATGAAATACTCTTCAGCTAGAATTCACACTTGGAGAACTTGGCATACAGCTGATGCCGCCTCAGAGTCTCCAATACAATCCTCAAATGTCTGGCATGATCATCTTCAGAAGCAGAATATACCAGAATATCATCGATGAAGATGATCACAAACTGATCCAAATACTCCCTGAATACTCGGTTCATCAGATCCATGAAAATCGCGGGCGCATTGGTTACCCCAAAAGGCATAACCAAGAACTCGTAGTGCTCGTACCGAGTACTGAAAGCAGTCTTCACCACATCCGCTTCCTTCACCTTCACCTGATAGTATCCGGATCTCAAATCAATCTTCGAAAATACTGAAGATCCGGAAAGCTGATCAAACAAGTCATCAATCCGAGGCAAAGGATACTTATTCTTGATAGTGACTTTGTTCAAATCTCGGTAATCCACACACATACGGAGTGTACCGTCCTTCTTCTTCACAAACAGAACAGGTGCTCCCCAGGGCGAAACACTAGGACGGACAAAACCTCTGTCAACCAACTCCTGAAGCTGAACTTTCAACTCAGAAAGTTCTTTCGGTGCCATCCTGTACGGAGCTTTTGATATAGGAGCTGTACCCAAAAAAACATCGATAGAGAACTCCACATCTCTATCCGGAGATAAACCAACCAACTCCTCAGGAAAAATATCAGCAAACTCCCGTACCACTGGGATCTCAGAAACAGAACCAACCTCTAGGTTCAGATTCCGCACCGAAGCCAAAAATACTGGACACCCTTTCTTCCACATTCTGCTCACCTCCAATACAGAAATCAGACTGAAGAAAACACCTCGTAATCCCTGAAATACAAATCTCTCTCCAGCCATAAGCAAGCTCACTTGCTTCTTCAGACAGTCTATCTGAGCCTCATACTGACTCAGCCAATCCATGCCCAGAATCACATCATACGATGAAATCGGCAACAGAATCAGACTCGATTTCCACCTTTTGCTAGAAATGTCAATCTGACACAAACAAAACTTCCGAGCAATCAAAGAACTCCCAACCGGTAAAATCACAGACAAAGAAACCGGAAGCAAAAATGAGTCCAAATGCAAAATCTCAAAACAGTGCTCGGACAGAAAAGAGTGACTGGCTCCAGAATCAAACAAAACACGACAGGGCTGATCAGAAATGTAAACCATACCTGTCACAACATCCGGAGCATCACGAGCCTCCTGCTGACTCAAGCTGTAAACTCGTGGCTGAACTGGAGCAGGAGCTAAAGCAACAGAACTACTCTGCTCCCTCTGAACAGTAGGTGGTCTCCGTGGTGCAGAACTAGATCCACCTCTCCCAGAAAATCTCTCAGGGCGTGGAGGAACAGTCCTCGGTCTTCCTGCTGCTGAATGACAGGTCTGACAAAACCCTCTGATCGGAACTCAGAACGCCGATCAAATCCCATCTGTGGACACTCAGCAATCCGATGTCCTGGCTGACCACATCGGAAGCACAGACCAGCCATCCTGTAGAACTGGCCAAGGTGTCGTCGTCCACAATTCTGGCACACAGGTGCCATACTGACAGATCCAGAACTCGTCGTACTGGTAGCAGTACCAGACGACCCTCCGCTCCTCCTGGAGTCAGATCCAGAACCAGCTACAAATCTCCTCTTCCCAGAGGAACCACTGCCAGAAGTCTCGCCTCCAAATCTCTTCCTACTCGCAGTCCACCGCTATTGAGTAGCTGTCAGGTCATTCTCTATCAAACGAGCTTGCTCCACAAGCTCAGAGAAATCAGTAATCCTGAATGGTATCAGGAGCTGCCTCAAAGTGTCTCGTAATCCTCTCAGGAATCTGTAGCACCTCTCAGCAAAAGTGCTGACCAACTGCGGAGCGTACCTAGCTAATGCAGTAAACTCAGCCTCGTACTGCATCACCGTCTTGCTCCCCTGAACAAGCCTCAGAAAACTCTCATGCATCTGCTGTCGTGCAGAAGGGGGAACAAACCAATCTCGAAATACCTCAGTGAACTCTTCCCAGGTAATCAAAGAGTTCAATCTGCCCTGAAATCTGGCTGCCTGCTGGCCTTCCCACCAGTGCTCAGCCTCTCCGTCCAACAGAAAAATAGCCAAAGGAACCTTCCTATCTGACAAACACTACATTCCGTCAAAGGTCTTCTCCAATCTCCTCAGCCACTCCTCGGCTGCTCTGGGCTCAACAGCTCCCTCAAATCTCGGAGGTTTCAACCTCAAAAACAACTGCAAATGTCTATCAATGTCATCAGATCTGACAGTAACAGCTCTGCTCTGAGTCTTGCTCATCATCTGAGCAACAAGCGTAGCAAACTGAGATAATGTATCTGCACCGACCACTGGGGCTGTACTCCCCACTGGTGCTGCCTGACTGGAACTCTGCCCGTCAGACATGTCTGGATCTGGCTGATCCATACAGAAAAATCCAGAAAATCCGAAAAACTATCACAAAAACAACACAATAAAGGCCGAACGAATCAAAACTACCCCCCAGACAAACTCACTGATCACTTCCTATAGCTCTGTTTTACAATCCAACCAAATTCCAAAACCAATGCTCTGATACCACTCAAGTTGTCACGACCCGACCCGATCCGGGACGGATCCCGCTCGCACCAGGCCGCGACCAAACCTTTTATTCAGGATCTGGCTTTGGAATTTGCTTACTGAACTGAATCTTCCAAATATTTCAAATCAAAAACCAACACACAGACACAGACACAGAGCTACTATGAATCGTCAATTGCAGCGGAACAAAACATATATATATTTATTTCTTTTCCTCAAAACAATCTTCTACAAATACGGTACATGGCTAACAGAAGAAATACAGAAGAAAAGCCATGACCGTACAAAAATCAAAAGTACAAAAGTGCCTATCACAGATCGGACTCTGAACTCTAGTCCTGGACTTCCTTCCCTTTCCTAGAACCTGAAAACCACCAGAAAATGAGGGTGAGCTCAACAGCTCAGCAAGACAACAAACCTCCAATCAAAACTCTCAGAATCCAAAACCAAACACATCAGATAAATCTGTACAGAAATCAGAATAGATTTGCTTACAGAATAGATACGGAAATCAGAATCACATCAAAGCAGATATCATATATTTAATTCATAGCTAAATGCCCTGACACTGACGGAATCTCTACGGATTCCGACCCCTTATGCCTCCCTTCCCATACACTGACTGAATCTCATAGGATCCAGGCCCCTTATGCCTCCCTTTGTGCTCACGGCACCAGAACAGATGTGCTTATAGCACCATAATACATATATAGTGCTTATAGCACCTAAACAGATTTCCTCGGATCCGGAACAGAATAGATTTCAGATTGAGCTCATTTTAGATTTCCCAGACACTAACTGAATCTCATAGGATCCAGGCCCCTTATAACTCCCTTTGTATAGCATATACAGATAGCATACCGATTCAGAGAAATCTAGACAAAATCAGAAATCAGACAAAAATTGGGCAGCACAACGGCAGTATACGGAATTTACACAATTTTTCCTGAAAATCATACAATACCAAATTTGCACATAATATAGATATCAACATTTCAGAACATTTATTCTACTGCACAGATAATTTTCAATTTCACAGAAAAATCCAGTCGACTAAAAACTCTGTCGAATCAAAAATACCTGGACAAAAATCTTCAAAATATATTTAAAATGTGCACACCCGGCACGGCAACAATATACAAAAAGTTACGCGGTAAAAACTGAACCAATCAAAAGATACGGACGAAAATCGCTAACGGAAACAAAATCCGGACAGAAAATACCGCCAAACACGACGGTTCTGAAAATTGAGAAAGGCGAAATGTTCCTTACCTTGCGTACAACAAAATCCTTAACAATCTCGTTGGACGAAAACGGCTCCGCGTCGTCCAAAAATCAACTTTTCCAAAAATGCCCTCGACCTTCTCTCTCCTCAAAATCAGATATTTTATTTTTTTGATTTTCTCTCTCTTCAAAACGACTGATTTTTGCTTTATAATACTCAGATCGGCCCGGCCGATCGCCAGATCGTCCCAGGACGATCAGACCAAATTTGATCGTCCTGGACGGTTCCCAGGACTATTTTCCGGCCGATATTTTCTACAGTGCCAATCGGCCTGGACGATGCCTACAGAAAATCATCTGGAACAAATCTGAGCAAATTCTGGAGCAAATTCTCAACTGATCGTCCCAGGACGATCCCAGATCGTCCTGGACGATCCTGGAGCAGATTTTGATATTACAGGTAGTTTGAAGCTAACCAAAATGGGATGCTAAAGAATGACTTCAATTAAAGGTGATGACTCTTGGAAGTTCCATTGTCGAAGTGTTTGCCTCACATCTCCTGAGGGAAACTCTTCACGTGCTAGTCTCCGCAGTTTATGACATAGGGTGTTGCGAGGGAGTTAAATAATGCGATGTATTGGTGATTCCTCAAGGATGTCCGAACTGATGAGAGGTTAGCGACCTATGTGTGAAGGATGTGTAGAGATTGCAGTGTCCACAAGCTCATTTTCTTGATGTGTTGGAGGGTGCATCCTTGGCGGAGGAAAGGGAATCTCACCATGAAAATTGTTCAGGTTGAACATCTTCAAGCCCTGGTGGATTTCGCGGGAGAACAATCTCTTCTTGAGGTGCTAATGTTGGTCATTAAGTTTCTCGCAGGAGTTAAGGATCTCATTCTGAAATTTCTCCATCTTTTTAAAGCGGACTTCTAAGGAAGATCCCGAGGTTCATTCTTTAGCAACATTTTGCCCCCAGGATAAAAAGAGGCAGACATAGGGCGTTTATGATTCATAGACTGATTTCTGGATTGGTGGGAGTTGGAGTGAGAAGCCCCAATGATGTGACTGCTACGTCTGTTGACCATTAAAGTGGTATTAAAAATTCTGGGATAGTGTTTCTCACAGACGGCGTCAAACTATTGTTGACTAGAATATACGTAATGATATAATTAAAAAAACTTCTGTCTTAGCATTGTATGTATATCTAGCACACAAACAGAAGATAAATAACAACACCAGGATTTTTACGTGGAAAACTCTCAAAGGGGAAAAATCACGGGGTCACGCCTAATTGAAAGAGTTCCACTAGTATTTGCTTGAAATACAAGAGGCTTACTCATCCTTAAAATTTAGGACGATCATATTACAATGAATCTCTTCATGATTGAAAATCAGTTACAACGTCGAGCAGAGTTACAGCGTCACTTGGAGATTGGGTGGAATTTTGGCGTCCTTCGGAGGTCAGATTGAATTCCGGCGTCGTTTGGAAGTTGAGCGGAATTCCGGCGTCGAGGAGAACTCTAGCATCACTTGAGCGTCGGACATAACTACGGCATCGTTTGGGAGTCAAGCAGAATTCTGGCGTTGAGCAAAACTCCGGCGCCTTTTCTGAAGTCCCACAGAATTTCATCGTCGGACAGATTTCTGGCGGTCGTCGAGGAGTTCTTCCCT
Source organism: Dendrobium officinale (assembly GCA_019514585.1). Lineage (NCBI taxonomy): Eukaryota > Viridiplantae > Streptophyta > Magnoliopsida > Asparagales > Orchidaceae > Dendrobium > Dendrobium officinale. The sequence continues at coordinate 11,167,534 of CM033699.1, read as the reverse complement.
GCTATCCTTCTCTTCTTCTTCCTTGGGTCTCCCCCATAATGAGAAATGAGGGGTCTATTTATAGATATTCTGGAGTGGCATACTTGTAAATATATAAGAGATCAGCGGTAAATAGGAGTGGTCGGATGGACGGCCGATATTGAATCCCTTGATCATGCACCGTTCATTAGACATTTGAAGGTCTTAATGATGTTGGAATTCAACGATCTTGGGCTCGTTGGATTTGTCTCGTCTAGCCGCTAGATTCGACTATAAGAACGTCATAGTTGAAAACCGTTTGGTAACTCAAATAAATGGTTTAAACTTTTTGAAAGTGCTTCGGGTGCTTGATTTGGACTCATTTGGGCTCGGATTGAGTAGAATTTGGTGTCATTGAGTTTGTATTTTTGAGACGCTCAGTTTGACTATAAGTTTACTGAAATCAGAGTTCAGGTGATCCCGAATTTAATTTTTGAAGCTTGCGACTTGATTTTGCCTGAAGATTCGTGCTCAATTAAGATAATTTTTTGAGAATATATCAATAATAATTATAAAATATTTATTTTTATAACAGTTTGAGAATCACCTTCATAAAAAATTATTGTGTATAATAAATGTATCAAGATTAGTCATACATCTTTTGATAGCGCTTAAATTTATACCGCCCAAATCATCCCCACTGCCACTTGTTGCGTCATGCAACATTTGTGATGGTAGAGAGATATAGAGTTTTGTGTCCAAGCTTGATTAGACAAATAAGAGATATGGGTGCAATAGTCATAAAAGAGACCAAATTTTTTACGTTGAATAATTACGGGCCTTACCCAATTAAAATAATTATATTAGTATTTATTGTTGATTACAAATGAGGTCCTTTTGTGGGGGAAAGGCCTTGACTTGATATATCAAATATATATCATTATGTGCATATTACATGGTGGGAGTTTGAAGAATCTAATGATATGAGAGTTGTTCTAAAGTGAGTGTTGGCATATTCATTTGATCAGTATGACCGTAATTAGACAACGGTTGTCGGAGAGATTGTAATTGACGGGAGACGAAGGTCAAAGGAACCGTAATCGATCGGCAATAAAGGTTTGAGGGACAATAGTCAATGAGAAACGGTGGTTTGAGTGGTGTGTCGATGGCAATCGAGCGGAGGTTTGGCGACTGGTGGAGGTCCGACAATGATCTACGAGCAGGGCAGTGGTTCAGTGACGATTGAGTGGAGGTCTGGTAGCGGACAAGCGGATGTCCAGTGGCAGCAAGGCCAGGTGGAGGTCTGACAGCGGACTGGCAAAGGTCCAACCACAGTTGGTGATCAACGGTGTTCCAACGGCAATTGGTCGACAAGCAATGGTCTAAATGGCAATCACCGGATGGGATTGTTATATTTGGATATCATTTATTAGTCCAATTAATTCTTTAATGCTTCCAAATGTGCTTCGGTCTTTTGATTTGGATCCATTTGAGCTCGGATTTGATCGATTTTTGTGTAATTGGGTTTGTCTCACTGAGTCACTCATTTTGATTATAAGTTTGCTGAAATTAAAGTTTAAATGTTCCTGAATTTAATTTTGAAAGTTTTTAATTTGGATATGTCCCGAGATTCATACTCGATCAAAAAATTTTTTTGATGATGTATCACCACTGATTCTCCACCTTTGCAACAATGATGGTAAATCCCAACCATTGATATATAACTAACAAACTTTATTCAAACCATTAGATGCAAGGTTTGTTCAGCTGAAGCTATTCTTTCCCAATTATAAATACCTCTACTGTAACATGTGACGGGTGAAGAATATATACAAATTTTCTGCTGCTTTAGACCTTCCTCTGTTTTCAGATTTCAGCCCTACTTCCGCTTGCTGAAATACTTTATGCTCTTTTTAATTTACTGAACATTTATTCTCTATGAATAAGTATTTTCCAACTGGACCTTTAATTTAATTTCAGAATGCCATATCGCTGTAATATAATTTTTCACTTATACAAATTAATAAAAAAATAATAACTTTATGATTAATTTTTTTTAATTTAATGAATTAAATTAAGATTAATTTCATATCATAATTATATTATGACTTTATGAGAGATTATTTTGAATTAAGTTGTATGATTGATATTGGTCATATATTAATAATTTGATGGATATTTTGATATATTTTATTTTTTTATTATAATCGCCATTAATTGATGGTCCATCTATTTATAATCACACTCCATCTTTATTTTCAAAATGAAAAAGTTAATTCTTTCAACTAGGCGTGTCAAAATGGGTTTTCAGATTAGGTTGGGGTCTAAACTGAAATTAACCCGACTCGATTGCTATATTTCAGGTTGGGGACTAGCCATGAAGGTGGAGGTAGGTCGAGTGTTGGCCAACACGTAAAAATTGATTGTGTGTTGTCCTTTTGTATGTTTGCTAAATTATAATTATAATGTTAATTCCAAGTTTATTTCCAGACTCTTCTTAGTAAATTAATACATTTATATTTATTTTGTAATTTTTTAAAACATCAATTCCTCTTAATATGTCAAACTCTTTTTATTTCTATAGACTAGAGGTAAACTCTTTTTATTGTTATAGACTAGGGGTGCAAATTAGCCAAACTAGCTCGTTAACGAGCTTGCGATCGAGCCACGATCTCATTTTTGAGCTCAAACTCAAACTCAAATAATAAACGAGCTTGGCAAGACTCAGCTTGTAGGCTCACGAGTTCTGCTCTATTACAGTAATATTTAAAAATATATAAAAAAACTAGATTATCTATACACTAAATCTACTGTTTCTTTGAATAAATTTTTTTGGTAAGGGGTCAATCCATAGTTGGTTATGAATGAAGCAATTATTAAGAGAGTGTTTCTCTTATGTAATTTTTTTTAGCAAATTTTTTTGTTTATGATCTCAACATGATTTACAAGGATCATGCAATATTATTTGCGAGTATACGGAAGAAATTTATAGATTAAGTTCCATGAACAACTTAAATGAAACTAGTAATTTGCTAGTGGCTCTTTATATTGATAGCTTAAAGGAAACTATTCAAGATAAATTATAAACAAATTTGATTTAGGCACTATCTCAAGTAATCAATTTTGTATATAAAGCTAAAATGTAATTGAATCTAAGCTCTTACAGTATATCCTATAGTTTCACTTATAGTGTCAATGGTAATGAATACAAAACCAACACTTAAGCCACCAAAGGGATTAATTAATGAGTATTGGCTAAACAAAGAATGTGATTTCTAATGTTGTGATTAAGACCTTAAATTAAAGCATGCACACCCATGTTAAACTAGCAAGGTTTGAAAAGGCGTGGAGATTTTAGTTTTTGAAACATGTCAAGTAACATTCTCCATTGATAAGTATTTTTGTTGTGAAGTTCTTTGTGACATGCTCGACATGGATGTTTGTCAGGTTATCCTTGGCCACCTGTGGAAATTTGATGTGGGTGCAACATATGTTGTTAGGCTAATTCTAACTCATTTGATTGGAAATGATAAAAGATTCTGCTATTGCCATTAAAAACAATGCCTAAGCCAATGGAAATAAATATTTTTTCAACCTTTAAAATTATTTATGGGTCTCATATAATGACAACAATTAAAGTGTTTGAAAATGCCCTACCTAGCCAAATGGCTACTAGTGAAGCTCAAATCTACTTACAAAATATGTTGCTGCAATTTGCAGACATTTGCTCAATAGAACTTCTGTCTAAACTATCACAATTATAAATTAGTCAACACCGAATTGACTTCACACCCAGAACAATCCTACCTAATCATCTTCATTAGAAGATGGGCCCAAATGATCACCATATACTGCAATATATAGTTGGTGATCTATTAAACAAAAATTTGATGTAGCATAGTCTCAACCCTTATGCCTTCTACACATTTTTTGTTCCCAAAAATGATGCCTCATGGTGGATGTGCACGGATTTCCATGCAATTAACAAAGAAACCATCAAATTCCAATTTTCTATACCACTAGTGGTGGATTTGCTAGACTAATTGGAAGATGCAACTAAATTTTTAAAATTAGACTTAAGAAGTGGTTAACATCAACTCCGTATATGGCCTAGAGATGAGTTGAACATAATGATTAAGACCCATGAAGGTTTATATGAGTGGAAGGTTGTGATGTTTGGGCTTTCAATCACATTTATGTGGCTCATATATGAGGTACTTAAATAATTCATTTACTTATTTTTTTTTCAGCGACGTGTGGTACCATTAAAGGAAATGTTTATGAACTACTAATAAGTATTGGCTAAACAAAGAATGTGATTTCTAATTTTGTGATTAAGGCCTTAAATTAAAGCACTAATGAGCATCCACACCCATATTAAACTAGTAAGGTTTGAAAATGCATGGGTATTTTAGTTTTTTAAACATGTCAAATAACATTCTCCATTGATAAATATTTTTGTTGTGATGTCCTTTGCGACATGCTCAATATGGATGTTTGTCAGATTATCCTTAGCCACATGTGAAAATTTTATGTGGGTACTACATATGTTGTTGGGCTAATTCTAACTCATTTGATTGGAAACGAAACAAATATTTGGCTATCACTATTAACTACAATGCCTAAGGCTAATGGAAATAAATATTTTTTTTTCAGTCTTTAAAATTATTTATGGGTATCATATAATGACAACTATTAAAGTGTTTTAAAATGCCCTACTTAGCCAAATGGCTATTACTGAAGCTCAAATCTACATACAAAATATGTTGCAACAATTTGCAGACATTTGCTCAATACAACGTCTATCCAGTGGCGGAGGCAGAAAATTTTTGTAGAGGGGGCCTAAATTTTTTTTTTTAAATCCCCTCACCATTTGTTTGATTTCTTTTATTATTTTGTTCATCATTATTGTTCATCATTATTATTTCTTGAATTCTTTATTGGTGTTGATACGCAAGATTGTGAGACTTTATTAAAATATTTTTTCATAATCTTTTTGCAAAATCAAACAACCTAAAACATGTAGAACTCATTTGAAGCGTAAAGACAATTATGACATTTAAAAAAAAATCAAAATCCTTAACTTAATTAAAAAAAATCTCCAAAATATTCTGATGAATAAATTGTCCAACAGAATGATGATAGACAAAGTAATTGAAGTCTTGTATTTCTAAAACTAATTATTTTGTAAGAAATTAAGAATTGTAATAAAATTTTCCCCATTACCTAAAAGAAAAACTTGCAAAACAGTTGTCAGCGATGAGCGATCTCATAGCAAGAGCTAGTGTGCAGGATGATCCTCCCCGTCATAAACACTTGAAATATAAAAGTACTTTAGTTATCTTGGTTGCCTTCAAGAGCAAACAAAAGAAAAAAAACCCCATTGTTGCTTTAGAGACATTTTTTTTACTTGTGTGACTGGCGATTGCAAAACAATGGTGGCCGACGAATAAAAATTGCGGCTGAGCACAAGTGTTGTAAATTAGCAAACGAATTTTTTTTAACCTAAACAGACAACACAAGGCAAAAAACATAGACTTAAAAACTGAAAATAGAAAAGGAAATCCAAATGCCATATCTTACCTTTTAGGGCTTCATGAATGGACTGCTCATTGCCGGATCAAAGAGGGAAGAAGGGAACGAATGCAGGGGTACAAGCTGCCAGACAGATGCACCGTTTGGAGACCTTCGTGCGCGAAATCCAAAAGTTGTCACTGCTGGCGGGACGCAATGGTGGAAACCGAAGGAAGAAGCGACAAGAGCTTCTGTGCCGCGCGACAGCTTCTAAGACAAAAGTATCCGGCCAAAACGTTAAACCTTTTTTTTTTGTTTTTGCGGAGGGGGCATGTGCCCCCGCAGGACCCCGCCTCCTTCCGCCGTTGCGTCTATCTAAACTATCTCTATTACAGATTATTTAACACCAAATTGACCTCACACCCAGATCAGTCCTACCTAGTCATCCTCATTAGAAGATGGGCCCAAATGAGCACCATATAATGCAATATATATTTGGTGATCTATTACACAAAATTTTGATATTGCATAGTCTCAACACTTATGCCTTCTACGCATTTTTTGTTCCGAAAAATGATGCCTCATGGTGGATGTGTGCGGCTAGCCTTGCAATTAACAAGGCAAATATCAAATTCCACTTTCCTATACCACTATTGGAGGATTTGCTAGACTAATTGGAAGATGCAACTAAATTTTCAAAATTAGATTTAAGAAGTGGTTAACATCAACTCCATATATGGCATGGAGATGAGCGAAACATAATGATTAAAACCTAAGAAGGATTATATGAGTGGAAGGTTGTGATGTTTGGGCTTGCATTGCCCAATCACATTTATGTGGCTCATATATGAGGTTCTTAAATAATTCATTTACTTTTTTTTTTTGTTCTTTTTCATTTTGGCGACATTTTGGCTTCTAGCACATATTTATATGATCACATTAAATACAGAGAGATAATATCATCAACTCTTTGGGAACAACGACTCTACTTAAATCTTCCAAAGTGGAAGTTGGCAACCACCTCTATGCATTTCTATGTTTTGTAATTAATGCTGATGGTATATAAGTTCATCCGTAAAAGGTTGATGCCATTCAAGAGTGGCTAGCTCCACAGTCCATCACCAAAGTGCAAAGTTTTTATGGCTTGATGAACTTTTATTATTGGTTGATTGAGGGGTTCCATTCAATTATTGCTCCCATTATAGATTGTTTAAAGCTTAAATCCTTTTCACATCAAAGGGACCAACACTTATTCAAGACAAACAATGTTCAACTCGTATGTTGGTTGTTTCCAACTTTGAAAAGCCATTTCAAGTGGAGACATGCACATCAACTAAACGTGTTGGAACCATTTTATCATAGGAAGGAAAACACATTTAATTTTTCATAAAAAAAGCTAAGTGCGCCTCTTCAAAAGTAGGATGTTTATGAGAAAGAATTGCATTCACGTACTTAAACAATGGGAACATTATATTCCACATCAAGATTTCATTTATCCAATGACTATCAAACACTATAAAACTCATAGAAGAGCCTTAGTTGGACACATGTTATAATATCCCAAACTCTTAACTATTGACGTATTGTCCGCTTTAGCCTAAGAGCTTCAAGATTTTATCTTATTGGTGTAACTTCTTTGGAGCTCACACATCCCAAAATTTTTCTTAGATGAGCCTGCTCCACTATGAAATTTCTTAATGAAATTCAAACCATTACACCAAAATGTATATCGATCTTTAAGAGTTTAGCTTCTTTTACTTAAAGGATTTCACAGTTTCCCACAATTAAGTAACTAATGTCCACGTAAGTATCTTTATTCCAGAATCATCCACAATGCATATATGCTTCTAGAGGTGGCTACCACACGTTCAAATGGTGACTCCCACTATGTAGCATTTTTTTCTCATACATGATTCAAGAGATGGCTCACATGGCATAGTTTTTTTTTATATTGTATGACACTTAGTTCTCATCTTCCAACTAGTGTATTGCTATGATATCATTTGTAATATCCCAAATGATTAATTATCGAGATATTGTCTATTTTGGCCAAACGACCTCACAATTTAATCATGTTCATGTAACTTCCAAGGAGGTTACCCATCACAGGATTTCTCTGAGAAGAGCACACTTAACTACGAAGTTTCTTAATGAATTTCAATGATTACACCAAAAAGAGTCTCGATGTTTAAGAGTTTAGCTTATTTTACTAAAGGGGTTTCACACATGTCATGCTGGTTCTATTCTTAAAGTTCAACTTCAAGTTTAAGTATAAGACAGGGCATCAAAATTGAGTTGCCAATGCTTTAAGCCAACAGCCCAACTTTGTTTGTCACGCTCTAAAATATTATCGCTAGAGTTGAATACCTTAAAAACCTATATCCAATCGATCAAGACCATAATAATGCCTTAAATAAATGTAAGGCACACTCTCCTAAATCAGGTTTTTTCTATCATTATGAATTTATTTTTAAAGAAAATCAATTATGCATACCTCAATCCTCTATCCAAGAACAACCCATCCTTGATGCTTATGTCGGGGGCCTCACTACTCACCCTAGGATGTTGTTCCATCTACAAACTCGAATCTTTTGATCCATGTTATACTCATTTGCTAGTAATGTAAAGCCACGTCACAAAAAATAGGGCTATACATATTGTGGAATCCTAACTCTATTTGGGAAGATGTTAGTATATATTTTATACTTAGATGACGTCATGCAATGAGGAGCCTATTCCATTCTTGTTGTTGTGGACACGTTCTAAGAAATGTCATATTTTATTGCTTGTAAAAATAACTTTTGATACAGTCAATAATGCTATATTGTTCTTTCGCAAAGTTATTAGATTACATACGCATCCAAATAGCATTTCGTTGAATCGAGAAACCAATTTTATTAATTATTTTTGGCAAAAATTGTGGAAAATAATGAGTAATAAACATTCAACTTGGCTAAGCCTACCACCCTCAAATAGATGATTTAATGAAGGTCATTAATCATACTCTTGGAAATATGTTGCATTGCCTTGCAACAAATCACACAAAGTAGTGTGAAGAGTTATTTATTTAAGATGAATTCAAGTACATTTTATTGGCCCTCCATAATTCTATATTTTATATTTTGCGTGCATCTTCCTTTTCTTTTAAAATTTATGTTTTTAGTATTTCAGCCATTTTGCAAAATATATTTTATTTTCATCATATTCTTAATCAAATATTTGCATAAATATGATAGGTTAAAAAAAGAACATTTTCATAAAAAATGCATTAATTCAAAGCTATTTTCAAATAAAGATATATTTATTCAAATTGTCAGCATTATATGATATTGATACGTCATCAAAAATTAGCTTGATCGGGCACGAATCTCGAGGCAAAAACTAGTTGGAGACTTCAAAAATTAAATCCGGGAGCATCCGAACTCCGATTTCAACGAACTTATAGTCAAACTAAGCGTCTCGGAAATACAAACCCAACAACACCAAGATCGACCCAATCCGAGCCCAAATAAGTCCGAATCAAGAGTTCAAAGCGCTGTTGGAAGGTTCAAACCGCAATTTGAGTTACCAAACGGTCTCCGATTTTGACAAGCTTATACTCGATTCGAACGGCTCGACGAGACGAATCCAACGAGCCCAAGATCACTAATTTCCGACATCATTAAGGTCTCCAAATGTCCAACGAACGGTGCACAATCGTAGGATTCAATATCAGCCGTCCATTTGACCACTCCCTATTCGCCCTTGATCTCACACCTATTTACGGACCATGCCACTCCAGAAAATCTATAAATAGAGCCCTCATTCTTCACAAGAGATCATCTAAGCAAGAGAGAGAAGAAGAGAAGAGAAGGAGAGAGAGAAGGAAGGAGTTCCTCCTCGACAGCCGCCGGACCACCGCCGGACCACCGCAGAACTTCGCCGGACCACCGTCGGACCACCGCAGGAACTTCGCCGGACCACCGCAGAACTTCGCCGGACCACCGCCGGACCACCGCAGGAACCTCGCCGGACCACCACAGGACCTCGCCGGACTACCACCTTAAGGCCCGACGTTCAGTCCCTACGTCCTGCCAAAGACCCGACGTCCAACTCAGGACTCGACGTTCAGTCCCTACGTCCTGCCGAAGACTCAACATCTTACTTAAGCCATTGTAATCTGTTCACCCCTGGAGGTGATCCAGTCCTTTGTAACCAATTCAAAATCTAGTGGAATCATTTTCAACTCCAGTCCTAGACGCTCTGCTCTGTCAAGTTTTTCCGGCTACCCTTAAAGGGCAGGCCCGGACATGGTTCTACTCCCTACCCCCTCGGTCCATTCCCCTATTCGTTAAACTGGCCAAATTGTTTGTTGAACAATTTGTCGCCAACCGAAGGATGATTAAAGACTCCTCCCACCTTTCGGGGATACGACAGAACGAGGGTGAATCTCTCAAAGAATATTTTCAAAGGTTTTCTACAGAAGCCCGACAAATTCCAGGGGTAGATCCCGAATTGCTACGAGGTGTATTTCTTGGAGGGCTTCGTCCAGGCCCTTTCTACTCGGCACTTATGCGAGAAACGGTCCATTCCTATGCGGATTTAATCCACCGAGTAGAGGCCCAAATTACTGCCGACGAAGCCATCAATGCTCATAGGAAGCAATTCGAGCAAACAACCGGAAAGCGAAAAAATCCCCCAGGGACGGAGAATCCCCCCTCACAAAGGAAGAAGCAAGGAAACTACAATCTTCCTCCTCGACCCTCACAGCCACGACGAGAGCCCCGACAAGAAAAAGAGTACACACCACTTAATACATCCCGAACAAATGTATTAATGGCCATCCGAGACCAAGAGAGTGTAAAGTGGCCGTACCCTTTAAAGCCTAATACCGGAAATCAAGAACAGTATTGTCATTTCCACCGCAGTCGTGGACACACCACTGAAGCATGCAGGCAGCTCAAGGAGGAAATTGAGAGACTGATCCGACAAGGATATCTCCGACAGTTCATCAAGAATCCAACAGCTCGAGAAGAAACCGTTCCGACTAGGGGGCAAGATCAACAAAAACAGTCGACGAACAACCGCCAGATGGTCGGTGAAATTGAAACTATTGCTGGAGGTCCTTCAACGCCTTGCCAAGTTCTAATCGCAGAGAACAAGGAGCCACCAACAAAAAAGCTTCATGTCGATCACTCCATCACCTTCAAGGAGTCTGATCTAGAAGGTGTAAATACTCCTCATCAAGACCCACTGGTGATTAGCGCAGGAATCGGCGACCCATGTTACAATGTTAAAAGGATCTTGGTAGACAATGGAAGCTCAGTAGATGTTTTATTCTACTCCACTTTTTTTAGCATGGGCCTATCTAGAGAGAAACTCCAGCCTGCTGCCGGTCCACTGTACGGATTTGACAACCGGCCTGTAAGAGTCGAAGGAACCATTACTCTTCCGGTTGTGCTTGGAGAATTCCCCCGTCAAGTTGAGCACCCCATTCTATTCATTGTAGTGAAGTCCGAATCAGCCTACAATGCGATCTTTGGAAGACCACTTCAAACAATTTTCGGGGCTGTTGCTTCAATTCCCCACTTAAAGCTCAAGTTTCCTACCCCATCAGGGATCGGAACAGTACGAGGAGATCAACAAGTAGCACAGTCATGCTATCTTAGGCAGGCTCGACCACACTCATCAGTTACTCTAAGCATCGAAGACTTCGATCTTCGGAATGAAGATACCCCTCAAAGGGCCTCCCCTGTAGAAGATCTTACCTGTGTCTCCCTATCAGAAGAACATCCCTCGAGAACAGTACAGATCGGATCACTCCTCTCAGATACAGAGAAAAAAAAAGAATATGTAGACTTTCTACGTACAAACCAAGACGTATTCGCATGGAGTTCAGCAGATATGCCCGGTATTAATCCTGAAATAATTATGCACTCCCTGAAGATCAACCCAGCATGTAAGCCAGTGATTCAAAAGAAACGAAACTTCGCCCTAGAACGTCAGCTGGCAATCGAACAAGAGGTTGATAAGCTTTTAAAAGCAAGATTCATAAGGGAAGTACACTACCCATCTTGGTTAGCCAACGTCGTGATGGTTCGGAAAAACAAATGGGACTTAGAGAATGTGCGTGGACTATACGGATCTCAATAAAGCTTGCCCCAGGATAGCTAGCTTCCCGCTCCCCCGAATAGATCAGCTAGTCGACGCCACATCCGGACATCAGATGTTAAGCTTTATGGATGCCTACTCCGGATATAACCAAATACAAATGGATCCCGCTGATGAGGAGTCAACATCTTTTCAAACGGATAAAGGGTTATATTGTTACCTGGTAATGCCATTCGGGCTCAAAAATGCAGGGGCAACTTACCAACGACTTATGAATAAGGTTTTTAAGAACCTTATTGGGCGTACCATGGAAGTCTATGTGGACGATATGCTGGTGAAGAGCCTTGAGAAATCTCAACATATCTCAGATTTGGAAGAATGTTTTAACCTTCTTCGATCTTACAACATGCGCCTCAACCCCTCCAAATGTGCATTTGGAGTCACCTCAGGAAAGGAAAGTTTTTGGGATTCATGGTTACCCCCACCGAGGGGTTGAGGCCAACCCGGAAAAGATCAAGGCCCTAAGGGACATGCTACCCCCCAGAAACATCAAAGAAGTTCAGAGACTGAATGGAAGAATTGCAGCACTCTCTCGATTTCTGGCTCGTTCGGGAGATAAATATTTGCCTTTCTTCAAGATCCTCAGAGGGGCTCGTAGCTCAGGATTCCAATGGACTGATAAATGCCAAGAAGCTTTTGAACAACTCCGAACTTATCTAGCCTCACCACCGCTTCTCTCAAAGCCAATTCCAGGGGAAATTTTATATTTGTATATGGCCGTCACTAGGGGTGTAAACGAGTCGAGTCGAGTCGAGTATTTGCCTTATCAAGCCTGGCTCGTTTAGTCCTTAATGAGCTCGAGCTCGAGCTCGAGATCGAGCTCGATTAGTAGGCTCGAGCTCGACTCGTTTAGAAAATATCAAGCTCGAGCTCGACTCGAAAGCTCGAGCTCGTTTGAAAAGCTCGAGCTCGAGATCGAGCTCGTTTGAGAATTATCAATGCATGTGATGGGTATTATTATATATATAATTAATATTATAAATATAATATATATATAATTATATCGAGTAGCTTGATAAGCTTTCGAGTCGAGTCAGACTGAGCTTGAACTCGAGCTCGTTAAGCATTCGAGCTCGATTGTAGGCTCGAGCTCGAGCTCGAAGCTCGATAAGCTCGGCTCGCGAGCTCGTTAACGAGTCGAGTTCGAGCCGGCTCACGAGCCGACTCGGCTCACTTACACCCCTAACCGTCACTTCTCAAGCTATAAGTTCGGTCTTGGTTCGGATGGATGATTCAATTCAACGCCCAGTCTATTACATCAGCAATACTTTCTGATGTTGAAATGCGTTATCCGTTGGCAGACAAAACAGCCTTAGCATTAGTCTTCTCAGCCAGGAAGTTACGACCTTATTTTCAAGCACACACGATCAGGGTTTATACAAACCTGCCGCTGAAAAATATCCTTCAAAAACCCGAAGCATCCGGAAGATTGATCAAATGGTCAGTAGAACTTGGAGAGTTCGATATACAGTTCCTACCTAGACCCGACATCAAGTCACAGGTGCTTGCCGATTTTATGGTCGAATGTACTAGCTATACCTCCGAGGAATCGCCCGATGTGTCTCCTTCCTCCTCCTGCTGGACATTGTATGTAGACGGAGCTTCTGGGAGTTCTGGTGCTGGTGCTGGAATCCTATTAATCTCCCCGCAGAAAGCCACACTTGAATACGGGCTTAGACTGAAGTTTCCGGCAACAAACAATGTTGCTGAATATGAAGCTTTCATCGCTGGATTAAGATTGGCAATTGATTGCGAAGTCCAAGACTTAGTGGTTCACACTGATTCCCAACTGGTTGCTTCTCAAGTAGAAGGGGAGTTCGATACTCACAACCCACTTTTGGCTCAATACTGTCAGATAGTTAAAACCTTGTTGGCTCAAATAGCAAAGCATCAGGTCATCCATATCCTTCGAGAGCAAAACGCAAGGGCAGACTCACTCTCCAAGCTAGCAACCTCTACGACGGGAGATGTTTTTAAAAGGAAATTCATTGAGGAGATCCACTTTCCGAGCATTCAAGGCTCATGGGTACTTCAATCAATAGATGAATCAAAAGAAATTTCTTGGATCGACCCCATTCTTGCTTTCCTACAAGAAGGCTCTCTCCCTGAGGACCCAGCTATGACAGTACGACTTCGGAGGCAAGCAGCCAATTTCACCATTATTAACGGAGAGTTATACAAACGATCTTTCACAGGGCCATACCTCAAGTGTCTTCCTCCTTCGGAGGCAAACTATGCACTTCGCGAAGTACATTCGGGCATTTATGGGGAACATTTGGGTGGAAGGGCGTTAGCTCAAAAGGTCCTGAGACAAGGGTTCTACTGGCCGACAATAAAACAGGACGCATTAGAACTTGTACGGAAATGTAACAGCTGCCAGTTGCATGCCAACCTCACTCATCTACCCGTCGTAGAGATATCGACATTACAGAGTCCCTGGCCTTTTGCCCAATGGGGGATCGACATAATGGGACCATTTCCTATAGCCACGGGACAGCAAAAATTCATCATATTGGCTGTCGATTATTTTACGAAATGGGTAGAAGCAGAACCACTAGCAAAAATCACTGAAGCAAATGCCAAACAGTTTCTGTGGAAGAGCATAATATGTCGCTTTGGCATTCCTGTAAAAGTTATTACTGATAATGGGACACAGTTCACCGGAAGGGTCTTTACCATATTTTGTAAAGATCTCCACATTCAGCTAGTACACACGGCTGTGGCTCATCCTCAGACTAATGGACAGACAGAAGTCACTAATCGGACCATTCTGAGAGGACTAAAAACACGGCTGGAGAAGGCTGGGGGGCAATGGGCTGACGAGCTCCCAAACGTCCTTTGGGCCTATTGTACGACAGCAAGGACTCCAACAGGAGAGACACCGTATAACCTCTGCTTTGGTACAGAGGCTGTCATTCCAGTCGACATTGGAGTCCCCAGTCATAGAGTACAAACTTTTGACTCCAATACCAACGACGAAAAACTCAGGCACAACCTAGACCTCCTTCCAGAAGTAAGAAACAGGACAATACTTAAGGTTGCTGCCTACCACTAGAGAGTTGCCCGTCACTATAACAGAAGGATGAAGCCGCGACATATATCGGTAGGAGATCTGGTCCTACGCAGCATTAAGGCGGCAGGCAAAGGCCCTCAACGAAATAAACTCTCCCCCCTCTGGGAAGGTCTGTACATAGTAACAGCTATGGTGAAGCCAGAGACTTTCAAATTAAAGGATGCTGAAGGGAAGATGCTTCCTCGAACTTGGAATATTGAGAACCTCCGCAAATACTATCAGTAGAGCGTAATCGTGTCGTTTGTTTTAGAATGTTGTATGTCTTTTGCTTACTGTAGATGTCTTTAATTTCGGACTTTGTTTATGGTGTTTGTAGTTTCCTTCTCCCCTAAACTGTTTTCGGGAACAATGTTCTTCGTTTAATGGCAGTAAAGACTTTATTAAGTTTTGAACTTTAATTTTGAGCAGTAGATGATTATTGTTCAGTCGTTAGTTGATCAATCCCATGAGGATTCGACCCGACCTCTTCCACACAGGTTAACGTCATCGAGCAGGGCTCTGACTCACAACCTCGGATAGGTCTTATATCCTTGGTGGATTCTCTCGACCTCTTCCACACAGGTTAACGTCATCGAGCAGGGCTCTGACTCACAACCTCGGATAGGTCTTATATCCTTGGTGGATTCTCTCGACCTCTTCCACACAGGTTAACGTCATCGAGCAGGGCTCTGACTCACAACCTCGGATAGGTCTTATATCCTTAGTGGATTCTCCCGACCTCTTCCACACAGGTTAACGTCATCGAGCAGGGCTCTGACTCACAACCTCGGATAGGTCTTACATCTCTTATAGATTCTTTTAACCTCTTTCATACAGGTTGGCGTCGTCAAGCAAGGCTCTGGCGTACAACTTAGAGTAAACAGTACATCCTTAGAGGATCCTTTTAAACTTTTAAGCATAGGTTGGAAGATAAATACCTTAAACAAGCATAAAAGAAATTCACTTAGAATGAATAAATACACTGGAATATTTAAGTCATATAGTAACAGAATGAGAATCCACTACTAAGTCAAAGTAGATATCACACAACAGTACAAAACATCAGGTACATCACAATAACTAAAAAAGACAAACTAATACAAACAACAGGAACTAGAAAGCCTACTCAACATCTACTATCTCATCATCTGCATCAAGATCAAGGACCTTCCGAAGATCACTCTCTACCTCATCACCATCAGAGCCTGAAGGAAAGTCAGCTGAAGCCTGGCTAGGGGTCACCTCTTCGGCTGGAACTCCGGTCTTTCACTGCATCAGGCGAACCCCCTTAAAGAAGCCTCTAATAAATCCATCCTCAGTGCACTGCTGCTCCAAACCCTTCACCTCTATAGCATAGATGTGATCTCGGGCCTCCTCAACGTGATCCTGGACGATAGTCTTGAATGCTATGGACTTCTTGAAGTCTTCAATAACTCTTGAAGGTTCTGAGCTAGACAAGGCAGCCTCCTTCTCAACTATAGTGGCCTGAGACTCCTTATCCTTCGTCTCCAGCGACGCAATCTTCTCCTCCGAAACTTTCTGCTCCCTCAAAAGTCTGGTGATCGTCGCGTGAGCCTCCTTAAGATCTATCTGGTGCCGATCTGCCTCCTGATTCCGGAGAGTTACAGAGCGCATTGAGTTAGCCAGCTCAGTCCTGCACTCGCTCAACTCATCTTCAAGCACCTTCACCTCCTTAACCTTCTGATCATACTTTCTTTTGAACTCTCCCTGGAGGTACTTAATCTTAACAAACTCAGTGTTCCAGTCATTAACTGCGATCACAGCACGTGACAGCTGAAAATAGAAAGAAAAGTTCATTAGAAGTCACATCAGAAGCAAATGAAATAAAAAATATTAGGAGATGTTACTCACCAAATTACTGGTCTTGTTATGTCCGAGGCATTGATGATTCATGACATCATCAGGGATATGCAGCTTGGCTGGGGAAGAGTCAGGTAAGGTCTTGCCAGTGTTTATTTCTTCCAACCTCTTCTTCTTCGAAATCGGGGGGTCGTCAACCCTTGCTGGTCGTTTGGGAGCCGCTCTTGAAGTAGGGACAGGGGGCTCAGGAACCCTGGATGTCGGCTTCAACTTCCTTGCATCAGATCTCCCAGTATGAAATGAAATCCCAACCTTGAATAAGAACTCTTCTTCAGTGTATTTGCTCATATGACGAACCTCAAATAGAAGATGTTCGAGATCAGAAACTTTCAAAATTCTTATTATGTCTTCCTCACTGACATGCAGAGGGGATGGCAGATCCCTCATTTTCCCCCACTTCTCTATCAAGCCCCAATCATTCTTCACAAAAAAGAAAGTATTGATCCAGTTCTTTGAAGAATCGCGGGTACGCACATCCAATTTGAATCTAAAAGTCACACGCCCAGATGTATCGCTGGTGAACTTACCCATCCGTGAAAGATGCTCCGGGGTCATAGTAGCTCCTCGATCCCGAAAGAGAGCAATCAATCCCATAGCCACTGACATTGCTCTAAACGAAAGTTGGAATATGCTCACGCCGCACCATTGCAAGACTTCAATCAGCTCAGTAGGAGGCGGAAAACGTAAACCAGCCCGCAAGTGGGCCTCAGAAACAGTCACGTACCCAGCAGGAGGAAGATTCGCCCGATCAGACATCCTCGGGACCATTGTTTTCACATCATTCGGAAAGTAATAATTCTTGCGAAAAAGGAATATGAAGTCATTTGTAACAGTCGACGCTAATACATCCACCTCCCTATTTGGCCTCTGCTCGCCATCATGCGGCGCAACGGGGTCCCCCCGGATCGCAGGATCTCTCGGTGGGGGGCGATCACCTGACATTTCTCTTAGAGGGAGAGGGGGAAAGAAGAAAATCTCCGAACTTCCTTGCCAAGAGAGGGGCCTCAGAAAACTGAGGGAAGGCCTCAATAGAAAGGACAGAGGGAGAAGATCTCCGAACTTCCTTGCCAAGAGAGGGGCCTCAGAAAACTGAGGGAAGGCCTCAATAGAAAGGACAGAGGGAGAAGAGAAGAAAGGAGGAGAAGAAGAGAAGAAAAGAGAAGGAGAAGAGGAGTGAAGTGATTTCCTAAGGACTTAAAGAGCCTATTTATAGTTTTTGGGGAGAGAGAATAGAAGTTTCTAGAATTTCTGATTTTCTAAATTTTCTTAAATTTTTCTGAATTTTTTCGGAATTTTTTGGAATTTTTTGGGATTTTTTAGGAATTTTTTCGGCCAAAAAACAATTAAAAAATCATTTTTTAAACGCCGTGGGACCCACTTAAGGCGGTGGAATAAACCGGCACCTCGCCGCCGTCGAAACGACGCGAACAGCGCGTGAATCCGCGGCTTATTCACGCGGATCGTGGCCTCATTTTGGCTGGCAGCAGCCGGCCAAGCGGACCGGCAGGCGGCCGGCGGCAGCTGCCATGCGCGGAAGGCCGCGGAGCGGCCTGGCGTGCCGCGAGCGAGATGAGATGAGCCCGCGGGATGGGCTAGGCGGGCCGCGGAGCGGCCCGCGATTGGTTTCGCCCGGGCCGTGGAACGGGCCGGCTGGCCCGGGCAGCGCCGGCAAGCGGTGGCGGTGACCAGCGGCGGCGGCGGCGGGCGGCGGCCGGTGAGGCCGGTTCGGCCGTCCGGTCCAATCCGGGACCAAATTTCGTCCCGAAAAACAGCAAATCGGACATTTTTTGAGGTCCCCGGACACGTTTTTCGACGTTCCGGACTCAATTTTGACACTTTTGGAGCTCAACGAGGCCTCTATGATCAAGTTTGAGCAAGCCATTAACTTTCGGAACATATTTTTTGGCATTTCGGCCTATGCAAAATGCCGACACTTATATTTTCGGACTTCTGGGGCTTCGACGTCCGAAAATAGGGGGGCAACTGATACGTCATCAAAAATTAGCTTGATCGGGCACGAATCTCGAGGCAAAAACTAGTTGGAGACTTCAAAAATTAAATCCGGGAGCATCCGAACTCCGATTTCAACGAACTTATAGTCAAACTAAGCGTCTCGGAAATACAAACCCAACAACACCAAGATCGACCCAATCCGAGCACAAATAAGTCCGAATCAAGAGTTCAAAGCGCTGTTGGAAGGTTCAAACCGCAATTTGAGTTACCAAACGGTCTCCGATTTTGACAAGCTTATACTCGAATCGAACGGCTCGACGAGAAGAATCCAACGAGCCCAAGATCACTAAATTCCGACATCATTAAGGTCTCCAAATGTCCAACGAACGGTGCACGATCGTAGGATTCAATATCAGCCGTCCATTTGACCACTCCCTATTCGCCCTTGATCTCACACCTATTTACGGACCATGCCACTCCAGAAAATCTATAAATAGAGCCCTCATTCTTCACAAGAGATCATCTAAGCAAGAGAGAGAAGAAGAGAAGAGAAGGAGAGAGAGAAGGAAGGAGTTCCTCCTCGACAGCCGCCGGACCACCGCCGGACCACCGCAGAACTTCGCCGGACAACCGCCGGACCACCGCAGGAACTTCGCCGGACCACCGCAGAACTTCGCCGGACCACCGCCGGACCACCGCAGGAACCTCGCCGGACCACCACAGGACCTCGCCGGACTACCACCTTAAGGCCCGACGTTCAGTCCCTACGTCCTGCCAAAGACCCGACGTCCAACTCAGGAACCGACGTTTAGTCCCTACGTCCTGCCGAAGACTCAACATCTTACTTAAGCCATTGTAATCTGTTCACCCCTGGAGGTGATCCAGTCCTTTGTAACCAATTCAAAATCTAGTGGAATCATTTTCAACTGGGCTAGGCCTCGTGGTTTTTTCCCTCTTAAGGGTTTTCCACGTAAAAAAATCTTGTGTTCTCTGTGTGTGCTAGTTATACGTACAACGCTAAGACGTAGAATCAAATCTCTATCGCCGCGTAATTCCTAGCCCGCAACAGATATATAAAATCAATCAAAATTTTCAATTACAGCCATACATCGCCAAAGCAAGAAAACTAATATATTACGCATCATATATAGCGTTCGAACGCCTGTAGCCGCAAAAATTAGTTTTTGACGTTTCCAAAGAGAAAAGGCGGTAATTAAGCTTTCCCAAACGACAAACGAGGCATTTGCCGTCCCGCACGTCCGGGAGTTTCGACAGAGGAGTCAGGAGGAGGAGGAGAGAGACCCTCTGCATCGTTTTATACTGCATCAGCCATCTTCAACGATCTCTTTTTCAGTAGCTCTCATGGCTTTCTCTAGCACATGTTACAACACTGACGGCGTCTATCGCTCACCACGCCCGCCAGTATCCTTCCCCACAAATCCATCCCTTTCCATGACCACCTTCCTGTTCCGGAACGCTGCATCTTATCCTGAACGCCTCGCCATCGCCGACGCCGACTCCGGAGAAACCCTGACCTTCGCCCAGCTCCGCTCCACCGTCTTTTCTGCCGCCGCTGGACTCCAACGCATCGGCATCTCAAAAGGCTCAGTGATACTCATCTTCGCTCCCAACTCCATCCACTTCGCCGTCACTTTCTTCGCTGTCGTCGCATCTGGCGCCATCGCCACCACGGTAAATCCTCTCTACACCGTCTCCGAGCTCACCAAACAAGCCAAAGACTCCGGCGCCAAGTTCGTCTTCACCGTCCCCCAGCTCTGGGACAAGGTCAAATCTCTTCATCTCCCCACCATCTTCTTCGGCACGAAACTTCCCTCCGAAATCGCCACATCTGATGCGCCAATCCACTATTTCTCCGATCTTATATCTGTTCCAGAGACGGAGTTCTTTGAGCCGGAGATCAGGCAATCGGACATCGCCGGGTTGCTCTACTCGTCCGGCACGACGGGGGCAAACAAAGGGGTTGTGCTGACTCATCGGAACTTCATTTGCACCTCTGTGATGGCTTCCGGCGATCAGGATCTGTTGGGCGAGCCACCTAACACTTTTCTTTGCTTCCTTCCCTTGTTCCCATATATTTGGGTTGTCGGTGATTACTTATTCGCAGTTGCAGAGAGGGAATAGCTTAGTATTGATGGCGAGGTTCGAGATGGAGGCAATGCTGAGATCAATCGAGAAGTATAGGGTGACCTATACTTTCGTTGTCCCGCCAGTTATGATTGCCTTAGCGAAGCAGGCCAAAGCAGCTAAGTACGATTTGAGCTCGTTGAAGCTTATTGGCTCAGGAGCGGCGCCTTTGGGAAAGGATGTGATGGAGGAGGTGGCTAAGAGCTTTCCAACTGTGCAGCTTGTTCAGGTTTGATTCTTATTGCAGTGGAAATTGGTGCATTTGCTTTCTGATTGTACGGATAAATGTGCCTGGAATGTCTTTTGCCTTTGCTATGTTCGATTTTACGTAACTCTTTGCATAGAGGGAGGATCCTTTTCCTCTCTTATTTACAAAATATCTCAAATAGCGTTCTTAAGTTGGGCAATATTGTTTCTATTTGACAGAACTAGTTGAGGGAACCTTGATTTTCATCTTCCTGTTTGTGAAATTTGAGTAGCTTGTAAGAATTGGTTTTATCTCTAATGGAAGTCTGGTTTGGATCCTAACAAGAAATAAAAAAATACTTCTTCGAATTTGACTATTAGAAAAGTTCACCATTGTATTATCATTCTTGTTTTATACACAGGGATATGGCTTGACCGAATCATGCGGAATTATTTCATTAGAGTACCCTCAAGGAAAGGATCGCGTTTATGGTTCAACTGGATTTCTTACGGTGGGAATTGACGGCAAAGTTATTTGCGTCGACACTCAAAAGCCTCTTCCTCCCAACCAGCAAGGAGAGTTATGCTTTCGTGGACCTAATATAATGCAAGGTAAATAATTCCGCAAATAACTTTGCCGTATTCTTGATTAATGGATTTATTTTGTGCTTCATGTGATATGTATGTAATTAATTTAAATTTATATTATATTTATCTCAAAAATTAATTTAGCAGCTTCATTATGATAAAAAGTTTCTTCATTCAAGTTTTTTTTTTCCGAGATATGCACTTTGTCAAATTTGTACAATCTCTATCCGATAACTATAAAAATGTAAACCATATGACTACGTCAATAGCTGGCACAAAAGTCAGGATGTCAACGTCGTGTAGTCTTATTGCTTTTTCTTTTGGTTGGCATGTGAAAATATCCATGCCACACAGCTCACTTTGCTCCCTTTGAGAGTTTTGATCAACTAAGGCTTCGTTTGGGTCAGCTTTCATACTGCTTTTTAAAATAGTTTTTTAGTAATTTTTTATATTGAAAAGCTGTTTTAGAAAGCAAGAAGAAAGCCATCCCAAACGAAACCTAAAAGATATTGCATTTGAAGCTTACGCATGTGATGTATGTGAGTTAGCCTTAATTTGCCTAAATTTTCCCCCAAAAAAATTCCATCACCATGTGAAAACTTTATCTTAGAATAAAGATTTATTGCTATTCTTTTGTTTAATAATGTAGTTCTGAAGTTGTTATTTTCCAACTTCAAAATTTCTCCAGGCTATTTTAATAATCCAGAGGCTACTAAATTAACTTTGGACAGTGAAGGATGGTTGCACACAGGCGATCTTGGATATTTTGATGAAAAGGGTCAGCTTTTTGTTGTTGATCGCATTAAAGAGCTGATCAAATATAAAGGATTTCAGGTAAAATTAAATGCTGTAATTGATATTTTATTTGCAAAATTTAAATTGTTTTCAAGATTTTAGTTGCTAGATGTTCATTTTGCTTTATGGAGAGTTATGAAAAACTATTAGATGTATTCTTTTTGACCTTTTTTAGTTGTCCTTTGTACTCCAATATCACATGGGTCTAGTTAAACAAGTCATATTGCCACCATCATCCAGGTTCAGGAAGTCGCTAGTCTTCAAACGAAGTTGCCCAAATTTGTACTAGTCTCTAAGCCGAATTTGCTAGAAAAAAAATGATCTGCTTGCTTAAAAAACTTATCATCTGAAGTTGTCAAGTCACGTTAAGCTACTCATCTAGTAAGAATGAACTCACTAGTATAACTTGCTTTCAAACTCGCTATTGATCTCACCAAGGCAACTCACTATCGAACTCTCTGAAGTTTAATAAAAGAAATTTAACCTTAAATAATCTCATTCTCAGCTTGGTACTCAAGGGTTACTAAAGTACTAGGATAATTGTCAATTGTAAAGACTTGGGCATTCTTACAACAAGCATTGTTAAGTTTGCTATGTAATTTTATTTGAATTATTCAAATATATCTATTTATGTAATAATGAACTTTGATCTAAACCTATAAATAGAGGGTTAGAGGATGTATCCATGGTTTAAAAATTGCACAATAAGAGGCGCGCCTCAGCGCAATTTTAAACTTTCAAGCCACAAAGCCTATGCAATGAGAGTTGGCATTGAGGCTTGCGCCTCAAGTTCACTGAGGGGGCGCGCCTCGCCTCATGTTTTAGAGGCGTCCGCCTCTGAAAATTAAAAAAAAGTCTAACCGCTCAGTACAACAATGCTTGGTACCACTAGGTACATGCTCGGTACTGCTAGGTACATGCTCGGTATCGTTTGGTACTGCTAGATACATGCTCGGTACCTCTCGGTACATGCTCGGTATTGCTCTCGGTACATGCTCGGTACCGCTCGGTACATGCTCGGTGCCGCTCGGTATCTTTTCACACAAACGACTTACGAACTTTAAAAATAAGCATAACTTTAAAATTACTCTTATAATAAAAATTTGTTCTGGGGGGGCACTGCCCCCGAAAACCCCCACATGGACGCTGCCCCTTGGACTCACGACCTGATTGGGTAGGTCAAACACGCCAGGGGGCAGCACCTCCTTGGACACCTTGGACCCCCGGCTGCCCGACATATTGTTGTATTCATCATCTTTAGTAATAATTGTTAGTATTAATCTTCTTCTTCATGAGTATGATCTAAAGAATTCGCGAGCCATTGCTTAGAACCAAACCTTGCATTGAATTCCTCTAGTGAAAGGGTCTTATGAATCTTTTCTACATAAGTGAAAATTGAGTTTCTAAGCACTCGCCTCTACTTTGAAAAGTGACGGACCTATCTCTTTGCAAAAGGTATTGCCTATACTTCTTTTTCTCATTGTGTCATGAAGTCTCGATGGGGACATCAGATCATCATGAAAAGTTTATCTGAAACGTAGCCGCCGATCTACGGCCACGATCGAGTCTTTATATTTCTAAGTCATTGGTGTATTTTATTATTCATGTATTTTGTTATTTGCTTAGGTGTGCTTTATTATTTCCCGTTGTACCCCTCTTATGGGAGTTATCGTATGTAAACCCAAAGGACATTTTTGTCTTTTGTTTTGAGTCATTTGTATGAGGCTATTTAAAGCCCCACTTTGTTCTATTTTGATTAATAAATGATTATAATAAAATTTTCCTGCACTTGTGTTTGAGAGCATTGAGAGAGAGCTTGGAGAGAACCTTGGAGAGATCCCTAAGAGAGGGAGATTTGCGCACTACCCACCAACCTAGATAAGTCGGGTTCGTGGTTCAATCCTTTTCTTTATTCCCTTGCCTCTCCCTCCACCCTCGCCGCCGGTTCTCACCCCATCCAAAGCCCCATCCTCCCTCTCCAAGCCCACAGCCAACTCCCTCACCCGCCGGCCCCCTCCCACATCCAACCCGTGAGTCTCCCCTTCCCCTTTGCCATCCTCCTCCCTAATTTGGGTTGGGACGAATTTGGATGAGTTTGAATTCAAATCTTATTAATTTGAAATTCAAATTTTCTTTCTTAATTTAGTTCACCTATTTTATGAAAGTGCTTAATTTCAATCAATTTGAATTTTAAATTCAAATTGGATTTATTACCCCACTTTCCTAATTCCAAATTTCAAATCTAGTGGCCTTAATTCATCACATTAACTGCTCCTTGGTCCCCTAATGCAGTCAGTCGCCTTCCCTGTGGCTTAGATTAGGAAATATTTCCTAATCACCTTTCCCCTTTTTTTAGAAGTATTCCCAAGACTATAACAGCCGAATATTTCAAAGGAGCCAAGCATTGAATACTTCCTTAAAATCTGGCATTGGAATTAGGAAACTATTCCACCTCTACTTCCTTTTCCCGCCGGCCCCTTCTCCTCATTGCTGGGCTTTGAAAACTTTCCACAAGTGCAGCCAATCACTTTGGAAAGACTGCCCAACCCTCTCTGCTGATGGCCGAAATTCTCTCAAGCCCTTGTCTTGATTTTTTTTTTCTTTCCAAATTCCCTCCCCATTATTAGCAAAACCAGAAACTTATTTCAAGTTTTGATTTGGGCTCTTTTCTCTACAAGATTGTAAGAGAAACTTCTTTCTCTTGCTATCGTTTGAGAGGTGTACCAAAGATTAAGGTGGTTCTTCTTTCAACCATCCATGAATGACGGATCCGGAGACTGAATACGGCATCACTTGGGACTAAGACGGCTTCACCGACATCCTACGATCCACCTTCTTCGACGTGAATCCGGAGATTGACCACACTGTCGAAGACTACGTGGAGCGCATCTTATTTGCTTTGACAGAAGCCATTGACGAACACTTCGAAGGCGTCAAATGGAGGATCTCCACCTCTCCCTAATGAAGGTTTCTCTTTTCCCTTGCGTCTTATTCCTTTTAGTCTAAATTCTCGTTGGTTTGATTGCAGTCACGACGGGTTCTTTCAACTGCTCTTGCTTAAGCTTAATAATCGTAGGATTTGAGCGCACTTTCAATGCATCCTAATTCTCATTGTTAGATTAGGGATTAATTTGAAAAACTACTATGTGTTGTGTTATTTTCTATTTATTTTGGAAGCTTCAAACTCTCATCATGTGATTTAAGCCTAATTGGATAACTACTGAATATTTTATTTTCGTTGTTTGAATTTGCTCATAGCTTTATTCTTGAATTATTCTAATCTTAAGTTGTGCAAGTCCAAATGAATTAAGCATTGCATACGTAGTCCTGCAAAACTTGACCTTAGTTATTGAATGCCTTCTTTATAGATAATGTGGAGGCAAAATCTCCTTTGAATCTCTAGCCTAGATTTGTATAGAGGGAAGTTGAATCCCGTTGACCTTCCCACCTACATCGATCTAACCACTTATTAATGATAATGCTTAATTGCTAATTATTTTTGACAAACTTCAAAGAGGTACTATTAAGATGTTTCTTACTCCTTCCATTTGGAAGTATTACCTTTTATTATTAGTTTAAGAAGGACATTGTGAATTAATATGTTGGTGCCTATAAACTGTGAAGAGTGCTCAAGCTCTTTTGAATATGAAACCAAGGACAGGGCGAGTCACTAAATAGCTTCTTTATCCTATTTCAATGCGAGATGTTAAAATTGGAAGGCTTAAAACCAACATTGGCGGAAGCAACTAAAAATATTGATCGAGTTGTTGGAAATTACCAACTATAATTTACATTTGGAGGAGTGCAACCAGATATCTATTGCTTTATCATCTAGGCCACATGACTCTGGTTCAGCGGGGAATTCATGGTGACTTACTCGAGTTAATGAAGTTGGCTTTGAAATAATTGGAAAAAAAAATCGGATGAAGCTGCGACATCAACAATATTACCATTATCAGCAAGGATTGCATAATTAAGATGATTGCCTCGGGAGGTGATATCAAAATCAAAGGAACTGTGGTGCTGTCATGTGCGAGATGTCATTGTCATTTCATCAATATCCATCATTCACACCTCTTTGTGTTTCTCTTGTTGAAATCATGTATGTGATTCACAATAAAGAGTATTTATTACAAGCAATGCCAATTAGGGAAGAAGCAGATGCTAGAGATCCATTGAAGTGTTATGTATTCCATAAAGATAATGAACATGATATAGATGATTATTCATTTCTCTAAAATCTCGAAGAATTGATTCACACCAGAAAGCTAAAAGAATTTATACCATCACATGAACATGATATTGTTATACCATCACATTTATCGACATCTTCCTTTGGTTTTCATTCATTTTTGGCGAATTTTTTTTCTTTTAAATTTTATGCAATCTTGCTTTGTTTTATACATACAATTTTCAATGTCATTTGATTGAATGTTTGTCATTGATAGTGTAAGAAAATGAAAATAATAGGACTTTTTTATTTATGTAATATTTAGATCTTTTTTGTTAGACTTATGTTTATGTGGACATGTGGTTTAGGCATGCATAATAAAAAGTATGAGATGATCAATAGATATGTGTATAAATTAATGCTAAAAATTTTAGTATGAGAGGTGTACTATATGTAATATGAATATGCACAAAGAATGTTTTGATCTTCTATGATACAAAAAAATTTTGTATACAATTTTCAATGTCATTTAATTGAGTGTTTGTCATTGATAGTGTAAGAAAATGAAAATGATAGGACTTTTTTATTTATGTAATATGTGTATAAATTAATGCTAAAAATTTTAGTATGAGAGGTGTACTACATGTAATATGAATATGCACAAAGAATGTTTTGATCTTCTATGATACAAAAAAATTTTGTATACAATTTTCAATATCATTTAATTGAGTGTTTGTCATTGATAGTGTAAGAAAATGAAAATGATAGGACTTTTTTATTTATGTAATATTTAGATCTCTTTTTGTTAGACTTATGTTTATGTGGATATGTGGTTTAGGCATGCATAATAAGAAGTATAAGTCTATAAGATGCTCAATAGATATGTGTATAAATTAGGTTATTTTTTTTATAGTGGCTTGATGTTTTGATCTTGTATTTTATATTCTTCTCATAAAGGATTGTCAGAAGTAAGGATAAAGCTGCACTAGGTCATATAAAGTATCCAACATGGAAACATATCACTCAGGTGGATGTAGGAGGCAATGATAAAACATATGTATGTCTAAAATACAATTACTGTGACAAAGTTGTGAATGGTGGTGTGACAAGAATGAATGATCACCTTTCTGGGTCTCACAATAATGTTGCATAATGCTCTATAGTGCTTAATACTGTAAGGGATGAGGTAAAGTCATACATGAATACATTCTACAAATCATCTTGCACAGAAGTAGTTTGAGGACAGAGTTGATGTTGGCTCCTACTATGGGAGTGAGCGTAACGTTAGGGATTCATCTTCTTCGATGAAGCCCATTTCATCTATGGGTGATAGTGGTACCATGAATCATTATATGGTGCAAACATCAGAGGATTGACATCCTACTACACAGAAGATGGGCTCAAACAGGTGTAACAATTATGTTAGATGGGTAGTCTAATATAAAATATAGTAGTTTGATCAACATCCTCATTAATAATATGATGCGGGCCACCGCCGACCACCGCCGACGCCGACCGGCAGAGGGAGGGCCGGTGACCCCGCGGCGCGCGGAAGCGCCGCGCGCCGTTCGACCCGCCGAAGAAGGGACGCGGGATGGCGCAGCGGAGCGGGACGGGCCGAGCGGCTTGAGCGGAACCGGTCCATTTCTGGACCGGTTTGGCTCAGGTCTAGCCTGAGCCGGACGGTTCAGCTTGGGCAGCCCACTAGTGGGTTTGGTTGGGTCTTTTTCTTGCTATATGTAGGGATTAAGGGGGGATTTCTAGGGTTATGCATTTGGAGTTTTCTCTTAGCCTCTTAGTTTCCTTCTCTTATTTTTCTAGGGTTTGTAGTGGGAGACGTTGTCCTTCTCGAAGTGGACAAATTGTATCTTTCTTTTGTGTTGAACTTGCTTCCCTTTCAATACTAAATGGTTCCCTTCTCTTTTTTTATGATGCTCTAATTTTGAGAGTTTTCCTTCAAAGTTTTGGAGGGATTGTGCCATAATCCGAAAATCATTAAAGTGCACAACTCTAAGGATTTTACCGTGGAAAATCTTTGCTTTTGATCTTGTTTTGTTTCCTCTCATGCTTATTTGAGAGAAATTAGGGCAAAATCGAATTGGTGAAACCCTAGGGCGTATCAAGTTGGTATCAGAGCTCTCGATCCTAGACGGCATGGCATTAAAGAAGGTAGAAGTTTTGGAGGGGGAGATGAGCCAATTGAAGGAGGAAGTGGGAGAGAAGCTTTCGTCGTTGGAAGGAAAATTCTCATCCCTAGAGGAGAGATTTGGGGGAATGAAAGAGATGATCCGTAAATTGGTAGACGCCCAAGTTGCTCAATCAAATCCGAAGGAAAAGGGGAAATCGTCGATGTCAAACCATAACCCTAATTTCTCAATTAGGGAAGATGGAGCAAGCCAACCGGGGGAAGCCATGCAAGCACCACCTCACATCTCGCGCCAAGAGCCTTGGTCAAGGGAAGGGTGGGAGGCCTCTGGCGTGGGTGGTGCCCCGTGGGAGGGGGCCGCCGGCCAAGGGGGAGGAGCCGTACGTGACCCTCACGGTCCGTATGGAGGGTGGCCGATGAGGCCGGGAGGAGTGCAAGAGATGGGTCGCACCACTTGGGAGCCACAAGGAGGGTGGCCGAGAGGTCCAGGAGGACCGCCGGAGTTGGGCCGAGCCACAGGAGAGGTCGGGGGTGGTTGGCCGAGACAATCGGGAGGTGCACACGAGGGGGGCCGAGCACCTTGGGAACCACCAAGAAGGGGGGTGCAGACCCTGTATCCAGGGGAGTGGAGGGGAAGACCTCAGTGGGAGGGATTTCAGCATGGGCCATGGGAGGATGGGAGGAATCCTCCTCGGACAAATACACGGATGAGAAAGTTGAAGGTCCCCGTTTTCGAAGGGGAAGATGCGTACGGATGGGTCTACCGGGTGGAGTGATATTTCGTCGTTAACGGCGTCACGGAGGAGGAAAAGCTGATGGCTGTCCCAATTTGCTTGGAGGGGAAATCATTGGCTTGGTTCCAATGGATTGAGGGGTGACAACCTATAAGGAGTTGGGAAGAGTTCAAGGACCTATTACTGCACAGGTTCAGAGTGTCCAGTGAGGGCACCCATTATGAACAGTTCATATCTCTTGTTCAGGAAGGCACAGTGGCAAAGTACCGGGAGCGCTTTGAGCTTCTATCCGGACGATTGAGGGGAATGCCCGATGACGCCATGTAGGGGAATTTCATGAAAGAGTTGAAACCCTACATCAGAGCCGCCATCAGGGTGGTCAACCCACGAGGGATAGTGGGAATTATGGAGACAACTCAGCTTGTTGAGGACAAGCAGAAGGCGGATCAGACACGGAAATCAGGGGGGTCTCACCCCACATATCGCTCACCACTCGTGCTCGAAGGACTTAAAGTGACTGCCACTACTCACCCTGAGGAGGTAAAACAGGAGAAAGCCACCACTGTGGTAAACCAAGGAGGGTTCAAGAGACTGACTGACTCCGAATTGAAGGAGGATCAAGGGCCTCTGCTACCGTTGCGACGAGAAATTTGCACCTGGGCATAGTGTAAGGAGAAGACCCTGCACGTGATAGTGGTGGGGGATTCAGATGAGGACCCAGATGAAGGGGCAACAAGGGAGAAGTTAGGTGAGGTAGAGCATCCTTACCTAGATATGATAGAAGTAAGCATGAATTCGATGGAAGGTTTACCATTTCACCCCACCATGAAGATGGAGGGTGAAATGGAAGGGTGCAAGGTGAGAGTTTTGTTTGACAGTGGAGCTACTCACAACTCATTGGCCTATCGAGTGGCGGAACAGTTGAGTCTAAAGGTGATAACAAGCAAAGAGGCAGAGGTGACCATATGCACATGACAGAAGGCCCGTATTTATGGGAAATGTAAGGGAGTCACTATTATCTTGCAAGGGGAGGTAATTACTCAAGATTTTTTGCTGATTGATCTGGAAAATGCCGACGTCATCTTGGGTATGCAGTGGCTTCAGTCTCTAGGAGACATGGAGGTCAATTGGGAGAAGTTGCTGGTTAAATACAAGAGTAAAGGTCGGAGGGTGGCGCTACAAGGTGACCCTAGCCTTTGTGGGTTTCTGACCACCAAGGAATCTACATTCTTTAACCTTGAGGACAAGGTTAATTTTAAAGGAGGGAGTATTGATGCGGGCCACCGCTGACCACCGCCGACGCCGACCAGCAGAGGGAGGGCCGGCAACCCCGCGGCGCGCGGAAGCGCCGCGTCGTTCGACCCGCCAAAGCAGGGACGCGGGATGGCGCAGCGGAGCGGGACGGGCCGAGCGGCTTGAGCGGAACCGGTCCATTTCTGGACCGGTTTGGCTCAGGTCTAGCCTGAGCCGGGCGATTCAGCTTGGGCAGCCCACTAGTGGGTTTGGTTGGGTCTTTTTCTTTCTATATGTAGGGATTAAGGGGGGATTTCTAGGGTTATGCATTTGGAGTTTTCTCTTAGCCTCTTAGTTTCCTTCTCTTACTTTTCTAGGGTTTGTAGTGGGAGACCTTGTCCTTCTCGAAGTGGACAAATTGTATCTTTCTTTTGTGTTAAACTTGCTTCCCTTTCAATACTAAATGGATTCCCTTCTCTTTTTTATGATTGTGCTCTAATTTTGAGAGTTTTCTTTCAAAGTTTTGGAGGGATTGTGCCCTAATCCGAAAATCATTAAAGTGCACAACTCTAAGGATTTTACCGTGGAAAATCTTCGCTTTTGATCTTGTTTTGTTCCTCTCATGCTCATTTGAGAGAAATTAGGGCAAAATCGAATTGGTGAAACCCTAGGGCGTATCATAATATTTATGGTATTGTATTTTTAAGTTCAGTTGAAGCATATGACCAGGTCAAAGATGCTGAGTTCATACTTTGATTATTAGATAGCATTGTTGAGGAGGTTAGAGAACAGTTGGTTGTACAAGTGGTTACAAATAATGCAAGTACTTAAAAGGCTGTAGGGGAAAAATTTATGGAGAAGAGGAAATATCTGTGTTGGACTCTATGTGCTGCACATTGCATAGATCTGATTCTTAAAAAGCTTGGGAAGTTACCTCAACACAAGAATACACTTACTAAAGCAAATAAAATAATTAAGTTTATTTACAACCACTCTTGAGTTCTGACTCTTATGAGAAAATTTTTAAAGAAAGAAATTCTAAGGCCAACAACAACAAAATTTCCACCGCTTATTTGACATTAGAGAGTATGATGAATGCTAGATAACCTTTAGAGTATATGTTCACATTCACACATTGGTTGAGTTGTGCTTAGGCGAAGAAGGCTGAGGGAAAAAAGATTATAAAGATTGTTTTAAATGATAGATTTTGCAAAGTATCTTGGTACGCAATTACAACCACTAGACCTTTGGTTCAAGTTTTAAGGATGATGGATGTAAAGAATAAACTTACAATGGGTTTCATCTACAGTGCTATGGATGAAGCTAAATAGATGATTGTCTGCGACTTAGGAGGCGAAGAGGGAAGCTTTAGGGAAATTTGGAATATTATTGATGATAGGTGGGAGCTACAGCTTCACTGACACTTGTATGTAGCAGACTATTACTTAAACCCTCAGTATCAATATGCAGAAAATAAGTCTACAAACCCTAAAATAAAGTTGGGATTATATCATTGCATGGATCAGCTGATAAGTGATGCAACTGAAAGATTAAATGTTGACATGCAATTGGTACCTTTTAGAAACAAAGAAGGCTTTTTTTTTTGATTACAACAAGTAAATGATATAATTGCCAAACGATCTCCAGGTAATTTCATTTAATGTTTTAAATATTTATATAAAAGTTGTTCTTTGTGCACTAATTAAACTTTTTTATGTAAATGTTAGTTAAGTGGTGAATTCAGTTTGGTGATGAGACTCCAGAATTATAGCATTTTGCTGTGTAAGTTTTTGGCTTGACATGCTCTTCATCTGGCTGTGAAAAAATTTGGAGTACCTATAACCAAGTACATACAAAGAGGAGAAATCGTTTGTCGACATTGAGGATAAATTCGTTGGTGTACATTACATACAATAGGAAACTCAGAGATAGGAACTTGAAGAAAAAAGGATTAATGGATGATGAAGATCTTTGCTTTGTGAGGATGTGGCATCTGATGATGAAGTTGAAGTGATGTCGTCTGAATTACAAAATGAAGATTTAAACATTGATTTCTTTGATGATCATAAATCATCTACATCCACCACAACTCAAGAACAAATCAAAAAAGATATATAAATAATATAGTTTTCTTAGACTTTTATTAATGTATTACGCTATTATTTATTTTGATATTGTTCAAAAATATTTATGGAAGAGGAAGATAAGTAATATTGAGGAAGGAGCTGATTGGGAGACATTGAACTCTATAGGAGAGGAGGAAGGGGAGAGAGCAGTTCATCATAATAATGATTCAAATGAAGACCCCCTTAGTGATGACAGCGCTGATGACTTATGAGTTCTTATGTGATATGTCATTGCTATTTATTTTTGGAATTATATGTTAATGAAAGAATACTGTGATTTGGGAAAGATAGAGTTTGAGTTGAACTATATTTCATATTATTGGGATATTTTGATTTCACTTCATATATTGTGTCTTTTTATATTTTTTATATATTATTTACTCATTAGTATATAAAAAACTTATCTTTTAATGTTTATGCAATCTTTTGATTTTGAGGCTTACGCCTCGCCTCACGAACGAAAAATGCCTCAGTACCGATTACGCAATTTTAAACACTGTAGGCAGATAAGCCTAAAGAAACTTTGGTAAGGCGAAGTGTCTGCTGCGCCGACTTCATGATCTTCAATGGAGTCGACACTAATCGGTTTCACTGATGAAGGTATACTTACAAATGACAATCCACTCAATGATGATGTGACATCTCATTTCTTGCGCTCAACCTGGATCGTCTAAATGGCTTCAAAGGAAACCAATTAATATTGCCTTAGCTCATATCAGACATAACTAATTAAACTAAATACAGCTCTTGAACGTCGCACTAGCCCTTTTCCAAGAACCCTTTGCCTAATCCTACAACTATAACAAGCAGACCATAATAGGATCCAAAATGTTCAACCTAGTTGCTCATAACTCTTTCCTAACCCATTCAAATAATTCTCAGCAAGCTTTATGACAATCTGACAAGGTCAATAAGCATCCATCTGATTGCCTTTGACATGATTGGTTGAGCAGATCACGAGCAGGTTAACATCTTTCCGTACCCTCATTGTGATTCTGTAAGCTTGTCGAAGAAGTCCGATGGAGGGATAATTAGATCATTGTGACTCACCGCCAGCTCTGCCATTTTTGTGACAGGATCCAAAAATGATGTATAGGGCACTTTTTACAAGTCAAACGCACTGGGGCTCCTCGCCTAGTTCTAAGACATCTAGGGCAAGATGGATGCACTTATGAACATTATGCTTAGGAAAACCACACCAGTAGCCAGTTATGTCAATTATGGGATGCTGGAACTTTACTTCACAGCACTGCCTCAACAACATCAGTCCCGATAGCTAACCCTCCACGGAAGCATCCTATGGTTGTGTTTGTATTTATAAAAAATCATGCAAAATATTAAATGCACACTTCATTCTATGCAGATATTCTTACAGAAATCTCAACAATTAAGCTGAAGATTCCTTCATTAGACCATTGTAAGGGTCTGATGGACACTATAGAGCAATTGAGATTTAAAATATTTAAAGTATTTAATCTAAATTCATTCAACTATATATCAGGAAGCTATTTAAAACATTTATTCTAAAAGTCAACAATCATTATTCTACTTGAGGCTGCCAAACTTCAAGATACAAGCTCGACATGTGATAACTTAGATCAAAAGTAGAAGTTTATTTCTTAAATGAACATTCAATAGCAAAGAAAAAGCTAGATTAGTTTAATCATTTAATGAAAGCTCAGGCTCCAGTCGATGGATTATTCACACTTAATGAAATGCCTTAACACTTAGCTTAAAAAATGAGTTTCATTTAAATAAAATAAAGATAAATCTAATGAACTAATATATATATATATATATATATATATATATATATATATATATATATATATATATATATATATATTAGAACTTCTCTCAAGATCGTCTTGAATATACTCTTTATTGTCTTTAACTTTGCTTTCATGTACTTGCTATTATTGCAAGCATTTTTCCTTATGTTTTCATAGCAAATTAGAAATGATCTCCTAGTTAGAAAAGTTGTAAAACATGAGATTGTGAAATCACTTCCATCTCAACAAAAAACAATAGTAAATCTAAAGAAGACGGGAGGAAATTCATGTCAGGCTGTCAGCTTGGAAATTATCATGAGTTAGTTGTCAAAGCATTTGGACTACTATCAAATAGAAGGGCTTAGTTTTTTTTTTTCCGGCAAACTTTGTTAAGTATATAATTTACTTGTATTATTATAATATAATGGGATAAAAGTTTGATGTTATTGTTGTTGTTTTTATATTATTATAATGTAGACATTCCTATAATGTTGTACCTTCATCAAAATCTATATATACAGGGTCAAAGGAAGGGCCTGACATATGATGATTAACTTAAGTCAAATTAGCATGTATTAATGTTTGATAGAAATATAATAAAATCTCCTAAATTTCTCTATATTCTTTTCTTTTTATCTCTTTTTCTTTCTCTATTAGGCTTGATCCATACTTTCTAGTAAAGTTTGGGATATATATATATATATATATATATATATATATATATATATATATATATATATTCAATGTTCTTACTATTTTGATACATTCTTCTAAGTCAAAACATGGATGTAAAACAAAATTAAGAAAATAGTTTAACTAAGGAAATTTTGATTATTCTTTGATTATCGGATCGGTTTCTTGTGATCACTTGTCGTCTATATGATGTACATTACAAGGTGTGTGCTTACAATGGTGTGTAGATAGATAGTATAAATTAAATGGTTTTTGTTGGATTAAATTAAATGATTGAATAGGTGCTAGGTTTGAAATAACTAACTATGCTTTTTGTTATTGCGGCAACAATAACTTCAAATCATAAAGAAAATATTAAAAATAAGTTTTATTCTTAAGAAAATGCTAATGCAATTATGAAGATGAATTGATTAGATATTTTAAGTGGGACATAAAAGGTGGTCATTAGATCTCTGATTATGATGCAGGTGAGGCGAGCTTTTCTTGTAAATGAACTAGAAGTTGAGTTTGAGAGGCTAACTAACCTATATCAAGATAACACAACTCATGTTGGACTATTGGTTGAGAGCTTAGGCTACCAACTAAGAGGTCTTAGGCTCGAGTCTTTATGTATATGTGTGTGTCAGTTTGCCTTAATTGACCTAAATGTCCCAAAAAAAAAACCTATATGAAGATGCAAACTTTGGTTAAGCCATAAGCAAGCCCAGGGCTTGAACTAGTTGTTGACCTTTAAACCATTCCTAAGATTGGAGTGACATGAATAGCACCGGGTCTAAACTTTTTCTGTTGTACTGAAAAGGAGTCCCCATCTATTACCCTAGGAGAGATAGTGACCAGGGGATGCTTTAAAATGTGCCGGGAATCATTTTTCTACAAGGCTCAATTTAGAGGAACAACAAATATATCCGTTCAAATGTCAATGCCCAAAATCTTATTCAGACAAACATTAATCAAGCTTGTGGTGAACAAAGTTTATGAAAGTACAAAAAAAAAAAAAAGTTTATGAAAGTACATGAGCAAAGGCCATATGACAATCCAAAGAGGACAAGTTTTTAATGAATCAATACAGTTATATTTGTATCTCCGATAAATAGAATTGGATGTATAAGAAGATATCACAAGTAGTCCTTAAGTTGTCAATTTTGCTTCAAATTAATTTCATCACCCTCTTATTATTATTTGCAAAAAAACATCCTAGCAGAGTTCCGAGGTTTTATTAA
This sequence comes from Dendrobium officinale, assembly GCA_019514585.1. Classification (NCBI taxonomy): domain Eukaryota; kingdom Viridiplantae; phylum Streptophyta; class Magnoliopsida; order Asparagales; family Orchidaceae; genus Dendrobium; species Dendrobium officinale. The sequence continues at coordinate 11,131,217 of CM033699.1, read as the reverse complement.
CGGCATCACCTTGTGGTCTAGACAAGTATGACGCCTACTCATTGTGAATATAATGGTTCTGAGAAAACTAATGCAAATGTGTTAGACCGGTCCTTACGGACCAGTTCACACTGATAAAGGCGGGATTTCTCCGCCTCTCCTATACTCCGATTCAGCTGGGAGGGAAATTTTGAATGTAGGGTCTGTTTAGAGATTTCTTTTTTGATTGTATGCATTAAATAATTTGTTTTCCTAGGATTAGGGCATCTTGAATTCGGCTGAAATTTGAGACCTCTTAGATTTAGGTTTTCTTTTGGGCTGTAGCGGTATCTAGAGATTTGGGAGAGATAGATCCTACTCTCGAGTAGATGATCAATTGTATCTTGCTATTTTTCTGTTTCCCTTTTATCAAATAATACATATTGTTTAATGTTTTCATGATTTGGTGTGGATTTTTGTTGAGAATTCTCGCTGTTTTCCGAAGATTGACATGAAATACTTGAGATCTACTAGTGTTTCCTATCAAAATCCTATCAAAATGACACAGGTTAGTATATAGATAGATATATAACTATATGTATAATCCATACTCCGCCACAGTTAGCTTTATGATTGTCGTCAACATGTTTTTGATTAAGGTTGCACGCTAACTTTTCTTTTTCATATTTATCTATGAAGAAACTTTCTTTTCTTATTACCATTTCAATAGCATACGTAAATTATGACTAGTCATGCTGTTTAATTAGTTTTCTTAATGTGCAAAATTTGTGAAATGCTGCCAATTATTCTTCCTTTTACTAGTGAGCTGTATGCATAAGAAACTTGAGACTTTTGTTAGGTTGCACCTGCTGAACTTGAGGGGCTGCTGCTATCTCATCCGGATATAATAGATGCTGTTGTCATTCCGTAAGTTATAAACTTTGCATAATCTGACTGTGAATGTGCTTGCCAGTATTCGGTTCAAGAGAAAAAACTGATAAATATTGGCTGTTTATACAATCCCAGATTTCCTGATGTTGAAGCTGGTGAGGTTCCTATCGCCTATGTTGTTCGCACTGCAAACAGCTCACTGACAGAAGCGGAAGTACAAAAATTTATTGCTAATCAGGTACTTCGAACTGAACTTTAACGTTCTAGATATTTTAATTCAGATATGCGCAGTTCAAAGTTAGATGCAAATTTATGTGTTGACCTCTAGGGTATTCACCAACAGAAAAAAAAAAAAAAAAAGTCAGAATACCTGTAAGCCATCGGGTCCACGAATCCAGCCGAGGATACGCTGAGTCGGCGCCGCTTGCGTCTCATCTCCGCAATTCCTGCATGAATCCCGCTCTCGATCGTCACTCTTCGACGCCTTTAAAAGCCAATCGAGCGGATACCTCCGGCTGCTCTTCTCTCGTTCCATTTCCACACAACCGAACCCCTACAAGCTCCCGAATTCCTCCCGACTGCTCCTCTCAGCCGGCCGAACCCGAAGCCGATCGGAAGCCCCAACCTCTTCCGATCCCGTCTCCTGCTCAACACCCGACCACCCGAACTCCACCTCCCTTCCCACTGTCGAGCTCAAATCGAAGTCCCCCAGCTCCCTTCGGCAGCTCCAACCAGAAGCTCCTCCTCTGCCTGTACCGACCCCAAGCCGAGAGAGAGAGAGAGAGAGAGAGAGAGAGAGAGAGAGAGCTCCTACCTGGCCGGCGCCTCCTTTGCCCGAGCTCCCTCCTTCGACTTCACCTCCCCAGCCCGATCTCCTCTGTCTTTGCCGCAAGAAGCTCCTGCCCGATCCAACCTACCCGAGCGAGCCCTCTTATCCCTCTCCATTTTTAATTATTATTATTATTTATAATAATTATTTTATTTCTATTTTATTTTATCAAAGGTGTTGAAGACTCATTTTGAAACTCAAACTGATTGAGACCTCAGTGGATATGACTTGGACCATTTGAATTCAAAATTCAAATGATCAAAAGACTCAAATGAGCAAGTTTTGGAAATGAACAAGGCTACTTGGGTTTGGACTCGAATGTGCCTAGAACTTGAATGAACCTAAGCATAATTCCTTAAGTTTGAGATCAACTTTGACATTGGTTTGAACATGATTGAAACAAATGAGCAAGGAAGGACTTCAAAATGTTAAAGAATTTTTAGGAAATGTCATTCAATCCCTATTCAAACAAAAAAAATTGCTTGCACTCTGACATGGAACTCTTTGGACAACATCATCAAATGATCGTAAGTGGAAGTGGAAGTGCATCTTTAAATTAACAAATATCAAAGTCATTATACACGATCAACCTAAAGTGAGTGTATAAGATGGCATGTTATTCATTTCAATCATGAATGCCATACTCACAAAGAACATATGAAGAATGTGAAGCGGCTCATAGATGGATATAGTGGTCATCTAAAAGCACGCAAAGCTGAAACATATAAACATGGTAGGTTGCTAATAAATTCAATGATTTGTTGGCTAATGCTCACGAAGGGGATATGCTCCATATATGACGAGCCTCCAATGCACGTGGATACTTGTGTGAGGTGTCATCCCTGAGAAATGGTAGAAGGAACTTTCTAATGCAGAACAATATACTTATAGGTGGCAGTCAACAACATGCAGTGAATGTTATAATACTCCTACAAGTAGTAATAATCCAGTACTAAGCAAATATACTAGCTCCCTACAAGCAAGAGTAAAGGGTCTTTACAAGGGATTCGACATACACACTAAATGTCACATACGAGCAGAATGCCAAAAGACCACAACAAGTGTAAGCTCCTACAATGAAGGCAGGAGATTAGTTAGTGCACTATGACCCACCTACGAAAATCAACAAATAGTGCACGACAGCCTACCTGTACGAAGCAGCGAACAACTCCATTTAGAAGCTTGCCACGCCACGCCACCGAATCTGCAACATCCGTACAAGCAGTCAGAAGGCGTCTCTATAAATATTCCAAAAATACCCCCTGCACGTGCACTATAAATTGTATACACATATGTACACTAAAGGGGGAAATATATTCTCAACCCGCATGGGCCCCGGCGAGCGTGTTATTGGTACACACGTGACGTCTAGGGAAGCTGCGCAGGTTGACAAGTGAATTAAGGTTCGAAACCGATCCTTCTATACGGTTCAATAGAAGTCGACAGGGTTCGAACCATTAAGCAAATATAAAGTTGTGGCGACCGATATATTTACTTTAAAACATTCATATTAGGCCATCAAGGCCTACAACAGTATGAATTCACTAATAAAGGCACAAAGCCTACGAAACCCGATCCTCAGTCAATAGCTCGGCTGAGTTGACAAGGTTCAAGCTACAAATAGAAATGACCCTGAACACCCCGATGATGGCCGTGTTGAATGCATATCCCAACCAGAGGGGTTTCCAAATATTTTCAAATGTCTCCAAAATATTTTAAAGCTCCACCCAAAATCCAAAAATCCAAAAACCCAAAAACTCTACAAAACTCCAAAAATATTTAAAATTGAAATCATCCATCAAAAACTTAAAGCAAAATCCATCCACCCTCCGCAACAGTTTGCCGAGGTGGACAAATTAAAATTTACTTTAGCTCACAAAAGAGCGAAATGCCTAGTCGAAAATATCACTAGGATCCATTCTCAAACAATCTTTTGCCAGTAAGGACGTGGTACGTGTCCTCTAACCGGCAGTTTCGCCGCCAAATGGCACTGCAGGTAAACGTTATGACCCGTGGCCCTCTGAACCGAGTGGTTTTGCCGCCAAATGGCACCACAGATAGCGGTTATGGCCAGAGCCAATACGCTCCTTAACGGCGTTAAATCCTTGAGATATGAATCAATAGGATATGATCGATAGGGCACAAAGCCCTCTGTAAGCTAAGGTGGATTAAAATTTGTCCCCTTAGGCAAATACCGACCCCGGTCTACAAGGTCCCCTTGGAACCCATGACTGGCGCCAAGGATCCTTCTGTCAGGTTGGGTCGACTACCTCCTCTGACTAAGTAGACCAGGGACCACGATGGCCCGAGACGACGGAACCATGGGATCTTGATCGGGCCCATCATCCATTCCCCCACCATCCGCTTTAAGTTCAAGATGGTGCAATTTCTGTTTTAAATATCATTTTTTCCAAATCTTCAAAACCTTCAAATTCCCAAATATCAATCCTCCAAATTTTCAAAATCTCCAACCATTCCATACCTATGCTGCTACTATATATATGCCAGATAACACGTATATTCTACGTATCTGATCGACGACTAGCCTTAATCGAAAGTTCTATCTCGTGATCGAGAGGGGTAATTAACTATAGGGGCTTGCGCCTATAGGAAACCAGAACTCAGATCATAAAGTCCTCACAAAATGAGGGCAAAATCTCTGGGTAGTGTCTTATCTACAAACCCATCTGCCTTCCAAAATTTACCTCGGAACTTAGTTCGTTAAAACTCCCTCGCCAAATAAGAAAAAGCGAGTGGAGGCCGAGGCCGAATTTTTGGAGCCCACAGATTTCTGGTGACTCCGCTGGGGAATGGTTTCTCTTTCCATCTATGGCTAGTCACTTATATGCTATAGTAGTAGCTAATCTATACTGAATTCTGTACGGTGAACATCAGGATGTGATATTTGGTCCTTATGTCCAAAAATCCATCACTGAAAGGTCCCGATAAAGCTAAAAGCCAACAATCGGAGTCGCCTACAGATTTCTGGCGACTCCGCTGGGGTTTGGTTTCTCTTTCCATCTTTGGCTAGTCGTCTCAGTGCTATAGTAGCAGCTATATCAAATCGTACTCAAAGTTCTGAGTCTTTCAAAATGATCTTTCAAGAAATTAAATATTTCAATTTTTCTAAAAGAATGATAATTCAAAAAAAAAAATTTTCCATTAAGATAACTTGTTTAGCAGTATTTTAAATTTATATTATTTGAACTGCCCGCTAATGTTATATTCTCTTATTTTTGTGTTATGTGCAAGTCTCTGCATTTTGAAAGTGCGGGGTGATGTATCAGATTCTGATTACTAACCCTTGCCTTTCATTTATGCAGATGGATCTACAGAATACTCCGATGACCGTCCAACTGGGACGAGGAGCCAGAATTCAGCTGGCTAATGCTGTTATTGAGACTGGAAATACCGGGGCTACCATCCAGTTTGGTAGCATTGACTTTCCTGCTGTCGTTGCAAGAGCTTCTGAGGCTCCTACTAGTCGCACGCATCTGCCAGCGCAGCGACCTGCTACTGAAGTTGTCACCAGTCGTGTGCATCTGCCGGCACAACGACCTGTTGCTGAAAATTCTCGTGGGAGAATTTCTGTGTTCGAGAGGCTGTCACAGCCTGAGGCCCTGACCACCAAGAGGATTGTGCTTGATGGAAGAATCTCTGTGGTGACTGCAAACACCACTACTCTGTCAACCAGGTTATCTGCACCTGGAAAATACGATGCTGAGGCCTCCTCATCTGGAGGAAGGCCTACAAGGAGGCAAAGAAGGAAGATGAATGCTGAGCTCCGAGCTCAGCATCAACAACTCCCAGTCCACCCATCAAATTTGCCGGCCCAAGTGCCTGAAGCCAATGTTCCTACCCGGAACAAGTTTTTCTGATTTAAAATGGGTGAAAAGGAATAGCTCAACTGGTGAGCTAAAGAAGTCTTTCTGGGAGCAACGACAGGAGGTCCCAGCTCCTCCAAAGAGAAAAGAACCTGAAACTCTCTCAGCCCGGGTCTATCGGGTCCTGAAGACTGTAAAGGAGAAAAGTCTGAAAAAGAAAAAGTTCCAACGACCCTTAGTGATGGAGGCCAGAAGAACCCCGCCAAGGGAGCGTCTGTTCTTTGCTGCAAAAAGAAGAGAAAGACAGTATATTTCACGCGGTGAACATCGGGGCGTGACACCTGAACCATATGTTCAGGGATCCGCTGCTGAAAGGTCCCGGTGGAAAGGAAAACAAGTTTGGAGGCCAAAGCCTCAAAGAAATGAGAAAGATAGAAGAAAAATGAGGATTGATCTGGGCGTGACATCCGGTGAGGCTTCCCGGAGATCCGCCTCCATCTACGAACAACGTCAGAAGTGGGCCCCAAAAAGGACCCATAATGACATTCCTCCAGATGGTAGACATCTTGGAGAATCCTCCAGGGGATCCTGTCGCCCTCCATCTCCTCCAAAAGAAGAGACTAACTTCGATCGCAGCCCACTGATCGAAGAAGTCCCCCGTGCCTAATCAAGAACCGGAAATCCAATGGCGTCGTCGTTCGGGAGATCCGAGTACTGGAGGAAAATATAGATGATCAAAATATGGAGGGAGAAGAATTCCTTGAAGGAGAAGAAAATATTGAAGAAAACTTTGATGAATTTATGGAGGAAAATTTAGAAGAAAATATTGATGAATTTCTAGAGGAAAATCTAGAAGAAGAAATCAAAGAAATAAATAATACTCTGGACATGAAAGTTGTCTATATGGTGAGACACACCAATGTTAATGAGGAAACCTATTATGATGAGGGTGAAGATGAAGACGATCAACAACCGCCGATTAGGCGAGTTTATCACCGTCGTTGTGAAGCTGGGTCCACCACTGGCAGATGTGGTCATTCTCAAGTTGAAGAAGGAGAAGAGAAGCCGAGAGAGAATCCCTTCGCTGACGAAAATGTCACGCTTGCAGACATGCAAAGACATATGAGGCGACAAATGAGAGCTAAAGATAGAGAAATATCTCAGTTGAATGAGAAGATGACTGAGATGATGGCTCAGATGGGGGCAATGATGCAGATGATGCAGAGAACTGTTGTTGTTGGTGCCATTCCCAATCCTCCTCCTGATCCTCCAAATTTTCAGATGCCTCAAGTCTCGGGAGTACGAGGTATTCCTGAAGGTGGTCACGAGGCTCATAATGTCATCCGTCAGCCCACTCCACAAAATGTTGCAAGTACTTCTGAACCTGTGACCGCTGCACAATTGGAAGGAATAATCACAGAAAGGATCAGGGCCATCATAGCCGTTGACCAAGCATAAAAGTTGGTGGGCAAGGGTCGTCCGTATCCTGCTGAATACGACCAAGTACCATACCCAAAAGGATATTTGGTACCAAAGTTCAATACTTTCAACGGTACTAACAACCCCAGACAGCACCTGGCACAGTTTAAAGCCACCTGTGGGAATACAGGAGGAAATGACGCCCTACTCTTCCGACAGTTCGTTAGTAGTTTAACAGCAACTGCTTTCGAATGGTATGCTGAATTGCCGAATGATTCTGTGAAGACTTTCGCAGAATTAGAAAAAATATGTTCGTGAAAAGATTCGCTAGTGCAACTGAGAAGATCACAATCGCTAACCTCGCTCTGGATAAGAGAAAAAATAGAAGAATCAGTGACTAAATACATCACTCGCTGGCGAATTTTGAGCATGAAATGTGAGCAGCAGTTAGAGGAGGAACATGCCGTACAGTTGTTAATGGGCAACATTGATGACAAGATGCAACCCTTCCTGTGCATGGCTACAATCAATACATTTCAAGACTTGCTTGACAGAGTGGCCAAATTTGAGAAACTGAATTTGTCCAGATCAGAAAATCACTCTGATAAGCCCAAGAAGGCCAAGGCCCCAGGTGCTAGAAGGGGTGAAGCCGACTCTACATTCTTCTCCAGAGCTGATAGAGAAAAGCAGGTGATTTACAATGTAGACAAGGGCAAGTAGCCGATGCAATATCAAGAAAAGCTCAAACAGGCCTACAACCCCAATCCCCAACCGAAGCTGATATTAGGGGGAAATGATAAGCCACGGACTTATCAAGCTGGAGGCCAAAGACAGGCAATATGAACTGGTGACAGAATGTTCCGATCCCTTAAAGATAAAATGAATAAGGAATATTCATTCAAGAGGGAGAGTGTCGCCAAATTATTTCGACAAGTGTTGAAATCGGGTTTAGAACTGCCTGAATGCAAAAGACCCGAAGAGTCGAAGCACACTGGTGACCCAAATTATTGTCCATATCATCGGGTACTCAGCCATCCTATTGAAGATTGCTACATCTTCAAGGATTGGCTTGAAAGAAATATAAAAAAGGGGAACTCACTTTGTCCGACAATGTGTTGTCTCACCCTAGAAAAGAATCAACTCGGGTGGTCACGTCCTCTTCCGTACCCCTGGTTGAAGAAAGAAGAAATGAAAAATGAAAAGAAGCCAATTCAAGAAGAAAAGTGGGAGACTGCGGTTTCCAAGAAGACCGTGAAAATGTTTGAAGCAGCTTGAAGGAGTTTCGTGCGTAAAATGGAAGTCTCCTATTGAGCCAATGATAGATTTGAAGGCACTGCCAGTGGTACGACTTTCTACTTCTAAGTAGTTTTTCAACCAAGTTGGTTCTTCAAAGACTGGAAAGAAGAAGTTATCCAAGAAGAAGTTATCCAAGAAGAAGTTATCCAAGAAGAAGACCCAAGTTGAAGAAAGGAGAAGATGACTGCGACTCAGAGGGTTATCGACAGTTTGGATGAATACTATCAGACTGTGAGGCGACCTATCAAGCTTGCTGACTTCATGACAGAGCTTAAAATCGATGAGGCTGAAGAAGGAGATGAAGATTCTCTTCCCAAAGAAGTATGTCGGGTCATCTCAGTGGCGCCGAGTACCTTGATAAAAGAGAAATACATAGAAGAAGTACCCTCTGAATCCTGTATGATGGTTTTGCCAATGGATTACAGTTCGGAGGAGGATTTGTATTTTCCAGAGGGAGACGAATCAGACCCTAGCATAGCGTCTCGGATGGGACATGTAAACCTGGGTGGTGATTCTGAATCAACAGATGAGTTCCCTAGATGCAACAATGGCTGATTCTGAAGAAAATACTCCATTAAATGACTCTGAACCGGAGGAGATTACTCAAATGCAGTTAAGAAGCGAAAAAATACTACCGCCTCCACCGACCGAAGAAAGGGGTCTCCAACAAAGACAAGGAGAAAAAGATAGTTATCAATGATGATATTATTCTTGAAGATCCTAAGAAAAAGAAAACTCCAGCCAATGGGATAGATTATAATATCTTATCCCATTTAAGAAAAATTCCAGCACAACTCAGTATATACGACGCGTTGATAATGTCTAAAGACCTTCGGGAGACTCTGATTCAGGCTCTCAAAGATCCCGAAAGATATGAGGCATATTTTGCTGAACGTAGTTTGACTGAGGTTCTGCAAGCTCGAAATGAGCCATTCATTACTTTCTCCGAAGAAGACATGATGTTCGGAACTGCAGACCATAATCGTCCTCTGTACATTACTGCAAAGAGCGATAAGTTGATCATCAGTCGAATCCTGATCGATCCCGGATCCTCCATAAATCTGATAAGCTTGAAAGCACTGAGATCCCTCTGCCTTGATGTGGAACATCTCGGGCCAGATAAGCTGATGGTGCATGATTTCAACGAGAAAGGGCAGAAGACCCTTGGGTTATTTATGCTGCCTCTTGTATTTGGAGAGCTCCACACAGAAGCTAAATTCCATGTGATTGATGCGGATACTTCATTCAAGGCGCTACTAGGTCGTCATTGGTTGCACGAATATGGTATTGTCCCGTCAACATTACACCAGTGTATGAAATATCTCAAAGATGGAGAAGAATTCAGGATCTCTGGTGACATTCAGCCCTTTACAGTTCATGAAGCAACAGTCTATGAAGATGCGCGGTACTTTATGCCAAAGAAGCAAAAGTCTTCGAGCTCCCTCGAAGCTAAAGCATCAAATTCAAAGACTGCAAAGCGACCTGAAAGAGAAGGTGAGAAAAAAACAGGTGGGGAGAAAAAAGGCAGCGCCGACTCTTCCCAAAGCACCGACCATTCCAAAAGAAAAGAAGCATGTACCTCATCTTGGGAGTGACACAGATGAAGATGATGTTACTCCTGCCAAATCTCGGAAAGTATGCCAGTCCATGGATGAATGGAGCAGACAGGTCGAATTTTCAAATGATGATTATGACTACGACTCTATTTATATGAACACGGTGCAAAATGTGTTCTCTAGAAGAATTGACAGCCTATCAATTTCAGATAGTGTGCTCGTAGTCACACGTGTTCCCTTACAACACTTCAAAGAACTTATTTCGCGCGAGGTGCATAAAGTTGAAGAACTCGCCACTCTCTATCTGCCTCCCCGTAAAAATGGGACTGTGCTAAAGAATGTGTTATATTCCACGGGAGTTCGCGAAGAGGAGAATCATGACTGGGATTGCATGATTCTCGACTCCGAAGAATTATTTCCTACGAGGTTACCTAAATTCAATACAAAAAATATTCAGAGAATGCTATGAAAACAGGTCAATATTCCTACCACCAAAAGACAACTTCGTACAAGTCTGGGCCTTTGGTATGGAAGGAGTCCGCGTCCGTTACGGCAGAAGGATACAGACGCATATAAAGGTATCGGTTTCATCAAACGAAAATTCCTCCGGAAAGAGATTTGTCGCGCCATCACATGCGTGGAAATTGAATCCGAAGATGGTGATGCTGAAGAGATATACGAAGCTGATGATTATGATGAACAGCCTGTAGAAACCGAACCTGCACCAGAAGAGCTTGAAGATGGTGGACAGGCAGCCACTATGGATGAACTAAAAGAAGTCAACTTGGGAACTGAGGAAGATCCTCGCTTAACCTTCATTAGTTCTCTCCTACCCGAAGAACAAATAGAAGAGATAAAAGAACTTCTCTATGAATTCAGGGATTGCTTTGCCTGGACATATGCCGAGATGCCTGGCTTATCCCCTGGCGTAGCAGTTCACAGATTGGCAATCAAACCGGATGTGACACCCGTCAAACAAGCTCCAAGGAGAATGAGATTGGAGATTGAAGAACAGGTGATCGCAGAAACGAAGAAGCTAATAGATGCAGGCTTCATCCGAGAAGAAAAATACACTGACTGGATTGCTAATATTGTCCCTGTGAAGAAGAAGAATGGATAGATTCGTGTCTGCATTGACTTTAGGGACCTCAACAAGGCGTGCCCGAAAGGCGATTTTTCACTCCCTGTATCCGAACTCCTGGTGGACAATACGTCCAACTACGACATGTTCTCCTTCATGGATGGATCGTCAGGATACAATCAAATCAAAATGGCGTCCGAAGATGAAAAACATACATCGTTCAGAACGCCCATCGGGATTTTCTGCTACACAGTCATGCCCTTTGGCCTGAAGAACGCTGGTGCCACCTACCAGCGGGCGATGACTCACATATTTGATGATTTGATACATCAGAAGGTCGAGTGTTATGTAGATGACCTTGTTGTTAAAAGCCTTGGCCGAGATGTTCATTTAAAAGATCTCAGAATAGTATTTGAGAGAATCAGAAAGTTTGATCTGAAGATGAATCCTCTCAAATGTGCTTTTGGGGTCTCTTCCGGCAAATTCCTGGGTTATGTTGTTCGTCATCGAGGAATAGAGATCGACCCCAACAAAATTAAGGCAATCACGGAGATGCCACCGCCAAGGAACCTTCGACAGCTTCGCTCGTTGCAAGGACAACTGGCTTTCATTCAAAGATTCATATCAAATCTATCGGGTAGGTGCCAGCCGTTTTCAAAACTAATGAAGAAAGATATCCGTTTCAAATGGGATGCAGAATGTCAGAAAGCATTTGATAGTATCAAGAAGTACTTGTTGAATCCGCCCATCCTGGCAGCGCCAATTCCGGGGAAGCCTCTTATACTGTATACAGCTGCACTAGAAGAGTCCCTCGGAGCACTGCTGGCCCAGAATAATGAAGAAGACAAAGAAAATGCGCTCTACTACATCAGTCGAAGGTTGATTGGAGCAGAAAGTCGTTATTCCCCAATTGAAAAGCATTGTCTGGCGCTAATTTTTGCAGTTCAGAAACTCCGCCACTATATGTTATCCCATAAAATCACACTGATATCAAAGATCGATCCGCTGAAGTTCTTGATGACAAGACTAGCGTTGACAGGTCGTCTAGCCAGGTGGACAGTATTGTTATTGCAGTTTGAAATCATATACATGCCACAGAAGGCGGTGAAAGGACAGGCCTTGGCAGATTTTCTTGCTGCACACCCAATCCCAGCTGATTCTCCGCTAAATGATGATTTGTCCGATGAGCAGATTATGCAGGTCGAGGAGAATGAAAGGCAACCATTATGGGAGATGTACTTTGATGGGGCATCATCTATCAGAACTGTCCGACCTCCAAATATTGCCAGAGCCCTAGCCGGAATCGGCCTCATTTTCTTAGCACCCGAGGGAGGCATAATGAGATTTTCATTCAGTTTGACTGAACCTCGGACCAACAATGAAGCCGAGTACGAAGCTCTGTTAGCAGGGTTGGAGATTGCGATCGATGTCAGAATCCAACATCTCCAAATCTTTGGTGATTCACAGCTTATAATAAATCAAGTACTTGGAATTTACAAGGTTGGTAAAGTCGAATTGGCCCATTACCACCGGCGAGCCCTCGAGCTTCTGAAGCAAGTACCAAATGTCAAAATGGCTCGAGTTCCTCGAGGACAGAATGCTAAAGCAGATTGTCTGGCCAAATTAGCCAAAGAGATGGCGAACATCAATGAGGAAAGTCCTATATTCATCGGGGTTTACACTCGAAGAGTATTGGAACCTGCTCTACTACAATTCCCGAGGGCAGAAAAAATTCTAGATTCAAGTCAGCAGGATGAAACTCTAGTTGGCCCTCAACCTCTCCATCAGATCGTTATGGAGAATTATCCAGAAGAATATCACGTGGCCAAGAGACATAAAGCTAGTCAAGCTTCAGAATCGTGGTGGCATTGTTTAGATATTGAAGTCGAAAATGATTGGAGACAGCCATTCATTGACTACTTCAAGGAAAACAAACTCCCGACAGAAAAGTCTATGGCCGCACAAATTCGAAAAAGGGCATTGCGATTTGCATTTGTCAAAGACATGTTGTATAGACGAGCCTTTGATCAAATGTGGCTAAGGTGCCTAGGAACCAAGGAAGCTGAAAAAGTGATATCAGAAGTCCACGAAGGGCTTTGCGGAGCACATCAGTCAGGTCCCAAAATGGCCGCTAAAATCAAGAGAATGGGTTATTATTGGCCAACTATGGTCAGAGATTGTATTGACCACGCTAAGAGGTGCCAGGAGTGTCAAATCCACGGTGATGTTATACATCAGCCTCCAAATCCACTGCACCCAACAATAGCATCCTGGCCATTTGAATGCTGGGGTACTGATATTATCGGACCAATAGATCCGCCGTCATCAGCGGGACACCGTTTTATTCTAGCAGCGACGGACTACTTTTCCAAGTGGGCAGAAGCGGCTCCATTCAGAGAAGTCACATCCGAGCATGTGATCAATTTCTTTACCCACAATGTCGTTTACAGATTCGGTGTGCCACGCCGCATAATCTCAGACAACGGTACTGCATTCAAAAGTACAAAAATCTATAAGTTTGTTGATCGGCACAAAATCGATTGGCGATATTCATCCATATACAATCCAAGGGCAAATGAATTGGCAGAAGCCTTCAACAAAACACTGGTGAAATTGTTGAAGAAAATCCTTACCAAAAATAAAAGAGAATGGCATACGAAGATGGCAGAGGCACTATGGGCATACCGTACAACCTACAAGACGCCAACCAAAGCCACTCCTTATTCATTGGTGTTCGGTGTTGAAGCCGTATTACCATTGGAGATTGAACTACCGTCACTCTGGGTAGAAATCCAGAACGATCTCACTCAAGAGCAAAATGCCCGCCTCAGAATGGAAGAGCTCGATGCACTTGATGAACTCAGGTTACATGCTCAACAAAATCTGGAAATCTACCGAGGAAGAATGGCAAAGTCCTTTGATCGAATGGTGCGACCTCGATCATTTCAGGAAGGGGAATTGGTCCTGGTGCTGAGAAGACCAATCCTCCCACACCGAAAAATTGGTGGCAAATTCATATCCAATTGGGAAGGCCCCTTCGTCATTGAGAAAGTATACCAAGGAGGAGCATATCAACTGATTGATCTGAACGGTCAGAGACCTATGCCACCTATCAACGGCCGACATCTAAAGAAGTACCATGCGTGAAAAATTTCATGACTGTTGTATTTTGTGATAATCAAAATTTTATATGCATGTTTATTAATGCATGTTTGCTCATATTTTGAAATTCTCTTGTATAGTAAGAACACATTTCAAAATCCTCCATTAGACTGGGGGCATTTTAAATATTTATTTGGGTCGACATCGTGCTGTGTGCCGAGATCCCCAAATAAATATTTAAAATCTCAAAGATACAAAGCCTATCCAAAATGTCCCTACGAGACAGGGGGCATTTTAAATATTCATTTGGGTCGACATCGTGCTATACACCGAGATCCCCAAATGAATATTTAAAAATTTTATATTCCAAATTTATTCCATTCTAAAATGTCCCTGCGAGACAGGGGGCATTTTTAAATATTTATTCGGGTCGACATCGCGCTGCATGCCGAGATCCCCGAATAAATATTTTAAAATTATCAATCCAGATATTCTTTTGTGCTAAAGAATACAAATATTTGTTTTCCAAAGTATATGTAGGTGGTCTTTCAAGAGTTAGAGACACCGTCTTCTCCAACAAACCAAGACTCAAAAGTCAAGAAAGAGACTTTTGTGGCTACACACTTCTACAAAATTGAGCCGAAGAAGCTTAAAGTCTTTCGACAGCCTGAAGCTTAAGGTTCGAATAGGTGTAAAAGGTCGGATCCAACACGCCCAAATATGACCGGATCGCTGGCAGCTCCGTCTACTCAACAAGCCATAAGAAAGGCCGTAGTAGCGGAACCCCCACTTCGTCAACCCGTCAGTAGGGACTGTAGGAAGAGCGAAAGCCAATTTGACTCGATCAATTCAAGTGATCGTAGTCCACCGAATTTTCTCAAATGACTGGAGAATCAAAATTTCAGTGGAAGGATGAGTCTCGAACAACCACCGAATGTTCGTAGGCTCCAAAATCTAAAACCACGAAGGATGACTCCAAATTTGTCAACTTCAGCAAAATCAGTATTGGGAAGCGCAATCCCCATAGCTCAAGTCTGAAGCCTGAATGGGTGTAAGAGGTCGGATCCAACAAGCTCAAATATGGCCGGATCGCTGGCAGCTCCATCTACTCAACAAGCCATAAGAAAGGCCGCAGTAGAGGAACCCCCATCTCAACAACCAGAGGACGAAGAGTTATCAAATTCTAGCTCTCCCGATCTGACGAACTCAAGTGATTCAGATTAAAGTCTTCCCAAGTGGTTAAGGATCAAGATACTACCTACGTTCGGTACTATCAATTGAACCCAAAACCTGCAAATCCTTCAACAAATCCGTAAAGCACAAAGCGAGGATCGAAGGAATCTTTATTCAACAAGTCCGTCAAAGCACAAAGCAAAGGACCGAAGAAAATTATCCCAAAGTTCGTGAAAAGCCCAAGGCTGAACTAAGAGGATTCTGTCATCAACAAGTCCGCTATGCACAAAGTTCTGGACCGATGACTTCTTGCCATCGACCTAATACAAACCTAAGGGTTTAGGTCATCAGCATCTACTCATTCATCAAGCCCGCCAAAGCTAGAAGTATAGGGCCGAAGGTACAAAAATTACCTGACAAGTCAGTAAAGACAAATCAGGAAATTCTCCATCATTGTCCGCATCACAAAGCACAAAATAAAGGAAATCAGTATCTCAATCATCTATGGATACAACTAAAAGAATCAAAGAGAAAGGGAGATTAGTGTGACATCCAAACGAATTTTGGAGATCCACTAAAAGAAAATCGTAGTGTGACATCCAAGCAGATTATTAGAGATCCACTAAAAGAAAATCTTAGTGTGACATCTAAGAAAATCTCTGGAGATCCACTAAATGAAACCCTTTATGTGACATCTAAAACAAATATCTAGAGATCCATAGGGTCAATCAGCTTACAACAAACGTGTTTCGCTCTAGACGCAAACCACATTTGTTGAGGGGCATTTGTTGACCTCTAGGTATTCACCAACATAACAAAAAAAAAAGTCAGAATACCTGTAAGCCATCGGGTCCACGAATCCAGCCGAGGATACGCTGAGTCGGCGCCGCTTGCGTCTCATCTCCGCAATTCCTGCATGAATCCCGCTCTCGATCGTCACTCTTCGACGCCTTTAAAAGCCAATCGAGCGGATACCTCCGGCTGCTCTTCTCTCGTTCCATTTCCAAACAACCGAACCCCTCCAAGCTCCCGAATTCCTCCCGACTGCTCCTCTCAGCCGGCCGAACCCGAAGCCGATCGGAAGCCCTAACCTCTTCCAATCCCGTCTCCGGCTCAACACCCGACCTCCCAAACTCCACCTCCCTTCCCACTGTCGAGCTCAAATCGAAGTCCCAGCTCCCTTCGGCAGCTCCAACCAGAAGCTCCTCCTCTGCCTGTACCGACCCCAAGCCGAGAGAGAGAGAGAGAGAGAGAGAGAGAGAGAGAGAGAGAGAGAGAGAGAGAGAGAGAGAGAGAGAGAGAGAGAGAGCTTCTACCTGGCCGGCGCCTCCTTTGCCCGAGCTCCCTCCTTCGACTTCACCTCCCCAGCCCGATCTCCTCTGTCTTTGCCGCAAGAAGCTCCTGCCCGATCTAACCTACCCGAGCGAGCCCTCTTATCCCTCTCCACTTAAAACCTAAACTAACTCAGCCCCAACTCAGCCACTCACTCAACTCAGCCATTCAACCCTGACTCAGTCCACTCATCCCCACTTAAACCTAGCCTTCTAAGCCTTAACTCAGCTCAACTCAACCCCAACTCACTCCCTACCCGATAAGATCTTAGGCATGAATTTTATTTCTATTTTATTTTATTTTTGATTGCTAATTGTTTTTTTTAATTATTATTATTATTATTATTTATAATAATTATGCTATTATAATTATTATAATTATTAATAATTTTAATAATTATATTGTTATAATTATTATAACTATAATAACTACTAATTATAATAATTATGTTATCATAATTATTAATAATTATAGTTATTATAATTATAATAATTATGTTGTTATTATTATTATTATTATTAAATGCAAAAAAAAGAGATTTCAATAAAAAAAAAAGATTCTTTTCTCGACGCTTGCAACGAACCGGCAAACCCCCGAGGCGCTCACGTAGCGTTTAGGGTGGGAAACCGGTGCAATGCTCGCGACGATTTAAGGATCCCTGTTCAAAGCTTGCAACGAGCCGGCAAACCCCCGAGGCGCTCAAGTAGCGTTTAGGGTGGGAAACCGGTGCGAAGCTTGCGGCGAAGGGGATAAAAAAAATGTGTGTTCTTTATTTTTATATAAGTACCCCCGAACGCGCACGTGGTGCAGAGGGGGGAAATCTGTGCTTATTTATAACCTGTTTTCTTCTTATAATAAACAAACATAAACACCCTTAAACGCTCAAGTAGCGGGCGGGGATAAAAAAATGCATATGCGACCGCGGTGTCATTTTTGACACCTACCTGAAGCGCTCACGTAGCGTCGAGGGGAAGGTTGCCTCTTGGTTTTTCCCCTAAACGGGGGAGACGCCGGGAGGTTGCCGAATTTTGGATTGAATATCCAAGGACTTGAACAAAAAATGATGAACTTGGACTTATTCGAATGTCGAGAACTTGAGAGTGCAACAAATGACTTAATTGAACTTGAACCCAAATGAATTCAATTCTAATTGAAACGAGTATGAACATGAACCTGGATTCTCATTAGAACTTGATTGAATTCATTTTGAGCTCGGAAACGAACTCAAAGGACAACAGGGGACATGCATTTGAACTTGAACTCAAGCAGAAAACTTGCAAGAGAACTTGATCGAACTCAAATACAAAGAACATTGTCTTGAGATTGTAGTTTTGAACAACTACAAGGGGAGTTAAATGTGAACTCGGACTCAAATTTGAACAGAAGACTTTGAACCTCACTTAACTTAAATGAATCATAAAATGAATGATTTGAACACAAGCAAAGGTGTTGAAGACTCATTTTGAAACTCAAACTGATTGAGACCTCAGTGGATATGACTTGGACCATTTGAATTCAAAATTCAAATGATCAAAAGACTCAAATGAGCAAGTTTTGGAAATGAACAAGGCTACTTGGGTTTGGACTCGAATGTGCCTAGAACTTGAATGAACCTAAGCATAATTCCTTAAGTTTGAGATCAACTTTGACATTGGTTTGAACATGATTGAAACAAATGAGCAAGGAAGGACTTCAAAATGTTAAAGAATTTTTAGGAAATGTCATTCAATCCCTATTCAAACAAATAAAATTGCTTGCACTCTGACATGGAACTCTTTGGACAACATCATCAAATGATCGTAAGTGGAAGTGGAAGTGCATCTTCAAATTAACAAATATCAAAGTCATTATACACGATCAACCTAAAGTGAGTGTATAAGATGGCATGTTATTCATTTCAATCATGAATGCCATACTCACAAAAGAACATATGAAGAATGTGAAGAGGCTCATAGATGGATATAGTGGTCATCTAAAAGCACGCAAAGCTGAAACATATAAACATGGTAGGTTGCTAATAAATTCAATGATTTGTTGGCTAATGCTCACGAAGGGGATATGCTCCATATATGACGAGCCTCCAATGCACGTGGATACTTGTGTGAGGTGTCATCCCTGAGAAATGGTAGAAGGAACTTTCTAATGCAGAACAATATACTTATAGGTGGCAGTCAACAACATGCAGTGAATGTTATAATACTCCTACAAGTAGTAATAATACAGTACTAAGCAAATATACTAGCTCCCTACAAGCAAGAGTAAAGGGTCTTTACAAGGGATTCGACATACACACTAAATGTCACATACGAGCAGAATGCCAAAAGACCACAACAAGTGTAAGCTCCTACAATGAAGGCAGGTGATTAGTTAGTGCACTATGACCCGCCTACGAAAATCAACAAATAGTGCACGACAGCCTACCTGTACGAAGCAGCGAACAACTCCATTCAGAAGCTGCTACGCCACGCCACCGAATCTGCAACATCCGTACAAGCAGTCAGAAGGCGTCTATAAATATTCCAAAAATACCCCCTGCACGTGCACTATAAATTGTATACACATAGATACACTAAAGGGGGAAATATATTCTCAACCCGCATGGGCCCCGGCGAGCGTGTTATTGGTACACACATGACGTCTAGGGATGCTGCGCAGGTTGACAAGTGAATTCAGGTTCGAAACCGATCCTTCTATACGGTTCAATAGAAGTCGACAGGGTTCGAATCATTAAGCAAATATAAAGTTGTGGCGACCGATATATTTACTTTAAAACATTCATATTAGGCCATCAAGGCCTACAACAGTATGAATTCACTAATAAAGGCACGAAGCCTACGAAACCTGATCCTCAGTCAATAGCTCGGCTGAGTTAACAAGGTTCAAGCTACAAATAGAAATGACCCTGAACACCCCGATGATGGCCGTGTTGAATGCATATCCCAACCGGAGGGGTTTCCAAATATTTTCAAATGTCTCCAAAATATTTTAAAGCTCCACCCAAAATCCAAAAATCCAAAAACCCAAAAAACTCTACAAAACTCTCCAAAAATATTTAAAATTGAAATCATCCATCAAAAACTTAAAGCAAAATCCATCCACCCTCCGCAACAGTTTGCCGAGGTGGACAAATTAAAATTTACTTTAGCTCACAAAAGAGCGAAATGCCTAGTCGAAAATATCACTAGGATCCATTCTCAAACAATCTTTTGCCAGTAAGGACTTGGTACGTGTCCTCTCTAACCGGCAGTTTCGCCGCCAAATGGCACTGCAGGTAAACAGTTATGACCCGTGGCCCTCTGAACCGAGTGGTTTTGCCGCCAAATGGCACCACAGATAGCGGTTATGACCAGAGCCAATACGCTCCTTAACGGCGTTAAATCCTTGAGATATGAATCAATAGGATATGATCGATAGGGCACAAAGCCCTCTGTAAGCTAAGGTGGATTAAAATTTGTCCCCTTAGGCAAATACCCACCCCGGTCTACAAGGTCCCCTTGGACGAAGCAACCCATGACTGCCGACAAGGTTCCTTCTGTCAGGTTGGGTCGACTACCTCCTCTGACTAAGTAGATTAGGGACCACGATGGCCCGGGACGACGGAACCATGGGATCTTGATCGGGCCCATCATCCATTCCCCCACCATCCGCTTTAAGTTCAAGATGGTGCAATTTCTGTTTTAAATATCATTTTTTCCAAATCTTCAAAACCTTCAAATTCCCAAATATCAATCCTCCAAATTTCCAAATCTCCAACCATTCCATACCTATGCTGCTACTATATGCCAAATAACACGTATATTCTACGTATCTGATCGACGACTAGCCTTAATCGAAAGTTCTCTCTCGTGATCGAGAGGGGTAATTAATTATAGGGGCTTGCGCCTATAGGAAACCAGAACTCAGATCATAAAGTCCTCACAAAATGAGGGCGAAATCTCTGGGTAGTGTCTTATCTACAAACCCATCTGCCTTTCAAAATTTACCTCGGAACTTAGTTCGTTAAAACTCCCTCGCCAAATAAGAAAAAGCGAGTGG
Source organism: Dendrobium officinale (assembly GCA_019514585.1). NCBI lineage: Eukaryota > Viridiplantae > Streptophyta > Magnoliopsida > Asparagales > Orchidaceae > Dendrobium > Dendrobium officinale. Next base: position 11,110,721 of record CM033699.1, on the reverse strand, counting down.
AGGCCGAGGCCGAATTTTCGGAGCCCACATTATGCAATCAAAATACAAACTTTATGGAAAAACAGGCTATTAATCACAAATAATTATTTACGGCTAATGATGGAAGGAAAAATAATTAATTTTTAATTCTAGTGATAAGATTCTGGCCTTCTAATAGAAATTAATGGAAAAAATAAAAATGATGAAGCATGCAAGTGATGGAAATTTTGTGCGCATTGAAGAAATCTGATTGAATCAATTTTGGTTTTAATTAATTGTGTAAAAATAAGATAGAGAAATAGAGAGAATAGAAGAGGGAAATAATGAATTGATAGGGAAGTCTCATGGTTTAATAAATAGATTTTTTTCCCGAACGCCTGCTGCGGGTATAGTGGCGTGGGTGGCCCGTTAGGTCGGCCGGGTTTTATAGACCGCCAAGCGCGCTCGGCGAAGCCAGGCGTGAAAGCGAGCAGTTCCTCGTCATAAAAAAAATAAAAAGATTCTCCCCGGAAAAAAAGAATGTCTTACGCATGAAAAATTTTCTATTTATGCTATAAATTTTTTAACCATATGCTTCAGAACTCTGTAACTATGAGCCTCACGTAGCACCGAGACAGAAACATCCAATAGAGATAGGAATAGTCCACCATAATAGAACAGAGAAATCACCATATGGTAGAAAACCATTGGCAGAGCTGCACCATGGGAGAAGCAATACGATCACTTGCCGGAGAGGCCCTCATTGCTGTGGGAAAAAGGGAAACAAAAAACCAAAGAAAAGGTAAATCGCCCAATAGCTAGAATAACGCAGGCTACGCATTATTATATTCTAGGTTGTCTAGAAGTTTGTACTAAATTGCTTTAATTCAAGAGACAACTTTTAAGTGCAAGTTCATGGCTGTTTTTTGTTTCTCTGATGTGCGCCTATATTTCCTTTTCAATTTGAGTTTTAGCAGATGAATGAATCTAGATTCTAAATTCTTTCATCTGAACGTTTTTCCGGAGCAACATATGCAATCAAGGACCAATCAAATATTTATCATATATAAGTGTCCAGTGATTGTGTTAGACCGGTTCATTGGACCGGTCCACGCAAGACCGGCCCGCGCGGAAATGAGGCGGAACTTCTCCGCCTCTTGCGTATGTGATGTAGACAAAGGGGGGGGTCAACTCAGGTCCAAAATAAATCAATTTTGGTTTCCCTCGAGTTTACAAGCTCAATCATTTTGAGCTGAAATTTTAGCTCATTTATGAGCTGGTCTTTAGTTCATTTATTGAACTAAGGATTAGCTCATTATTAGCTATGATTTTAGTTCATATTTATCTTATATTAAATGTACTTTTTATGCTTTTTGTGTTTTTAATTATGTAGGTCTCTTGGAATTCCAAACCGGCTTTTGAAATTCCAAGAAATGTCTTTTCCCATGCGGTGACTCCTTGGCTTCCTCCCTTGGGCTACTGTTTTCCATGCCTTGCCTCTTGGATTTCCGGTCGGCCGCTGGTTTTCCGCGCCTGGGCTCTTTCCCGTGGCTGTGGTGCCTTGGTTCCGGGCAGTCTCCTTGGCTTCCGTGGTTGCCTCTTCGGTTCCTTGGCTTGGGCTGTTTTTTTTATATGAAAAGCATTTGGGTTTAATGCTAAGTCTTTTAGAATTCCTATGGGAATTTATTAGGAGTTTCTTTGTATTCCCCTTTCTTACCTATATATATGGGAGGTATTGTATTGTTTTAAAAAGTGGACTGAAATGTTATTTTTGGAAAAGTTATAACCTGCGGGTTTGCTTGGAAAAGCTTGCGAGCTTTGTCCGTCTTTTTTCTCATCCCCTCCGGAAATCCTGTGGGCTGTTTTCACCATTCTTCTTGGCTTCTAACCTCTTTCGTCTCTCCGCAAGTGCCACTCCACCTGTATCTTTCTTCCAAGTGCAGCAACTTTAAGGTGTCTTTTAATTGCGAGTCGAGTTTGTTAAATCGTCGTTTGATTGTCTTTTAATTTCTTCTTCTTACTTTTATTTGAAATGTAAGAGTTTGTTCAAATATCTCTATAGTCATCTCTTCTTTTTGACGTATTTTGTGTTTTCTTTTTTGTGATAAAAAATATAGGGTCCCCTATATAGGGTCCCCTATATTTTTTGGTTGCATCAGTATGCCTATCAAGCCGTCAGGTTCATGGGAGCCCATTTGGAAGGTTTTTTGAGGGAATTGGGAGGGAAAATTGAATGTAGGGACTGTTTAGGGATTTCCTTTTGATTTGTATGCATTAAATAGTTTATTTTCCTAGGGTTAGAGCATGTTGAATTTGACTGAATTTGGGATCTCTGAGGTTTAAGTTTTGGGCTCTAGATTCATCTAGAGATTCTAGAGATTGTGATAGATTGATCTTCCTCTCGAATAGAGGATCACTTGTATCTTGTTGTTTCTTATGTTCTATTTGATTATTGCAATAAAATTACTGTTTTTCTAATTTTCTTTTGGAGCGTGGAAAAATTTCTCGTTCTTTTTGTCTTTATTGCTATGATTCACTTGAAATCTACTAGTGTTTCCTATCAGATTTCCCAATGCTAAATCACACTCTCCGTTAGTGTTTACATGAGCAAGAACTTTCCCACTTTTGATTTTTAAGAATATGACCTCCCTCTCACTTCACACTTCAAATTTCTCAGGTAGCTTCTTTCAAAAGATTGAGGAAGGTTACTTTTGTGAACAGCGTGCCCAAATCTGCTTCTGGCAAAATCTTGAGAAGGGAGCTCATTCAAAAGGTGAGATCAAGTTTGTAAGGATTGCCACCCACTTCACTACCATATTAGGTTTTCATATGTCATAGCATAATATAACTTATATATATTTTTTAAATTATTTTGGAGCAAACGAACAATACCACTGGGTCACGCACCCAACAGTATAATAATTGCAATTTTACTGCAACGAGAAACATTGAATTGTTGTTATATCAAAGTTCTCTTATTTGAATTTGCTATGTCAATAATCTTCTTAAATCGACAGGGCATTCATACTTCGAATTATCACTAACTACTTGGCCGAGTGCCATTGCATTTGATCTATGAAACAAAGATTAAAGATAACGAATCATTGAAAAAAATCCATAATTTGAATTCTCTTACTGCTAAAATTTGTGATAAATTACACTTGAACTTGCTGAGTGTTTGGATTTTTTGTATATTTATGATGCGAGTCATTGACTATTCGGGAGTAAAATATGTTATTTACTACTGGGTGGTAATTTGAATATGTAGCTGTGTTAAATGCATTATTTTTTTAATTTTTTTCCTTGAGTGCTTTCATGCAAGTTTAAATTGCAAATTAATTCAAAAATAAAATAAAATTGGTAAATTCTTAATTTATAGTTTTCTATTTCTATCAGGTTATTTTCGTGGTGTCAAATTATGGTTTTCTTAGTACAAATTTGATACCTACCGGGTAGAGTAGGAGCACTTTTCTTGAAGGAGGACCAAGTTTTTTAATCGATTTTGACCTCAAAGCCAGGAGGGTCTGCTTTCTATGAATGTTCTCAAGTATTGACAACTTTTACTTTTATATAGCAGTTGAGGATTTCAAAATATTTATCTAATCACATGCAATTTTTTTAGCATTGAATGAAGCTCGAGGTCTTTCTGGTGCAATGATGAAATTTGAGGTTGTCTCTCAGTAAGTCATCTCAAAGATTTGAGTTCTAGTCGTCTGTTCTTTTGGGGACCTACTTTGGGTCGCCTTCAAGCATCTAGGCATCCCATTTGTTGCCATTGAAAGGTGAACTTCATCTTTAAGTTGCCTTCCCCTATAGTCTGACTCCCCCTCATCTTCTTGGCAACCTAGATTTCATCGACACTTCGATAAGTTTTTGTGAGTTGGTCATCCGCTGGCATCTTTAGCTGGCCGATGTGCCGCTGGGCCAAGGCCAGTTCAGGTTTATAGGAGGTGGAACTTGTCCGCCTCCCTTGGGTTTGGCCAGCCACATGGTGGGCCCCAACTTGCCAAATAGCTTTGAATTTCAAAGAGGAGTGGGCGGCTAAGTATTGGGAGGGAGAATATTTTAGGAAAGTTTTTGTATTAAGAGGGAAAGGAGGTTTAGGAAGGATTATGTTTTGTTTAATTGAAAATTAGGGTTTCTTGGCGTTTGGGCTATAGACTCTCTTGTCTAGAGATTTGGGAGGACGATCCTCCTCTCAAATTGAGGATCTCTTGTATCTTGCTTTGTGTTTGTTTCCTTTCATTTTCTATAAGACATTGCTATCGTTGATTGTTCTTCCACGACGATTTCTACGTTTTTCTCGCTGTTTTTATCGATTATTGTTAGGTTTGCTTGCGAACTAAAGTAGATCTGATATGATTCTTGCGAACTCAAGTATTTCCTATCACTGGCCTTCAAGTTACCTTCACTATTAGGTTGAATTCTCATCGCCTTCCCCAACTGATCACTTAGGTGATGTGGCTGTCCACCTCCTGCACACCTGGTGATCCATGAATGATGTCACCTTGTCTGTTTTGTCATTGTTGTTGGACTTGAGGTGATTATCATTTCACGGACATCATTCATTGAGCCGCATGATTTTGTTGATTTTTTCTGTCAAATTTCCTTCTTTTCATGCTTAAAAAATCAAGATTAAGAAAATGTAATGATGCCCCCTTGGTCAATTAGGTAGCACGACAGTTGAGGTCCACTTTGATAAAGCTTTTGTAAAATCAATTTGCAAGCAATAGAATTTCCATTAGATGAAAACCATCAAAGCATCACTACCAAAACGTATTTTATATATATATATATATATATATATATATATATATATATATATATGGACCTGATCACATGATAAATAATAAACAGAAAATATAACTGCAAAGGTAATGGGGCTGTTTAGTTATTGTAATCAAAACTGGTACAGGCTTTGCACGTTTGCACTGATCTTATCATGCCCCCTCAAGTTAACAGTGGAGGTTGAATTGTTAACTTGTTGCGAATCTAAATGAAGCGATTAGAGATAAGAGCTTTGGTGAATATATCTATCGGGTAGTCTTCATATGTGATGTGGTGAACGATAATATATTGAGCTTTGATGCAATTACATATAAATAATAATTGATTTCAATGTGCTTCGTACGAGCATACAAGACAGGATTATTTGCTAATGTGAGGGTTGAAATGTTATCACAATATGTAGGAGTCAGATCCGAAACTAGAATTTTAAATTCAAATATTAGACACCTTAACCACATTACTTCACTGGCAATAGCAGCTAGAGCTCTATATTCAGTCTCGGTTGAAGAGCTGGCGTTGTGGCTTGTTTCTTAACTGACTAAGAAACTATGGTGGAGCCAAAATAGACACAATAGCCAGTTATGGAGCGACAATCAATTTTGTTAGTGGCCCAATCTGAATAAAAAAATGCTGTAAGATGTAGAGCAGAAGATGAAATTGATAATCCATACTGAGTAGTGCCACACAAATAGCGAAAGAGTCTTTTTAGGAGCTTAAATGTAGAAGAGACGGCTTGTGCATGTGTTGATAGAAAAGTAACAACAAATGAGATATCTAGCCTTGTAATTGTTAAGCACTGGAGAGAGCCCACAAGTTGCCAATAGAGAGAAGGGTTGTCAAATAGTTCAGAAAACTGAATCCATTGATGATATTTTTGCTGGTAAATGTGTTTGTACTAATTTGCATTCGAACGAGCCAGCTTTCTACAGAAATTGTAGTAAATACCTGTTCTGAGAGAGGTGTATGCCAATAGATTTGGATTGGACTTCAATTCCAAGAAAGTAAGCAGTAGATCCAAGCAAGGTTTTAAAAGGCGAAATCGGGAATCGAGGCGTTTTTTCTAAGCGAGGCGAGGCGTAAGCCTCGAGGCGGATCGAGGTGCAAGCCTCAAAACGATTAAAATAAATTAATTTAAAATTTTAAATAATGACAAAAAATAACAAAAATAACAATTATTTGTACTACCAATAATAAAATAACATGAATACAAAAAATATACCAGTCTGCCGAGGGTCCAAGGGGGCGCTGCCCCCTGGCGGGGTTGCGGGTCAAGGGGCAGCGCCCCTGCGGGGGTTTCCGGGGGCAGCGCCCCCAGAACAAAATTATATTATAAGAGTAATTTTGAAATTTTGCTTGTTGTATATGCTCAATACCGAGCGTACCGAGCATGTACCGCTCAGTACCGAGCATGTACCGCTCAGTACCGAGCATGTACCGCTCAGTACCGAGCATGTACAACTCAGTACCGAGCATACCGCGTAATTTAAATGTAATTTATATTAATTAGGCTAATTATATTAAAATTTAATTAATAATTATAATACTAATTATTCAATTAAGTTTAAATAGATAATTAATTCATGCACTAATTATATTATTAATTATTTAATTAATTTGTTTAATTATTAATATTTTAAATTATATTAACTAAGTTAATCAATAATAACTTAGTTGCGTCTACGGTTTGCCTTTCATCTTCTCTTTTCGTCCTTGCTGTTCGGCTTCGTTGCTTCACAGGAGGTGTAGAGATTGCACGTGTCGCTTCTTTAGCTCCTTCGTGGCTGTTCGACTTTGCTCCTTCGACGACTTTCCCTTTCCCGTCGGATCGTAAGCTACAACATTTTGATCGGAAGAAACAACGGGAGCTCGCTGACTGTGAAGGTAACTTTCTCACTTTCGAGGCGCTGCCTCGATGCGCCTCGACGCCTCACGCGGTGAGGCGTACGCCTCCGTGGAAAAAGGCGTAAGCCTCGCCCGAGCGTTCGAGGCTTAAGCCTCAGTTCGCCCGACCTCCGCCTCGATTCGAGGCACGCCTCGAGGCGTCCGCCTCGAACGCCTTTTTAATCGATGGATCCAAGATTGCGCATAAAGAATCGTGAGTGGAGATTTTGTAAGAGTTAATCAATGGTGGTCGCATCATTTCCAATAAAGCGTATGCCATCAATATAAACAAGAATATAGATTTGCATGGAATCTTTGTGATAAAATAAGAATGAGGGATCGACATTGCTGGCAGAGAATTCATATTGTATTAAATAAGAGAACATTGTAGAAAACCACTGTCGAGCTGCCTGTTTGAGTCCATAAATTGTTTTGTGAAGTTGACAAACATGATTAGGAAAATTGGAGTCAATGAAACCAGGAGGCTGTTGCATATAACAAGTTCAGTTAGAGCACCATGAAGAAATGTATTAGAGACATCCAGTTGGTAGATTGTCCATTTATAAGTGACTGCCACAATAAATAGAATGTAAATTGTTGGAAATTTAACAACATGGCTGAATGTGTCATTGTAGTTGAGGCCAAAGTGTTGAGAAAATTCTCGGGCTACTAAACGAGCAAGAGAGTCATCAGAGTTGTATTTTGTTTTAAACAACTATTTATAGCCCAGGCCATTTTGAGTTGGTGACGGAGGAACTAAAGACCCAGTACCTTCTGTTGAAGGGCTTCAAATTCTGCTAACATGGCTGATCGCCACTCTGAATATTTGTTGGCCTGAATAAATGTGGTAGGTGAAGTTGGGACTGTTTCATGATGCAGGGTAAATATATATTTGGGTTTTTGAGTCCCTGTTTGTGATCTTGTGATCATGTGGTGGCGTGGCATAGCAATATGAGATGCATTTATAGGTTGAGGAGAATTTGTAGGTTGGGATGAAAAATGAAGTGTTTGGGGGATGTATGAACTGAGTTGCATGAGGTAGAAGTTATGCTGATTGAAGAAGTATGAGAATTTGATACATTGGAAGGGTTAGGAGAAGTTTAGGTGATAGGAACAAGCGTGAGAGGTGGAACATAGTAAGTGAGTGTGCTTGTGGAGGGCTGAGAAGACTGAATTGTAGGGAAATAGTGATTCATAGAAATTAACATGTCAAGAGACATATATGCGATTGGTGAGAGGATCAAGACATTTATATCCTTTGATTGAGTGGCGTGTCCGAGAAAGGCACGAGCAATTGAGTAGGGTTTGAATTGTGTGTGTAGCTTGGAAGGAAGCCATGTATAATAAAGACAACCAAATACTTTTAGGTGATGATATGTAGGAGGCTTTTGATAAAGACATTGGAAAGGGGTGAGATTGTGGGTTGTTTTGGTGAGCAGTCTATTTATAAGAGAGACCGTAGTTAATAGTGTTTCAACCCAAAAGGGAGAGGGGAGATTTGATGTAAATACAAGAGCTTGAACTGTCTCAAGAATATGACGATATTTTCGTTCATCAATCTCATTTAGCTCAGGTGTATAAGGTCAACTAATTTAATGAAAAATGCCAAAATTGCAAAGATGCTACTGGAAGGTTTCATTAATAAATTCACCACTACCATCAATTTGAAGAATCTTATGGGTTTTTGAAATTAACGTTCAACTAATATTTTAAATTGAAGAAAAATATTGCAAGCATCAGATTTACATTTCAACAGATAAACCCAAGTAAAGCGAGAAGTCATCCACAAATATAATATAGTATTTATAAATGTTGTAATGAAAAAACAGGCGAGGGGCCCCATACATCAGTGTGTATAAGTTATAAATATTGAGTGGACTTAGGAGAAGCTAATGTAGATGGTAGGCGATGACTTTTAGCATGATCATAAGTAGAACAATGCGTAGAAGTAGCTCTAGGAATGCTGGAGAACTTGCTGGATAGCAGTTTTTGAGTAGCTAGAATTGGATGTCCAAGCCGATTGTGCCAGAGATCAAATTCGGTTGAGGTGCTGAGAAATGCATAATAAGATCGACGAAGCTGCTGCAAGGAGGATGGAACACCATAATAGCTAACGGGATAAAGATCATTAAGACTGGGACCTCGAAGCAAAATCGAGATGGTCTTGGAATCCTTGCGTGTAAAGTCATTAGCATCAAATGTAACAGAAGAAGAAGTATTAGCTATAAGTTTGTGAACAAAAAGTAAGTTATGTTTAAGTTGAGGAACATGTAGAATGTTTGTTAAACGAAGCATACGAGTAGGAGTAGGTAGAATTATTTGACCGGAGTGTGTAATGGGTAATACGGTGCCATCGCCAACTTGAACTTGTGAAGATCCTGTATATGATTGAATATCTGTTAAGTTAGTTGTATCACTGGTTAGATGAGACGATGCTCTAGAGTCTAGAAACCAATCAATAGAGGGTGAGCCCTCATGAGCAAGATAAGCTGGTTGAGATGGTTTATAGATAAGATCAATATGATACCAACACTTGAAAGCAGAATGTTCAAGTTTATCACAGATTTGGCATTCAAAAGGATATAGCACGATTAAGAAGGTAGGTGGTCGACTTCCACGTGATTGATTATTAATTCAACCACGACCATGACCATAAGAACGGCCACAAACAATAGCAAGTGCGAAGGAAGAGTCGGATTCTGGCTGGGTCTTTTTGCCGATCAGAAGCAATGTTCAGTTCCTCACTACATAGGAGAGCATATAAATCATCCAGGCTGATGAGATGAAGCTTGGACCGAATTGAAGTTTTGAAGGCATTGTAAGAAGAAGTTAGCCCATTGAGAGTATGCAAAATAATGTCTTAAGGATCTAGATTGGATTTGGCATCAAAAATAACATCAACTTTTTGTTTTATCTCAGAGAGATTTTGCACCATGGATTTGTCTTTCATTTGTAACTAATGTTATTCATTCTTGAGCGGAAGGATGCGAGAGTGATTAGTGGACTGTAAACGTCTCTTTTGATTAAACTAGATGTCATTAGTAGTGTCTAAGTTGAGAACATAAGGTAGGAGAGATGGTAAAACAGGAAAAAAAAAATTAATTCTGTACGCTAGTACTAAAGAGCTCTGCTGCCATGATAAAGCTTGTGTAGAACAGGAATCAATATGGAAGCAATAAAATTTCCATAAGATGAGAGCCATCAAAACATCACTACCGAAATGTATTACAGTAACATATATATAACCATAGGTGGTTATCATCCTATGGATCTGTTTACATGATAAATAATAAACAGAAAATATAACTGTAGAGGTAATGGCTCTGTTCAGTTATTGTAACCAAAATTGGCACAGGCTTTGCACGTTTGCACTAATCTTATCACACTTATCACACACTAATATTATTTTACTTGTTTTATTATTGTTATTAATTTTTTTATTTAGATGTGTGAGTGTGCACCATTCAAAATTCATATAGTTTTGATGATTTTCCCACTAAGGCATGTTTGTTCTTGTGACTGTACATCTTCAGTAGTCTAAGGCGATGTCGCGAGTGCGGGCGGAATGTCGGAAACCAGGATGGACTCGATTTTCGGGTCAGTATCGGGTTGATTTCGTGTTTTTGTGTCAACTTGAACCAGACCCGTTTTTTAAACGGGTCAAAAATCTAAACCCGAACCCAACCCGTTTACTAAACGGGTCAACCCAAACCCGGATTTTTTGGGTCAAGTTCGGGTCGGGTCAAAAATTGACACCCCTAAATCCGGATGATTCTCTCTGTCCAGTGCCCGCACAGAATCCCAAATAGGCCCTAAGAATCAAGGTTGATTTGTCCCAAATAAACATGTTTGTTGAACAAATGGATGGCTTTTTTTTAGTAATTGCTTTTATTTGTATCTCATTTAATCTGGAAAACATAATTATTTTCTTATGTCCTTTGATTCTCAAAACACTGTTTAAACAGAATCTGGAAAATATAATTTATTTGTTAATTATAATTCTCATAATTTCTTTGATTGTCCATTTGAAAAAAAAACTCTCAATGTTTACAGCTAATTGATTTAATAAATTCTTCACATCCACTTGTGAAAGTTTTTTAGAGCATGCTCAGTTAAATTAGTATATATAAAAATTTGTGCAATTAAAGAGCAAACTACCCATTCTGATTCAATCTAGAGAAGCACAATAAATCGGACGGATATGTTCATGGTTCGACCGGTTGAATTAAAGTCAAATCGGATGATGTAATAAATAATAATATTATTAAAAATTAATAAAATAAACATAATAATATGACAATTTAACTTTAAAAATAAATCAATCCTATCATACATATCAGGTATCCAAACTAAGATGAGTTAGAGGTTTAAAATCACGCTTTATGTTATATATTTAGGTATAATTTATACATTTGATTTAATATAATCATTAATATAATATAAATATATGAGCATTTTATAATATTTTAAAATCATTTAAAAAAATGTATAATATAAATTTTTATAAATATATTTAATATCATTTAAAAAATAATATATTTATATATTTATAATTATATATATTTATAAGAATAATATTTATATAATATTAAAAAATTAAAAATTATTATTAAATCTCATATTTTTATAATATACATTATAATAAATTTATAATACACATTACATTAAAAAAATTTTATAGCCCAACTAGCTCGATTAAGTATAAATTTACAATCAAAATTATTCATGTAACTTTTTTAATCTCATATCATAGGAGTTTGAGGTAGTTATCTTTAACTCTTTATATAGTGTAAAGTACACACTTTTTTATAAATATATTATGTGAGATAATATGTATATATTATTGTGTAATAAAAAGTGTCATCATATTAATAAAAAAAGAGTATAATTTAAAAAATTAAAAGAATTTAATAAAATAAAATATATTATTTAAAATTTAATTAAAGCAAAAAACGTTTTTTTATAGAACCGAGCTGTGGAGAATGTAAATTTTTGTCAGTACGTTGATTTTGCGCGATTTGATCTTTGGTGGGAATATGAACGAGCTGAATGTTGCCGGAGCTGATGTGTTCCTGAATGAAGTGATAGTCGATCTCAATATGCTTTGTGCGGGCATGAAAGACAGGGTTCTTAGCGAGAGCCATAGCCGAGGTGTTGTCGCAATGTATGACTGTAGGCGACGTTTGCGGAAGAAGTAGCTCGGCTGCAAGGCGGCGTAACCAAATCACGTCGGACGTGGTTGCGGAGAGCGATCTGTATTCTGCCTCGGTTGAGGATTTGGCGACCGTCACTTGTTTTTTGACGGACCATGAGACAAGGGTCGGGCCAAGAAAGGTACATGAGCCGGAGATTGATTTCCGATCCGTGGAGTCCGAAGCCCAGTCTGCATCCGTGTAGGAGCGAAGCTCAAGTGATCCACGCTGGATTGGCAGACCGAAGGAGATTGTGCCTTTAATGTATCGGAGGATGCGTTTGAGGTTCTGAAAGTCATGATTGGAAGGTGCCTGCATGTGTTGACATATGGTGTTAGTTGCAAAAGCAATATCGGGTCTAGTAATAGAGAGATATTGAAGTGCGCCGGTAAGGCGTCGGTATAGGGGTGGATCGTGAAACTGTGTGAGATCAGGTTGAGTTTTCTTTGCGGACGGAGACGAAGGTGTTGGTGCAGTCTTGCAATCTTGGAATCCGGCTTCTTGGATTAGTTTGGATGCGTAGTGTTGTTGAGTAAGGAAGTAGCCAGAGGATGTGCGAAGGACTTGTATGCCGAGGAAGAGAGGTATTTCGCCCAACTGTTTGAGAGCGAAATGTTGTTGAAGTTGTGAGAAGAGTCGCTGAATTGCTGTGTGATCATTGCCTGTCACCAAAATGTCATCAACGTAGATTAATATAAAGATAGATAAATTTTTACGATGACAGATTAATAAGGAAGGATCAGATCGGCTAAAGACAAATCCCTGTGTTTGGAGAAAAGTTGTGAGTTTATTGAACCATTGGCGCGGGGCCTGTTTAAGTCCATATAGTGACTTGTGCAGTTTGCAAACCCAGTTTGGATGAAGCGGATCAATGAAACCCGGCGGTTGCTGCATGTAGATTTCGTCCGGAAGGTCGCCGTGGAGGAAGGCGTTCGAGATATCTAGTTGTAGAACTGGCCATTGCCGATTGACAGCAAGTGTTAGCAGTAACCGGATTGTGGGCATTTTTGCAACAGGACTAAATGTTTCCGTGTAGTTGATGCCGTGCCTTTGATTATATCCAAGTGCTACCAGCCGTGCTTTATATCTAGAAATCTGTCCATCTGGTTGGAGCTTCTTCTTGTATGTCCATTTGCACCCAAGAGTTGGCTTATTTGGTTGAGCCGGTACGAGAGTCCAGGTTCCGAGCTTCTGTAAGGCCGTAAATTCATCCAGCATTGCGTTTTGCCAGTGAGTGTGTTTGGCGGCTTGTTTGTAGGTAAGAGGAGTATCGGGATGAGAAGTATGGGTAAACAAATTGAGAAACTGTTTTGGTTTGGAGATACCCGCTTTGAGACGGGTTAGCATAGGATGAGTTGGCTGAGGTTGGTTATTCGGTTGCTGCGCGGTATTGGCCGAGGAAACGTGCGAAGGGTGGGGATGAGAAACAGGGGAAGGTTGAGTGTGATTATGAATTGGGAGCGCAGGAGGGTGTGGATTTACTGGTAGAGGAGTTGAGGAGTGTGGTTTTGAAGGAATGGTGATAGCATAAGTAGGAGTTAGTAGGAATGGGGAGATATGATTGGTCGGGGCAGGCAGGGTGTGGGAAACATACATAGTAGGTGTGCTGAAGGGAAAGGTTGTCTCGTAGAAAACTACGTGACGAGAGATTATAATTTTCCCATTGGCAAGGTTGAGGCATTTATAGCCCTTGTGCTGTGAAGAGTACCCAAGGAGGACACATTCTTGAGATATTGGTTCAAGTTTGTGTGATGTGTAGGGTCGGAGCCACGGGAAACACAGGCATCTGAAGGTGCGTAAATGAGAGTAGGTGGGAGGTTTACCGTGAATACGCTGATGTGGGGACTGATAGGAGAGTGCAGTGGAAGGTAGGCGGTTAATGAGATAGTGAGCGGTGGAAATAGCATCTACCCAGTATTTGTGAGGAATGCTGGCAGCGTGAAGAAGGGTGCGAGCAAGCTCGAGAAGGTGCTTGTGCTTGCGTTCGGCGAGACCGTTCTGCTCCGGGGTGTGAGGACAGCTGAACTGATGAGTAATGCCGTTGTCCTGGAGGAATCGGTTGAACTCCTTGATGTTGTATTCGCCGCCGCCATCTGAACTGAGAATCTTAGGAATTTGATTAAAATGTGTTTTAAGATAATTGCACAGAATTTTGAATTTGGATAGAGATTCTTGCTTGGTATGCATGAAGTAAAGCCAAGAGTAGCGAGTAAAATCATCTATAGACACAATATAAAAACGATAGCCGTCAGTTGAGTTTACTGGAGCCGGACCCCAGAAATCGCTATGAATTAAAGAAAAAGGAGAGGAAGTCGAAGAAAGACTTTTATTAAAATGTTGTTTGTGGCTTTTGGCCATATTACAAGATGTGCAAGTAAAAGAATGAGATGTCTTGCGGAGATCTGGTATGAATTGAGCTAAATGCGGCAGGAGCTTGAGGTTCGGATGACCCAACCGTGAGTGCCAGAGGTAGGAATTCTGTGAGCTGACGGAGAGAGCTGTGTGAGACGGGTTCTGAATAGGTGAGATCCTGTAAAGGCCGTCAAGAAGACGCCCACGAAGAAGCGAGCGTCGATCCTGCAGGTCCTTGATTTCAAACCCATGAGAATCAAAGCATATAGAGATGTTATTATCAGCGGTTAGCTTAGAAACAGAGAGTAATTTGTGTGTTAAAGAGCGGACATGAAGTAGATTACGAAGACGTAGCTTATGTGGTGTGTCCGGTAGGGGAAGAAGGCCTTGGCCAGAGTTTTGAATCGAGAGAGGAGTACCGTTCGCGGTGGAGACGGATTCCTGACCGTGGTAGGGATTAGAGTGCTGTAGATTGCTGCTGTCCGGCGTTAAATGTGCAGAGGCGCCGGTGTCCAGTATCCATTCTTGATTGTTCATCGTGGAAGAATTGGCAAGAAGTGCCCGCGGAGAACGAGTGACGGTCGGAGCGTACTTGAAGTTGCATCTGTGCCAACAATTTAGTGCAACATGTCCGGTTTTCCCACAGATTTGGCACAGAGGTCTTGAAGCGGCAGAGGGCGAATTGGAGTTGTAAGTATTCACTGGAGGGGCTGAAGGAGCGGTAGCCTGTCTGCCTTTTGTAAATTTTTTCAGATTTCTGCCTTTGTACTGGTTTGAAGAAGCCGCGTAGAGGACGGTGTTGGCCTGACCAGAGGACTGTTCTTTGAGCGATTCTTGTTGTAAGTGGATTTCTTCATTGCAGAGTAATGCATAGAAGGTGTCCAGGTCCAGCGGCAGAAGATAAGTGCGAATTGAGGTCTTGAAAGAATTGTAAGTAGAGGGGAGACCATTGAGAATATGAATGATCGTGTCTTCAGGTTCAATCTTGGATCCCGAAGCAGAGATGTTGTCTACAATGGTCTTGATATTGGTAAGGTATTGTTGAATTGTCAGATCTTTAAGTTGGACATGGTATAATTCGTTCTTTAACTGTATAACGCGAGATCGGCTTGTGGGTTGCAACCGACGCTCAAGAGTCGACCAGGCCTCGTGCGTGGTTGTGGAAGTAATAATGTAGGGAAGAATGGATTGGGAGATGGTGGAGAAGAGGGCTGAAAGAAGATTGCTGTCCACCGTGTGCCAAAGCTTGTAATCGGTGGAAGAAGTGTCCGCCGGAGGAGAAACTTGTCCGGTGAGATGACCGGCGTAATCGTTCACAAGAAATTGTTGTAGAATCTGTGTACGCCAGATAGGGTAGTTGTCGGCGGTGAGGGGATAGGGGATGAGGTTCTTGATGTTAGAAACAAGGAATTTGAGGTTGGCGGGAATAGTGTAAGCGGTGGTGGTGGACGCCATGGGAGCGGCGGAGGAGGGAGGGTTGGAACTGGTGGATTCTTGATCCACGGTGGCGGCTCTTGATACCATGAAGCGAGGTAGCCGACGGAGGAGGGACGAGAACGAGGAGTGAGAGCGGGAGAGAAAGATTTGAATAAGAAATTGTAATATTGAATGAATAAAAAGTGTACAGTATTACAGAGTATATATAGAGAGTATAATGGTATTACAGTAAATATTGAAAATACAAATGTTTAGTATCCTAATACCGGCCACCTGACCTGCTCACGGTTGAACCAATCGGTCCGGTCCAGTGCAGTTTGTAAAACTATGATAAGATGTAGAATTAACATTTTTTTCAGTATAATATTTGGTTATCACATTTACTAAAAAAGTCTTTATAAGTATCAGTTAGTTTAGTTGATTGATAAGAATTTCAAAAATTATTGCAAAAATTAAGAGATTAAATCCTATCGTGCCATGGCTTTGTAGCTTCTTATCAGAAGCTCATATCTGATTTATGTATTAATAAACAGTAGAGGTCATCGGATTCTGTTTCAAGATATTGGTAATATCAATAGCATTTATAATGTGCTTCCCGTATGGAGTAAACAAGCTGAATAGTCATGTCATCAATGAGAGAGAATATTTTGTGCGGCGTCTGAATGTGTCTTGAGGCGAATTCGAACGCGCCACATCACCCGGGGTGATGTGACCCATCTGAATTCGCCTCCGGACGCGTTCGGATACCGCACCTAATAATTTTTCCATCAGTGGAGACGCCCTTTGCTCGAGATAAAAACTGGTTATATTGAGCATAAGGGTATCTCAATCATTACGGATCAAATCCAATAACATTTGACCATTCAAGATTGAAGATAACATTACAATTTGATTGATTGATACAATTAGATTCCAATCAGAACTAATAATCCATAATCAAATTCATCATCGACATCATAGATCACTGGTCAAATTCTGATTGAGGCTGACTTAGATATAAAATTTAAGTGTATTTATATACATAATACTTATCCATTTGCTTATCTAATAGTAGTTTTTTTTTTTAATTTAAAAATTCTATTAATATTTACTTTCTAAAGTGGAAATGGAATACATTTTTTTTCAAGCATATATTTTGATAGGCAAACGTTCTAATACTAAAATATTATATAAATAAATATCTAAATTCATAAGAATTCTATGATATTAAACTAAATCCTCAATTTTAATCTGGTTCAAAAAAAAATTCAGTTTGATACAGTGAAGGTCAACCCTGTAAAACCCCTCCGAAGCTGATTTTTTTGAGTGCTGTTAGTCCGGACAAACTGACTTTAGTCCTGGACGAACTGAAGAAAATTATGAAGAATCTGTCAATTTCGTCTGGACGATCCTGTAAGGGTCGGGACGAACCTTCGGGACAAACCGAATAGAGAGCATCATCCAGGGACGAAACAAATTAGAATTAATTTTCTTCTGTACGATCCGTGTCCAGAGGAGTTCATCCTGAGACGATCTGGGCATCGTCCTGGACGATCCTGCTTGATAAGTATCGGATTTGAGATATTTTGGAAATATTTTGAGGAGAGAGAAAAAGTAGGAGAGAGAAAGAGAAGGGAAAGCTTGATTTCGGAGGCCATAGAGCGCTTTTCGTCTGACGACGCAGTTGGAAGATTTGTTTGTCTCGCAGTAAGGACTCTGAATCCTATTTCTGATTTTGAAGATTTGGAGTTTTGATAATTTTGTGTCCAGTTTTGTATTTCCGTTACCGAAAAACGTTCATAATTTTGTATTGACGAAAGTTTTACCCACAACTTTTGATATGTTTATGATATAATATTTATGCACGATTTGAGTATTTTATGTAAAGTTTCTACCGGTTATTTTGAGTTCTGTGTGATTTGTATCGAATAGAAAATTATCAGGATATTGGAAAATGTTGCTTCAGTACAAGTAAAGTTTTGTAACGTTATTTTATTCGATTTCTGGTAATTTGATAATTTTCTGAAACTGTGCATTTTAACTCTGTTTGGAATTCTATCGACTGTACGAAATTTTAAGGAGTTTTCTAAATTGAGCCAAATCATGTTTATTGATTCCAATGCATTTATGATATGTATATAAATGTGATTATATGGTTGAATTATTGTTATTGTTACTGAAAGACAAGTGAAGACTAGTTAAACCGTTGGTTGGAGATTGACTTGACCTGTACAGGATGGTGGGCCGACGGGCTTTCCTTTAAAAAGGGTTTGATGTTATCCTCTATTGATCATTGATATAACGATTGTGAGTCATAAGTAGATTATTATGCCGACGGGCGGCCGACGGTTATGCCGACGGGCAGCCGACGGGCAAAGAGTGACGACTCTATTATTGAGCCAACGGATATATGAATATTTCTACAACAGCATAATGGATATACAACGATACATCGACTTGAAAAATGCCTTAATAGCCAGTGATTATACTTGTTCAGTAAGACTACTGTACTGAATTGCATGTGTATGGTATTGACCTATTGATCTCATTATGGATTCATGGATTTATTGATATCGATGAATTTGTATTAAAATTTATTTATTGACGGATTTACATATTTACTGTTACTGTACGATTTCATTGATATTCGCATTATGTCACTAAGCATTGATACTTATACTGATATGGATATCGATATTGCATTGACTTATTGTTACTATGGACATGGATACTATTGATTCATTGATATTGATTCATTTATACTATCGCTTCATTGATACATTGTATTGAACTGCTGCAAGTGATTCATTGATCAATATGGAATAGGTTTTACTGTATTGATTTGATTTCAACCGTTCTTACGATGTATTGGTTTGATTATTTTATATGATTTCATACCGATTGATGTTATTGACCAGAGATAATTGATTTGATTGATTATATTGATACAATATTGATTTAACGGTTATTATCGAGATGACAATTTTTCTCTATTGATTTGATTGGATTCTTACGAGATTTGACGTATGTACTGATTTATTGAACTTTATGGATTTCTTCCTACTATTTATCGATTCTTTACCGATGATTGTGGATTGTATCGATCATGCATTGATTAATGATTTTTCGTATCTGCTGCATAGATTCACTGATCATGTGCAATTGATTGTTATGGATTTGATGGACTAACATGCATATTGTTTCAGTACCGTGCTTTGATTTCAGTTGTAGGCTTTTGGTAACCTGCTAGGCTTTTTGAAACTCATTATATGTGGTTAATATTTCAGGTCAGAGCAAGGGAGTAGAAAGTGATGGTTGATCAAGACTGTCAACGAATTCTTTCACTATGGATGCCTGGGATGTCACAAACCCGATCCATACATCAAAAGCATAAATAAAGCAAAATTAAATTATTTTATATCACAATTTCCATCAAACCAAACAGTATCATAATCAAAATTGTAATTAATTTTTTTTACCAAAAAAAAATTACAAAACATACACGGTACAAAATGATGGCCCAAAATCAAAAAAAAAAAAAAAAAAAAGAAGAGAGGATTTACATACATACCACTTTATTTCTTGCTATATATATATATATATATATATATATATATATATATATAACGCTTAAAATATTAATATTGTATACTCATTACCTATATAACAAATATCGGTGCATGGAATATAATATTACATCTTATAGGAAAGTATGAGTGGTAGGAATGAAATATAGGAATGATATATTTGATATTAAAGTTGTACATGGGTGATAGACATGTAACATTAATATTTTTTATATTAGATATGTAGATAGCATGAAATAAAGTGATATGTATGTAAATCCAAAAAAAAAAACTTTCAGCTCGACAATTCCCCACAAAATGGGAAGTCATATATGCACGAAAGAAGAGAAATAAATCAAATGATAGAAGTAGTTACAATCACATTAACAAGTCTTTACCTCACAATGTGGGTTGGGCTAAAAAAAAATCTTCTTTTTTTTTTCCATTGTGCATGTTCAGAGTCAAAATCTCATTCAAATAAGGTCATTTCTAGTACTTTATAACCAATTTTTTTTAGGTCTACCTCTATCTTTCTTAACATAGCTCAAATCTAATGCATCTATGATCTTTATGGGACCATTGGAAGGCTGACATTTTACATGACCAAACCATCCACTAAGTTGATGGGAAAAAAAGAAATCAATGCCACAAAAAAAGCAACTAATTTGCATATTATGATAATTTATATTGCTCGTATCACTTGTCCATACTAGGGAAGTCAGTCTGGTTCAATATTTGGGAACAAATAGGCCTAGTTTAATCATGTTTGGTTGATTAATTAATATTAGTGTGTTTTGTGTGATGTAGGGTCTATAAGATTTTTATGGTGAAGATAACAAGTAGATTGGTGTTCCCTTAGGATGATATTGAAAGGATTACTTACGTGGTCGTACACTGAATATTCAGAGCTTGGATAAATTTGGAGCTGAAACTGTTAAGCCATTAAAGGGCAAATTTTCCTTTAAGAAAAGGGTGGAGGAACTCCAAATCAAAGATTAGAGATGCTAGCAAACTAATAATGGTTCCTTTATAGATTTTAGAATACTAGTTAAGAATATGATATTTTTAATCTAGTTGCTCACAGCAAAAAATCATTTCTCTAAATGGAATTTTTGGCTAGAGAATGTTAGGGTTATTAGGGAGTAGAGGTCTTAGGAGATTATGAAGGATGTGGGGAAGTAATTTGAGAGAGTTTTGAAGAAGTTGGATGTGTTTGAGGGTGTTAAGAGAAGCTATGCTCAAGGATATGCAAAGGAGATAGGAATTGTATTGGAAAAGGGAGAGAAAAGAAAACAAATGACTCACTAAAGCTCTAAAGGGTCACTCACAAACTTCAATGGAGACTAGAGCAACTACCAAACTTTTTCACACAAAAAAGTTGTATAAGCAAAATAATTTTTATTCAATGAATTATAATGTACAATGTAATGTCCTATTTATAGGTCTTTTTCAAGCTTAACAACTCTGAAAAATCTAAGAACCAATAAAATGATATTATATTGAGTAACAATGTGTACTAATGCAAAGAAAAAAAAAAAAATTTAAAGCTTTCAACAACAAACATCAATAATATTAAGCCTTTATACCACTACGTGCGGTCGGCTACATGAATTCTTTTTTTTTTTCATTGTGTCCTATTAAGAGTCAAATTCTTATTTAAATCTAATAAAAAATCATTTATAATACTTTATAACAAAGTTTTTTTAGATATACCTCTATATTTATTAACAAAAGTCAAATTTAATTAATTTACTCTCCTAACTAAGGCTTCGTTTGGGACGGTTTTTTTATTGCTTCTGAAAACTGAGTTTTAGTACAAAAATTAAAAAATTTGTACTATAACTCAGTTTTGAAAAGCAATAAAAAAAATAGTCCCAAACGAAGCCTAAGTTATCGAAAAACCGACATTTTATATGACCAAACCATCTTATACTATCATTTTACTTGAAGGTGTGTATTGTAGAAGACAGGTTTAGTGTGGTTTTTTAAAAATAATAATAATGATAATAATAATAAGTAAATAAATAATATTTAATTAATTTTAAAAAATAAATAATATATTATAAAATAAGTATTCATCATTTCAAAAGCATATAAATAATATAATAGCGAATCATTATAATTATAAATCACATAATTAATAATAATTTTTAAAATATTCAGAAATAAAAAAAATACAATATTTAAAAAATAACCGGTAATATTAAATACTTATTTAATGTTACCGAATAATTTGGTTGGCTCAAAAATAGAAGCAATAGTTAAAACATTAATAGCATTGAAATGATAACAAATAGAAAAGGTTAGCAGCTCAGTAATCAGTCTTTATTTTTTATTACAAAATAATTATAAATAAAATAGAAATTAAGAGAAATAAAAATAAAAATAATAATAATAATAAAAAGATTATACGGATGCTTTTCTTGTGAGCTGGATGGCAATTAATATGAAAGAAAGCTTTATGGTGGCGTCCTTTGTGCTCCAAATCTGGAAGTACTTCAGCTGTTTTTGCCACCGTTTATTCCTTTGCCTATGCAAGAATTGTCATTGGTCTATTATTATAATTTTTTATTATTTTACTTTTAAAATCAAGATCATTCGTATAAGTATCTTTCAAAAAATTAAAATAAATAATAGTTGGGCAAACAGTTACAAACAAATGAGATCTCCTGCTTAAAGCATCAGCTACCTTGTTTAACACACCAGTTTTATGTTTAATATGAAAATTATACTCTTGCAAAAAAGAAACTCACTTAGCATGCCTTTTATTCAAATTTTTTGAGAGAATAAAAAACATAATGCTTCGTGATCAGTATTTAAAACAAATTCCCGTTAGATCAAATAACATCTCCAGAATTTCAAAGATTTAACAATAGCATAAAATTCCAAGTCATAAGTAGAATATTTGGATCGAGCATCATTCAGCTTTTCACTAAAATAAGCAATAGGTTTTCTCTTTTGACTAAGCTCAGCACCAATACCAATATAAAAAACATTACAATCAACTTCAAAAATGTTTTCAAATTTTGGCAAGCTAAGAATGATGGGCAGAGGTGGGGCCGGTGGTGGCCATGATGGTGAAGGTCGTGGGGAGTGGCTGCCGACGGTGGTGGCCGCGACCGTAAAGATAGTGACAGCGGTGACAAGCAATAGTGAAATGATCTAATATACTTTAAATATTCTCATAACCCTATATTTAAAATAATTCATATAATTTTACTTCACATCAAACAATTCCTTAGTTACTTTTTGTGTTACTATTTTATTTTAAGTTTAAATTAGTTTAAGGAGCATAGCAAGAAAAAAAAAATAAAAAATGAGCAAATACGAAACTTAATTATGCGATTTCAATAGAAACCGAAACTTCATTCTCCAGTTTCTAATTCTCCAATTTCTACTTTGACCGATAACCAGATTTTACTATTTCGATTTCTTCTTTGACCGAAAACTATTCAAAGTAGAAATCCGATAAGTAAAATAATTCAGTTTCTGGTCAAAACAGAAACCAGAGATATCCAAGAATGAAGTTTCGTATATGTTCATTTTTAATTTTTTTTGTTAATCTTCTCCTTAAACTAATTTAAACTTAAAATATACTCTTTTTTATAAAATGCCTTTTTTTTCTTATTATTTTTATTTTTTTTAATAGATTTAAGCTTTATTTTTATTTCCTTAAGAAAATAATAATAATAATAATAATAAGTAAGCCATAGGAGCCGTGCGCGCCTCAATCATCAGACTTGACAACGAAGAGCGAATCCCCCCTGGCTGCAGCTCACTCCAATGGAAAGCCCGTGACGTGGCAGTACAAGGCAATAATATTCCCACGTGGTCCCACACGTGTACTATAATTGGACCCACCATTCCCCTCCGTTCCGGTGTCCCTGCAGGATCAGCTTTCGTACCGGCCACCGCGAAGGAGGAAGGAACTTTCACCCAAAAAGTAAAAGAAAAAGGACACTTTATGAAAAAAAAAAATCTCTTCAATATGAAAAGTAAAGAGTAAGGGTATAATTGTAATTTGGAGAAAGCAAAGTCTACAACGGGTGTGACCGTTTATGATTTGTGAATGATCGGCGAATGTTCCTTATTTTACTATATTTTGAATTTTTTATAATGCGTATAAATAATTTATACATATTATTTACCTATCTAATATTTTAATTTAAAATTATTTATATTTATTACTCATTGTTGCGTGTTAGAAAATACGCGGCGGTAGAGTTTGTAAATTCGTGTCCGAGCGTTGCACGTAAGTTTAACACACAAAAAGAAAGAAGGAGTGAACACCAAAAGTTTTTACGTGGAAAACCCAAAAATGGGAAAAACCACGGGGCCTTGCCCAGTTGCAAATTTCCACTAGTGTTTTGGTAGATTACAAATGGCGGATTTCTTCCCACAAGTCGGGATAATCCAAATACAACTTGTCTCTTCCACGAAATTCACAAAATCCTGCGAATTCCCTGCGTTTCCTGAAAATCCGGCAGAGTTCCGGCATCTCCAGGCGGCAGGAAAAACTCCGACGGCGGTGGTCGAGGAGGTGAGGAATCTCCTATTCCCCTTTCTCCTTCTCCTTCTCTTCTTCTTCTCTCTCTTCACTTGAGTCCCCTTGGTGTAGAAAGAGGGCTCTATTTATAGTTTTTCTGGAGTGGCATAGCCCGTAAATAGGCGTGAGATCAAGGGAGAACAGGGAGTGGTTTGAATGGACGGCCGATATCGAATCCTTTGATCATGCATCGTTCGTTGGGCATTTGATGGCCTTAATGTTGTCGGAATTCGATGATCTTGGGCTCGTTGGATTCTTCTCATCGAGTCCTTCGATTCGAGTATAAGCTCGTCAAAATCGGAGACCGTTTGGTAACTCAAATTGCGGTTTGAACCTTCCGACGACGCTTTGAACCCTTGATTCGGACTCATTTGGGCTCGGATTTGGTTAATCTTGGTGTCGTTGGGTTCGTATTTCCGAGACGCTTAGTTTGACTATAAGATCGCTGAAATCAGAGTTCATATGCTCCCGAAATTAATTTTTGAAATTTTCGACTAAGTTTTGCCTCGAGATTCGTGCCCAATCAAGATTATTTTGTGATGACGTATCAGTTGCCCCCCTATTTTCGGACGTTGAAGCACTAGGAGTCCGGAAATATGTATTTCGAAAATTTGCTTTAGCCAGAGTGCCAAGAATTATGATCAAAAATTAACATCTTGCTCGAACTTTATCATAGAGGTCCCCTTGGGTTCCAAAAGTATCAAAATCGAGTCCGAAATGTCGAAAAACGTGTCCAGGGGACCCAAAATCGTTGAAATCGAACTCGTCGGGGCGAAAAAATGGGCTCGGGACAAGTTGGGCGGCCGAGCCGGCCGGACCGGCCGCCACCGCCCGCCGCCGGCCGGCCCCAGGAACCGCGCGCTATGAGCGCGCCAGCGGTCCACCCCTCAGCCCGCGCGAAACAGCCCGCCGCCCGCCTGGGCCTGTTCCGCGGCCCGCCTAGGCTCGTTCCGCGGCCCGCCTGGGCCCATTCCGCGGCCCGCCTAGGCTCGATCCGCCTCCAGCAGGGGGCTGCTATGGCTGGGCGCGATCCGTGCATTTTTGGCCGCAGATTGCTCTGCTGGCAGCGCGAAAGGGTGCAGCCCGTTGGCTGCACCGCCAAAGTGGGCCCCACGTACGTTAAAAATGACGTTTTTTGTCATTTTTAGGCCCGAAAAAATCCCAAAAAATTCCTAAAAATTTCTAAAATTTTTCTAAAAATAGGTAATTTCTAAAATTGTAATAACTTCCCCCTTTTCTCTCCAAAACCTATAAATAGGCCTCCTAGGCCTTTAGAAAATTTGTAACTTCTCTTTCTTTCTCCCTCCGGTTCTCTGGCGGCTGAGGCTTCCGCTATTTGCGAGTTGGGATACTCGAATAGCGCCCCTCTTCGCGCCGAGAAACCTACGGGATCTCCCCCACCGGCTTACTGACGGCTGAGGCTTCCGTTATTTGCGAGTTTGGAATTTTTTCCTACTCAAATAGCGCTCCTCGTCGCGTGCAGAAGCCTACGGGATTTCTCCCTCCGGCTTACTGACGGCTGAGGCTTCCGTTATTTGCGAGTTTGAAATTTTTTTCTACTCAAATAGCGCCCCTCGTCGCGTGCAGAAGCCTACGGGATTTCTCCCTCCGGCTTACTGACGGCTGAGACTTCCGTTATTTGCGAGTTTGGAATTTTTTCCTACTCAAATAGCGCCCCTCGTCGCGTGCAGAAGCCTACGGGATTTCTCCCTCCGGCTTACTGACGGCTGAGGCTTCCGTTATTTGCGAGTTTGGAATTTTTTCCTACTCGAATAGCGCCCCTCCTCGCGTGCAGAAGCCTACGGGATTTCTTCCTCCCCCTCCGGCTTACTGACGGTCTAGGCTTCCGTTATTTGCGAGTTGGAATTTTTTCCTACTCGAATAGCGCCCCTCCTCGCGTGCAGAAGCCTACGGGATTTGAATGCCATTTGGGCGGAAGTTTGCTAGCGAGTAGTAGTCCGCCGACGAGGAGAAGTCCGACGACAAGGAGAAGTCTGCTGGCGAGCAGAAGTCCGACGATGCGTAGGAGTCTTCTAACGAGTAGAAGTCTGACGACAGGGAGGAGTCCGACGTCGGGTAGAAGTTCAACTTCGGGTAGAAGACCGACGAAGATTCATCGACGAGCAGCAGTCTGACGACGAGTAGAAGTCCGCTGACGAGCAGAAATTCGATGACAAGGAGAAGTCTGACGTCAGGTAGAAGTTCAACTTCGGGTAGAAGACCGACGAAGATTCGTCGACGAGCAGAAGTCCGACGACGAGTAGAAGTCTGTTGCCGAGCAGAAGTCCGACGATGCGTAGGAGTCTTCCTACAAGCAGGAGTCTGACGATAGGGAGGAGTTCGACGACGAGTAGAAGTCTGCTGGTGAGCAGAAGTCTGACGATGTGTAGGAGTCTTCCTACGAGCAGAAGTCTGACGACAGGGAGGAGTCCAACGTCGGGTAGAAGTTCAACTTCGGGTAGAAGACCGACGAAGATTCGTCGACGAGCAGAAGTCCGACGACGAGTAGAAGTCTGCTGACGAGCAGAAATTCGATGACAAGGAGAAGTCTGACTTCAGGTAGAAGTTCAACTTCGGGTAGAAGACCGACGAAGATTCGTCGACGAGCAGAAGCCCGACGACGAGTAGAAGTCTGCTGGCGAGCAGAAGTCTGACAATGCGTAGGAGTCTTCCTACGAGCAGGAGTCTGACGTCGGGTAGAAATTCGATGTCGGGTAGAAGTCCTATCCGAGGTTGTATGTCAGAACATTTGTTCGATGACATTAACCTGTGAGAAAGAGGTCGAGAGAATCCACCAAGGATGTAAGATCTATCCGAGGTTGTATGTCGGAGCCCTGCTCGACGACGTTAACCTGTGTGGGTGAGGTCAGGAGAATCCACCAAGGATGTAAGACCTATCCGAGGTTGTATGTCAAAACATTTGTTCGATGACATTAACATGTGTGGAAGAGGTCAGGAGAATCCACCAAGGATGTAAGATCTATCCGAGGTTGTATGTCGGAGCCCTGCTCGACGACGTTAACCTGTGTGGGTGAGGTCAGGAGAATCCACCAAGGATGTAAGACCTATCCGAGGTTGTATGTCAGAACATTTGTTCGATGACATTAACCTGTGTGGAAGAGGTCAGGAGAATCCATCAAGGATGTAAGACCTATCCGAGGTTGTATGTCAGAACATTTGTTCGATGACATTAACCTGTGTGGAAGAGGTCGAGAAAATCCACTAAGGATGTAAGACCTATCCGAGGTTGTATGTCGGAGCCCTGCTCGACGACGTTAACCTGTGTGGATGAGGTCAGGATCAAATCCCCCTGGGATTGATCGTCTGGTGATTGAGATACAATGTGGATTGTGTATTTCTCGAATCACGGAGATAGAGTTTGAGAAGATTTTTCTTATCTTTCACAAGAGGAAAAATCATATCACAACAACATGAACATTCTATTATTGCATTACGTAAGATAGTACAATAGTTCCCTAGTACGACTTACAACTTACAAAGTACTCAACACACAAGATCTACGCACGGTGATAATATGACAACATTTAACTTGGAAGAAGATATTAGAGACATCACAGTAACACTCAACTCAACATAAAAGCGACAATAAGACAAGTAATATTTGCTAATACAAATACACGAAGTGCGTGATCATTCAATCTCTTCAACCATTTGAATAGTATTCAATGGTTGTCTTTGTTGTTGATTCTGCCCCCCGGTCGGACCAACTTCATCTCGGGTTGGTGTATTCTTGATGAATTGTCGGAGATATCCCTGTTGGATCAGTCTCTCGATTTCTTCCTTGAGCTGCCAACATGCTTCAGTAGTGTGCCCACGGCTACGGTGGAAGTGGCAATATTGCTCCTGGTTTCCGACATTGGGCTTCAAAGGGTGTGGCCATTTCACATTCTCCTGATCTCGGATGGCCATTAATACATTTGCTTGGGATGTATTAAGTGGTGTGTACTCCTTTTCTTGGCGAGGTTCTCGTTGTGGTGACGGAGACCTATGAGGTAGACTATTCTTTCCATGCTTTTTCTGCTGTGAGAAAGAATTATCCATCCCAGGTGCACCTTTGCGCTTCCCGCTGATTTGCTCAAACTGTTTCCTATGAGCATTTATAGCTTCATCCGCAGAGATTTGTGCCTCCACACGATGGATCAAGTCAGCATACGAATGGACTGTGTCTCGCATAAGGGCCGAATAGAATGGGCCAGGACGAAGACCTCCAAGAAAGACCCCTCTGAGTAATTCAGGGTCTACTCCTGGAATCTGTCGTGCTTCAGTGGAAAATCGTTGAAAATACTCCTTCAACGATTCTCCCTCATTTTGGAGAATCCCGGAGAGGTGGGAAGAATCCTTAGCAATTCTTCGATTGGCCACAAATTGTTCGACGAATACTTTGGCCAATTTGACAAAAGAGGGGATCGTTCCAGGTGGAAGCGAGTAGAACCATGTTCGGGCCTGTCCTTTAAGGGTGGCGGGAAAGACCTGGCAGAGGAGCGCGTCTGATGCTCTTTGAATATGCATGATGGTTCTGTAGTAGTCGATATGCTCATATGGGTCGGTCGTCCCGTCATAGGACTCAACGTTTGGCACTTTGAATCCGACCGGAATGGGGTGCTGAAGAATGGCTTCCGTTAGAGGTGATGATTCCTAGAAATTCCTCTGTCGGAGAGCATGCCTCACATCTCCTCGGGGGAACTCTTCCCGTATCAATTTTCGTAGTTCACGACGCAGGACATTGTGAGGGAGTCCCGCAATGTGTGGTTGGGGAGAGACTTCTGGGAGTTCAGAAAAAATGCGAGGATGTGTTGAACTCGCTGTATCGGCAAGTTCATCTTCCTGTTGTGATTGAGGATGTCCCCTAGGTGGAGGAAGGTGAATTTCTTCTTGATGCTGCTCGAATTGAACATCTTCAACCCTTGGTGGATCCCGAGGGCGAAGGATCTCTTCCAACGTCGGCCGTCGATCGTCTCGTAGGAGTTGAAGGATCTCGTTCTGAGATTCTTCCATCTTCCGAATCCTTTCTTTCAAAGAAGGCCCTGAGGACCTTTCATCGGCAGCATTTTGCCCCCCGGGGTGCAAAGATTCTGAGATTGGTCGTCTATGGTTAATAGACGAGTTTCTGGACTGACGAGAGTTGGAGCGAGAAGCTCCAACCAAACGACTGCTGTGCCTATTCACCATCGTAGCAGTACTCGAAGTTGTGGGATAGTTGTTCCCACAGACGGCGCCAAACTGTTGCGTGTTAGAAAATACGCGGCGGTAGAGTTTGTAAATTCGCGTCCGAGCGTTGCACGTAAGTTTAACACACAAAAAGAAAGAAGGAGTGAACACCAAGAGTTTTTACGTGGAAAACCCAAAAATGGGAAAAACCACGGGGCCTTGCCCAGTTGCAAATTTCCACTAGTGTTTTGGTAGATTACAAATGGCGGATTTCTTCCCACAAGTCGGGATAATCCAAATACAACTTGTCTCTTCCACGAAATTCACAAAATCCTGCGAATTCCCTGCGTTTCCTGAAAATCCGGCAGAGTTCCGGCGTCTCCAGGCGGCAGGAAAAACTCCGGCGGCGGTGGTCGAGGAGGTGAGGAATCTCCTATTCCCCTTTTTCCTTCTCCTTCTCTTCTTCTTCTCTCTCTTCACTTGAGTCCCCTTGGTGTAGAATGAGGGATCTATTTATAGTTTTTCTGGAGTGGCATAGCCCGTAAATAGGCGTGAGATCAAGGGCGAACAGGGAGTGGTTTGAATGGACGGCCGATATCGAATCCTTTGATCATGCACCGTTCGTTGGGCATTTGATGGCCTTAATGTTGTCGGAATTCGATGATCTTGGGCTCGTTGGATTTGTCTCGTCGAGCCCTTCGATTCGAGTATAAGCTCGTCAAAATCGGAGACCGTTTGATAACTCAAATTGCAGTTTGAACCTTCCGACGGCGCTTTGAACCCTTAATTCGGACTCATTTGGGCTTGGATTGGGTTGATCTTGGTGTCGTTGGGTTCGTATTTCCGAGACGCTCAGTTTGACTATAAGATCGCTGAAATCAGAGTTCATATGCTCCCGAAATTAATTTTTGAAATTTCCGACTAAGTTTTGCCTCGAGATTCGTGCCCAATCAAGATTATTTTGTGATGACGTATCACTCATAAATAACTTTAATATCAAATATGTCATCCATATATTTCATTCTTATCACAGAAACAACCTTATAAACTTTAATATTAACTATACGCATGAAATATTAAAAATTTAAGTGTTAGATATGTAAATAATATAATATAAAGTAGTATGTAGGTAAATCACCCTAATTTATATAATATTTATCTCAAAATTATTTTTGAGGATTTCAAGCACATTGTGATAAAAAAATATGAGAATGATCTCATAGAATTTTTTGAGAATATTTTGATAAAAAATTTGATCAATTAATTATTTGGATTTGCTTGATAAAAATTTTGATCTTATATTTGTGGATTATTTATTGATGTACATCCTAAAAAACTCGTGATTCAAATTTGAAACTTAAACCTAAGCTTGATTTAAATTTTAATCAAAATTATCAGAACCAAATTCAAAACTATATACGAAGAGAAACCGCAAAAGGAGTTGGTGGAGGCTCACAAATGAGATTGGCAAAGCTCGTTGGAGCTAACATCGCCGAATAGACGAATCTCGCTATAGCTAGCATTGCTTCGCTAGAGTTGACATCTTGAGATTTATGAAACTTGTTGGAGCTAACATTGTAGGACTGATGAAGCTTGATGAGTGCAACATGTATTTGGAGAGATCGGATCATGGGAGGGCTCGCCAATGGGACTAGCTAGTAGCAAGTGAGGAGGAGAAGATTATGCAATTAGAGCTTGATATGAACAACATCATGGGACTGGCATGTGTGAATAAATATTTGAACATTGTTTGAATAATGTTCAAACATGGTTTGATCACTTGATCTAATATTGATCGAACAATATTCCAACATTGTTCGAATATAATTGTACAAAATTTAAATATAAGCCAATTCAAATTAAATTTGTTAGAGCGAACATCAATAAGCTTTATACACATACAAAACATGAACAATTTGATTCTAAATGAACTTCCAGGCATATTTTCGTAAGAAAACAAATAATAAATATATTCCTTTAAGCGTATCATCCCCTTAACCCTTGCAAGTGCTTTAGATGCCTCTTGATACATGTTACTTAACAATACTTATAATCTATATAAAGAACTTACACATATAGGGAATATTATTCGAGCATCCCATTGTGTAAATTTAATTCTATATTTGATTAGACCTGAACTTTAAGACCGAATTTAGGTTTGGCCTTTAATGTATATATATATATTGTGTGGGGGCATTTAGGTTTTGTTTGGGACAGCTTTTTTACTGCTTCTTGAACTAAGAAACTGCTTCAAGAAGCCGTAAAATAGTCGTCTCAAACAAAGCCTTAGGCCAATTAAGGCAAACTCTCACACACATCACATATGTAAGTGTCGACTCAAGACCTCTTGATTGATAGCCAAAGCTCCTAACTAACATACCAAGAAGAGCTACATACACCTCTATCTATAATTCACTCACTAACATTCTTCTAAAAACTACCTAAATCAACATTAAACATAAAAAACAAATTGATGATGCATAGAAAAAAAAAAAACATTACTAATATGTATTAATTAAATTAATTAAAAATCATTAGTTCATATTTTATAAGAGGGTAGGTGAAAAACAGCCCAACTCATGAGGCAATTAAATGCATTTGGCAATACTTAATTGGTAACATTGGGAGCCATAGGAAAAGAAGAAGACATCAAAAGGAAAGATAGAAAGAACAGTAACAAATTAAGGGGGGGTGTGAAGCAGGTTCTTTGGCATGAAGCTAATGTCCCACTTCATTTAGGCATCTTTAGTTGTTTGCTTGTGTTTATGACAATTTGGACCTAATATTGTAAGATTCCTCTCAGTACTCTTTTCTTCTTTGCTGTGAAACTTCTCAGTCTTTATAGGTTTTTTGTCGATTGTGAGATATGAATTTCATGTGAATTAATTTAATTTCTGAAATTACAAATATAACAATCTGTTTGCAGTATGAAATTATATTTGTCATATAATTTCACCTAAAGTTGAACAAAATATTGATTTTTTTTTTCATTATGTTACTGTTAAAGAAAAGGGTAAATTAATAATTTGAACAAAATATTGGTTTATATTAAAATTTACATTTTTTTTTTGCCTGACTTAATATTTCTATTCAAATTTACAATTATTAATTGAAATTTATGCTGCCTACAAAAGTGCAAAGTTTAGATTTCAGTGCTTATTTAAATTTAAAGTATAAAGTTTATATATATATATATATATATATATATATATATATATATAAAGACTATAATCGTAAAATTTTGGTGAATGTATATTTCAGTTTTTTTAATAAAAATTGGATAAATATTAATATAAATAATTAATAATATGATAAAAGTTATACGAATGCTAGGATTGTAAATGCACTGTAGAGGATTTGGGATGACAAATGAACTGTCTTTGCTTAATACTATCTCAATAAAAACCGTCTAATTATTTTCTAATCAAACTTAAACCGATTTTAAAATAATTAAAGTTTTTAAAATTCTTCAATTTTTTTTATTAAAACTTTAATGAATTCGAGCGCTAATTAAATTTTAATTAAATATATTTAATTCTATATTTAATACTAATAATTTAAATATAATACTTATTTAGTAAACATTTAGTCAACATAATTGAATTCACAAATTTGAATCGAAATTGAAGTAACTCATTAAGTTTTATTCAAATTGCTTAAATTTTTTTTTAATATTGTCATCTTATTAAAATTCAAATAATATGCATAATTTAAAAGATGTAAAAATTAAAAATAATTTTATTAAATTCTTACTGAATTATTTATTAAAAATAAAAGAACATATAAACAAAATAATGTTCAAATTATATTTTTAATTTTTATCAAAATTTAATCAACGGTATAATTTAATGAATCCAAGCTAATCTTATTTAAATAAATATTAAATTTTTATTTGAAATGCACGTTAACTTATAACTCTAAGAGCATTATCCATTAAAGTACTAAATATATTATTTAACAAAATTGAATAAACCAACTCTAAAAAGTAGCGGACAGACACTCTCAACTCGACCGACAACCGTCATTTTTTAGCTTTGCCTTTTCACGCTCAGTCTCAAACGCTACATTTCTATCATTATCTACAACAATAAACCCTATTTTACTACCATAATAGCTAATAAAACGCTGGCTGGCATCACTTAAGATAACCAAAGATGCGCCGCAGGCATCACATAACCGAGCAGGCGTTTGGGTTTTCGTCGCTGAAGAGCTGCGGAGCGTGCAACATCTCCGCCCTGTACCCGTACGGCCCACCGTAATATTCCATCCTGTTCGCCTCGACTAACGGCGGCGCCGCCGACGCTGTCGCCGACGCCGGCTCTTCCTTCTTCCCACCATCTCCTCCGTCTTTACCCTTCTTCTCACCGCCTCCTCCTCCGCCATTACCCTTCTTCTCACCACCGCCGCCGCCGCCGCCGCCCTTCTCCTTCTTTTCGCCACCGCCTGCACCTCCACTGGCTGCGGCAGCGGGTTTCTCCTTCTTCTCGCTTCCACCACCGCCGCCGCCGGCGCCGGTGGTCGCCGAGACAATCTCGACTCCGCGATTGAGCTTGTCCTTGAGGTACGATGGCAGCGAGTTCACGTCCATGGTCCCTTTCACCGTCACCAAATCCTTTTGAGCGTCGACGCTCACATCTTGCACCCCTGCACGTGAATGAAATTAAGGAATATTGATGGGTCTTTACATAAATATCAAACATATATTTGCAGAAGCAGAAATTTTAGAACATTTTGGGATTTTAATAAAAAAAAATTCAAATTTTAGAAAATAAGATAACAATTTTAGCATATATTTTTTTTAAAGTATTCATTGACTTTCTTTGAATCATAAACAGTACTATCAAAATTAAGCATTAATTAATAAAAAAAATGATATGCAAAAAGCAGCCGAATCTCCGACACATTTTCAGATTTCTGCGTAAGCTCTGAAATGATTCTGTGCTGTCTGATAATCTAAGAGTACTAATCTGACGGTCAACAAAAAAACCCTTCAAAAAAAGCATTTAATTTTTGCAAATAAATTCGCAATTAACACTAAGGAAAATTATTAATAAAGAATTTAATTAAATAGCATGGTGTGTTTACCTTTGATCTTGAAAATGGTCTTTTTAATTCTTTGAATGCAGCCATCGCAGTGAAGACGTATCCTGAGCACCACAGTAGACGCCACCGGCTAATATAGCAACAACGACAAAAATTAAAAAAAATTATTTTCTCGCACACGAAAATTGTTTATTTTTATACGAATAATACAACACATACATACATTCACACTATTTGTTCATAAAATATTAAAAGGATAAATATATCAAATATTTACTTTCTTAAGCTATCACATAAATAATTCTTATTTCAAAAAATATTTTTTCATCATGAATTAAAAAAACAAGGAAATAAAAAAAAAATGTTTCCAAACAGGCCGTAAATTTAATATGTATTATCATAGAAGCACACTAAATTATTGATCTTATTTGGCTAAAAAATCTGTACAAAAAATCATGACGATATTTATGAATGTATAATAATATTTATATTATTTTATAATTTAATTAAATTTATGTATTAAGATTATTAATATAAAAATATTAAAAAAATATAAAGTATTTATAATAAGAATTTTTAAGTATATATTTTAGTAATGTAGTCTTATTTTTTAATTATTATATTGAACAATTACTCTAATCTTTGAAAAATTTTGTAGGTTATATAATAACGATGCAGGTCAAATGAATTGACAAATTTACCCTACCCAGAATATTGCCACATTGTCAACGTCGTTTTTAAAGGGTTTATTATTTGTCTTCTCCGGCGTATTTTGTTGACAGAAAAGCTGAGAAATTTTGATAAAAAATATAACTATTTACCCCATCTTTTAATGTTAATAATAAATTAATGATAATTAATATAATTTAGTTCACGACTGTTATTTATATTTATCCATTATGATTTTATTGTCTTAAGCATTTAAAGCAGGACAAAGAGAAGAAAAACGTATCAAAATTGGTGGCTGACCTCCTTGGATTTCTTATCGGCGGGCTTCTGCTTGTCCTTGGAGTCTCCGGCGGCTTCGGACTTCTTCTGGCCATCGGCCGGCTTCTTGCCGTCGGTGGCGGCAGCCTTCTTGCCGTCGCCGGATTCTTTCTTTGGTGGATTTACTGGCGACACGATTTCAACCTTCTTACGAGTCTTAGCCTCTAGATGCTCTCGAAGCTTCCAGGGATCCGCACTCCCAATAACTGTCAGTTTGTTGTTCGCCATATCCAGCGTTACGCCCTCCACTCCTAAACCAAAATTAGGAAAAATAAATAAATAAAACAACAAAAAGAATAAATCGAATGTTACAAAAAAAAAAAACACCAGCAAATTAGTTGGTTGGATGCCAGATCGTGGAAGCTTGAACACGCGGCCCTTAATTTCCTGCTTTAAAAAATCTGGGAAACTTATTTTGGCCGAGTTTTCGATTTGCGATATATTTTTTTTCACCGCAAGTCCGCAATAACAATAAATTTAGATGATATTTATTTACTTTAGATGTAATAAAAAAATAAAAGAATTATATAAATAAAACCCTAAGTAATCATCGCCGAAGAATAAAGTGTACCAGATTTGGGGAAGAAAAGACCTACGTGATGGGGGAAAAGTGGTTTCGGCTTTTGGGAAAATACAACGGAGATAGATTGAAGCGAAACCATGTTATTCTTTTTTTTATTATTTTAAATAAGCAGAATCAAAGCATAATTCTTCAATTCCCTTTATTATGAAACTAATTCCTAAATTAAACTACAAAATTGAAGGAGTGAATAGAGCAAATAGATAAATCGAACCGGAAATTTCCCATCCGATTCATTCTCTTAAATAATTTTGAAAGAGGGTTAACAATTTACGGGAATCACGAACACCAGGATCCATAGTACGATGCTTAGATCAATGAGATAGGAAGTCACATAAGAGGGGATTTACCTTCAAATCCTTTGGCCCAGCGCTTGATCTTTGATGCGCAGCCCTCGCAATGCATGTCGACCTTAAGAACGACTTTAGGCGGCCCTTCTTCCTTCTTCTCCGCCCCTCCTCCTCCGCCACCTTCCTTCTTCTTCTCGCTACCGCCTCCATTCTTATCCTTCTGATTTTCAATCGGCTTCTTCTCCTTCTCATCTCCCTTTCCTTTATTCTGCAAAGGAGAAATCGGAAACTCGAATCAAACAAACAAAATTCAAAGATTTTGAAACCAAAATCCTCATGCGAGGATCTCTCTTACCTCTCCCATGTCTTCCCTTTCTTCTCGCTCGCTCGCTCTCTATCGATCTATGCGAATAACTGAAATATAGAAATGGTCGCCTATAAATAGGCGTCTGGCAGTTGTGCGGAAAATTCTAGGGCTCTAACATTTTTTTCCCATTAATTTTTAATGTTATTTGTTTTTTTTTTAATTTTTTGAGTGACTTAAAAAGAAAAAAAAAAGATGTATTATATTTATATAATATATAAGAAATAAACATATAATTATAATTTTAAGATAAATTTAAATATAATAAAATATATATTATCAAATACATAATCTTATAAAAAATTTGACATATCGCAAATTTCTAAGCCAATGTAACGAAATTTTGATCATAATATTTTACCCCGCTTTTTTTTTCAACGTGGGAATCATTTCTGATTTGAATTTGAACTTTTAGTAATCGGTTGAATTTAAATTTAAATTTAAATTACTCATTTATTTTATAAGAGAGAAAAATTATTGACTGATGAGAGAAGGGCTGTGAGGGAGGCTGCCAACAATGGAGATTGCGATAGGTGTGGGAGCATGATGGAGGTTGGTGCGATGTGGATAGACTAAAGGGTGGTTAATGGTTATAGGATGATGGGTTCATGATAGGTTGCTAGCAATGAGGGGGCGGAATCGGTCTTTCATTAATTTTAGGGTGGATAAAATTTTCATATAAATATATTAATATTTAAAAAAATAAAATGAGGACATAATTCAAAGTAAAATTTTGTATTTGGTCATCCAAATAATGCTTTGATCCTTCCAAATGTGGTTCAGGTTCCCGATTTGGACTCATTTGGGCTCGGGATGGACCGATTTTGGTGTCGTTGAGTTCATCTTTCTGAGACGTTCAGTTCGATTATAAGTTTGCTGAAATTGGAGTTCATATGATCCCGAATTTGATTTTAGAAGTTTCCAAGTTAAATATGCCTCGAGATTCATGGTTGATCAAAGCAATTTTTTGTGATGTATCAGTTTCCCTCTATTTTTGGACATCAAATCTTGTAGGGTCCAAAAATATATCTATGATTTTAAAATTATGAGAAATTAGAGTATTAATCGGAGCAAAAAATATCAAAAAAGTTTACTTCAAAACTTTTTAAATAGCTCAAAACTTATCATATAGATTCTTTTGAACTTCAAAAGAGTCAAAATTGAGTCAAGGACATGAAAATCGGTTCCGAGGACAAAAAAAAAAAAAAATCCAAAACAAACTTTCGGAGACATTTGCACATCGACTACCATCGAACCACCATAGGACTTCCACCCGGCAGCCGATCGTCCTCGGACTTCAGCCCAATCTTAATTCGTCGGACCACCGCCTGGCCACTGATCCCCGCTGGACTTCAACCCGACTTTCGTCAGACCACCGCCCAGCCGCCGATCATCACCGGACTTCAACCCGGCCGCCGACCATCGCTGGAATTTAGCATGGCCGTCGATGGGCCACCACCAAGTCGTCAACCGCTGTCGGACTTCCACCAGCCGGCCGACCATTGCCAGATTTCTACCCGATGCCGGAATTATGCCCGTCGTTGGACTTTCGTCGAACTTCTTCCCGACACCAAACTTACGCCCGTCGTTAGATTTCTACCTGACATCGAACTTCCACCCATCAACACTCTTTTCAACCTCCATCACCCGCCAACTACGGTCCCTTTGTCCCCAACCAACTATGGTCCTTTCGACCAAACGAACACGTCAATAGTAATTCTTCCTATTCCCACACAAAGGCTCCAAACTGTTGCACCACCCTGAAAAATTCGCAGCGATAAAGAAATATATGGTTTAACGTCTTAGCATTGTACGAAGATTCATCACACATACAAATAAAAAGAGAGGGTATGGTGCTCATAAGAAACACCAGAGTTTTTACATTGAAACCCCATAACAGAGAAAAAAACTACGGGGCCTGACCCAGTTTGAATGAATCCACTAGTGTTTGCAATCACTTACAAATGAGGTCCTATTGTGGGGGGAAGGCCTTGGTTTGATGTAGCAAATATACATCATATAAAGTGTATTACTCGGTGGAAATTAGAAGAACAAACATTGATATATTCGTTTGAGGTCAGAAGGATCGTAGTTGGCGGGCGACGGAGGTTGAGAAGATCATTATCTGGCAATGGGGGTCGCAAGGACCACAGTCGACGGGCGATGAAGGTCGGAAAGACTGTAGTCAGTGGCTAATAGAGGTCGAAAAGGCCATTATATGGTGATAGAGGTAGGAAAAATTATTGTATGGCAACTAAGGTCGGAAAGACCGCAGTCGGCATGTGATAAAGGTCGGAAGGACTGTAGTCGGCGAGTAATAGAGGTCGGAAGGACCATAGTATGCGGGCGATGGAGGTAAAAAAGATCATTGTTTGGCGGTGGAGATCGAAAAGGGCCATAGTTGACGAGCGACGTAGGTCGAAAGGACCGTACTCGACAAGCAATGAAGGTTAAAAAGATCATTATCTGATGACGGAGGGACCGTACTAGGTAGCCCGATGGAGGACAAACAATGGTTGGTTGCGAGAGGAGGTCCAACGATGGATGGAGGCCTGGTGGAAATCCGGCGACGAACAACGGCCGGATGAAAGTCTGGCGGCGGCTATTGGCCGGGTGGTCGCCCAATGATGATCAGGCTGAATTTTGACTGCGGACGGCGGCCGAGCGATGGTTCGACGACTGTCGCA
Organism: Dendrobium officinale; assembly: GCA_019514585.1. Lineage (NCBI taxonomy): Eukaryota > Viridiplantae > Streptophyta > Magnoliopsida > Asparagales > Orchidaceae > Dendrobium > Dendrobium officinale. The sequence goes on along the minus strand of CM033699.1, from coordinate 11,071,902 downwards.
CTAAAGTACGGCGGCTGAGTGTCTGCGACAGCTGGCAACCGAGTGGTGGTTTGATAATTGTCGGGCTGAAGTTCAGCGACGATCAGTGGCAGCGTGGATATCCGGCGGTGGCCGGGTGGTGGTCCGACGATGGTCAAGCTGAAGTCCGGCAGCGGTCATCGATCGGGAGGAAGTCCAGTGGCGATTGGCGGTCGGCGGCCGGGCGGGGATCCGACGATGGACTGGCTTAAGTCAGGCGGCGGTCGGCGGCCGGGTGGAGGTTCGATGTTGGTTGGGCTAAAGTCTGGCAGCAGTTGGCAACTGGGTGGAAGTCCGATCTGTGGTCGGTGGCCGAGTGGTGGTTCGACGATAGTTGGGCTAAATTCCAGGAGCGATCAACATCGGTGGCCGAGCGGTGGTACTGGAGCTCTTAAAGCCTTAGAGCTCTATACAATCTCTAGCCCAAAGGTCCCCCTCAGGTAGAGAGCAGGGGTCTATTTATAAATTTTTATGAGTGACACACTCCGTAAAATATAGAGAATATTCGGGGCAGGTTCAGAGTGTTTAATCGGATGGCTCATATTGATTCCCTAGATTATAGAGAGTTTTTCAATTGTTTCAGTGCCTTAATGTTGCCGGAATTTAGCGATCTTGGGCTTGTTGAATTCGTGCTCGATCAAAGCAATTTTTGATGACGTATCAATGCTAAACAGGAAAATGGGATTGCCAAATGCCAAACCTCAGTTTTACCGACTTTCTCAAAATTAGAACTCAGATTGCAAACGATTAGAGTCTTGAAGCTGGGCACGAATTGCAGGCCCTGGGGATAAACCGAACAAGGTTTACTGTTACGGCTCTAATCGTTCACACTCAAAAATATTTCTAGAGTTCGTTGTGGGGGTATTTTTTGCTCTTTTGTTTCAAATTAGAGGTACTTAACGGAGAAGGCAAGTAAGCCGAGCCAAACGAGGCCTTAGAAACTGATTGATTTTAATTAATTTGCGAGTGCAAGGAAAATAAGATATTTCTGATGCCGCAAAGTTTTATTTTACTTTATGTCGAGCATGAAAAAGTTAACGGACTGTTTGTGGTTATTTTTTTTATTTTAATTTTTAAAAATGTGTATAATTTATGTTTTTAATTATGCTTATTTTTTAAACTGATTTTTTTAAAAAATACTTAAAATATTTTTTAGGTTTTTAATATTTTTAATTAAAATTATCTTGAGCACTCTTTATTTTTTTTAATTAAAATTATCAAAAAATTAAAAATTTTGTATAAAAAACTATTTTAAGAAAGAATAAAAAACTGTCTCAAATTGGGCGAATTATTGTGTCCGGTCACCGGATGTCCGGACATCCAATCCGTTGACGCCACATCACTCAAATACACTGGTTCCCGGTGTATTTTGATGACATGACGACACTGGAATGGTGTCCGGACAGCTTTCCTTATATATATATCAAGAAAACTTAGACTTCGTTTGGGACGGCTTTCTTTATACTTTTTAAAGCATCTTCCTAAATTTTTGTACTAAAAAACTGTTTTAAGAAACAGAAAGAAAGATGTTCCAAACGAAGCCTTAGTAGTAAGCACAGACATTATGTTATAATATAATATGTACTATCCAATACATTAAGAACATGACATGCTTGCAACACACCTTTTACATGTAGTAGATACATAATTGGCATCTTCATTTAAAAAAAAAAAAAAAAAAAAATCATCCATGCTAGTGTGATATATCCAACATGCATGTCACAAAAAAAAAATATTTTTTTTTTATTTTTACATTGTTATTATTTATTTTAATAACATTTATTCTTTTGTTCATCTCCATATAGTTTTGATTTTTATATGAAAATAAAATTTGTTAGGGTATTATAATAAAAAATTTACTATCATAACTTTAAACTATTAGAATTTGCTTTACAAAAAATATGATATATCTACTATGACTATTATAAGAAATCAACTATAGAATATAATAAAAGATGAATAGATGAATGATATTTTAATTATTTATGTCAAGAAAAAAAAATTGATTATATTGATAATGAAGAAATCATCGATTGTTTAATAATATTAAAAGAAGTCATTATAAATTGTAAGTTTTTTTCATGTCTTTTTTGTTATCTTCTTAAAATAACATAATTAAATGATTTTTTTTTCTTAACTACTAATGTCAACCTTAAGCTCAAATGAAATAAATTGAGAAAATATTTGAAAAATCTAATTTTCTCTTACAAGAAAAAACTTTTTGGCTCTGCTACTACTTGCTAGACAACACTCCATGGGCCAAAGGCCATGGCAAGCTTTCTATAAGCTATAGGCTTAGTTTGGGATGACTTTCTTACTACTTATTAAAGCAATTTTTTAGTAAGAAAGCCGTCTCAAACTAAGCCTCAATAAATATTTTAGGCTTGCCCAAATTCCTTTCAAATTATTTTGGATTTTTTTTTCAATTAAAAAACCTTTTTTTAAAATTTTTAATATAAAAATTATGTTAAATGCTTTTAAAATTTTTTAGAATACTTAAGCATGCCATTTTTAACCCTATAAGTGTACCCATGTAATTTTCTAAAATCATAAAGCTCATTTTAACATTTTAAAACTAAAAGAATGGTCCCATTCTTTTAGTTTTTTAAAACATAAGATAATTGAGGGAAAATCAAAATTCACAAACTTCTGGTATATTCATTTCATGTTTACACATGATTGTGGTCTGTGGATATATATGAAAATTTCCAAATTGTTTGAATATTTAAATTTATTTTGTAATTTTTTTAATTATTATAGTCTTAATAATAATTATGGAAATAATAAATAATTTATTTGGAGATTTTCATGTCATATGCATGAGCATGTATCCAAAGTTGCATGAGCATTGGATGTGTACATGTCATGTTATGTATTTTTTATCATTAAAAGTAGGGGTGTCAATTCGGGTCAACCCGTCGGATTCGGGTCGAACTCGACCCGACCCGGATCTAAACGGGTCAACCAGAACCCGACCCGTTTTTGCAAACGGGTCGGACATTTCAACCCGGACCCGACTCGGCCGGGTTGCCGGATTGACCCGACCTAACCCGCGACCCGGTAGTTTAGGCGCGTGCGGCACGGGATTCGACAGCGGCGGCAGCGCGATTCGGCAACGGTGGCAGCGCGACAGGCGGCAACGGAGGCAGCGCGGCACGCGGGGCAACACGGGGCAGGCGGGAAGCGGGCAGCGCGGGCGGGGCAGCGGGCGGAAAATTCAAATTTTTTTTAAAATAAACGAGTTGTCGGGTTGACCCGGCAACCCGCCGGGTCAATCCGACCCGACCCGTTTTATCAAACGGGTCGAATTTGCGAACCCGAACCCGACCCGTTTATCAAACGGGTCGGGTCAAAAGTTGACAACCCTAATTAAAAGGTCTCATTTTACTAAAAGAAAATTAATGAAAAAAAGTTTAAACTAATTTAATTAATCAAGGCATAAGTTTAAGTGTGTACATATCATGTTATTTATTTTAACTAATTTAATTAATCCAATAATGCACATAATTTTGAGTTTTCCAAAGCCAAATGTCAAACACCAAAACACACCCAAATATTTTGAAGAGTTTTTTTAAACTATTTAGTATTTTTTATAAATGTCACTCCCAATGTGATGATTATTAAAATATTAAATAATTATAAAAAAATATCCTCAGTAATTTATAATATATTTAATCCTAATTTCATCTATAGTATTATTAAACTCTTTTTTAACATCCTAGTTTTGTACGAAGATTCAGCACACAAACATATGAAAGAGGGGTGCAATGTTCATAAGAGACAACAAGATTTTTATGTGAAAAATCTTAAAAAGGGGAAAAACCACAGGGCATCGCTCGATTAAAATGTTTCCACTGGTATTTGTAGTTAATTACAAATGGTGCCCTTCCTCGGGGGAAAGGCCTTGGCTCAACGAATCATATACAATTAGGGGTGTCAATTTCGGGTCACGGGTCGGGTTCGGGTCGAACTCGGAACTGACCTGGGTTCAAACGGGTCGACCCTAACCCGACCCGGATAGGTAAACGAGTCGGAAATGCGAACCCGGACCCGACCCGGCGGGTTGCCGGGTTGACCAGACCCGACCCGGGAAGGTCGCGCGCGGGGCGTGGGGTCGCGCGGTGCGGCGGGGTCGCGCGAGGGCGCGGGGTCGCCCGTGGTCGGGCGAGGCGCGTGGTCGCGCGTGGTCGGGCGAAGCGCGTGGTCGTGCGTGTCATGTCCGCGTGGTCAGGTTAAAAAGGGTTGGCGGGTCAACCCGGCAACCCACCGGGTCAACCCGAACCCAACCCGTTTTATAAACGGGTCGAAATCTCTAACTCGAACCCGACCCGGTTCAGGTTCGGGTTGACCCAAACCCGAAATTTTCGGGTCGGGTCAAATGTTGACAGCTCTATATACAACACAACATATAGTTATTGTTGGAAGAATCCAATGATAAGGGAGTCATTCTCAAGAGAACAATAGTCAGTTCATTTGTTTGGTAGGATGATGGAGGTCAGAGGGACCGGAGTCAGTAGGCGACGGAGGTCAAGGAAACTGTAATTGGCGGGAGACGATGGTCGGAAGAACCGGAGTTGGTGGGCGACGATAGTCGAAGGAACAGTAGTCAGCGGGAAATTGAGGTCAGAGAGTTCGTAGTCAGCAGTGACGGTGGTCGGAGGGACCAAAGTCGGTAGGAGACGGTGGTCAGATGGACCGCTGTTGGTAGGCAAGGCTGGTCAGAGTGACCCTAGTCGACGGGTGATGGAGGTCTGAGGGAACGTAGTCAGCTGGTGACGGTGGTCGGAGGGACCATAGTTGGCGGGCTATAGTGGCCCAATATCAGTTAACGACTAAGCGGTGATCGGACGATGGTCGAGTGGAAGTCCTATGACAATCAGTGGGTGACAGTGGTCCTACAACAGAGAATTCTCCAACTGTTGTGCTTGGGTCGAGCCTCAGAGCTCTCTCAAATCTCCAGCAAAAGGTCCAAGCCCTCTATTCATGTGAAAATTCAGGGTATATCTTTAAATTTTTTAGAGTGTCATGCCTCGTAAATATGGAGATGATTTAGGACAAATTTGGAGTACTCCATCGGATGACCCATACTGATCCCCTTGATCATAGAGCGTTTATTAAGCATTTATGTGCCCAAATGATACCATAATTAATTAATCTTGGGCTCGTTGGATTTCTCTCGTAGAGCCTCTTGATTCGACTATAAACATGTCATATTTAGATGTCATTTACTCATCTGATTAATGATTTGAACCTTCCAAATATGCTTCGGTCTCTTGATTTGGTCCCATTTGGGCTCAGATTTGACCGATTTTGGTATCATTGAGTATCTCCTTTAGATGTTCAATTTAACTGTAAGTTTGCTGAAATTGGAGTTTAGATAGTCCCAAATTTAATTTTGAAAGTCATTGATTCACATTTCTCTCAAGATTCGTGCCTGATCAAGGCTACTTTTGTGGATGTATCAAGTCAGACTTTTTTGGCCAAAATATCTTCTAGTTACTAAACTTTGATCATATTGCCTTTTAACCTAGCCATGCTCTTCTAGCTAAGTCATTCCTCAACAGGTTCATTCTCTTTTGACCCTGATACCTCTTTAGTATCCCCTCTTTTTAGAACCTGTTTTTTTAACATAGCCATGTCACATTTGGTTAAACTCTATCTTAGCTTAGTTATACACTTTTAATTAATTCATTCTATTATACAATCATAAACTTGTTAACCTTGCTTTTATCGTGCTCCAACGTGACCATTTCATACACACTATGGTTGACTTTGAACATTTTCAGTACAATCATCACGATAACACATATCCCTGATGATCAACTCAGACCTCTTGATTAAAATAAATAAATAAAAACTTGGACCTTCTGATTAGGACTACATCTTAGGCGCACACGGGCACACATACCTTTGATTCATTTGATCATAAATCTCGCCACAATATATCAAGATCTTTACTTGTGTGTCTTGCTACGATTACAATCTTTGCTCCATCATGTATCTCGTTGCGATCATAATTTTTTATTTGATCACATGAGTCTTTTCACTACAACAATTTTTTTTTTTTTTTTAATGATGTGCATCTTATTGTGATCATGAATATTCTTTGTTTGGTAACATGTCTCATCATGCATGTGATTTTTACTCGATCAATTTGGATGATCTTGCCTTGCTCAATTAGGTCTCACTCGACTAGATTTCTATACAATTATTTTAAATATTTTTATGGAATAATAATTCTAATGCGTTTGTATGAGTTAGGGCAGTTCAAATTTCGAAGGGCTGGATATTAGGTAGATTCATTTCAACTAACGGTTCCCTCATTCTATTCCACATAACAACTCCATATGCTCTATCTCCTTCTCGTCGTGTGTGTAGATATATATATATATATAGGGGTGTCAATATCTGGCACGATCCAAAAATTTGACCCGAACATTTAGGGTCATGGTCAACTCGTTTGAGAAACAGATTTGGTTCGAGTTGACCCAGAAACCCTAAACAAACCCGGGTTTACCCAGAAACATCGCGTCGTGTAATCATCGACTCGTTGTCCGCGATTTAGTCAATGTCGTCTTCAACTCATCATCTACGATTTTGTCCGTGTCGTCGTCGACTTGTCCTCCCGTCGTCTGTGCCGTAGGTGTCGTCCGTGTCCTGCCCGTGCCGTAGCGCCCTCGAATGCATGGGTCGAGTCGGTCGGGTCAACCCGTAATCCATGCAGGTTGAGTCAGGTTTAGGGTTTAGGGTCTCTCTCTCTCTCTCTCTCTCTCTCTCTCTCTCTCTCTCTCTCTCTCTCTCTCTCTCTAGCATAGGGGCGTCAATATTTGACACAACCAAGAAATTTGACCCAAACATTTAGGGTTAGGGTAAACCCGTTTGAGAAACGGATTTGGTTCGGGTTGACCCAGAAACCCTAAACAAACCCGGGTTTACCCAGAAACATCGCGTCGTGCAATCATCGACTCGTTGTCCGTGATTTCGTCCATGTCGTCGTCAACTCGTCGTCCACGATTTTTTCCGTGTCGTCGTCGACTTGTCCTCCCGTCGTCTGTGCCGTAGGTGTCGTCCGTGTCCTGCCCGTGCCGTAGCGCCCTTGAATGCATGGGTCGGGTCAACCCGTAATCCATGCAGGTTGAGTCAGGTTTAGGATTTTTGACCCATTTGCAAAATCGGATCGTATCAATTAGTAGAGGGTCGATGTTTGGTTTGACCTGAACCTGACTTGTGACCTGATTTTGACATCCCTAATATAGCACATGTTTGCATTCTTAAGGCATTTATCATAATTTTTTTATTTTTTATTTGCATATGTGAGAGCCAAAAGAAAACAATTCCTTCACCAACTTGGCCACAACTTAAGATGTAAGATTTGCTCACATATCACTTCACAGTTCCACTTATTTTTGTATTGTAGTGCTAACAAATTAGAGGGGATGTCAATTTCCAAGATCAAACTGCAAATCATCATACCGAGCCTTCAGTTTTTCAATTATTATTTTTACTTATTTTTTTAAAGCCGTAACCTTCATTTGTATAAATATGTATATTATTTAAATAAATGAGCTAATTTTTATTTAAAATTTATGATAAATATCTATTTTTAATTATTCTTAATGAATTCTAATCATTAATTGTTTTAATAATATAAATATTAGTCGCAGTTAACAAAAACTAAAAAAATAATAATGAAAATATTGTACACCTATTTTTTTTTTTTTAATATGATATTAAATAATTATTATCACACTAATTGAAATATTATAGCTTAAGAGACGCTTATGGGATAATTATATAATTAAGGGCATTTTCATGTTGCAATTAGGTGCTGAGTCTTAATCATTTCTATTAATTCTTAAGCAGGAAATGGCTTTCTTTTTAAAGCTTTGAGGTCGAAATTTAAGAATAAAGTAAATACTTTTTCTTCCTGATAATGACTTGATGGATTGCTTTCATAGTGACCTATAACTACTAATTCTACGCTTGAATTTTCAAAATGAATCTTGAATTTGTAAACGTTGGATAGAAGGATTTGGTAGGTTGAAAAGGTGGGATTATAATAGTACAAATGGATTAGAATGGTGGAAAATATAGCTGAAGTGGTAGGGGCTTATAAGCATTCGATGATTAGGTTACGGCAGATTGATCACATAGCAATGTCTGTTGGATGATGGAGGTCGAGCGATAGTAGTTCAATGGTGTAGGTTTAGTGGCGGAAGTTTGACATCATTGATTCAATGACTATGATTCGATGTTGAAGTAGACCGACGATGATCCAAATGGAGGGGGTACATTAGCGATTTGAAGTGTTCAGGCATTGGTCTGACAGTGGTGGTCGGGTGATGGCAATCCAAGGACCAAATGTCGGACAACAATGGTCCAACGATGGAGATCGGGTAGTGGCAAACATTTTTAGTCCAAAGGTAGTACAATGACAATCAAGCAGTGTTTAGATCGAAGCCGTCTAATCGAGGTGGTTCAAATATAGCAATCAAATGGTTGTTCAACAATGACTGTCAGATCGTGGTTCAGTTACACCAGTTAAACAATGGTCGGGTAGTAAAGCTCGAGTGTAGCTTAAGGATTCTTCAAACCTTTGATTCTCTCTGATTTTTTGTTCAAAGCCCCTTTTGATCTAAAGAGTGAAGGTTTGTTTATAAATTATGGGAGTGACGTCCTCTATAATTATAGCCAAAATAAAAAACATTATATTTATTAATCCAAAGTGATCCATTTGATCATCAGGTATATACATTTTGAATGTTCCAGTGCCTTAATGATGTTGGAATAAAAAGACTTTAATCTCATATGATTCATCTTGGTAACACGCTCCATTTGGCTATAAGCATGCAAGATTTGAAAGTCATTTGATCATCTACTTAATATTCCAAAGTTTTCAACTATGTTTCAAACACTTGATCTTAAATTATTCTTAGCTAGTGCCGATAGATTCCCCTCATTACGTACATCATTCAGCTTGTCTATAAGTTTGATGAAGGAATTCATTCCGAATTTAGTTTCAAAAGTTCCAAATTTCAACATCCATCAAAATTCGTGCTTGATTGAGTGAATTTTCAAGTGACATATCCATCATAAGATCATTATTTGGCTTAGAAAATTACAATCATTGTTAGAGAATCATGTAAAAAAAGATACAAATAGGATGTAAATATTGCGTCTTGAAATAACTAAGATGATATATAAATGAGCCCCTCCTAGGTTTCATTTGGGACGACTTTCTTATGGCTTCTTAAAGCAGTTTTTAAGTATCAAAATTTAAAATTTTGATACTTAAAAATTGCTTTAAGAAGCAATAAGAAAGCCAGCCCAAATGAAACTCAAGACTCACTAAATTAAACCTTACTCTTAATGATAAGTTTCTCAAGCTTATATGCTGCTAGCTAATCTTGCATTGTTCACAAATAAAATATAAAAGATACAGTACTCTATTGTACACAATAGAAAGCAACTGCTTTTGTTGTTCATATCAACTAAATGGAATATTTGTCCTTAGTCTGTATAATACATTAGGAAGGGAATAAAAATGGGGCAAAGAAAGCAATGGGGATTGCCAAATGTAAGGCTGTCATGGAATTATTCCTTGGTGAATTCATAGCTGCCATATGTTGTTATTTACATGCAATGTATTTCAATTATATGTTAAATAAAATATTAGAGCCATGAGATGATATCATGTAATATTAATTGTTAATCTTATGAGCTTAAAGATCTATTATATTTGTAATGATCAAATAAATATATTGATTAAGGCTGATATTTTGTGTATGTTGCTATAGATGTTGGGCTGTTCAATACGAGCTAAAAAATTTGTCAAATCATACAGTATGATGCTGATCGTGCCATAATACCTACCTAATTTTAAATGATATATAGATCGTTACATATAAAGGTACAAATGAAGTTGGTCTATCTCATATTGACATGTATATGTTAGTGCATGATTATGAGCTTTATCGTATGAAATTTAGGCTTCATTTGGGTCAGTTTTTGATAATTACGTACCTTTTCATTTTTTTAAAGAATTTCTTATAGTAAAAAGCTGCTTTAGAAAAAAAGTAAGAAAATTGTTCCAAATGAAGCCCTAGAGTATCTCCAATCGAACGCTAAACAAGAGTTCACAGTTGCCACGAGCTCCAATCGAACGTCAGATTCAGCGATATTTTGCGGCGTCGCACGGTTCACAAATGACATTTTTTCATCATTTTTTTCGGTTGTAGAAAGAATATACTCGGTATATTCTTTTTTGATGTTATGAAATATAGAGTTTAGTTGGAAATGAGCTACTGCATTTTAGGGTAATACTGTAATTTGTAGTGTAGAATGAGTTTTTCGTTTGGAGATGACCGTAGTGAAACTATAATTGATATGTATAATAGATTTATCAAAAATACCACTTGTTTCCATTATATATGCTAAGAATATTCCAATTATGAACAAGTGAATAAAATTTTAAAAAATTTGCATAAAATATGTGATATGTAAGTGACTGCAAGCATAAATCATTATCTGCAAGTTAAATTGAAGATGAAGGCTTCGTTTGGAACAACTTTCACATTGTTCTTTATAAAACAGTTTATTAATATATACATTTTAGAAAAAAGTTGTATAAAATAATTTTTAAATAAAAATATTTATATGTTGGATATTGATAATATATATGAAAACTTCACTTTTAAATGTTTGAAAATTCTCTAGATGAATCTTAGCCTTCATTTGGGTCAATTTTTTTACAGCTTTCTAAAGCAGATTTCTAATAAATTTTTTTTTTACTTGAAAGCTACTTTAGAAAGCAATAAAAAATTATCCCAAAAGAAACCTTAGATATCTTATAAATACACCCATTCTTGGTCTTTGAGACCTTGAGCAGAGTCTTTTATTTAGGCTTCGGTTGGGACACTTTCTTACTGCTTATTAAAGCAGCTTTTTAGTACAAAAATTATTATTATTTGTATTAAAAAGTTGCTAAGAAGCAGTATAAAAGCCGTCCCAAACGAACCCTTAATCTTTTTGGTTTTATATGATATGTGAGATTCAGTTTGCTACAAATTGCCCAGTGAATCATTGATTCAAGTAGAAACAATGGATCAAAAATATAAGATGAATAACTAAAGTTTTGTTTCAGACAATTTTACTGTTTTCTAAAATAGCTTTTAGTATCAAAAAAATAACTTTAAAAAATAGTAAGAAAGCTATTCTAAATGAAGCCTAAAGAGATGAATATTAATCAAAATTACATAATATTAATATAATAATTATTAAATATTTTATTATTATATAATAATACTCAACTTTATTATTCTATCCCAAAAGAATATTATATTGTTTTTAAAAATAAATAAGCTAATTCTTTCATAATATTTTTATAAATAAATTGTCTATTTTTCCTTTAAAAAGCCAAAAAATTCCAGCTCTTGTTTTGTGTTTATCTTCCTTCCAGTCCAATTTTTTTACCAAACCACTTGACCATTTCTGGTACAGCTGATGTGAACAACCTTGAACAAAAATTTCTTAAAATGAGCTAAATCTACAAAAATTATTGAAAAAGTGCCAAATCTAAAAATATTTATTATGGTAAAATATTTTACTATTAACCACATTAAACTCGAATTAAGTTATATAAATTTTAGAATTTATAAACAAAATCTTGAAGAATTTTATATAAATTTCTTTTTATTCAAAAAAATATTGAAGACTTTTTATTTTTCTAAATTCTTAAGGATAGCTTTATATCCTCCTATTTTATGAGATTTGGTTTAATTAAATGGCCTAATCAAATTAGATAATGATTTGATGGGTTTAAGAAGTAGATTAATTAAGGTTTTGTTTGGGACAACTTTTTCAATGCTTTATAAAGCAGTTTTCTAATATAAAATTTTATTTTTCAAATAATTTTTTTATTAAAAAGTTATTTTTTAAAGCAGCACTAAAGATGTCTGGCTTCGTTTGAGACAACTTTCTTACTACTTTTTAAAGTGATTTTTTGGTGCAAATACTATTTGAACTAAAAATTTTGTACTAAAAATTTATTTTAAAAAATAATAAAAAAATCATCTCAAACAAAGCCTAAAAGTATCAATATAGAGATGAATAAATCATAATAGATTATTAAGGTGAGGGCTAAATTAAAGTCCTCATTAAAACTTTAAAAAGCCTATTTTTTATTTTATTAAGTGCTAAATCTAAAATAATAATAACTTTCGTGTGTCGGACTCAATCTGTATTTTAATAAATAAAATAATCAATTTTATGAAATATAAATAAAAAACAATATAAAAATCAAGATTTAAATGGATACCATATTGCTCTATTTGGCTATTTGCACAGACCCATAAATCATTGTATTCTTAACATTTATTCAAATATTAACTAATCATTAGACTGCATTTCTTAGTATATTTATTATCATCAGTTTTTAGTATTCTAAATTATAATTTTCAAGTAAAAAAATTAAAATTTTGTACAAAAATTTGTTTTAAGAAGCACTAAGAAAGTCGTCCCCGTTTGGAACAATTTTCTTATTACTTTCTAAAGCACCTATGTAGCAAAAAAAAAAATTTGAACAAAATTTTTTTGCACTTAGAACTGCTCTAGAAAGTAGTAATGAAGCTATTCCAAACAGAGCTCAAGGGAGTAAGCGAGTCGAGTCGAGCTCGAGACACTTCTAACTTAATAAATAATCAATGTCCCAAATAGCCGGCTCATTTATTATAAAAAAGAGAAAATGATAATCTCAAACAATTATTATAATAAAATGATAAAAATAATGAGAAATTAAAAGAAACTTAATAAAAAATCATTTAATATAAGAAAGTGAGATATATTTTTTAAATATTTTTAACAACTTTATACTTAAAATCATGAATGCTAATATAATTTAAGTATATTTTATATCAACATTTTTTATACGAGTCAACTAGAGTCGAGTTAGGATTGGCTCAAATTTGGCTCGTTAGTTCATTGAGCTATGCTCATACGCCATTAATCGAGCATAAATCGAGCCGGTTCACGAGTCACTTTTACTCACTTACACCCCTACTTGGGTAAGTGTGCTACTTTCAGTATTTAAGTGAATACCCTTCCTGTAAAATATTTAAGTGTGCTACTTTCATTTATTTATTTCTTTTGATAAGTATCTAACTTTTTTTTGGGACATTTAGGCCATTTAAGGTAAACTCACACACACAACACATACACAAAGACTCGAACCCAAGACCTCTTAGTTGGAAGCATAAGCTCTCAACCAACAGGCCAAGATGAGTTGTGTATAAGTATCTAACTTTGTTCTTTGTAGGATGCATCAATCATTTGTTGGCTTTCTGTAATGTCATCTTTTTAAAATGGTCCTTCCCAAACGGCTGACTCTATAAAACTCTTTTTAATTTTTCTTTTAATTCATTGATGACTAAGGCTTCATTTGGGACAGCTTTCTTACTACTTCTTAAAGCAGCTTTTTTAATTAGTTAACTGCTTTTAAGGGTGCATTGTATTTTATTTATTTATTTATTTTTAGTTAAAACCTATGGGAGGGGCCTACGTTAATAACAAAATAAGATTATAAGTCCTTAAATATTCTAAAACCCACTAAAATACAACAATTTAATCAAAACATATGAGTCTCGGAATCCTACTAATTACAAAAAGCAAATCAAAATCAAAATTAAAATCAGCCAGCAAAAGTCCCAAAGCTACTAGCAACCAAGCAACCTACAACCGGTTCCTTCAAAAAAAAAAAAGAAGCAAAGAAAAAAAAAACGAGCATAGTATAGCAAAAGTTTACAAGGCATTCACCACACCATCATAACAACCATGAAGCCACAAAGAACAAAACCAATAAACTGAGCAACATGAGGCCTCAGCACCCCAACCAGCCAAAATAATCCACAAAACCAAAAAGAATGATTACTTCTTCCTAGATTTTCGCCTACCCCGTTTACTTCCACCATGAGAAAAGCTTTTATGAGTTTTACTAAAACATTTAAACCATATAAGTCTTGAAACTCCTTCAACTGCTCATCCAAACAATCTCCATCTTCCCCATAAGGCGAAGAACCATACACATCCAGCCAATCCGATTGGTCCACACTATTTTCAATCACATTTGAAGACAATTTGGCCTTCAATTCATCGGAAGACATAAGCTCAATTGACACATCAACAAAAGGCTCCTTCTCAATCCCCCTCAAGTTACAGGTCAAGACCGCGTAAGTGACAACATTTTCATCACATTCTACATGTACATAAGAAACCATAACATCCATAGAACCAATAATGTAATATGCCACGAGATTTGAAGAAATAAAATTGCCACCAGAACTCATAATAGCAGCATAATTATTTCCAACATCAGACAAAATGGGACAAACTAACGTTAAGCAAACAAATATCAGTTTCCAAAACCTCCGTAACACCCACATGGAGCACAATTAGTAGTCACTAGCATAATCGACTGATCAACCTCCACAACAGCCAACGGATCATCCCCCACAACAGGAACCAATTCAGTTCCATAATAACAGAGATCCCATAATCCTCTCCACCAGCACCCAGAGGATCACCAATACCCCACGAAAGCACCACAAACGAAAGCTCAGCCACAACATTAACATCCTCCGCCACCGAATTATTAGCAGGCAAAGCAAGAGTTGAATTAGGAATAGTAATACTAAGCCGATTATCCATAACTACAATAGCGTTCCCATCAGAACTATTAAGAGAATTAACATTAATAGGAGCATTCTTCGGGATAGAAGTCAAGAGGAGACAAGTTTCTCTCAAATGATCAATACATTTACAATGAACACAAAAATAAGGGAAAACTTTCATCTCAACAAGTTGAATATAACCAAATTTTTTTGGTCCAATCCACACTCTATAAGGATAATTTTTTATGATGCCAAGTTCTACCAATACACACACAACAGACGGACAAGATCCTAAAGAAGTCGCATTATCAAACTTCAATGGATTCCCAAACAAGGTTCCCAATCCATGAAGGATGCGAGGGGAGAAAAGGTGCGGCCTCAAATTTGGGAAGGAAATCCATATCATGATACTATTTGGTGATGTTTGAACTATATTTGAAGAATAGTGAAGTTGTATAGTTTGATCGTATAATGAATATATTCCATCATGATTTGCTTCACTTTTAAAGTTATTCTAATATGGTTTGATTAAGGCTATAACTATACTCAAAGAGCAATGAAATTATATTCTAACAAAGCACTTTTATATAGGTAAACCAAATTTCAACATTCTTATATTATATTGAACATACTGGAAAAAAGATACGCATGTTAGTTGGATGTTCACTAAAAAAAAAAGAGCAAATGATTGATCGTAGTACAAGATATTCCCTCATTGATCTTATATATAAAGCGACAAAGGTTGATAACAACAAAGTTTAATCTAAAATTATAGGCAATATATCCTCCTTATGAAGCACCTTTTATTTTTTTTTTCTTTGATGAGATATCGTTATCCATTATAAACATTAGGCTCTCATATATGTGGCTAGCTACAACTTCTAAAACGATTTCAATGTAAGATTAGTAAGGCTTCATTTGGGGAGACTTTCTTTCTGTTTCTTAAAGCAGGTTTTTAGTTTAAAAACTTTCATTTTTTACTAAAAATTTATTTTAAGAAGCAGTAAGAAAGCCGTCCCAAACGAAGCCTAAGTTCACCATCTAATGCTTCTACTTCTGTAGGTGACGATATGGACATTTCATATGTAGTGATAAGTGATATTTTGGATGTATATGATATAAGTGATAGTGTTTTCATAGATATTTCAATATTAAAGCGTCCATTAGAGATGTCAACCCGTATTTATAATCAATTTTAAAATATATTAATTTCAAAGTTGAAGTTTTTTTATTCCTTATGTGCATAATATATGGATAATTACTCACACCTTATAAAAGTCAGTGCCTAAAAGTATATTCAATTCAATGACCGCTAATTTAGGATTCGTTTGGGACAGCTTAATTTCTTAATGCTTTCTAAAGCAGTGTTTTAGTTAAAAAAAAAATTGAATTAGATATTTTAGTACTAAAAAGCTGTTTTATAAAGCAATAAAAAAGCCGTCCCAAACGAAGCCTTATTATAGCACATGCAATTATGTTCCATTTGAGACAGCTTTCTTATTGCTTTTTAAAACAAATTTATAATATAAAAGTTTTTTGATCAGAAGATTTTTGTAGTACTAGAAAGCTGCTTTAAAAAGTAGTAAGAAAGTTATCACAAAGGAAGCCTTAATATTTGTGCTACACTAAGGTTTTGTTTTTGACGGCTTTCTTAGTGCTTCTTAAAGCTACTTCTTTAAATTTTTGTATTAAAAAATTGCTTTAAGAAACAGTAAAAAAGCAGTCCCAAACGAAACATAAATTGCATGTTGGCCAGCTTTTTGAGAGCAAAGATGAATTGCAGTGAAAGCTCTATTAAACTTGATTTTTTTTCTCATATTCTAAACTTTATAATAAATTCAAAATGTCTAATTACCTTAAAAAAAAAAAAACTTTAGTGATGCTACATCAAACAAATAATGAACATGAAAGTTTTTTAAATCGATAAATATTAATTACAATAAAAATAACAACAATAACAACATAACATCGACGACAAAAACAAAAGAAAAAACAATCTACTCATAAACCTGGCTAAGAAAAAATAAAAATATATATAAAAAAGAAATTAATGACAAAAAAATTAAATTTTCAGCTTTAGAAGTTTAGATTATCTTCTGCTTGTTAGCATGTCCTAATCAGATTAAACAAAGAAAAAGCAGAAGATTTATAGTTTTTTTTGGTAATTAGTAGGCCGATTAGAGCTCTACAATTAGAGCCTAATATGCCTAATATCATGTTTAATTAATAACACAATTAGTTTTTTAATAACAAATGTAAGAGTAATTATTTTATTCTATTGTTACCGCTAATTAAGCTTATTAGAGGTGTAAACGAATAAAGTCAAATCTAATTTGAGCTTGAGTCTTCGTTTGGAACAACTTCTTTGCTGCTTTCTAGAACGGATTTTTAGTACAAAAATTTCTTGAATTAGAAATTTTAGTACTAGAAAGTAGTTTAATGAAGCAGCAAAAAAGCTGTCCCAAATGAAGCTTGAGATTGATTAATTAATAATGTTTTAGCTTGAGCTTTGGGCCTTGTTTGGGATGACTTTTTATTGCTTTTTAAACATCGATCTTTTTCATACAAAAATCTCTTTAATTATAAATTTTTGTACTAGAAAACAGCTTTAGAAAGCAGTAAGAAAGGCGCCCCAAACAAAGCTTGAGTTTAATTCTATGAGTTTGAGTCGGCTCACAAGCTAATTCATTTAATATGAAAGAAAAAAAGTGATTATGATTCAAATAATTATTATAATAAAATGATAAAAAGAATGAAAAAGAGTATAAGTGAAAAATTAAAAATTATTTGATATAAGAAAATGTGAAAACATTTTTAAATATTTTTTTAACAACTTTATACCTAAGCTCCTAAATGCTAATATATTGTAAATATATTATACTTTAATATTTTTTAAATGAGTTGACCCGTAAGTTAATTGGTCTAGCTCCAGATTAACTCAAATCTGACTCGTTAGCTCATCGAGCTCAGCTCATAAGCATTTATCGAGCTAAGCTCGAGCCAGCTCACCAGTCAGCTTGGCTCACTTACACCCCCTAAGCATCTCATTAGATAATTAAACAGATTTTATCAGTCATTAATTTTACCTCTAAGCCATATTTATTATTTAAATTAAAACAATATACTCTGAAAATCCAGAATACTATTTATGACCTATTAGAAGAATTCAAGATTAATTAAATTAATCCGCATAGTTAATGTTTAAAATACTTCAATTGTAGTGCAAATGATTTGGCTGCTACTAATTAAAACAAAAGGAGGTGAATCAGCACATAAAACCTAATCCAAAAGAAAGTGGATTAAACACTAATTACATTATTAAAAGGCTAAAACTATCTTTATTTTGTTATTTTGTATAATTAATTGTGTTAGTGCTTTCCTGCACAGCAAGCATCTTCTTGTTTGCTGCTAACTTATTGTTTTGGTGTGAAGATTTTGGAAGTGCGTTTGCATGGAATAATGCGTTTTAAAAAGCGGCATGAAAAATGAATGGTTGTGATGACGCTACTGAGATATGGAAGTGATGATCGGACGGTGTAATGTGTCCACGCATTTGCTAGATGATAAATATTTAAAAATTAGTAGATAAATACTTAGGTTTTGTTTAGATAGTTTTTTTATCGTTTTCTAAAATAATTTTTTATAGTAGAAAGTTGTTTTAGAAAGCATTAAGAAAATTGTCTCAAATGAGAGAGATTATTACGTGCGGAGTCCGGATGTAGAGAACCGTTCGGTTTTGTGACCGTGAACAGTAAATGCACAATTACTATTCACAACTACGCTTTTACTGTGTTTCGCTGCGTTTTTATTATTTTTTAAGGATTTATTTGGGATTTTTTTTTTGTTATTTTGTTTCTCAAACATCAATCACAATTTTGTTTGACTAATATTTTTCAGAAATTTTTGCCGTTAAAAACTACTTTTTATAAGTAGAATAGCGAAGATATTTTTCTACAGCAAATTCATAATCAACTTTATAAAATATTGTAGCTGTCTCAAAAGTGCCTAAAGCACCTAAATTATGTAAATGATTGCCCAAAACAAAAGACCTATTTAATCTCTCTCTCTCTCTCTCATCAGCTTGTTTGATTGGGAATAAATATGTTTTTTTTTTCATGCTTTTAATTAGAGTTGGGTAGGAATTTGTCAATAGAAAAAGACATTAATTGTCATTTCTTAAATAAATCTAATTACTAATTAGTGCTTAGTTATATTAAAACCAAATATCAAAAAAAATAATATTTTAAAATAAAATACATTTTCAATATTCCCATCTATTCTAACAAACAAAATAGCGCGTCTCTATATTTTTGAAACTTCATATTACGTGAGAATACATATGAGTGTCAATAAATGACCCAGCCTATAACCTGACTTGAACCAGACTCAACAAATCTAGGTTCAGATTGACTAAATTATCATTTCGGTTTAGGCTCAACTCTAAAATTTTAACATGATTAACTTTTAGTTCGAATCCAAGTTGACTCAATTATCATTCGGGTTTGAATTAAATGAGTCATTTTTGGGTTAAATGACTCGCATTTAGATTAAATGAGTTACATTGATCTAAAAAAAATTCTAAAATCTATATAATAAATGGGTCCAATGAGCCAAGTTAGGTAAGGTTGGTTTTGGCCTAGTCAAGTTCGGGTCACATTTTGACCCATATGATAAACAAGTTAGGTTGGGGGAAATCATATTCGAGTCATATCAACTTCGAACTTAACTTGAACCCGACCTGCCACCCCAAATTGGCGCCCTAAGAGTAGGTCAAACTAATGGAAAAGACCATACTCGTGCAGGAGCCTTATTCTTCTTCTCTCGGAAGAATTTTCTTAAGATTGATCAATAGCTCGTAATGGAAAGGCTCACTACAAAAAAAATAAGGCTACCGTAACACATTTTTTCACTTATCCCGACAGTTATCAGAATCATAATTTTCTTTGCAGTGGTTTTAAATATAATCCATCTAAACAAGTGACATATTATGACCATTTGTTTTTTCAATCTTTTTTTTTAAGGTAGTTATTGCCTCATATTATCTACTCTAGAGACTCCTCTTTATTTTATCCATGCTCTCTTCGGATGTAATTTATTAGTTGCTCGTATTATCTATTTTGGGGGCTTCATAACAATTTAAAATTTACGAAGCACATAATCTCAGTTTGATCAATGATATTTTAATTAATTACGCAGCTAATCTTAGCTTAGTAAATGGGAGCTTTGACTTCTGTCGTGAATGTTACGTGCTGAAAGACCTATCTATTCTCTGTCTATAAATTAATAATTAAATTGGCTCAAAATTATATATATATATATATATATATATATCAGTCATAAAAGAAATATCTTTAAGAACTCACTCTCTTGAATGGGGAAAATTATTACGTCCGGTGTTTGGATTCGTCAGGACACCAATCCAAACGCGCCATGTCACCCAGATAAACTCGGGGCCCAGTGTTTCTTGGTGACGTGGCGCGTTTGGATTGGTGTTCGGACGGTTTGGTGATAGGGCCCTTGAATGGAGAGGCCACGTTACAAAAATAATGCTTTTGAGGCCTCCTAGCTTTTCCAAAAGCTTGTTTATGAGTATAAAAGGAGCCACACCTTAAAAAACAGTAGATAAAGTGCCATAAAATCATACTCCATTTTCCACAAAAGCAAGTGAGATTATTATCATGAAGTTAGTGGCATCTAAATTTACTATAATAATTTTAAATCTTAATAATATATTTTTAAATAATATAATTTAATATCATATTGCTAATTATATTTTTTATAATAATATAATTATAAATATAATTTTAAAAAAATATGCAACCTAAAAATTTTATTTTTGTCTTATTTTCAAATAATTATGTGATAACAGCTCAATATTATTATGATGTTTTTGATTTGTGGGCCCTTAAATATAAAATAATGCATTCTTCCCCTTAAAAATAATAAATTACATATCATGCCCTTCTTGGCATAACAAGCTAAAGCTAAAAGACATGAGAACAAAAGGAAAAGAGAATATGTATAAATGGTTTCCTCTATTCTACTTTTTCAAGAGTAAATAATTGCATACTCCACTATGTTAGGATATGGATATGTGTAGTCCATTGAGCTATCAAAAGCTATGGCATAAAACACAAGGCTCAAGTATTAATAATATCTAATGTTATGTAATAACATGAATATGAACTACAAGTCAAAATAATAGTTAGGGTAATATAAATTATGATGGGTTGCCTTAGTTCCATTCCACTTCTAAGTAGTTTGACTCGAGTTTAGAGAGCTATGTGGGTCATTTATCTAGAGGGTGATACACATAAATATCAATGACGTTAAATGTGAGCGAGATGACGAGATTAGTAGGAAGGGAAACAATGCTAGTATTATTGATAATCTTTTTAGCGACGGGAAATGACCCAAATTTTCATGCCTTCGATATGTCATAGGCATGCATAAAAAATTGTTCATTGCGGCGATAGATCATGACCAAGTCTCTTACATCAAAACTTGAATTGAAAATGACCATCTTTAGCTTACTTAGAAGTTTTTGGTATAGTCATTGAGCCTTTGTTTAACATATCATAACACTTCTCAAAACTGGTAGCGGTGTAAGCAGCAAGTTTGCTTCGTGGCTTAGATATGTTAATTAGATCCACCATGTGATTAGGTGTATCTTATGTAATAATGATTGTAATAGCTCTCTATTATGTTATAACTACTAGATTACCATATGTGTTATCTATCTTATACTATGCTATATAATAACTATTTTTGTATTTCTAGTTGGTGGTATTAAAGCTGTTAGAATGCACTACGTTGTATTTAACATAGGTAAATTATGTTCTAACCCTATTTGAAGGTTTTCAATACCCTATTTGAACCCAATTCCAGTGATGTTCAAACCTTACTCGAATATTATTCCAATCTTATTCATTTGAATCCGCATTATTTTTAGTAAAACTTAAATAAATAATTCATCATTAAAATTTAAAATATTTTGATCTTGTTGGTGGAATTTTGAAAACAGGTTTTGAAAAATATTAGTTTTCTTTGGGAATTTTAGAATTGAGATTGAATCCTAATTCTAGAAGTCGAATCCACTCATTCGGAAAAGTATATCACCCCGAAGGATGAAAATAGAATTCCGTAACGGCGTTCAGACTTAGAATTATGTGATTCATCTTGAATATCATGACTAGATTCTAAAGGGAACTCAACACGACCCCGAGGGGACGAAGCAGAATTCAACTAAATAATCCAGTTATAATATTCAAGGAGTATGATTGCCGAATTCATATCCAAAGCCTTACCAAAGAAGGGTGTATCTCCCCAGAGGGGAAATAACACCTTTCAATGGTAATTCTTCTAATATGACGACGGAAGTCACTCTTTAACTTTTCCCAAAGAAATCTAAAGAGATTTTAAAAGATTGATTTTGAAATCAGGTGTGTGTGGTTCCAAATCTCCTACGAGCGCAAGCCCTCGTAGTTAATTACATCGTAGGGAGATAGAATCCCCTACGAAAACTCTCGATTAAAATAAGAATGAAATTTTGTTAGATTTTTTAGGAGTGATATCAAAAAAATTGAATATAATCTTTTGGAAAATCAAAAGGGAGTGAATCAAGATTGAACAGTTATTAACAGAATCAAAGGAAGAGAGGTAGGGGACACTTTGAGATTCCAGAACCATGTGGAAGTGTCCCAACTTAATCTAAGTGTTGGGCTTTACATTTTAGGATCAAAAAGAGATTTAATTTGAGTTGAGCATTTTATTAGAAATTTGGGATTATATTCCCGAGATTGGTGTCTTATAATCAAAGATCTGCCCCAGATTCGAAATCTAATTTGGACGCTAGACCACAGTCGTCCGAACCTAACTAATGCAGTGCAGAACCTGGACTTACCCCGGCCTGGATTGGGGAGCCAGCTAACCACCTAATCGATTTAAAATATATGAATCCGGTCTTTTATGAAAGAGTGGTAGGGACGTTGTACTTAAAGTTTTGGAGAGTTGGGGCCGACGTCTAGAAATTTTCCTAATTGACCCCTTTAACTTATGTTGGGTGTTAAAATGCTAAACTGATGCAATTAAAATTCTTTGACTCTTTTAATTTGTATCTAATGCAATGCATGCTGGTCGACAACTTCCAAATCAAGTATGCTTGAAATTTTAAAAATAGGCTTAGAAAATAATTTTTTAGAAGACTGGGCTTCTCCAGGTCCGGCACCTCGTCCTCATAGGTCAGACTATCCGGACTCTACCTGCAGGCGGGGAAGGGTCTAAAATAAGGAAAGAAGAAGTGCAGAAATATGCATGTGACCCCGGGGTCGATCCCCGGCTAATTCCCTAGATTCGTTATCTTTCTATGTTATTTAGACTCACTAAAATTTTAGACTTTTAAAGTTATGAGTATAAAACTTTCACACCCTCACGAGTCTCACGTATCCAGGCGAAAATAAAAGCGGCACACAATCGCCAAAAAACTAGGAAAAGCAAGCAATCATAAGGGCAATCAACTCATCACATCAAATATTAACTAATTAATAAATATCCATAGGCAAAGTTGCCTTGCTTATTACAAACCAGAGTTTTGCAGAAAGTAAAGTGGCCGGGCACCACTGACAACAACCCGGATTCTAAGCCTAGTAATGACGCAAGTTATTTTGATTTTTGAGTGGGATACTCTCAATCTTCAAGTCTTCAATTTTGGTCCTCTTTGGACTCATCTTCTTCAAACTCCTTGGATTCTTCGTAGTGAACTACCCAAATGGATAAGAGGGCACTTCCCTTTAAAGGGAAAGGCCACTCTTTCCTCTTTGGGTATAAGAGAAGTGTGATCCAAATTTGGATTTCCAAATGGAAAAGGAATAGTTCCCAAAAGGGTATCCTTTCCTCTTTGGAATCCAAGCTTTGGATCTATGTATCCCAACTCAAAATTAACTTTCACAACACTTGACAATTATACAAATTACATTTATATCAAATCAAAAATCTAGACTCACCTATAGGGTTATCCTAAGCAGTTAATAAATAAAAAAAAAAAGTTATTCCCAAGTAGTTATATATATGTGCAGAAAAGTAAGTAAAACACACTGGCCATGCTCTTTTTATTTGGGGGCCTTAGCAGCTGAAGCACTTGTGCAAGCATTTATAACGATTAACATTTATTATTAACTTAGCCTCCCTTTTATTGCCCTGCATGAGCGTGGCCACCTGCAAAAAATTATATGAACATCCAGATCGTACCTAACCTAAGGGTAATCTAGTCGCCAAACACATCAATCCATCCACAGAGTGCACAAAAGTAAGCAGACACAGCAAAGCAATTTCATACACAACATGCAATGAAAACCACGAAAAATCCGGCACACAGCAGTAAAGTAAACACCGGCCTAACCTAGATCTAGAGTTGGTTGTCCTAGCACACCATCTAAAGTGTGTGTAAAAGGTTATGTGGCTGGGGTAGGTCCTGAAGTGGGTGATTAGTTAAAGTTGTCTAAAAGTCTTGGTTTGTTAAGGCTTAAAAGGGGAATTTAGATTAATGTTTAAATATTAATATATTAAGGATTCTGATCAAATATATTTTAAGAATTAATTGATTACTACCTTTATTTCACACCGAGGCCGTGAAGTTTATTTCACCTTCCTTGGGGCTAAGCTAATAGCCTCGTAGGCCTGGGTTACCTAGTAGCAATCGGGGTTAATTAAGTTATTTTAAATTGGTTGGAATTAAAGAAGTGAATTAATATTAAGGGAATTGATTACTGATTTTAATGGGTTGGTTGAGAATTTTAATGACCTATTAAAAGAATTTTAAAGGTTAGAGAAGTTAATAGGTTTTAGGGGGTTGTCCGGATACGTTAACTAAGGGGTCAAAATTTACCTTTTTTAAAATTAAAATTAATCTTAAGGGTTTCAAATTTTTAATAAATACTAGACCTAATGATGAGTTGTTAGAAATGTGGCACACTCAATTTGGGGTTTTCTATGAGTAGCTATGATTTTTAGAAGTTCTGGCCCATTCTGACCTAAGGTCACCTAAGATGTTGAGTCCTTGGTTTTAGCTAAATTATGGAGGATTAATGTTTCTAGGAAGTAATGGATTCTAATTGAAGTCACTATCCACTAAGTTGATTAATCAAAAAAAAATTATAATTAACAGTGAATTTTAGGAACTTTACACACTCGTAGGGATTATTAAGTTACTACGACCAAGGGGTCTACTTAAGGATTTGAACCCAAATGAGCCCTAAACTCCTTGAGATCAATTCCAAATGCCATAAATGACCTAAGGATAGATCAACAAGTGCTTAGAACCCTTTTGGGATATCTAAGATTTTTAAGATTAATTAAAATTGATTATACCCTAATTACCTAAGGATCAAGCTAAGACAAATTTAGAAATCAATCAAAGAGGGTTTCAATTCTTATTGGTTAAGGGATCAATCAAGGATAATTAAGGACATTTTAATGAATTTTACAGGTTAAAAATAGCTCATTATCAATTAATCAAGATTAAGGCCATTTCTAAGAAGGATTTTTGAGGCTCCTACTTGGGGAACCAAATGAACTACAAATTTGATGAAATTTGGACCATAGGATCACCTGACCCTAAGGACTAAACCCACCAAATTTTAGCTCAACTGGAGTACTCTAAGGTGGTTAACCAAACCACCCAAGGTGAGCTCTAAGTCACCTTCAAATGACTATGGGGGTCTATCCTAGGCTTGGATTGGGGAAAAATTAGTGGCTCAACACTCCTTATCCTACACATCATCATCACACCAAGAATCACACCCTAAATTCCATTGGATAGGTCTATATCCCCTTTTGAATTTAAGGGTCAAACCATGACCCTTAAACTTAAAAATTAGGGAAAATTCCCTTGAACAACTTAAAATGGGGAGATAAAATTTGGACATGTCAGAAACATGTCCAATTTCAATCTCCCAAAATTCCAGACCTGGTGAACATGTATTTAAAAAGTAATTAAAGAAATTCATAAAATGCTCAAATTGAAATTAAATCTAAGACTGGCCTAACCAGGGTCTAGAATCATAAAGCTTTTGTAGAGCTCCCTGAGACCTTTCTAATGAGCCTAAGAACACCTAATTTGGACAAGTGTGCAGGGAGTTATGGATTTTTTAAGTTCCCTTAAATTTCTGGATTTATTAATCCGACAATTACACAGTCAGCAGCCGTTGACACGCGTCGTGCGTCGATTCGCCAGGCAATGATTGGCGCTAACGGTTAACGGCTGGGTTAACCACAGCCGTTGGATGGCGGATCGAACGGCTGGGATTAATAGCGCTCCGATACCGCGGGATTTAATCCGAGCGGTTGATCAAAATCAACGGCTGGGATTTCGTCTTCAACCTCCCGCTCGTATCCGAGAACACAGGGCTTCTCCGGCTTGATCCGGGCGATCCCGCTGGCGAACTCCGATGAAATTTCACAGGTAGGATCAGGACGGTAGAAACCTCCAATCCAACGGTGGAGATCCATTGGGGTGAAAGTTTCCTTCACACTTGACCAAACTACCTAGCTAGGGAGCTTGTGATGGAGAGATTATCGCAGAGAAGGCCTCAATGAATGAGCTTCTCTATCAGGAAGCTTCTGGGGACGATGGCGAACAGTTCTCCTTCAGGCGTCGGGATCAGAGGACGGCCGGAGGTGCGACTTCGAGCGGGATGCCGAAGGCTTTCGCGGGCGCTTGCTCGAACAGAAGGAGGGATCGGTCTCTGCACTCGAAGGAAGCTTTTGGGAGTTCGAAAGAGCTCTGGGGATCGAATGAGAGTGAATGCCCATGCCCCTGGTGGTCTGGCGAGCTCGAGGGTATTCGGCCACCCTTCGGGAGCTTGGACTGCCGGGATTGAGCTGGAGAAGGCTCGGATTGCTGCCAGGTGGGCGATGGCGACGTCTAGGGGGGATCGTGGAGATCAAACTGGTGGGCAGCAGCCTTGAGCCAGGAATTGTCTGGGGGGGACCACCGGAACTCAAATTCCATTGGTTCCGACCACCGCCGGCCATGGTCTGGGTCGGGTTGACTGGGGGAGGCCGATGCGGACATGCTGGAGCCAAGGATGAAGTTAATTTGGCCTGGGGAGGCCTGGATCGAATTGGTGGCCGGGTTGGACCCAAACCTGCTCGGTTCGAGTGGAATTGAGCTCGATCCAGGTCAGGTAAGACCCTGGGTTTGGTATGGGAGGTAGATCTGGGTCTGGTGCACCCAATGCAGGTGGCAATTGGGTCCAATTTGATCTGGATTAAAAGATGGCTCGGGTTGATCCAAACCTGCTTGGTTCGGGTTGATTTGGGCTCAACCCAGGTCAGGCCAGACCTTGGGCTTGAGGTGGGAAGTGGGTCTGAGTCTGGTGGACCCAATGCAAGTGGCAATTGGGTCCAATTTGATCTGGGTTAAAAGATGGCTCGGGTCCAAGTGTTTTTGGCTACTTTGGGTTAGCCTAACTCTTGACCCAAGCTAGCCCAAGGCATGGGCTGGCTGGAGGGGGTGTATTGGACCTAGGGCCACCTTTGGGAGGTGTTGATCAAGTTCAATTGGGCTTAGGTTGAGAGTTGGCTCAATCGCAAGTGCTTTTGGGTACTTTGGGTTAGCCTAACTCTTGACCAAAGTGAGCCCAAGGATTGGGCTGATCAAGGAAGGTGTATTGGGTCAATGGGAACTCAATAACACCTTGATTTGGATTCAATTTGGTTAAGATCAAAAGATGGCTCAAGGGAGGCCTCTCTTTGGTCACTTGGGTCAAGCCATATGGCTAACCCAAGTGAGCCCAAGGTTTGGGTCACCAAGAGGGGTCTCTTGGGTACCCAAGGGGTCATCCCATGCATTCAAAGGACTTGGAATGGACTTGGTTCAAAAAATTGAAAGAGAAGGGGTCCATGGGTCAAACTTGGTTGACTTGGTCAACCAGGTTGACCCAAGGTCTGGGTTTGAGTTCAACAGGTTGGGTTTGATATTTGAAACTTATTGAAGGTGGTTTCAAAGTGTTTGGAATTGATTTGAGTTGAAATGACTATTTGAAATCCCATAGGGGTATTTTGGTCAATTTTGACCCGTTGGTCAACTAGGGTCAAAAATGAGTCTGAAAAATGCAGTTTACTGCTCAGTGGGTTAAAATCAAGAGTTTGGAAGTGATTGGAGGCTTTGATAAGGGCTCCAAGATCAAAATCTTCAAGGTGTTAGGTCCAGTGGCATAGGCCGTAAATATTTGAAGGTTTTACAGTCTTTGGATTTTAATTCAGATTCTGGGGTTAGAGACCTCAGAATAGGCTCAAAATTGGAGGGTAGCCTCTAAAGACATGTCTTATCACTTTGCAAGTGATAGACCCTGAATTAGAGGCCATTTGACTGGGTTTTGAAATGTTTGAAAAATCTTTGAAAAGGATGTTTAGGACAAGGCCTTAGGGCTTTGGATTTGAGTCTGAATTTCTGGATCTGGAATGGATTTCAAGTTTGAATGATCAATATTGGGGTATCCAAATCATTTACAATCATGTGGTTATTGTTAATGAATGGATAGGATGAAAGCTAGATCAAAGGTAGAATCAAAGTCTAAGTTGAAGTTTAGATTCTCAAGTGGGTTGAGTCAAAGTTTGGATATGTTTGAAACTTGAATTAATTTGGATTTGAGTTGAATGAAGCTTGAGATTTAAATTGATCAAGGGTAGGAATTAAATTGAAGTTGGAGTTGATCAAAGGTAGGAATTGATTTGAGGTTGAAGTTGATCAAGGGTGGGGATTGATTTGAGTCTAGATTGGTCCTAAGATCTAGAGGGGTTCTAAGATCTAGGATCTAAGGGAATCCTAGGCTCTAGAGTAGGCCCTAAGGTCTGGCTCTAGGAAAGGATCCTAAGGTCTAGAATGGATCCTAAGGTCTAGAATAGATCCTAAGGTCTGGCTCTAGGAAAGGATCTTAAGGTCTAGAGTGGATCCTAGGATCTAGAATTAATCTGGAGTTTGGAAGGGCCTTAGTGACCTCATACAAAAATGAGGTCAACAGATCTGAAATAAAAATTTGAATCTATTTTTTTAAAGTCAAACAATTGTCAAATTTCATTAATATTTCTATTTTTAGGGACTGTTAGGTTTGAAGCAAAGTGAGTGTAAAATAAACAAAATACTTGGGTTTTAACTTTTAGGTATTTGGTTTGACACATCATAAAGTAAAGTAAAATCCTAATTTATTCAAAACTCCCTGCTACAATTCATTTTAAATGTAATGTAAAATCGTACAAATTCGAGCGAAAAATGATTTCACGATATGCATTTGAGAGAGAGAAGCTTGTGGAAACTCATCCTCATTTCTTCCTCCATTATTACAGGAACCATCATCATTTCTTCCTCCATCGTCATTTCTTCCTCCAAGTTGAGAGTTCAAACTAAAACGCTTTTCATCTTCTCTATTTCATTATGGCTGTTAGATTTCATTGTTTTGTGTGAGGTAGAGTTTTGCATGAGTAGCTTCTTCGGCTCCTAACATTGCTATTCGACCTCACACCTTCGATGATATTCCCTTCCTGTTGGATCAGAAGGTATGTCATTTTAATCAGAAACAACTACGAGAGCTCGCTCGTCATGAAGGTAAATATCTTTCTCCCTTCCGCATGCTTCTTTGGTCAAATCCCATAAATCCACAAATTTTTAGAAATTATTGTCCAAAAGGGGGAGACGAAGGATTTATTCCGCCGTCAGATTTGGCGGGCATTCAAATCCCATTTGGTAGGATTTGACATAAATCTTGCTCAAATTTTGAATAAATCCAAGTAAATCTTATGTCATGACCTAGAATTAAATATGAAATAATTATATTTTTATCATTTTAATAATATATTAGATCTTTTAGAAATTATCAATATAATCAAATATCCAGCAAAAGTAATTAAAATTATATACATTAGAATATCTAAATATATTCATTTATCAAAATTTTATATACATTAGTCAGAAGATCACTACACTAATCTATCACAAGCTCCTAACAACAAAAGAATAAAAGAATATATAGAATAAAATCTAAAGAAAGACCTAAGAATCTCCGTCAATCTCACTCCACTTGGTCTTGACCCCTTTCCTGACTTGAAATTATTAAAATCCATATAATGAGCTAAAAGCTCAGCAGTAACACAAACACACCAAAGCTTTAAACACAAGGCTAGAAGAATCAATATGCATACTCAGTTCAACCAATAAAATCAATCTCATCAATGATCAATTATCATTTTAAAGCTAAAATGATCAATAATAAAAGTAGAAGAATCATTAAAATGAATATAGAATTAATAACAACCTGAGAATTTGTAAATCAATAAAACAACGGTATTGTAATCATTCAAGCGTCATTAAAAAGAATCACAGACACGCACTTATCAATATTGTCAATCTTATTCTCTTGCATCCATCCTATCAAGTATACATAATCAATACTTTATATCAATTCATATGTTATCAATGTACACTTGTTACTATATCTATCAATGCAACATGATATGGTTCAGCAAGGTAGGATATCCAACTTTAATATGGTGATTTCATCCTTTCATATGTTCATTTTTTACACCATTATATCATTATCATTCATTTTTTTATCATTATTATTATTAGTGGCTTTCAAAAGTTATTAAGAGTTGTTACCCTCTGCCCGTCGGCTTAATTTGATCATCTGTTACATGATATAACTGAGATAATACTACAAATCATATTTAAAGGAAAGCTTGTCGGTCCACCCTCATGTGCAGGATATTATATTTTTACGTCAACCCATTTTATAGTATTAACAACTAGCCTTTTTTTCTTAAACAAGTGCCACAATCAAAATACAATATGATATAGTCAATTTTGTTCAATACAAGAAAATCTAAATAATATCTATAACTTAAAAAAATCATAACTTTAATTCTACCAGGTAAAATTCAGTGCAATACTGTCAAAATATCAACACTATTCGTAGTTATTATATAGAAAAAGCTATATAGTAAAAACTCTATAAATTAGGAGAAAATATGGATTTTAATGATTTAGGAGAGACAACATCTGTCAAAATTAAAATCATTGAAACATAATGTGATTTGGGTTACTTACAATCAATAGAAGAAATCTCCGAACAAAATTGATGGATAAAAAAAGTTCTGAACAACCATCTCTTTCATTCCTCTCTCTTAGTTCTTTAATAAGGCATTGCGCTGAAATTCAAAATTATCATTTAAAAATTTTGAGTTATTACATCTTGCATCCAAATTGACCCTAAAAGAATAATTTTTGAAGGCTTCCTATACATTTTTCAATTTTACTTACATATTTTTTACTTTTCTTTTGTCAAATACCCTGCCAAGTCATTCTATTTATTGTTTTAAGCACAAAATTTTGGACTTATGAGGTGTCTTCTTACCTGGTTATTGTCATTATCTACTCAGTTTTTTGTTTGCTTCGAATTTGATGGGCTTTTTACATTCCTGGGGTGTCTTGACCCTTGGGATGACAATACGAAGATTATATTGATGGACCAAGAGGAGATTTTATCGCATATCCTTGTAATACTTCAAATTTAGATGAATTTTTATGAATGCAAAGATGCAATCTATCTCTTACGCTTGCTAATTTGTATAATTATAGGCTTTTCCCAAAGATGCAATATATCTAAATATTCCTCTCCCAAATTATATGAAAAAAGATAAAGTTTATGTTGAAAGCTATGTAACTAGAGATTGGGCTAGGTCAATAAATTGCCAAGCTCTATTTGGTATTCAATATATTAACTTAGATGATGAGGAGACAGTTGATTTTATGGAGAGTCCTGTAGATACACCAGTGGATGTTGATTGTCCTAAACAAAATGTTAGATAATACCCTGTATGAATGACAACGCGGGTAACAACTTCATCTTCTAAGGGGTCCATCAAAAAGAGAAAGAGTAAAAGGCATATTGATTATCATAGTCTCCATGATTATATTGGAATGATGGCTCAAGTTGTAAATGTAAATCAAACAACAACAATAATTTCTGAGGAAAGAAAAATATTTAGTGAGCTCATGACAAAGTTATCTAGTATTTAAGAGTTTGTGGAGGAAGAGATTGATACTATATATGATAACTTATCCAAGAACACAACATCGATTCATTCATTATCTCCAAACATATGAAATCAAGGGCCCGATGGATGCAAAAGGAGTTAAATAAATGATTCATTCGCATCATAAGAAAGAAATTGATATGTTTTGGCTTTAACACTCTGTATTGGATTTCATTTTTCAACAATTTCATCAATTTGATTATTGCTTTATAATTGCATATACTTTTTCCATAAGAGGTTAGATGGTTGATGATGGCATATGCAAGAAGAATTAATGAAGAAGATATCTTTTGAATGCCAACGATACTATTATTGTTTTTATAAAGGCTATGGAGTGTTGAGACTTTGGTTCAATATTGTTAATATTTTGAAAATTTTAATTGTAGCTTTTAACTAAACTTTATTGAGCTTCGTTGAATTGGAATAATTGGTGTCCTTTTGATTTTATATAGTAATATTTTTTCAGCTGATATTTTGCTAGTCTGCTGAAAGTGCAGAGTCGTGATAGTTCATCTTCCAAAGTATTTTATTAATGTATATAAAAAATTTCAAAAAATCACAAAAATATAATTTTTTATGTGAAAAACTGTAAAGTAAAGTAAAATCCTAATGTAATACCAATTCTCAGTGCCAGTGTAATTTCTGCGTAAAGTAAAATCGCTCGTTTTGAGCGAAAAAGGAAATCGCCACGCACTGGCGAGAGAGAAGCCCATGGGAAGGCACGAAAGAGCTCGCATCAAATTTGTTGATTTTTTTTTATCTCGATCGCTCGCTTCGACGACGTTCCCTTCCTCTCGGATGTTAGCATTGGTTATGCATTTCCATTGCCATCTTGTAGTTGAATGCCACAACATATTCTTGTAACATTATAGCCATGTGTACACCAACAAATAGCAACTCTACACATGTACAACACACACCACTGAAATCTATTTAAGCAGCCTGTATCTTCCTCTATTGAGAGATATAAGTCCCTTCTTTCCTATATGCTCTCTGCTTCTCTCTCTCAAATTCTCTCTATCTTGATGGTATCAGAGCCTTTGGCTCTCAACCATCGTTCCTAGGTTCGTCGTTCGTCTCTCAGCCACTGCTTCATCCAATGGAGTCACCATAGTCGGTGACTACTGCATAAGAAACCAAGGAAAGTCCAACAATTCCTGCATCCCTAAAGTTCTTGATTTCTAACATCAAGAACATTGTTCCTATTGCTCTCTCAAATGACAACTTTCCCTCCAGCTGGAAATCACAAATTACTAAGCTATTCAAAGCCAACAATTATCTCTCTTTCCTTGATCAATCCACTCCCATTCCTCCCAGATTTATTCACCAACATAACGGCTCTTCCAAATTGAACCTACAGTTCGATCTATATACCTTAATCGATCAAAATTTGGCTGCCGCGATCTGTTCCACTTTGTCTTCCTCAATTTTGTCATATGTCTTGAATCTTGAATCATTTGCGGACATATGGTCATCGCTTGAAAAAAGACTATAAGCTACAAATCGTTCACGAGTTATTCAACTCAAGAACGAGCTCCATAACTTGTCCATGGGTTCGTCCACCGTGACTCAATATCTCCAATCCATCAGGATTCTTGTAGATAACAGCAATGCCGCATGATACACATTAGACGAGGAAGACATTGTTCTTTACACACTCAACGGATTGCCATCACAATACCAAGCCTTTAAAACTTCCATTCGTACCACCCTATCTCCAATCTCTCTTGACGATCTTTATTCTTTGCTTCTCAGTGAAGAGATAAATCTCTCAACTGAATCTACCAAAGAAAATAATACTTCTCATCTTGCCACCACTTTGTTCTTGTCACGTGGTCGTAGACGAAATAGGGGAAGGTCTGGTCAAAATGATAGCAGAGGTCGGAACAATGCGAACTCATCTCGATCACTCCCACCCTCAACTACCGGTATCACTGTTTGCCAAATTTGCGGTAAACGCGGTCATCAGGAAAACGTGTGCTGGCATCGCTTGAATCTTGATTACCCCACTCCCACGATAAATCCTCAAGCTCTTCTCGTTGCTTCTTCTAATCCAGTGTCGGACTGGATCTTGGACATGGGAGCCTCAGCTCATCTCACGAAAAACATAGACAACATCTCTTATCCCTCTACCTATCACGGCTCAGACTCTATTACGATCGATGATGGTCGCAATCTTCCCATTGCTCACTCCGGCTCCGAACTTCTTCCGACACCAAATCGTAAATTCTTGCTTCAAAATCTTTTACACTTACCCAATCGCTCATACAATTTACTATATGTTTCTAATCTTACTAAAGACAATAATCTTTCCATCTTATTTGATGAATCTGGTTTTAAAATTAAGGATCAGACAGCTGATACTACCATTCTCTCAGGACCATGTATCGCGGGAATCTACTCCATTTCAACCTCTTCTACTGCTCATTATCCTACTAAGGCTCTAACAACGATCGTCCCCTCTCATCTTTGATGGCATCATCGTCTAGGCCATCCACATCAACAAGTGATGACTCTCATTTCTGAGACCAACATCGCTCTTGGCATTCCGTGCTCTAAATTGTCCTGTTCTATTTGTAAAACATGTAAAGGACATAAAATTCCTTTTTCTCCATCTACAAATCATCATTATAATTTGTTGGAACGTATTCATACCGATGTATGGGGTCCGGCCCCATTTCTTTCAACTCAAAGATTTAGATATTATGTGTCTTTTATTGATGATGCATCGCGCTTTACATGGGTTTATCCCATCTATCATAAATCTGATGTCTTCAATACTTTTGTTCAATTTCATGCTTTGATTGAGAATCAACTTACCGTAAAATTAAAATTCTTAGAAGTGATGGAGGTACCGAATACCTCAACAGAAAATTTCATAATTATTTACATATAAACGATATCTCCCATCAGATAAGCTTTCCTTATACTCCTGAACAGAACTGTCTTGCGGAGAGAAAACATCATCATATTCTTGAAACAACTCACACCATGCTTCACACACATGCTCTACCTTTACAACCTATGGCTCGACACTCTTCTAGCAGCTGTCTATTTGATCAACCTCATGCCCACCCCCAATACGTTCAATAAATCACCATATGAAATCCTACACAACAAAGTTCCTACCTATGATCATCTCAAAATTTATGGTTGTGCGTGCTATCCCTTGCTACCACCTCACACACGACACAAACTTTCTCCCAAATCTACACTTTGTGTCTTCATCGGTTATGCTCCCTCCTATAAGGGATACAAATGTCTTAATCCTTCTACAAGCAAAGTTCACATCTCTCGACACGTATCCTTCGACGAACACAAGTTTCCTTATCTAAATCTTCAGGCCTCTTCAAATTCATCTGCCAATCCCAATCCTATTTCTAACCATCAGCTCCTTCTTACCACAACTCTCTCCACATCCCACCCGATCATCTCCAAATCCATGGCTTCTGCTCCGGAGCTTCCTACACATTCTGATCAACCATTCGTCAACACATCCTACTCTCCTATCCAATAGGCTCACCTCCCGTTGTTGATGGAATTTTGAAAACATATTTTAAAAATATTAGTTTTCTTTGGGACTTAAAATTGAATTCTAAAATCGAATTATCTCGTTAGAAAAAGTATATCACCTCGAGAGGTGAAAATAAAATTTCATAACGGTATTCAGATTTAGAATTATGAAATTCATCTTGAATATCATGACCGGATGCTAAAGAGAACTTCATATTGCCCCGGAGGGTCAAAATAAGATTTTACTGAATATCCAGCCACGATATTCGAGAAGTGTGATCATTGATTTCACATCCAAAGCCTTATCAAAGAAAGGTGTATCTCCCCGAAGGGAGAAAATACCATTCGATGATAATTCTTTGATTGTGATAGTAACAATCACTAGTATTTTAAGTTTTCCCAAAGAAATCTAATTAAGTTTTGAAAAATCAATTTTTAAAATCAGGTGCGTGTGTGGTTCTAAATCTCCTACGAGCGCAAGCCCTCGTAGTTAATTACATCGTAAGAAAACAATGTCTCCTACGAAAACTCTCGATTAAAATAACGGCAGAAATTTTATTATTAAGATTTTCTAGGAATGATACCAAGGAGGTGAATTTGGAATTTCAATCGGGATTGGATCAAATTTTGAACACTTATTTCCGGAGTCAACGGAGGAGAGGTAGGAGGCACTTAGAGATTCTGAAATAATTCAAAAGTGCCCCAACCTAAGCTAAGTGTTGGGCTTTAAATTTTAGATTGAGGAGGAATCTTTATGTTCAAGTTTAAATTTTATTATAAAGTTGGGACTTATATTCTCGATCACATGATCGGAAAAATGCCCAGAAAGTGAGGGTGAAGACTAACCTACCAAGTGGGTATGACGTCCCCGGTCAAGATCCCATGGTTTTCCATCGTCCCGGGTTCGTCGGTATCCTTAGCCTACTTAGTCGAGTGCCGACCAAAGGATCCTTGTTAGCAACCATGGGTTACCTCATTCAAGGGGACCTCGTAGGCCAAGAGGCTGGGGACCTAATCCTAAGATGACAAACAGGAGGTGCACAGGTCTGTGGACAGTGAACCTATGTCTATGTTATCTAACCTAGGATGCCACTCTCATTTCGTATGCATATCAATCTATCTAAAAAGAAAAGAAAGAAACACCGGCCTAACCTAAAGCTAGAGTCCGTGTCCTAATGGGTCAATCTAGGTGTGTGTAGCAGGCTGTGTGGTTTAGGTATATCCTATATCAGGTAATTGATTAAAGTTGCTTAATGTTCTGGTTGGTTGAAAGGTTTAAGGGAGATTTTGATTAAAGTTTAAATCTTAATGATTTAAAATTGATTTTAAGATTGATTGTTG
Source organism: Dendrobium officinale (assembly GCA_019514585.1). NCBI lineage: Eukaryota > Viridiplantae > Streptophyta > Magnoliopsida > Asparagales > Orchidaceae > Dendrobium > Dendrobium officinale. The sequence continues at coordinate 11,035,279 of CM033699.1, read as the reverse complement.
GTTTTAAAGTTAGATTGAAATTTTTTGGATTTTGAATCAAATATTTAATGTTCTAAAATTATTCGAATCATTTAATGATTTTAAGCAAGGGGTTAAATTTGAATTTTAGATTAAGAATGTTCTCGAAAAAAATAGTATTTTATTAAAATATTATCCCTTAAGACGAGTTGAATGCCTTTAAGTTTGATTGATTTAGAGTTTATTTGAATTAGTTATGAATTTTCAAAATTTTTAATCATTTATTAGAATTATCGAAATTGTCTAAATTAGAGGGGTTTTGATGTTTTGAATCTAATTGAGTTCCAAACTCCTTGTGATCAATTCCAAAGGTCATGAATGACCCAAGGATAGATTCCCAAGTGTTTAGGAATTCTCTGGAATTTTAAATTATTATTAATTAGTTATATTAATTAAATATCAGATTTTAATGACTATTAAATTATTCTTAAACTTGAAATCAAATCTGGTTGATTTTAATTTTAATGTGTTAAGGATTCAAATATGGTCAATTAGAAGGGTTATTCATAGCTTTGGATTTAAAAGTGATTTATTAAAATTTCTAGAAGGTTTTCAAGTTTAGTTAAGGTTTAAACTTAAGGGGTTTGATTAAAAGGTTCAAAGAGTTTGAATTTTAATGATAATTATTGTATGTGTTGATTGGGAAAGCTTTGATATTTTGTAAATTTTATTTGAGTTATTATCAAATATTTTAGTTCTCGGGTTTTAAGGAAAAGATTAATAATTGATTGTTGTTTGAGATTAAATCGATTATGTACATGTTAATCTTAAGGTATATTGTCGCTAAGTTAACTATGTTTAATGTTTCGTTCCTAAAGGACGCATGTGTGAATCCTAGAGTTTGTCTAAGTTTTCTAAGACTCGTCCTTAATTATTGTCCTTAAAGATGTCACTAGGTTCAATGGGTTTGAATCCATGTTACTAACCCTTTGGACATGCCTAAGAATGTAAACAAGTTATGTCGATGGGTTTTAAATTTGTAAAAAGAAGAAAGCAGGTATTAACTAAATGCAAGATTATTGCAAGAATTTAAAGCTGGGAGAAATAGCTCAACAAGTAAATCTAGAAGCCTTATACACTTCTAAGTTTTAAGGAAACTTACCTGGTCACCGGAGCTAGTCAACGGTGACTCCGGCCATAGCACCCCGTTTAGAAGAAACGGGGCGACTGAAGCTCTTGGCTCATTCTCCAATCAGCTCCACCAGTACCTCGCAAAAAGGCGACGAGAGAAGGGGGTGTCAGAATGTCGTGTATAAAAGTATAGCAGCTACTATGAATTGACATATAAATGAATATGTGAAAGTATGAATCAAATCAAATTATTTAAGCAATTTCAAAGTGTATAACTGGACAATGACATGCTTGTAATTTATAACAGCAATCGTGTCAGGAGATTATAACCATAAAGCAAGTCAAACTCTATGTCACGAATAATCATCCACATCAATGTATTCAAAAGTATAGAGAATATAAACAACAGTTCAAGTCAATATGTGGCCTTAAGAGATATATACTTTTCCGTTGTCAAAATCACAAGTCATGTATTGAATAAGTATAAATGTCACTGTAACAACCAATATGAAATTTCTCTTCATATTCTAATTGTGGCGATGTTGTCAAATTCTATAAATGAATAACTACAGCCAAAGAGCAAGTTCGTATATTATCACAATGGAAAGTTGTAATCAAAACAGAGGCATGATTATCTTGATCAAATTTCAATTGAAATGTATCAAGTTAATAGAGCTAGAGTGAAGAAGAAAACTTTGATTCTCAACTAATGGAAACCTGGAGCTTTGCTCTAAAAGGAAAATACACAATACATCATCTTAAGGTGTTTAAATCAAATGAAATCAAACTTTGTGCATAAATATTTAATCAGCTTATAAAAGTGCGATCATGTTATTCAAAGGGAATCTTGAATGGGGCAATACACATCATCTTATCGAGGAACCAGAACATGGGTAATACATACAATACTCCACCAGGTTTTCTCATGTTGAATGAACATCTACAAAAGATATCACAAGTAAGAGCAACCTTCAAGTTACATGCTCGATTTCCACTCAAAACTCACTCTTCCTCAAAGTAGAGACAACTGGAGAAAGATCCCCATCAAAACTTATGGGAAAAGCATGAGAGCAATTATGTTTTCTCGAAACCAACAAATTTATTTAAGGAAATTATAACTAAAAATGCTTTAAAGAATGAAGACCCACCACTCTTGCAACCTTCAACAATACAAGCCTAGAACAAGATCAAACTGATTATATAGCTCAAGGGACTATGAAATACCTTAATCTTTATCATCATCTTTTCCATACAAAAGACTATAAGTGTAAATATTAACAGAAGTAAACAACTAAGAAAAGAACGTATATGTAGCTATATTCAAAGAGTTTAAATACAAACTTATTTAATTCCCAAAGACATTCACATTTATTTAATCTATAAGAATAGAAAAGTATTGTAGCCATCTGATTTTTGATAAACCAAAAGTGTAGCATTTGATTTAAAAGAAAGAAATGATTCTTACCGTCACTGTTCTTGTACGGGGAAGGGAGAAGCTTCTTGGTTAATTTGCTGGAGGGTTTTCATATCAAAGGAAGAACATTAGAGGTAGATGGCTGAAGTCTGCTATATAGGCCGGTCAAAATCTGCTCCACCGAAATCTGCTATAGCTTAGAGTCGTATAGGAGTTTACTTGGCCAGATGAAGAAATAGATAGTAATGAACTCCATTAAAAGATCGAGACATGATCTCTTGTTCGGGCATCTCATCCCTCATGTTTTCGCTGGCTAATAGATAGCAGCTCTAGCTAATGGGAGAAGGAGAAGATGCTTAGTCCATTTGCTAGAGGGATTTCACAGCAAGGAAAGAATATTAGAGGTAGAGCTTGGCCGAAATCTGCTATAGAAACTGGTTGAAATCTGCTGTACAAGGAAACTGATGGCTGGATCTATGTATAGACCCTCTTCTTCCTCCTTTTGCTTGGACGGTTTGAAACAAGGAAGGAGCAGCTTAGAGGTGTGTGCGGCTTCTTGGAGGCGTGAGGAGGATGAAGACACAGTTGGAGGCGTGAGATGAGAGTAGCCTTCTTGTTGGCCGGCCCTAACAGCTCCTCAAGAATGGCTCTCTCTCTTGAGTGATCGGGAGACCCTTCTCTAGAGGTGGCTGCTTGTGTAGAATGGGGCGATCGTGTGCTATATGGGAGTCTCGGCTTGCCCTAATGCTATATCCAAATCAAGAGACCATCATCCCCTTTAAAAGTTGATCATATGGCTGCTATCAAATGCTTAATTAATTTTTTTTTAAATAAATCAAGGGCTGAAATTTATCTAAAACTTTGAGGAGAATTGGAATTAAAAGAATAGATAAAACAATGAAGTTTTTGATGAATTTGTATTTTAAATCAATTATTCAAAGTTTGTTTAGAGATAAATAATATCAATTAGATATAGATTAGGCCAAGACATGTTAAAACCAACTCAATCGAAGCCATAGAAAATAAACTTCCATCAAAATTAATTCAAATTATCTCGAATGCGTTTGATTAAATTTGTTTGAAGAAAATTCAAAGGTTTTGATTAATCTAGATTTCGCTCAACTCAAAATAATAATAAATTAACTCAACTTCACAATTGACGACGGCGTCATAGGACTCAAATTGACTCAAATCGAACTAGATATCCCCAAATGTAATGTGTGCACTCAAATCGCTCTTAATTAATATGTATATACAGTTCAATATTGATTTCAAAGAAGAGCAATGAGGTCGATCACAAGTCGTATTGTAGGCGATGATGATTGAAAGGTTAATTAATCAAAATGTAGATCAAAAATTGGATGATTGAAAGTTAATTGGAACTTTGATTAAGAGTTGAATGGGATATGTTTGAGACCCATATGATCGACAAGTGAGAACTTATCGATCATTAGGTCACCAAAATAAAACCCAGGTGGTTCCTAGTAACCTCATACAAAAATGAGGTCAACACCCGTCCTCACATCAGCCTCTGTAGCCGACTCATACCACTCATCAAATGATTACCCAATCTAAAACTCGGTCTCTAAAGCCTCATCCCATCTATAGATTCTGATCCCACTACCTACACCAAAGCTATTAAGCATCCTCTCTAGCAAGCAGCTATGGCGTTCGAATTCCTCTCTCTTCAACAAAACGACACCTGGAAGCTTGTCCCTCCTTTGCCTGATACTCCTATATTGGGTTGTCGATAAACCTATAAAATCAATAGGAACACGGATGGAACGATATCTCGTTATAAAGCTTGCTTGGTTGCCCAAGGCAATCACCAAGAATACAGACTCGACTATACCAAAATGTTTAGTCCGGTTGCAAAATTTCCATTTATACGTATTCTTTTCACTATAGCCATCACTCATTAATGGCCTATTCATCAACTCGATGACAAATGCCTTTTTACACAGCTCTCTTCATGCCACAATACATTTGAAACAACCTAAAGGCTTCGAGGATAACATGTATCCCAATCACGTCTGATTACTTCAAAAGTCCTTATATAGCCTCAAACAGGCTCCGCGTGAATGGTTCCAGACTTTCTCGAACCATCTCACCTCCTTGGGATTCAATCACAGTCAATCTGACCCATTGATGTTCATTTTCAATAAAAATTCGATTGAATCATATCTCCTGATATATGTAGATGATATCCTTCTGACTGGTAATAATTCATCATTTCTTCTCGACATAATCTCATCTCTCAGCACTAATTTCTCAATCAAGAATCTTGGCCATCCTTCTAATTTCCTTGGTATCCAAATTCTCACTCACAATAACCAATTCCATATGTCCCAATCATCCTAGGCTCATTCTATCCTTCAACAAGCCGGCATGGACAAGTGTAATCAAATAGTTAATCCTTCCACAACAAAACCAACGGCTGCTCCATCTCAAAAAACTCCTCCTATTCAATCCCAGTACGTATCGTTGCCTCACTGGCTCTCTTCAATACCTCACTATTACACGACCTGACATCTCCTTTGTTGTCAACAACTTATGCCAACACATGCTGTCACGACCCGACCCGATCCGGGACGGATCCCGCTCGCACCGGGCCGCGACCAAACCTTATATCCAGGATCTGGCTTTGGAATTTGCTTACTGAACTGAATCTTTCAAATATTTCAACTCAAAAGTAAACACACAGACAGACACAGAGCTACTATGAATCGTCAATTGCAGCGGAACAAAACATCTATTTCTTTCTTTTCTTTAAAACAATCATCTACAAATACGGTACATGGCTAACAGAAGAAATACAGAAGAAAAGCCATGACCGTACAAAAATCAAAAGTACAAAAGTACCTATCACAGATAGGACTCTGAACTATAGTCCTGGACTTCCTTCCCTTTCCCAGAACCTGAAAACCGCCAGAAAGCAAGGGTGAGCTCAACAGCTCAGCAAGACAACAAACCTCCAATCAAAATCCTAAGAATCTCACACGAACAGAAAACATCAGAGCAAATCCGATCAGAACATTCGTACAGAGAAATCAGAACATACAGATCGAATCAAATCAGATACCAAATCAGAACGGACAGGATTATCATATCAGAATCAAAAATAAAACAGAAATCATTATATCACATCATAGTTGATAGCACTTACAGAAATCAGAAAATCAGATCAATCACATCAAGAGTACAGAAATCAAATAACAATTAGTTCAGAACAAATATTCCTTCCAGATAGCAGAACTTCCCCTTATATCTCCCTTGTGCATATAGCACCCCTCTTCCCCTTATAGCTCCCTTTTTGTGCATACAGCACCAGAACTTCCGCTTATGCCTCCCATTTGTGCTCACGACACTAGAACAGATGTGCTTATACCAGAATACATATATAGTGCTTATAGTACCTAAACGGATATACAAAATTTCAGAACTTTACAGAACTTCACAGAACTTCCCCTTATAGCTCCCTTAATAGCATATACATAATCAAATCATTTCAGAGCAAATCTGGACAAATCAGAAATTAGACAAAAATCGGGCAGCACAACGACAGTATATGGAATTTACATAATTTTTCCTGAAAATCACAATTCACCAAATTTACACAGAATAATAGATAATAGACATTTCAGAACATTTATTCTACTGCACAATAATTTCAAGTACACCAAAAAAAATCCATCGACTAAAAAACAGTCCGAAGCAAAAATACCCGACAAAAATCTAGTTTAAAATATAACCAAAACAGGCGCACCCGGCACGACAACAAGAACAAACAGTGACGCGGTTAAAAACGAACCAATCAAAAGATACGGACGAAAATCGCTAAACGAAACAAAATCCGGAAACAGAAATTACGGCCAAACACAACGTTCTGAAAATGGAGAAAGCGGAATGTCCTGGACTTGCGTACAGCAAAATTCCTAACCGATCTCTCGGACAAAACGCTTCCAGTCGCCCGATACATCTCTTTTCCAAAAATGCCCTCGTCTTTCTCTCTCCGGCAGAAAACAGATATTTTATATTTTTTGATTTTCCTCCTCTTCAAATAACTGATTTCTGCTTTAGTTGATATAATAAATAACACTAGAGTCGGTCACCCCGTCAAATAAGTTTCACAAAGTTATCGATCGGCCTGATACTAAAGTATACCAATTAGAATATAAGCCACGGACTCAAAGGACATCAGGCCAAGATCAAATTGATCGTCCTGGACGGTTTCCCAGAACTGAAAGTTTGATCTTATAGACCTGTAGAATAAGTGGTCAGGCCGATATTTTTTCTTCATGCCATAATCGGCCTGGTCCGAAAGTCCCTCGAGCGCCCTGGACATGCCTACAGGAACACCTGGGAACAAATCCTGGGCAAATTCGGGAGCAATTTTCTCAAGCGGATTCTGTCCACACAGCAAAGTTACCAATAAGTTAAGTAGAATCCT